>JAWWML010000062.1:11831079-11955669 GCA_035047165.1 Ormyrus rosae
TATTAAAAAATATTATAGGGAAAATCTAATGTATGTTAAAAGTTCATTATTTGAAAAAGTATAATAAGTTTCTTATTTACTGCATAATTTTTTTTTTTCAATAATTTAAAAATCTAATTAAAAATTATTAGTATAATGCAAAACATACATTAGAAAATAATTCTTTTTTGCATTATTCTCTTTTTTATCAAATGTAAATACAATTTTTTATGTTAAAAAATAATATTAACTGTATCAATATCTTTTCTGTCTTTTACTACCAACTCTATTAGGAAATTTCAATGCTAGATAATAGTTACATTTTCTTTCTTTACAGAACATCTTCTCAAAAAAGCATCTTTATTTATCGAGTCTCTCGATAAATAAAGACTTCCTCCTCGGATTTTAGCATCGCCCAACAGGCTGTCCAAATACAAAAACTTTTCCATCGATTCAAGTTACCTCGACGTCCTGCATATTATACACAACCAAAACATTTTCCGAAATGTCTCGTTCATCAGACAAACGTCAACTCGTCTTTAACACCTAAATATACGCGGCTCGACCGTTCATTAATTTATAGACGCATCTGGTGTTCAAGAAACGAATACCGCAAGTATAATAGCAAGTCTGTGGAAGCGCAGACTCGATCTCGTTCATTTATGTAACGTGCCCCCTCCTCGACGGATAGCTTTCGCGGATTTTGAATTTTGATATTTCGAGATAGCGCCTGATGATTGTTTCATTGTTTTGCCGACCCTTGACTAATGCAGAGGTCTTTAAATTATTATGAGGAACACTGCTTGGAGACGTGTAAGAATTTATTTGCTCGTTGCTTTTCGGAATCGAAGGCTTATTAATTCGAGAAAAACAAATAGTGTTTGGCTTATATGATGCGAGTTTCTTTTTGCCTTTTTTTATGGTTTTAAGATACTTGTGGGCTGGAAAGCTTTTTCGAAAGATAATAAAAGCTGATATTTTTTGATAAAACCAAATTATCTAATTTATTTATTATTTCATTTCCATTTAAATAAATAGCATTTGTTTTATTAAATTTATAAATCTTTCAATTGTAATTTTATAGTCAGATGTCTGAAATCATAATCAAAATTTGCTGATTATGATTAATGAAATTTATTGTTATAATAATTAGGTTCTACTTTTAAATTTGTTTAAAATATACGCAAAAAAATTACGTTTGTTTTTATTATTATTATACTTTTTTGCGTTAATTCATAATTCTAATTATGCTCTCGGATAATAAAAAAAAAAGTGCCCGGTCTCTCGAATCTCGTTCTACTTCTGTTGCACATTTTTGCATTGGATGCTCCGTTCATGTATATTACACATATTCAAACGAAAATAAAAGTAAAGAGCTAAAAGAAATCTATCAAGTTCGAAAATTGAATTTTTAGTGAATTAGGATTAAAAAAAATATTCAATTAATTTTGGAAAAGCCGAGGACCGTGGAATTAAAAGATAAGATTCTAATATCAAATATCTCCGAGAGTGAGCAAGAGTAGTAGTGGTAGGAAGAGTCAACGTTGCGGGGGTACATATATTATTTATACTTATACCGTAAGCTGATAGGATGCATCAGAAATAAAAAAAAAGACGTATAACCCTTTTTTTAGACTCTGATAAGCATTTTTCTTGCCATCCCGTCCGGCTTTCCTTCGACAATAAAATTCTTCTCTCAGCTCTTTTACAAAAATTTTACAAAAATAATACATCTTTTGTATTATTAAGCTATAATAATAATATAACGCTCATCTTTCTAAGCCAGTAAATAAATAACGTTTGGGAAAATTAAAAAATTAAATTAATATTCACAAAATTCATTTTATCTTTATTTATTATAATTATTTATATAATTATAGCTTATAAATATATATTCAACTTTTATTTAACAACATTCATTATATACAGGTTCATACATACTTTAAATACTTCCTTATTTTGAAAAGTGTAATAAAATAAAATATATTTTTATTAAAAAAAAATAGATTCCTGAATTTATTTTATTTCAATACTTATAGTAAAGTACTTCGAAAAGAGCCCTTTCATCATTTAATAACAAAAATCTGAAACGTGTTGATTAATATAAAGTTAAAATATGTATATAATACAACTTTTCGGGCTACAAGACCGCCACATCAAGGCACACATAAGAGTCGCGCACATGTTAATTGTATACACACTTAAGAATTGGTGAAATTTAGATATAGATATATCGGGCTATGCTAAATTGTGCATACAATTAATTTGTGATGCACAATTTTTATGTTTATAAAACATACCATGCCAGAAATTGGATGGAATTGGATGGACAAAGGTGCCGTTTCAAATTTTTGTCAAAAAAATGTTTTAAATACTGCTTTAAAAAGGTGTTATTCATTACAGGACGCATTTCATTTTCGTTACACTTTATTGTGATTCCACTACAATTCCTTCAAACTTATTTTGGCACAAATATATTAGCTTTTAGAGGATATTAACTATTTTCAGGATAATCCGTATTTAAAAAGACAGTACCGTGAATTGCACTGATACGTTACAAAATAATTTTCGCCTGTAAATACATTATGGAAATATGAATTTTTTGTGTGATTGAAAAAAAACATCATTTTCGAAGAAACTGTCAAGTGATGTGGCACTTTGTGGCAAATGAAAATGACACCTTTTCTTACCCAAATTTTTATTGTCATTATTATTTTATAATTATCCGATTCATCCGATTATTTATCTATTTGATACAATGATGTGCATCCTGTCAACGTACATTCGTACATAGATGTGGTGTAATATATTATCTTAAATTATATATTTTAAAATCTTAAAATACATACATATATATGTATATCTCTTTAAATTATCTATAATAAGCATAAAGTACCCCTTTGAGAAAAACATAAAAACTTTCAAATAAAGGATAAAAATAAGGTAAAGTAAAGTTGTACACGATCAAGTACAAGATGGAAAAAACAGGTCAGCGTATGCGAAATGCCACATCAGGCATTCTAATGCACGAAATTCGCGCATTCGAATGCAGTTGGAGAAATCGAATTTCGTCACAGTTTGTTTAAAAAAATAGTAATATGTGATACTAGTGCGCGAAACGAACGCAAATTTGTGCAGATAAATGTTTACTTTGATGAAATTTGGAGGAAAAAAATTTGGTTGACCAACATCGACACAGTGTTGAAAAAGAAAGAAACGGATGTTTTGAAAGAAAAGCTGGCCCGACTTGTAAGGTATAGATAAAGCGAGCTAGCGGTACGGCACGTGCGGAGCAGAGTGCGCGCGCAAACGCGACGTTGGAGCGGCTACCCGCACACTACGGCACCAGCAGCCAGGCAGCAGTCGACGCGCGCAAGCCTTGGCGACAAGACGCGTTCGCTCGCTCTTGGACGAATTAGATCGCTTGACGAGTCGCTCACCGCGCGACCTGCTCTTATCAGCAACCTCTCCGATCCGCTCTTTCAATCTTCAGCTCCTTCCAACGGCCAGTCGACAGTTTCGCTGAATCAGAGGGCCATTCGAGTCTGGCGCAGCAGCTCCGCAGGAGGCTCGATCGATAGCTGCCAGCCAAGGTCGCCCCCACCCGATCCACCAGCGCCTTGACCTTGTAAAGATGCCGGCGGACGCAGAGCTCAGCACCCTGCTCAACAGGAGGCAGAAGATCAACGAGGACTTGGAGGAGGGCCGCCAAGTCCAAAAGCAGTACAAGTTTGTCAACGTCTATACCGAGTTCCACGAGTTCAGCAGACGCGAGATCAAGGAGTACGAACAAACCTTCAACAGGTGAGACTCCGCCAGCACGCATATTTTCTTTCTCTCTCTCCTTCTCTCCTCTGCTCCTTTCCATCTTCCGAATTTAACTCGCGCTTGCCTTTATAGAAACAATTTCGACAAGACGCATGTTTACAATTTTCAAGGTTCAAAGATACAACTTCAACATATACAGAGAGCTTCATTTCCACTTCAAAATTTTATTTAACAAATATATATGTGTAAAGTTTGGAAAACAATTTTTGTACTCAAACTTTGTCAGTTATTATTTAAACTACTTCTTTCAATATTTCTTTGTAGAAATAACAATGACAGTTAATCTTATCGTAGAAAAAAAAGTTTATTTTTAATGCAAGCAACTGAGCCTCGTCTTTATTTATGATAAACTTTTTACTTTTTTCTTTTTTTTAATCCAATTAATTGCACCTCTGAATTAATAAATGGATTTCGAATGTTTAAATAACTACTTATCTTCTCTAAACTCTTTCTTGTCTAACGTACAACTCAAGCTTTTATTCACAATTGCTTTACGTTCGTTAATAGACGGTCTAGCTTTTATTACAACAAGCATTAACTCCTCCGATTGTAAATTATTCATTTTTTGCCTACATTTTTTCCTCTATTTACACTATACCGCTGCTTTGCAAGTGAGAGCTTTAAAAGGTATATAAAAAGGTAATACAATTAAAATAATTCACTTATTCATAATATTTCCTCATTCATTCATATTATCCGCCTCATCAAAATAAAGTAAATTGACGTAAATTAACGTATCTCGCACCGTCTGATTAAAGATGAGCAGATTTTGCGCTTAATTGACGATAGGCAATTTGCAGTCAATGAAACCATTTAAACCTGGCATGATTAAACTATGACCATTCTTATTTTCTGTCACCAAAATTATAAATACGTCTAATCTATTATGAATTTACAAGTATTTGGGAGTTCAATTTTTTCGTTCCATTTTTATTGCTTTTTTTTCATCGGTGAACGATAGCCCCAGACTAAAGCAAAAGCTTTATATTTACTATTATCGAATATTAATTATTTAACGGTAATAAAACCGTTACGTTTAGGTATATATCTGTAGTAAAATATTTTTATCATTCTCTTTCGACCGTTTGCATATCACAAGTCAATTTCCCATTCCCAGAAACTTGAACTGTACAAGACAACTATTTTTTATGAGGCAAATGATTTATTGATTCATGAATCATTATTATACAATTCTCAATGTTGTTGCTTTTCTCCGAAACCCGATCAACATTCAAACATTAAAATGACACGTTCAGACACTCCTCTAACACACAAGTATTTCCGCGATGAAAAATTCAATTTGCAAAACTTGAGAGCGTGAAAAAAAGTTGAGCCGATTATTGGCGAATTGGAACAGCATTCGGAAACGTCTCGTATATTATAATTTAAATGTAGGTGAGACAACTAGTTGAGTATATGTATATATGAAATAACTGGATCAGAACTAGTTTACCTGTGACGCTTTCCGAGTCCGACTCCCATTCTACAGTTCTCAAATGATATGCATACATGTTTACAGCAAAATTATTTAGGCTTGGAAACAGGATGGTTCGGGAATTGCGTAAACATATGCATGGCCACGAATATAATTATAAAAAATTATGCATACAGGAGAACAAGATTTATTTCGCAACCTTCTTCTCAAAAATTCCCGCATTCTTTTCTAAAAATTTAGTCACAGAGAATAATCCTTTTTCTTCAAATATTTTCTTGCTTTAAATTGTTCAACATAATTTTTTCAATCAAGATAAAAGGCACGAATCATCAATCTTGAGTTTATTGACGTCAACTTTATCTCAGTGACACATTTCCGTAGCAGTTTTATATATTTAGTTTAGTTAATGCCACGTCACGGGCAAACATTAAAATTTCTCTGACGATTCTCTTTGATTTTTTTTACCTTAAAGTATATTCTATTAATGAATTGGCTCAGATATAACCGATCAAGTGCAATTCGAATGTACAGTTTAGTGATAAATTCTTTCTGCATGCACGCAGGAACGCCTTTCTTACTTTCTTATGCCGCGACCTTCGACTTGTAATCTAGGAAAAAAGTTGTCACGCACTGAAAACATTTTACTTTTAATCGTGAGATTGTCGCGACGACGATGACGTTCTCCCATTCAAGCCGTGAACCCGCATCGAAAGCTTTCGAATCTTGCACAGTTGCACCGAGATGCAGGACCACCAAAGCGAAAAGAAATTCCCAAAGATATATTGCTAAATGTATTTATAGAAAAAATTCGAGAAAAGTTAAATTGAAAAAAAATATTTCTACCGACGCAGAAAGAAATGTCTGAACAAGTCCCTTTATCTGCGAGCGTCTTGCTTTGAAATGTAGGTCAGTTGGGGGAGGAAGCCTGGGATGGTTAGCCCGAGGGCTTGCTTGTAGCTTGCAGCAAAACTTTGCCCTTCATAATAGTATAACTATGCAATGGATTAGAAATTTTAATTTTACCAACAAATTAGAATTCACTTATAACTTATATGTCCAGGCAGCCTTTTAAGGCAGCTGCTTTAGATTCGGAATGTACCACCGCGGCGTATAAATAAACGCTCAAAGGCGCACGCATGCAATAGCCCAAAAAGCCAAAATAACTTGAACTAGATTTCGCACTGGATTGTTTTAAAAAATTAATTTTTATCACGTTTTTTACATTGAAACGCGAAAGAAAAAATGTAGGCATGAAGAAATATTCTTCTCGCAAGGTTATTTTGTGCGCGTCTCGTCGCGCACTCCATCTCCAAGACCTCCCCGATGATGGCACTGCCGCCGTTCGAAAGCTATTTCCTTGCTCATACGCGCCTTCGTAAAAGAGGATCGATATTCTCGGGAATGTAAAATTAGAGGAGAGACTCGCTGGAGAGCCGTCGCACATGACTAATATATATACTTTTCCGTTTTACGACAGGGAGCCAAAGGGGGCGATTTCGCCTTTTACGGCAACGTCTTCGAAAGAAATCGTTCGCTATTGTTTTTTTCCAACGGCTAATCCAAATTTATGGACAATTAAATATTTTACTTTTTTTACTTTTCAAAGAATCCAATTACTCGACAGAAAAAGGCAAATTTAACGTATAGTAACGGCAACGACTTGGTGGCAAGGCCGTTTCCCTAGTGCATAAATCAGGCGCGCACCGTTCCCGTACATAATGCCCTATTAATTAAAATCTCTTGCAAGGAAAGACGTATGCGCGCACAGACTTTCACCTTAGACAAGACGTCACGCACATCAGCAACCCTATATCGACTATCGCCAAATCAGGCCCAACTACTATATGTATACACATATCTAGTACTCGAATGCGCACTCTTCTCTTTCCTTGTCGTCGATAATTTTAACTCTTATTTTTAAGAATCTTACTCTCTACTTGTCCAGATAAGTAGGTGAAATCTATCATCATTAGGCTCCCGATGCTAATAAACCATCGTTATTTTCCGCGACGTAACAAAATTTTTATCAACATCATCTTCAGCGGCAACAGCAGTGATCGGCGGAGAGAGCAGCGGCTGCCTTTTTCTTTACCTGCACTTTCCTTATAATGTAAACAACGCGATCAACGCTTTTGACATTAAACTTATTTATTAGGCTCGGAGAAAGCATCCAGAGTCATTTATTGACTAATTAAATATAATAACTAATTGCTCTAAACAATTTTAACAAGCTAATCATTTATTATACATAATGTTATTGAATATTAGAATCCGAGTTTTCTCAAAATTATCTTTTTCTTGCAGATAGTTATTATATAAAATGCATTTCACGAAATGTATATTAGCTGTACTAAAAAGACAAAATCTCTAGTTCTAAATAATAAAGCTTATAATTTTAAGAATGACATTAATACAGCATTGTTTAAAAGAAATCTTACGCAAGATGCAAACTGCGCAATAACGCTCGAGCTTATCACAGAGCCACAGTTATATTATACCTATATGTGACGAATGTCTCGTTTCTCGACCGAATGACTCCTTAAAGGCAGCCTTCACGTTTCTTCTGAAATCTTACATCCAGTGCGAATAAGAAAAAAAAACATTAAAAACAAGCGATTCGTTGCAGGGATAGCGTGAAACAAAGCAAATGAAAATTCATATCGCGTAACTTGTCTGTCACAATGCAAGTAACTAAATACCTCGAGATGAAAACGAAACTGACCCGAGCAGTGATTCTCAGTTGAGATTATCGCGTCAGAGTTAAATTATTTTTAAATTATAAACTTTAATACATTCATTTATACAGTTGCAATACGACTTTTAATATCTATTATATAAAATAATCAAAACTGATAAATAGGCCAATAATTGTGCGAGAAATTCGTTTTTCATCAGTATTATCTTAAAAGTAGTAAAAAAGTAAATTCCATAATTTTTTAGTTTAGTTAGTTTTATAGAGAGAAAGCTGACACTGGAGGAACAAGTTAGTGAATTTTTGAGAAAATTGTTTTCTACAGTTGTGCAAGCCTTCGGAAGAGCATCAGGAAAGTTAGGAAAATCACGCAGAGTTCGCAAAGTGACAAATGCACTGCCGTCGACGCAGAGGTGCAACGACCTCCGGCGGCGCGACGCCTTTCTCTACCTCAGCCACCCGCGCGAGCGCAAAAATACCGCCAAAGTCCTCCGAGCTATAATCGGACGCGAGCTTCCCCTGCAGGGATGAGTCTAGCATAGGGCTTCTGCTTTCCCCTCCATTTCTAACCTGAGCATCTAAGCTACCATAGCTAATCTATAGCCTTATTAAACATTAAACAATTTCATTTAAAAAATAAGCTCATTTTTCTCTCCCTTTCATCTTTTACGTAACAGCTGTTTATCCGCTACTAAAACAATAACGGTAGCGCGACGATATCATTTTCGCGAACGCGTCCTCATTTTCGATCTTATTGGAATTTCTTGCCTATCACTGACGGTTATTTAAATTTCCAAACAACTATACTATTTCTTTCCATTCCTCATATATATATAATAATTCAAAAGTATTATCATTTTTCAAACTATAAAATATTCCTCTTCAATAAATGGCTCTATTTTAAGTTTACATCATAATTATTTCTATTTAATGTATAAACTCGCATAAGAGAACTATGCCATTCTATTTAATTGCCCGTTACGTCTTTTTCTTATACATATATAATGCTGAAAACGTAATTGATCCGATAAAATTTCATTCCTTCAATTTTAAATCTAATTACTATACGAATTATTATGGTAATCTGAATTAAATATACGTAATAGAAAAAGCAGAAAAACTTATTTTTCTCCAATGAGTGTTTTAATGTGTAAAGGTAACGTTAGAATTTATTGATTGAACAAAAAATTGCTTCCTTCATATTTTTATATTAAACAAGACAACTGAAAGATGCAATAAAATCGATGAGTCAAACGATAATTTTTAAAAAATGTTTTGCATATTGCAGGTTTGATGATGGCGCCGATGGCTACCTCGATCTCATGGAGCTCAAACGAATGATGGAGGTTTTGGGAGCTCCTCAGACCCACCTCGGTCTGAAGGCAATGATTCAGGAAGTGGACGAGGACCGCGACGATCGCATCTCTTTCCGCGAGGTCAGCATGCCTATCCCTCCTACCCCTATTGGGCCCAAAATATTTACCCGCGCCTATAACCGAAAAACAATATTATAGTACCCTTTTTTAACTGGCATTCCAATATAATGTAGAAACAAATTCCCTTATTAATCAGTAATTACACGATTTCTTCCCAAGTTCCCAAGTATTATATTATATTCAAATTATTAAAATATGTTTTATTAACAAAATTTAACAAAGAAATTACATTTGCAATTATGTAAAATGGAACAATTAGGGAACGGACAATCAATATAATATAATTTATATATATATTTTATGCATGTGTATCGTTACAAAGACCTGAACTCTAAAAGCTTCCATTTAAAGTAAAAATCAATTGACGGACATTGTTTTTATAGCGTCACGTATATAGGATGAAATGCTATTTGTCGTTCAATCAAGGCAACTTGCGGATAGGTATAATCTTAGAAAAAAGGCCGCGCCTTCGTTCATTCGGCTCACGTGTTTCGATTGTTCCGAGGCTGAAAGTGCCGTTTCCTAACTGTCGCCAAAGAGTGACCGGCTCGGCAAGTACTTGATGAGTATGCGTTTCGCGAGCGCATATACACGGAATTCCCCTCCGAGTGTTGCCTCCTCTATGACTCATCGAACGAGGAAAGTCATAGCCGCTGCTCTTTTTTTCTTTTTTTTCTCGCCGAGTATATTGTCAAAATCTTTTTTTACTTTTTCTTTGCTTTCTGTCCATTTTTCTTTGCTGGTGCTTATAAGCTGCATAAAAAGTCAAAAACCACATAAAATTAAGCGCCAATACCCAATTTCACATAAATATATTTCTTTCTCTTTTCAAGAACTTGAATGAAATTATTTTCTTCATATTCTCGGCTAATAATATATTTATTGTTATATTTCAAACGGCATACAGTATATATATTCATCATTGACAAGACAACAATTAAAATTGTTAATTTAAAAAGCTATCTCGTGTCAGACAATACTTGTTAATAATGCACATTAACCTCCGCGGGACAACGAGATACTATTGCATTGGCAATCGACGCATTGATTATACCGCCGTCAATGAATACCATACGACACTCTTGCAATTTAAAAGTTGACAATCTTCATTCATCGACTTATTCACCAAGCACTATGATTCATTCAACCTCAAAGAATGAACGTGTCCGTATTATGTTATACATTATATAGATCCTACGATGCACCTGCCCTTGATTTTACTTAATTTTTTCGAGGTCAAAACCACGATCCTTTTTCTCTTTCCACTCTTTTTAATTTATGATGTGATAAGGACTGGTCAACGACGCGTCAACGGAGCGGGAGATATCGCCTGCGCTAACTAGTTTGTTTGTGCGGCACCGGATGTTGTGTGTTTCCGTACTTTTTCTCTTCTCTCCCTCGCACCGCTCTACCCAACGAAATGTATTTTTCGTTTTTTTTTTTTTTAATCAATGATAGTTATTAAATGCTTACGCAAACATTCATTTCGATACAATTCAATCTACTTGCTTTAAATTCTTTTCTTAATTAAATTCCAATTTGATTGCCAGTTCCTCCTGATTTATCGTAAAGCCCGCGCCGGTGAATTGGACAATGACTCGGGTCTGAGTCAACTCGCTCGGCTTACAGAGGTCGACGTCGAAGAAGTCGGCGTCACTGGTGCCAAAAACTTTTTCGAAGCCAAGGTGACAAATCAGCTTTTTTTTTGAGTTTATAAAGTTACAAAAATTCTCTTTATTAATTATTCCAACAATTTTTTTCAGATCGAACAGCTGCGAAAATCCAGTAAATTTGAAGATGAAATCCGCATGGAACAGGAAGAAAGGAAGCGCGAGGAGGAAGAAAGAGCTGCAAGGCGCGAACAATTCCGTCAAAGAGCCGCTATTTTTGGCAAAAACTAAAAATTAGTCATTTTTTCATGTTCAGGAAGGAAAATCGAATCAAAATTAACTCGATTTCAACATTCTACTTTCATTTTCTCAGAACTGTAATTTAATGATGGAGAATTTTTCTTCAGAATTTGTTGTTAATTACATCAAGACTCTGAAAGAAAATAACAAATTCCTATGATATCAGCAAAAATGTTTTAAAAATTTTTATAAAAAACAACGATTTTAAAAACTCTTGTCTGTCGTTCGAATCGTTATATAATACATCTTTGCTTATTATCGTAGCCAAGCAAAATATATGCCAAATAAATAGTCAACTTCGATTGAAAATTTCTTTGAATTTCTTGTGCATATTGGCATATAAATGTTAAATTGTTATGAATTATGTTTTTAAGCAGGTCGTGCATATTTAGCCAAAAAGTGCATAAAACTGTACATTGATGTTTGTTAATAGCTGTATAATATAATATTAATTGTATTAAAAAAAAACATTATTTGTCAGTCAAGAAAAAGTTTAGGGAAAATTCCTTCGATCTCAATATCAATTCAAAAATTCATTTTATACGGTAACAATTAATAGAAGCAAATTTTATTTCTTCGGAAAATAGATTTTTTCATAAGCACGATTATGTATAAGCTAATCTCGCACACAAATTGCGTATTAGGGAAACCAGTCATCCCACCAAGTCACATAAAAGCCTAATACTAGCTAACCTACTAACGAGTCACTGAATTTACATGTTAAAAAGTTGTTGTTTAATCTAGTTTATAAGATTGCATATAGCGGAATTACTGATGTTTGTACAAGCCCAGCGCAGTTTTTTCCTCGTTAAAAGTAGCCAGAGTTATACAAGCATTTAAATTTTATGCATTTTAAAAATTTAATCAAAGTTTTAACAAAGTAAGGTTTTAACGCAACGACTGACGCACACTTAAACTATACGTGCCCGCCGTAAACTTGATGCACCTATATAATCTTAACTGCGTTTTTAGATATTTATTGTTTGTATTATTCAAGTCTTATTAAAGTCGAGTTCCGCGCAAAGGAAAAGCGCTTGTACATATGAAAAATGTGTATAAGGGAGTCGCTATCACAAGTTTTAATGATTTTTAGATTCAAATGTTAATAATGCGGATTAACGAGAAATTATGTACTACTTATTTTATAAATTCTATCTATTATTGTGATAAATAAAAAATATAAAGTCTTGTCAACATGCCTTTATTTAATTTCCAATTTAATTTTCTACTCAATTACAATTGCTAAAAAAATCTCTTTGTTCTAGTTAAAAATTGTTTACGGAACCGATGAATGAAGCCATTCGTTAAAATTATCGAGAAGCTGAATGCACAATAAATTACTTCATTCATAAGTTGCGCATGCGCGAGATTCATCGAATCTTCTTTTTTCAAATTTTTGTTGTTTTTTAATTATTGTACTCTATTGCGAGGTTGGCCTTTTTGTTTTTAATATAACATGGTGAGCTTCTCGTAATTTCTTTGACATTTTTTCAATTCTTTCTTCGATATATATCGAACGATGAATCGAAGCATTCAAAATAAATTAGTACACCTAGTATTGTTTTTCGTTGAATTTAAAGAAATTTTCAGTGTTACAAATCAAATGCGTAAAATCCACAGTAAAAAGGTTTATTTATAAAAAGATAGGTATGATTATAACAACAGAGAATATGATTAACACGTGAAAAACTCGAAGAAAAATTTTGGCTGGACTGTGATTACTTGTATTTCATCATCGGTCTCGCACTATATTCATCACAACTTTTGCGTATATCTCTCAAATCCGTTTCCCGTGGTACAGCTTACCATTATTCTAAGCGAGAGTGTAGTTTGCAACAGAGAGCCAGGATTTCTCGGCAGGTGCTTTCTTACGTACCTATCGAGCATCGAGCCGATACATACCTTATGCCGAGTTGATGAAATTTTTTGACCGCGAGAGATACATATAATTTCCAAATTTAACCTTGCACCGGTCTCCGCCCTTACGCACTTTTTACTTGTAAATAATTTACAGATTAAAAAAAGAGGGCGAAACGCGGCGGAAAATTTTTTCAACATTTCGACGATTCGCGAGTAAAAGAGGAGGGGAAGACAGAGACAGAGAACGGAGCCGAGAAAAGGAAGGGAATCATCATATAAGGTTTGTGACTGTGTCACGTCACGCACAATTATTTTCCTCTGCACTTCCAACATACTTTTGGCTTGAATAGTTCTTCGATATTCGAAAGGAGCAGGACAGATTCGAGTAAAAAGTATACTAAACAAGTTTAAAAGCAGAGGGAAACTTTAAAGCAAGTATACTTTGATCGCCGACACTCGTGTTGCTGAGCTATTCCATTTTGAGGTTAGGAAGGTCCCGCTGCTTCAACACTACAATTATTTTTTTCAAGTCAAACCCTTCCAAGAGTCATAATTCTGAATTTTAAAACAAAATAGTAGCTTTTCGTAACGCAAGTTATAAGCAGGATCAAGTTCAAAGACATTTTTCCTGATTGTTTGACAGAGTGACTGGCGAATTTTGGGGTGGTAAGTATGGCAGGAGCCATGTTGTTCGAGCGGGCGCAGGCCGTGTCCATGACTAATCGACGAGAGGGCATAAACCTCCTGAACGAGATCGTCTCGGATCCCAACATTGGCATCGCTGAAGACGACGAAGACAGCATCCGTGTAAAAGAGCAAGGTATACTTCAGTTGGGTGAGCTTTATAAGAAAGAGGGCAAGGCAAAGGAGTTGGCCGACCTTATAAAAGCAACTAGGCCATTCCTCAGTCTCATAAGCAAGGCCAAGGCTGCCAAGCTCGTCAGATCCCTTGTGGACTTTTTCCTTGATCTTGAAGCTGGCATCGGTATCGAGGTACGTAGAAATTTCACCGTTGCAAAGTAGCAGTCGTGTAATGTATTAGTATACATTTACATTGTACGAGTTGATTTTATTTTCAAAACTTAAATTTTTATTTAAAGAAAATAAATGCAACCACAATAATGTCTTTGTTTGCTTCGGTTCCAAAAATAAAACACAAGGCAGTCTCTTTATATCCAAATTCTTTGTCTCGTTATTTATAGCCTTTATTGTAAAAGTACAAAGTTAATTTGTTTTTTAACAGGTACAATTATGCAAAGAATGCATAGAATGGGCAAAAGAAGAGCGCCGTACCTTTTTAAGACAAAGTTTGGAGGCAAGATTAATTGCTTTGTACTTCGATACTGGGATGTTTTCTGAAGCCCTCCAACTTGGTTCTGCACTATTGAAAGAACTCAAAAAATTAGATGACAAACAATTGTTAGTTGAGGTGCAATTACTTGAAAGCAAAACTTATCATGCTCTAAGTAACCTTGCTAAAGCAAGGGCTGCATTAACTAGTGCTAGAACTACAGCAAATGCCATTTATTGTCCACCAAAAATGCAAGCTGCACTAGACCTCATGTCTGGTATTTTGCATGCTGCGGATGAACGAGACTTCAAGACTGCCTATTCCTATTTTTATGAAGCATTCGAAGGGTATGATTGTACTTTTTTTTTAATTTAAATACCTTTCTATTACTTGACCTTACTAGGTCAAGGATCCTTTATTCAACTGAAATATTTAAGGTAATTTATATTGTTTCAGTTATGACAGCGTAGAGTGCCCTAAAGCATTGACAGCCCTAAAGTACATGTTACTCTCAAAAATTATGCTCCGTGCTCCTGAAGATGTTCAAACAATCATGTCAGGAAAACTTGCAGTCAAATATGCTGGACGTGACTTAGAAGCTATGAAAGCTGTAGCTGAGGCTAGTCATCGACGTTCTCTTGCCGATTTCGAAGTAGCTGTTAAACAATACCGTCAAGAACTAAAAGAAGACGTTATCGTCCGTGCTCATCTTGATTCACTGTACGACACAATGTTGGAACAAAATCTTTGTCGAATTGTGGAACCTTATTCTCGCGTACAGGTATATTAAATTTATTTTTGCCCCACCCTACGTAATAAAAAAATGATTCCAAGTAGAGCTTCATTTCTATCAAAAAATATCCTTTGCATTCAAACAAAACATTTATTTCCGCAGGTCAGTCATATAGCATCCTGCATATCTTTAACTATTTCACAAGTCGAGAAAAAATTATCGCAAATGATTTTGGACAAGAAATTGCGGGGTGTTCTCGATCAAGGTGAAGGCGTTTTGATTGTATTTGAAGAGACACCGAGGGACAAGACTTATGAACTTGCATTGGAAACAGTACACAGTATGGGAAAGGTTGTCGATACACTTTACCAGAAAGCAAAGAAACTTACCTAGCCTTGTTTAACAGAAACTTGTACAATTAACAAACTATTATAACTACTATTATTACTATTAACGATTAGCTCATTATTAAATACCGTCGATAAATTGCACTCTTTTTGTTTTACATTGATCAAGTTTGCAATTTGCGTTTACCATTTTCAACGGTTTGCCAGTTTCAGTACTTAATCGTTGGAGAAACAGTCATAGCAAAATTCGTCAACAAAAATGGTCGGAAAAAACTTTATAAAATCATTGTTTTTAAAAAAATATCTTTGTTTTTTAAAATTTGATAATTGAAATAAATAATCGAGCAAAGGAGAACGTGTTTCCTGAATATACGTAAGAAAACTTCAATGGATATGGATAAAAGAGTATCAAGATTTTTTAATCAACGTATTAAAAATATTCAAAACTCCGTGAGGCAAGTTTGATTTCTCATGTCTGGCATAAGCGAAATACCCGATTTCACTGTGCAAACCATGCATTTTGCACAGCATGTCGCACAGACATGACGAGTCAAGTTTTTTGCACTTAATTTCAAAACATAGTATATGCAACATGTTGCGCAATGTACTATGATCTGTAATCAAATAAGATTTTATTTCGATTAAAAGTAATTTTATTAATATTTTATTTTTTAGATTTTTTATTTCATTTTTCTTCTTAACTTGTAAGCTTTTCCTAACGCTCTCACATCAATTCTAAGCCCGACAAAACTGAAATAAAATTATATAAAAATCTAATTAAATAAATCAAGTTAAAGCTTACAATATGAATATTTTTTATTAAAATAGCAATAGTATTAGTTTAATAAATTTTAAAGAAAAATTCAACAAAATGCATCAGTATAAAAGCCATTGAGAAGTGAAAATAATTTCACTAAAAGATTTTTAAAAAATTGGGCAAGTTATAATTCAGCTTTTTTCAAGGACTTGAAGAGCCACAACGAGTATGTTATAGAGTGATGTTACAGCAACGGGGTAATGGTACTGGGCTTTAGTTTGTTTATACACAAAAATTGCACACATTTTAATTGTGCACAATTTAGCGTATGATTATTATCCGCATGAACAACAATACGTCCGATACTGCTCCTATATATCGATGTTATAGACCTATGAAATCCTATATATATATATATATATATATATTTAATAGAAACTTGAAAATTAACTGTCAAACATTTTTTTTAAATTTAAATATGAACCAGTCGCTATCTTCATTTTTATTTAAACCAGAGCTGTAAGGAGAAAAATAAATATACGATATACGTATAAATTTCTGTCGGCGTAGGTATATACATCAGTATCAGTACAAACTCCCCGCCGAATACTCTCTCTTCCAACTAACCGGTACCAATTACTAAAATAAAGTAATGTCGAAAAAAATGTACTAAATGCTCGAGTTTCGCGAGTGTAGCCATCGCAGAGCATGATTGCCTGTAAATACACTTCTATTTCGTACATTGTATACTTTACACTTTCAAGAACGGAGCGCTCCTTGTGCCCAACTTGCTGCTCTTTATTAGTGTACCGTCGCCGTACCATCGCGAAAGTCGTGCACGAAACTTTCATCTCTCTATATACTATATATACTCCTTCGCATACAGACACACACACACACACACACACACATTGGCGGATATGTCGATGCCTTGCTCGTGCAGCAGCAGCAGCAGCAGCAGCGACGGCAGTAGCAGACCCATTCGCGAAAGATAAGAGAGCGAAATAGAAAAGTATTCGGTCTCCGCCCGGTCCTCCAGCTCTTTCTTTGTCGATGCAGTTGTTGAAGATGTGAAACCGAGTCCAAAATCCGTACCGCAAGAGTGTTTCCGAGTCTCGGTGCTTATAATTTTTCCCCAATAACGTCGGCGGGTATAGCGCGAGTGCTTGCTGTAACAAGAGGCCTGTCGAGTGTAGACAAGAGTAACGCCAGCATCGCTAGGAAACATCATTGGGGTCGCGCAAGCGACCAGGAGGTGGACGCTGCTGTCGATTTTTTTTGTAGAGCAGGTGAGAGCGACTTCCTCGAGAGGGTCGACGCACCTTAACCTAATTTTCTTCTTTTGACGGTGTGTAGATGTGTGTATGTGTGTGTCTGTGTACGTGTGTATAGGGGGGCACTTGTGCGATCATGGGAAATGGACCCTCAAGGTCTTTTTTTTATCTGATGGCTCACACGTCAATTTTTGTCATTCCGCCTTGGTTACCGCGTTCGCCCGCCTGCTTATCTACAAACAGGCTAGTGGCTCGCACGGATATATCTCTTTTTCTCTTTTTGCGCGCAATTGCAAAGGCCCATATGCATGAATGTTTATGAGTTTATGACTCACGGAGCGCTAACGCGGAGCTGTCTCATTCTGGATAACAAGAGAGAACGTCGATGCGTGCGCTACGCGCAAGCTTTTACCTTGAAATTTTCAGGGCACCGACTTGTAAGAAATAGACCTTCAAACATTGTGTTTGCTCTTTGCAGCCGATTGCTGAAAAGTCGAAAACATGCCAGCGCCACCTCCGCCTCCGCCTGCGCCTACGTTAAACTTGGGAGGAGGTTTGCCAGACCAAAGCAGAGGAGCTCTGCTGCAATCCATCAGGGCTGGCAAATCTCTAAGAAAGACAGTCACTGTGGATAAGAGTGCTCCTGCGATCAGTGGTGAGTGTATTTTCAGTGTTTTGTTTTCACACATTTATTTAAAATCTTCCCTAATGCATTATTATTCTTCTTTCAGGAAAAGTACGAGGAGAGTTGTCGAGCACACCAGCTAGTACAAACAAGGGTCCTTCCGCTAACACTAATGTTGGCAACAGCATTAACAATGGAAACCCAATGGGTTTGGGTGGCTTATTTTCAGGTGGAATGCCCAAGCTGAAGCCCACTGGCATGAGAAGTAATCTTACAGAGCGTGATAATGGCAATTTGTCTTTGAATACAAACTCTGCAACTTTGCCTAGCGTCAAACGTGGTCCACCTCCGGTACCACCACCAGCTGCACAAAAACCACAAATCTTTTCACAGGGTGCTCAAGCTTCAGACCCTAGTACAAACTATAGTACAGAAACCCCAAGAAGTTCATTTGGAAAGCCTACGTTGGCACCAAAACCACCAGTGTCTTCAAATCCAACGCAGCAAAAACCATCGCCACCTCCTAAAAAGCTTAATCTTACCACAGGCAATTCTGTATCTAGGTGAGACATTGATTATCTATTAATTAAAATAATGATTCAAATATAAATACTCAAGTTTTATGACTAATTTTTAATGTTTTACAATCAGCTGCTTGGGCAAAAAATAATCAGAATAATAACAGATTTATATTTTTCCTTTGTGTTATTCAGTTGATTCACACTTCCTGTTATGGCTAAAAGATTTGCTCAAATGAAATAAAAAAAAATATTCTTTTCAGGGCGCAAAGCATGCGCATACCTCGCTCCCCACCGGTACTGGCTCCGACACCCTCCTCGCTTCATCAGTCCCAAGATTGCTTAAACGAACCCCAACAGAGGCCAGTCAATCGCGTATTGAGGCCACCGGTACAACGCCCACCCTCGCCACCGACCTCTCGTAGCAGCAATGGGGCTCCCATAACGAGGGTGGCACCGCCACCGCCTTGCAGGGCACCATCGATACCACCTCCACCGCCCCCGCTGCCCCACCGCACGTCTTCTACGATGGGCGCTACATCATCTGCTGCTTCGTCGTCGGGTCCACCAACTACGCAGAGGTTGGCGCCTCCGGTGCCGCCGCCACCGACGCCCCCGACCCGCGGTCAATCGCTGCAGCGCAACGGCCAGGCGGTAGTGGCCGTAGGCCCGGCCGAATTTGAAGCCCGTTTTGCCGACATGTTTCACTCGATAGCGACGTTTCCGGCACCTGAACCCTTTCGCAGAGTCACCAAGGTCTACAATAGCAAAACCGGTGAGACAGCCCAAAATGTCAAATCTGCAAAAGGACTGCTCAACTTTGCTTTGAAGAGACAGTCTTTTCAATTCGACGTTTAATTAATATTAATGTTTTTCTTCCTTCTTTTTTCTTCTCAATTCTTTTGAAGCAAAGAATTTAATGTGAAATTCTTATAATCAAATAGTAGGCTTTCCGTGATTATTTAAGAGATAAAAATTACAAAAAAAAAACTTTTTTTTACAGATAAGCTCTACTTTGATAGATACAAAAATATATTTATGATTTTATTTTTACAAAGAATATCCTTTAAAAATAAGCCAAAACTTATAACTACAATAGGACACTTTTTAATTTTTAATCACTCGTTTTATTTGACTTAAGTGACTCAGTTTGTATAATTAATTATAATTTTTTTTTATGATTTTGAATTTCACATTAAACACTTGCGCATGGTTTTTTCGCGGGAAATCTGGACAAGCTTTTAGAAATGCAATAACACATGGTGATGTGCTCTTTAATTGCTCTGGGAGCGAATTATGTAGAAAACACAATCATGTTTATTTTTTTTTATTAGCTCTAATCTTTTTGCATGTTTGGGAAATACTTTTTTTTAGATTATTAGCAATTTATTGTGTAACAAAAGTGACGAGTTTCATACCTAGTACTTTTGCAAGAAATCTCAATAATAAACAAAAAAATTATAAAATTATTTCATTTTAAAATATATTAAAGATATTTCCATAATCTCATAAAAATTATTTTCAGTAGTTATTCAAATTATTATTATTACTATTTAGCTAGAAAATATCTAGAGCATGAGCTTCCTACTTAATCGAGTTAATAATGCCATCTGAACTCAATTGGATAATTTAGAGGAGCCATGCATTACCCTTTGAAATTTGCTTTTGTGGACAAAATCAAAATAGAAAGAAACTAGACATCCGAGTATTTAATTAACCAATGAATAATTAATGGTTTCAAAAGAAAAACGAATTTCTATTACGATTATGTTAGTAATAATACGTCTTACCATACAAGAAATAAATCTTAAATAAAAATAGGTAGAATGTTTGTATATTCATCTGTACACTTAAATGTGTACTGCAACATAAAATGACCAATTTGTTTTTGTTATTAATAAACGTTCAAATATCAGACATTCTTTCCCTACTTTTTAAACAACATGCACGGAAAAAAAATAAAAATTTTTAATGCAAAGTATGATATCTTGTGTAAAAAAGCTTACCCATTCAGAATATAAAGTCAAATTTTAAGAATTTTGAGCCTGTATTTAAATGGCCATTCAAACATATACACAAAACCAAATCGTCATTTATATCGCCGCTTGGAAAGTGATGGGTTCCCTACTGATCGTATTAGGATAAACCTGATTGATTAGAAATTTTTATATTTTGATATAAATAATTATTAAATTTGTAGTAAATTTAGATATATACAATATTAAAAAGTACAATAAATTTACTAATTTCTAATCAAAATCAAATAATGTTTATTAAATTGTAAACAAGTACATACAAATTTCACAGTCTCAATTAGCTTTTCAAAATATTATTCAACTAATACTATTAACCACAAGCAGTTCTTCATTTTTATTGCTATGACTAATTAAAATTCAACTTAAACTTTAGACTCTTATATTGAATTATCAAATATGAGAATTTTTACATGGCCCACCAAATTTTAGTTTAATAAAAGTGTAAATATTGTAAAAAAAATATCATTAGCTACTCTTTAATTGCGGCCGTTTGCAGTTAACCAATATCTTGGCTTTTTTCTTCCATCTAATTATTAATATTAATGAAAAGGATTGGTTTCTCTTCAAACTAGCACTTGTAACATTTGGAGCAGGAATGCATTGTTAAATTTTATATTATGATTCTCCAGTGATAATTCCACCGCTTTTTTCTGTAATAAAACGGATGATTTGCGCGTGTCACTTTATCAAAGCAAATTTGTTCCTTATAATGTAATAGTAATGTAGTGTTACCTTTCTCTCTAAATTACTCTCGGCATACATGAATAAATTGCACGAGTAGATACCTGATAATGAAACCGAATAATGCGCGCAAAAAGGGGAATGAAGTTGGAAAAATGATTTCTTGACAAGTTGCAGCAGCGAAGCAACAGGCGCCAGCACCGCCCCTTCGTTCAGTCTCCAATGCAGGCAGCGCTCTGCACTCGACGATCGCTAGGCAGCAACAGCAGCAGCAGCAACAGCAGCAACAACAATGGCAACAGCAGCAGAACGCTGCATCATCGGCGTGCTAAGAAAGGCTGCATTCTTGTCTATGCTTTCTTATTTGTCTGGGAAAACCGCGCCATCCAGACAATCTTCCTTCGCCTTATTTATGAAAACTTTTACTTCAGAAAGGAACAAGCACGGATGAGAGTTGCGTAGATCTAATATGATATTGTTTTATTGCACACGTATACGCGGAGTAATCATCTCCGGTATAACTGCGTGCAGTGTGTGTGCAAGCAAGCGAGAGGAAAATTATGTAATGAATGTTTTGTGACTGTATGAGCTCCAAAGTGCCCCTTCGCACAAGTGTTATTGAGATATCTCGCTGCAGAGCCCCTCGAATCGCAGCGCTCCTAGTATAAAAGCTCATTTCGAGGTTTTGCTCCAAGTAAAATTAACACTCATTGTCGTTGGACAAAGCGAATGCTTCTATTTTGTTTATGCGAAGATTTAAGTTAGCATATATTTTAAGAAATATCATTTTTCAATTAGATACAGGAAAATGATGGATAAACGAAAAAATTGTTATCGGTGTCGATGATACTTTTGCTTACTTCTATGTACTTAAAGTTTAAATAATATGTAAAAGAATTTATAAATTCCAATATTTAACACAGAAAAAAATTATTTAGAAATAGTACTAATAGTTTGATTAACAGATAAACATTATATTAACGAGTTGAATAATAACATAAATTTATTCTTTCATCTTTAAATATATAGTTGACATCTAACTCTACGTTCTATTCCATGTAAATCAGATAATCTTTTTAGCAGAAATATAAGAGATAAACTTTATTAAAAAGTAGTTTTTGCTTATGAAGAAAGATTTATGTAATCATTTATAGATTATACATTATAAAATTTTATTTATCTAACTTAAATCTTCAGAACAAAAAGTGGAGTTGTAACTAACATGGAGGTCGTAATTTTTGCCTAATTAATTTTTAGTGGCTACTAAAATTAAATAACGTGTGCTACCACGAAACGCGATAAAATATATCTGGTTTTTAAGAGCCAGGATAAATAGTCAACGATTTTCGTCAAATTTAAAAATTAAAACCACCAAGTAACGTAATTCTGAGTCACCTAATTTTTCAAATTAGTATCTTTTACTTAGCATTTTAATATTCCTTTTCATTATTTAACATTAGTTTTAAATTTGCGTTAAACTATTTGTTATAAAACTTTTATCGGATAAATTTCTTTCAAACTCTTGCAATTTGCAATAAACTTTTTTTTTATTTTAATACAACAGTCTAGGTAACAGGAACGTGTAATTGCAGTGCAATCGTTTTTTTTTTTAAATTGGGTGAACTCAGTTAAATGGCGATTGAACGAAATATTTACTGCAAGACAAATTCTGAAAGCAACTTTATTTACCAAAATATTTTATTTTGTAAAAATGTAAGTAATTGGTTTTAAAAAAATAATTTTAAAAATGGCATAAAATATTTTGGTAACTTGCTTTTAGATAGACAATTTAAAAAACAAATTGATATATTTGAAAAAGCTAATCTTTTGAAAAAAATTGTGATAATCTTCATTTTAAAAATAATAATATTTAAACTTGGTTTGCCATTTAATGTATATGTATAATGAAAAGTGTAAATATTACATATCATAGAAAAATAAAATAGGTTTACGCAATTTATTCATGCTTACGTAGCGAAATGAAATTAAACATTCGGTGGAATAAGAAAACTGGTTTTCTGGAAAGATCATCACAATTTTATCAACATTTTGACGATCCTTTATCTTAAAAGATTATCATTAAGATATAAATAGCTGTAAAAAGTTATGTTTTCTTTATCAGAACCATCAGCGTCAAGTAAACGATTTAGCGTGCATTATTTGTACAGAATACCTATAAATAGCTGATAATTTTTGTTTGATAAACAGTTGCAGTGTCAGTGAATTGTGATACAAGAGATTTGCAGGTTCACCATGTAGCGCCATGAACGATTTAGTTTAAAATCTATCTCCTCTCTTTCCTATTTATCAACAAATATTATCGACGCCAGAAAAATTAAAATTCAGATAAATGACAAATAAATTGTTTCAACATTTTTCTGGCATCGCTGATAATATTTACACGACAAAATTTCGGCAGTGATAGAAAAAAGATTTTTCCTATGGAATCATTAATTTAAAATTTGGCACAATGAATTACAAACAATTAAGAAAAAATAACGATCGATTATAATAGCTGTGTATAACGGTGTGGTAAAAATAAATTAATTAACAATCCATTAAAACATAAATTTAGTCATAAGCTCAATGTTTTTAAAAGAGTTTACAACAATCAAGTCGATTAAAGTGAATAAATCAAAGCTTCAATTTGTAAAAATTTTTGTAATCAAATTTTTTTTCTAACTTGATATCAAACAAGTTATTCTCAAATTACAAATATTTTTTTACTTTTTCTAATAATGATAATTAATAATTTAAAGTCTCGACGATATTCATGTGTCATTTTGTACATAGTCAGAATCTTTTTTCTGACGCTGCAAAAAACAAATTCTAATAATGACGCATGATGATACGCATTAAATGTATGTGCATAAACAATTATCTTGTAATATTGTTGAAATTATAGTAATTACATATTTTAAAAAATGATAAAAAGAGAAATTAAAAAAATTTAAACACAATATATAGTAATAAACGATTTTTATTAAATTAAACGTACAGAAACGAATGTGTGTCGAAGTAAGCGTGAAAGACGTTTACGCCTCCAATTCTTTTTCAATAATTTGTCGATATTCATCAAAGCCTCCTTCGATGCACTTTACAGAGCCGTCACCACATACCCAGAGTTCTTGGCAAACCATTCGAATTAACCTTTCATCGTGAGAAACCAAAATTACTCCAGCCTAAAAAAAATTTTTCGATATTTTAAAGCTGAAAGTTATCTACTTAAGAATAAACTGACTAATTTATCTTACTTGGCAGTTGTTAATAGCTTTACCGAGAGCTTCAATTGATTCGATATCAAGATGATTTGTAGGTTCATCCAGAACTAGGAAATTAGGCACAGCGGCACACATCAGTGCAAAGGCAACTCTTGATTTTTGACCACCAGATAACGAATGTATTGTTTGCAGCGCCAAATCTCCGCTAATACCAAAACTGCCCAACATTCTTCGATATTCTTCTATGGGTTTGCCTATCAAAAATAATTAAGATATTTTTTCTGTACTGATAATTTTAAAAAATTCAAGATATTAATTCAGCTAAATTTAAAAAATATATAGACGCTAGATTTCAATTGAAAATGATGTTTATTTCACCTGGAAAGTGGTTCTGCAGTAGCTCTACAGGACAAACCCTCAAGTCAAGTTGATCGACGTGATGTTGACTAAAGTAACCAAACTTGAGATTACGGTGCATATGGACGGTACCGTGGTTTGGGCTGAGTGTACCCGTGATTATTTTCAATAATGTAGTCTTACCAGCACCGTTTTCACCCACGATACAGATACGTGATTGAAGAGTTGCGCTTAAACAAACATTTGTGAACAAAAAGTTATCGGTATTTGGATAACGGAACGACACTTCGTTAATCTGAAGGATTGGAGGATTGAGCGGCTCCACATCTGGAAAGCGCAGTGTAACTTCGCTTTCTTTCTCCATTGGCTTGAGCTCTGGTCTGTAATTGCAGAAAACAAAACTTTAGTAATATTTCGAAAAAAACTTTTTACAAGTCAACATCGTTTTTATAAAAGTTATTTACAGTTTTTCGAGCATTTTTATCTTGCTTTGAACACTTGAAGCCCGATTAGCATTATACCGAAAACGATCGATAAACTCTTGAACGTGAGCTCGTTTCGCCTGCTGAGCTTCATATTCTCTTTGCTGATTTCTTTCTCGCTCACCTTTCGTCTTGGCAAACTGTTCATAATTACCGTGATATCCTTCAATTTTTTGCCCTTTTAAATACAATATATCAGTCGGAACCTTAAAAATATTGTTAAATTATTTTATTGAAAAGTAAATTTTATTCTATTGATTTTAAATATTGAACCATTATTTGGGAAAAAAGTGTCGACAATTTTATGAATGTAAGTAAAGAAATAACTACTCACGGTATCTAAGAAATTTCGATCGTGGGAGACAACAAGTAGTGTTGTGGGCCAGGACTGCAAGTATTTCTCGAGCCAAAGGATGGCTTTAATATCCAACATGTTTGTGGGTTCGTCGAGTAGTAACAAGTCAGGTTTGGAGAAAAGCGCTCGAGCGAGAGCTAGTCTCATCCTCCAACCACCGGAGAAAGCTTTTGTAGGCCAACTTTGCCTTTCTACCGAAAAGCCCAAACCTGAAAGAATCGTACTCGCTCTCGACGGTGCCTTCTCTACTTCGGCTAGTTGCATTGCTTCGAATATCTTTGCTGCAGGAAAATTACGCAAATTGAGTTTCTTATTTGCAGAAAGAAATGAATAGAAATTTAATAATTTTCTAATTGAAATCATTTGTAAAGTCTCACCTAATTCTTCACCTAATGCATCATTAGCCTTTCCACCTTCCTTCTCGATTGCTGCTTGTAGTTCCGCCTCACGAGCGAGGAGCGCACTACGCTCCTGATCAGACTGAAGAACTGATTCTAAAGCTGAAGTATCATCTCCAGCTACTTCTTGTTCTACATGCAACACCCTCACGTGCGAAGGTATTTGTAATTGTTTACTAAATAACAAGGAATTGTTTCGCATTTGATTAGTTTTTTAAAGAAATGGCAGCCAATTACAACAAAATCGAATTTGATTTGTAAAATTTATTAATTAAGGAACAAGTTAAAAACTTATTTCAGCTTAGAGTAATTCAAGTTTCAAGAAAAATTGTTAATAGCAATGGCTAAAAAAACTAATTCATTTAATTAAAAAAAAAGTAATTTTAAAATTTGATAGTTCTACATTTACCTTGATATCATTCGAAGAAGAGTAGTTTTACCTAATCCATTACGTCCTACTAATCCATATCTCCTACCAAAGGCTAATGTTAAATCAGCACCTTGCAAAAGAACTCTGTCTCCATATGCTACATCGAAATTTTCTATCCTAATGTCATTTGTTCTATTTGTACCACCTTTTGCCTCCAATCTGTTGTCTTTTTTGCTTATTACTTGACTAACTGTTGCCGTTTCTAACTCTGGAAGAGCATTGTTGTTCTTTGAAGAACTTATTTCACCGCTGCGAGTTTCTTGTTTTTGTTTTAATTTTGCTTCAGCTTTTTCCAACTTTTTGGCATCAACTTTCTGAAAAATTAAATTCAAACATTTTATTAGATTCTAAACTATATTTTTTTACCTATTAAGAAAGTTTTTTAAAAGTATATTTACCATAACGTCATCTCTTGTATTGACCCATATACTTTTTATCTGATCACAGTGATCATCCAAATCTGAAGCCAATGATCCCATATGAATAGGTACGTTTAACACTTTATTAACTCCATTTTTCCGCCTCTCTATTCCTCCGTTAGTGCCACCCTTTAGTATCTCCAATAATCTGGTGCATATGTGCCTGTGCATTTAAATTCTCATTGAATTTTGTACTTACTAATATAAAAATTAATCTCCTGAATATATGTTGACAACTTAAACTAGTCAATGTACAGCTAATACGAATAAACACAAATATACTGACCTAACCTCGTTTTCTGATTTTTCCTCTACCTCGTGCAAAACCTCACCAATTGCCTCGTATACTTCATCTGCATCTTCAAAGTCATCCTTAGAACTGTCCAATATACCTAAAGTAATAAAATAATTTTCTTACGAATCTTGTGAGAAGTCAACAGCCTCATTTTGTAAGGTTATTACAAAAACGAATTTTCTTTTTTAATTCACTATAATATTTTGTCTTTAAACAAGCGTTGACTCAAACAACATAAAATATCATGTAAATACAATACGAAGAAAAATTGTCTAAAAGTAAGAATTAGACAAATTAGAAATGACTTAAAAACTAACAGATTGACTAAAAATTGGCATGATTGTACAAGCTCGGAATAAAACGTTGTCGTTCAACCTCTTGAAAAAGAGCATTTAAAATCATAATACATAAGAGGAGAGTTCAACGTGTAAAAAACAAACACGTAACAAGCGTTATCAAACCCGAACAATCGGGGTAAAGTGGTTAAAACTTTGAGGTTACAAACCTACCTTCCACATATTGGTAGAGTTCATCGTCGATGGTCGGGAATTTACTCCTGATGTAGCTGCTGCACACTGCCATCACAAAGGGACAAGGGAACAGGTAGAGACTTAATTTTGCGCTGCAAGGCACCAAGTCTATTGTTTTCTTCTCCCTTTGAAGATTTTGCTCTCGCGGTAGTGTACCGCTGCGACGATGGTGGAGAGCAAATGTCAAAAAACTCGAACGACCAGTTAAAGTTACGGCTACGGCACGCCTCCTCCACGTTCCGTCTCTTTCTCTTTCCCTCGACTCTATTATAATAGCGCTCTTGCTCTTTCTTTTCCTTTTTTACGTTACAGGATATAAAACATTCCGCAGTAGGTAACTGGTACTTCTTGTATTTCGTTATATCTAGCCGTTTTCCTCTGCGCCACTTCTATTCCCTCGAAATCCACATAATTACGTGAATCTAAAACGTGAAATTTAATTATAAAGTAAATCACAAGCAATGTATATTTTATTCAATAAGTTCAAATTTAAAAAATTCTTTTATATAATAATAAAATATCCTTTAAATCCTATCTAATAAAAATTTTTATTCGAATACCGTGGATCTCATATGTATATATCTACTACCTATAGTCATTTTCACGTGTCCTTTCGTTGCTACAGGCTATAGTCTATAGTATAGGTCGCTATCGCTACTTCATGGCGTTCATGCTTGTATGAGTATATTGCTCGCGCATTCAGTCGTACATTGGTTGTTGTTGTACTGATATAATAGTAGGTTGATCAATTATTATACATCTTTTAAACAATTATCTTTTAGGCATGTATCTAGTTATAAAGCTTTTGATTCGATTAAATTGATTTTTTAATTTACTTTGGTAGGTAAATTCACGTATTTTAAAAAAGTAAGGTTAGAGATACGTATAAATATATATACTTTTAAATTCTTGGTATATACATTTGCTTAGATTTATGTGTGAGAATAGGTACAGCGTTTCTTTCAAGTTACGAAAGAATCCTTCAAAGATAAAAAATGTTTCACAAGGACCATTAACAAAGGCGTTTTTCAATTCTGAAGATGAACAGTCCATTAGTGCAAAAAATAGAAAAAATAAATTGTCAATCTTACCAGAAGATTTGGAAAAAAATGAAACCTCCCTTGATATAAACCAAGAGAATGATTTCAAACAAAAGTACACAGAACCATTGTGGAGTGGCACACCAGAAGATGTTTATAAAGTGGAAGTACTAAAGTCTGGGGTACTTTTAAAGACTTTAGATATTTCGTTCAAAAACTACTATGTTATAGGAAAGTCATTATTTTGTGATATTACTTTCAATCATGAAACAATATCTCAGTTTCATGCAGTTTTTCAATACAGGAAAATTAGTGATTCTGAAAATAAAAAAGGAATGTACATTTATGATTTGAATAGTTCCTATGGAACATTTTTAAATAAATGTCGCATTGAACCAAATAAATATATTCTTCTTCAGAGTGGTTGTGTAATTAGTTTTGGAGATAGTGAAAGAAAATATATTTTACAAACACCAAGGGATAATGAAGAAAAAGAAGCCAAACTTTCTTCTGTAGAATTAGAAGAATTAAAGATACTTGAATTACAAGAACAAGAGAGATTAGAAAATGAATATTTACATAAGGAAAAGGAAAAAGAATTGAAGAAAGAACAGGATACACAGGGAATTAATTGGGGGATACCAGAACATGATGAAAATTCAAAATTGAGTGAAAGTTCTGGAACTATAGAAAGTGAGGATGAAGAACTTTTTGTAAACAATCCTCATAAAGCCTTAAGAGAATGGTTTAAATGGGAAGGATATGACTTAGAATTCCAAATACAGGATAGAGGTTTAAGAAGATTTGATTGTCGAATTGAGTTAGTATTATTATAATATTTGTTTAAAAATCAAATATAAAGGTAATTAAAAATAAATTATAATTTTTTTTGCAGTTTACCATTAGATATTTCAGGAACCATTAAAATAGTTGAAGTAACAGTAGTAGGAGATAGAGCAGAAGCTGCAGACAAGTGTGCTTTGAAAGCATGTATGATTTTAAGCAAATTAGGATTGTTACAGCAAGCTCGTGGTAAATTTATTGAAACTTGTCTTATTATTTTTATTCTATATTTTAAACGTAACTCAAATAAATAAATAAATAAGTAAATTTTAAACATGCTTATAGAGGAAAAGAAAAGCACTGTACGAAACTGGGAAGAGGTAGATTATTATGAATCTGATGAAGATAATTTCTTAGACAGAACTGTTACAATAGAAAAAAAGCGTCAGCAAAGAATGCAAATAGCAGGGAAGTGTTGTTTTCAAAATGAAACAAGCCAAAATTTGGTAAACTCTTAAAGTCTAATGTCTTTTTTGTCTATTTCTTGATGTATCTTTATAAAATATTGTAATATTTTAGCTTGAAAAACGTTCTAAAATAATAGATCGAATGACATACTTACAAAATCTATTGGCTTTGCAAGAAATTAATAAAGATAAACAGGAAGATTCGGATGAAGATGCTTTGGATTCTTTCATGTCCAAATTGGATGTATCAATTCTAAACAAGACGGAAATACGAAACATAAAAGTAGAACTTCATAATTTGCAACAAGAAGAAAAATTGTTAATTCATACTTTTCATTTAAATAATGAAAGTTTGTCAAAACCTCAAGTATTACATCAGAATCAAGAGAAGACAAGTAATTAGATAATTATTAAATAAATTTTATCGCATTTATCGTGTAGAAAAAAGAAGCGTAAAAATTTTCTGTACAAGTATATAAATAATGCCTTTTTTCCAAGTAAACCGGTATGTAAAATAAAATAATTTAAGCTACTAGTGCGTGGGTTTTATGCGCGAGTCGGCGGCGAACTTACTAGTAACTACAAACGCACTAGTAACTTAAACTACAATTTCAATACATACGTCGAGCGGAAAGACCAATTTTACGCATGCTTGCGTAAAGTGATACTTTATGCACAAAGTGTCGAATAAGAATTAAAAAAAATTTACAGGAAGCTTCATTAATAATTGTGAAAAAAGAAATAAATAATTTATTGGTGACTATTAGTTTTTTTATTAAATAGCCCTAGTGACGGCATCTGATAAAAACACAAGTCTGTGCCGATTTATGATAATTTTTTATTCCATTACTAACATAACTTTTAGATTCTATTACTTCTAATAATAATTTCTATACTTACTGTGTGGCGAGTATCTACATCATATGTTAGTCTACAGAGGTACCTATAATATAGATATGGTACCTGATGGTACTAACCCAGTATTCATTCTCTGACACTATAATACCACGTGTTTTTATTACTAAAATTACTTTAAATGTATTTTTATTGCCTACAATGATTACTTATACCGCCATAGTGCCATTATACATGAGTATTTTACAAACGACAAGTATTTAACATTTTATATTTTACAAGTATTGTACAGTACAAATCTTAAGTATAATTATAGATATTATCACAAATTTGAACTTAAAATTAGTTTAAAATTTATATTTATATAATAAAGATCGTATATTAGAAATAATTGCTGTATTTATTCGTCGCAAATTATAAATTATAAATGTCAAAGAATAGCTATTAAACTTTCGTTTTTGTAAAAAGCTTCCTGAATTTCATTTGTTAAAATGCTTAAATTATCTATGCATGATTTGTTTTTCCTGAAACCATACTCATACAGCAACAGCACCATACCTATTACTAAAATATGTTTACACACTTCGCGCTGTCGCTGCGATCGCAACAGTGCGTTGGCACTGACACTCATCATGTATCTATATCTTCTTTGGTTGCGGGCGGTGGCAGCAGCGAATGCCGCGAGCGACTGATAGGTATGCAAACTGCGAATTCACGAGTTTGAGTTCTGAGTTGTCGTGAGCTTGTATAGCCGGAACTTCAACTTTGCTGACAGTTTGGCAAGTTTCTTTTTCCAAGAATATTTTAGTAATTTCACTAAAAACAAACTACACAATGCCGCACCTACCTCCATGTGTTATAGATGTTGGAACTGGGTAAATTGCACATTTTGAAACAAATCCTCTACTTTACTTGTACATGATAACAGTGTATGACTAATCATTAGAATTTTCACTTACATTACGTCTGTTTTTGAGTTTAACTTTCGTTTTACTCAACTGTTACATTAATAGATTTAAATAATTTTATGCCTTTTAAAAATTTGTCACTGAAATCTTATTTTTTAAATTGACTTTGTAGTTATACTAAGCTTGGTTTTGCGGGGAATAAAGAGCCTCAACTTATGATTCCTTCTGCCATAGCCATCAAAGAAACTGCTAAGGTAGGTGACAATACCGCAAGAAGAGTTACTAAAGGTATTGAAGATTTAGATTTTTACATTGGAGATGAAGCTTTTGAAGCAACTGGATATGCTGTCAAGGTAAACATCTCCATTTTGTTAACATCAAAATTAGGATTTTAAACAATGTCGATAAATTTTCATTTGATTTGAAAACAGTATCCAGTGAGACATGGTCTTGTTGAAGACTGGGATTTAATGGAACGCTTTCTTCAACAATGTATATTTAAATATTTAAGGGCTGAGCCAGAAGACCACTATTTTCTTTTAACGGAGCCACCTTTAAATACTCCTGAAAATCGGGAATATACAGCTGAAATAATGTTTGAGTCTTTTAATGTTTCTGGTCTTTATATAGCTGTTCAAGCAGTATTAGCTCTGGCAGCATCGTGGATAACAAAAGCTTTTGAAGACAGAAGCTTAACTGGCATTGTTGTTGATAGTGGAGATGGAGTTACTCATGTTATTCCAGTTGTGAGTAACATAATTTATAAATTATTAACAAGTACAATTAGCTAAGAGGTGAAAATAATTTTCTATTATTTTTTTGTAGGCTGAAGGTTTTGTTATAGGTAGTTGTATAAAACACATTCCAATTGCTGGAAGAGATATTACATATTTTATACAGAGTCTTTTAAGAGACCGTGAAGTTGGTATACCTCCAGAGCAGTCTTTAGAAACTGCAAAAACAATAAAAGAAAAGTATTGTTACATTTGTCCAGATCTTGCTAAAGAATTTGCAAAATTTGACAGTGATCCTACTAAATTTGCAAAATATGATGGTGTTAACAACATAACAAAACAACCATTTTCTGTCGATGTTGGTTACGAAAGATTTCTTGGACCAGAAATTTTCTTTCATCCCGAGGTACGAAAAATAAAATTTCAAAATGTTAAAGAATTTCATTGTCAACTTATATTTTGATTTTAGTTTTCCAATCCAGATTTTACAACCCCTCTTAATGAAATCGTAGACGATGTAATTCAAAACTGTCCCATTGACGTGAGAAGACCTTTATACAATAATATTGTTTTATCTGGTGGCTCAACAATGTTTAAAGGTTTTGGAAGGCGCCTTCAAAGGGATATAAAAAAAACTGTTGACGCTCGATTAAACTTAAGCACAGCTCTTAGCGGTGGACATATTACGGTATTTTTTATTATTTATAATTTATACCGCTTTCAAAACTTATGTTACAAAATTTAGTTTGAAAATTATTTTACAGCCGAAACCAGTAGATGTCCGAGTTATATCGCATCACAAGCAACGATGCGCAGTTTGGTACGGCGGAGCAATCTTAGCTAGCGATCCTGAATTTTATACAGTTTGCCATACGAAAGCTGATTATCAAGAAAATGGTCCAGGGATTTGTCGTTATAATCCCGTATTCCGCAGTATGATTTAAGTAATCAATTATCCAAAAAATGTAATGGAAACACATTATAGATCAAAATTATACAGACTGATCACTCAAATGGATAAGTCACTTTCAAAACTGTCAAGGGCTTTATTATAAACATAAATTGAACATCCTTTTATGAATTTCTAAACCTCGAATAACGTAAATTAACTAATTAAAATAAAAAAGCGCATTTAAAAGTTAATTTATTAGTGAAGAAATCAACGCGATTGCAATTTATTATTATGCATCAGTTATAGTTGATGTGCTTAAAGACACTATATTAAAGAAAATGTATGAATTGTAAATATAATGCGAGTGTTTTTTAAAAATGTTTTTTTATTTTCTGTATTGACAAATGTGCACCTAATAAATATTAAAATCTTTGTTAATTTTCCATTAGAAAGGAAATTTGTTAAACACTTTTATATTTACTATTTCTTTTTACAAATTTATTCTTATTTACAACGAAACTTATTAAAAAACTTTTTTATATTAACTGAATATAACATAAACGAAATAAAGGTTTATTTAAAAAATTAATTTTGTACTGAAAATATTATGCCTTGGAAGATTTATATATTTGACATTTATTTATATTTTATTTTTTTAGTCAAATTCCTGCTCTAGACCTCGATTTTCTCGATTTTCACGGTTTTCACTGCAAAAAATATATAATATTAAATTAATTGATCAAATTTTCATTTAGATAAGCTTTTTCTTACTTTTGATGGTTAACAGGGTTCACGGGCGCCCCATCACCTTCAAGACTCGTAAAGATTGATGAAAAGAATAAAGATAATAAATTAGAATTGTTTTGATTATTTCTTCTTGCAGCTCTTGGAGTGGTGTAAAGATCTATAGAATCTGCAGGCGGCAAAGGATCGTGAGACAATATAGGCCCTTCATTTTGGATCTATAAAAAAAGGAAAATTTTAAATGGTTGTAACTAAATTATTTATTAAACTTAAAATTTGTATGCTTAAATACCTCGTGAACATTAACCGTAACGTCTTTAAAGTCTGATACAATCAGATGCCTCAATATATTTCTAGGCAATTTTCCCTGATAACGCTTATTTCTTTTCACTTGACAGAATTTAACAAATTCATCTTTTGAATCAACTCTTTGAAGAACAATATGTACTTGTTCTTCCAGCCAAGGTAAAATTTCTGTCTCTTTCCATAAATGAAAACTTCGAGCTATGTATAAAGCTTGAAGTTTTTCTAAAGCTGGAGGTGTGCTAGTACTGGCTTGAGACATAAAAAAGGAATGACTCAATACCTAAAATAAAATTTATCTGTAGTGGTCAAATTTTAATTTAAAAAAAGTGTACGCATATTAAAAATTTTACTTTAGAGTCTGTTTGTATGTTGCACTTATCTAATAACGGAACCAAAATACCAGGAAACATTATTAGAGCAGTTTGCAAAAGTTCGTTTGCAGTATCCATTTTTCCCAAGTGAAAGTTTGCGAGTGCCAAGCTGTACGCAATATTGGGAAGTTGTTGCAGATTTCTTGTACTTTCCCATAAATTACAAAATTCACAGAACCATTCATATTCTTTTGATCGAATAGCATAAAAATCAATCATTAACACAACTGCTAATGGATCTCCTTCGGGATCCAAAGATAGTAGAAATTTGCTCAATTCAAGGCTGGTCCTTTATGAAAAATTATTTTATGTAAAAAACTTAAGTAATTTTAGTCAATTTTTATTTTATTACCTATAGCAAGCTCTTCCACCCACTAAAACAAGGTGCTTAAATAACGTTATGAACAATGCACGATTTTGTTGCTTTCGATAATCCAATCTACAAGTAGCTGTAGTCATATTAAACAGAGGATGAAAGGCATACTCCAAGTAGAATAATGCTCTTTCTATTAAACTAGCTGCCATTGCTAATTCTTCACCCATTTTACAAAGCTCAGCAGACTGCAGGAGAGTATCCACATGATATGGATGCGTATTTACAATACTCTGAAATAAAAAGGTTACAAATTATTTTATTTTCCTATTTTTCTCTTTACAAAAATTATGTAAAATAAGCCTACTATGATATTTTCTGGATTAAGACTTTCTACTGCGTTGATAAATTTTTGTTGCAGTTGACGATATAAAGGACTATGCTCGTAAACAAAATACTGAACATTGTTTCCACTCATAGTTCTATCTATAGACATGGAAATTCCAGATTTTGGAGCAGACACAGTACTGTCCCGTGCACTTACTAACCATGTTTTTTTCAAAAGTCCAGTACGACCTCTTGTTCTTGGCTTACTGTAACAAAAGGAATATTAATAAAAATTAACTTTAGAATAAACTGATGTATAAGAAAATCATAAATGCAACCAACTCTGCTTGAATAGTTTTACTGCCAAATATTCTTTTGAGCTCATTGTATGGATTTAAATGTTTATGCTGAACAGTCAACGTGTATTCTTTTGATACGGGTATCGCATACATTTGCAAATTACCAGTTGAAGCAAAACTGGTACTTGGTGTTGGCTCTCCTAATAATTTATTAATTTGTCGAACTGTCCTATCAATTTCATCTAAATTATCTGAATCTTCTTTACCCTCATCTTTGTAACTTTCTTTTACCTCTTTTTGTTTTTTTTTATGTTTTTTCTTTTTCTTTTTACTTTTAGATTTCACATCAGAATTGTCTTCTTGTTCTTGCTTAACCTCAGATTCTTCAATGTTTTCACTTTCAGCTTCATTTTCAGAATTTTCATTCAACTACAAAAAAGCAATGCAAGATTTATTAAACTAATTCATAATAAATAAAATATTTCTTAATACAATAATAAAGCTTACCAAGTCAAAAACATTAAATTGTTTTTGTTTTCCTCTTTCAACGTTTGTTTCTTCTTGGTCTGATTCATCAAGATTTTGGTGTAGAGCAATATCATCACCAAGAATCTTTTTCAAATATCTGGTAGACATTTATATGTATATGTATACAAGTATGTGTTTTCTAGAAATTTAAAAAAAAATGTTCTATGTACATTTAAAAAATATTCATTGAAACAGATGCTCGTTATACTTGGATGTATATATATATATATATATGTATGAAAAATGACAAACACTATATATCGTTTTCAATAAAATATTGATCGAAAAATTGTTTTTCGAAGAATTATTGCACTATTTGGAAAGGTAAAAAAATCTTTTGACGAAATGATTGATTCCGATGATCAGCTGCTTCTCCTTCCGATGACGTTTATGCAGCTGATTGCGTATTATTTTAACTGCTTCTTATTATTCTTATTAAGGTAATAAGATATGCGAGCCAATGCAGATGAGCATCAAATAACAGCACAAAAAATAATACACAAACAAATTCGAACTAGCTAGGTGGCACCAGGGCACTTTGTCATTCAGTTGGAAAGGCTGCATACAACACGCCACGGAATAACGCGACCTATTGTGGCAATATAATTATTATATAGCTTGTACTTTGTAGGTTAGTTATCATCCGAACGGATCGGTGTGTTGGCATCGACATTACGTAGTAGTTAGAATATAATAAGTTCAGGCAAGCGACAATTTTGTGAACGATATCTATTAATCAGGAATTCAAAAATAAATATACTTATTGCTAAAAATGTAGCTGTTTCAACTGTGTAAGTTGATTCTCATTATGAAAACTAAATAAAGAAAAGATAAAGGTAGGCGTATATTTTTGTTCTGATAACAATTTTTATATTTTCTGATTACCATTCTTCAACGTTTAAATGAAACAAATAATCATATTCGTTAAATTTTTTAAAACTTATAAATAATAAATTATAATAAATTAAATTTTTTTTACAGATTTTATATAGGTACATAAATCAGAAAAATGTTGAAAAAAGTTACTGCAATGCCAATTTTTAAGTTAAAGTATATGTTATTTGTTTGAATAAAATTTGATTTACATTAAAAAAGAAAGATGGAAATGTCGAGTGCTGCTCCTCCTGTGAAACCTCCCAGAGGCATAAAACCTTCAAAAGAAACTGTAAGAAATTTTCTTAAATTTTTTAAAATAACGAATGAGAAATTAAAAAAATTTTTTTCTCATTATCTTGATTAGTAAAATTTTTATTTGTTAATATGTACAATGAGTACCTGTTTAAAACATAATCATTTATCGATAAATTTAACCTTTTAAGAACAAATTTGTTTACTTTATTGATTGACCAATAAACACAAATATATGATTTTGTATTTTAGAGTGGTCTATTAATATCTGTGATTCGTGCTTTATCTGCAAGTGAAACTAATGAACAACGAGAAGTTGAAAAGGCAAAGCTTGAAAAAGATTACAAAAGATGCGATCAAAGACTTGATGAACTAGTATCAGCTCACGAAGAAGATCTTACAGAAGTTATGAGAGTAAGTTGTGACGATTTTCAATTCACCAGTATTACAATTTTTGATTATTAACTTGATCATTTTAGATATTTGGAATTCTATCTGAAAGAGTAACAGCAGCACGTGAAAAAATTCATTCTGTTAAAGAAAATTTAAATGCCTGTAAACAGTTGTTGAATTGCAGAAGAGAAGAATTGTTGAAATTATGGCTAGAAGGCGTTGAACATAAACACGTTTTGCAACTTTTAAATGATATGTAATTGCTATTTTCTTATATTAATCTTGCATGTGTATTGGAAAATAATGTAATATTTTATGTGCAATTTTTAGTGATCAATTGAAAGAAGTTCCTGTTAAATTAAGCAATTACTTGGAGAAAAAACATTATTTGCACGCAACACAATTACTGGTTTCTGCCCTATCAATGGGCGATGGGGTTTTAGAAGGTGTAGAAGCTCTTAGGGAAGTTAGAACAGAACTAGAACTTAAAAAACAAAAACTTAGCAGTAAACTTTTAGAAGAGTTAAATAAACATTTATATAAAGAACAACCAAAAGAATTAGGATTAAGAAGACAAGGTTCAAACAGAGATTTCCAACGTGGAATCGAGATGCGAAATTCCAAGGGTAATAAAGTGAAAAGAAATTTACTCGATGTTTCTATGCCGGGGTATTTATCTGGTCAAATTTCTAGGTACTTAATTAAATAAATTGTTACAAATTGTTTAATTGTTCACCAGTTTAATGAAGCAAATTTTTTATGCAGGAAAACCAGTAGTGTAGGTTTGGAAGATTTAGATAATATTGTGGAAGATGAAAGTAATCTAAATCCAGAAGAAAATTCTGAACACTTTTTAGCTATTATAATTGAGTGCCTAGCTTTATTGCAACAAATTCCAGAAGCAGTCGAAGTTAGTAATTTTAATGCATTTTTATACTAATCAGTTATTTTAATTTTTTATTGATTTTTTATTATTGTAGTTTGTCAAAGAACAAATGCAGGGCGAATTATTAAAGATTATTGAGCAAGCTTCACAAAATGTAAAAGAATCATCCAATAAAAACGAAAATTTACCGATTAAATTACAAGATACATCGATAAATAAAGAAAATTCGTCGAGTCCACTTTTAAATTTGTTGAATGCAATATTTGAACGATTTCAACAAGTTATTGCATCACATTCTCTTGCTCTTTGCTGGTTTAACAATGTAATTAAAAAACACAATCTAGAATTGCCTATATACGGAATGTCAGACGTATGGAATAGTATTCAAGCAGTGGTAAATTATATTTTGTAACGGAAAAATAAGTAGTATAATGGAAAGTATATTAACATTTTTTTAATCTGTAGATGCAAATAGTATTGACCGAATATCTTGATGTACAAAATGTAGTGGATGGTCCCTTCCAAACTTCTGTATCACTCAATGAACAAACAAACGATATTAATTCATATTTTGCTAAAAAGAGGCCGCAACGACCGAAAAATGGATTACTTTTCAAGTTTGAATCATCGACTCATGCCATGTCTTTAAATACTTATCTCAAGGATCACAGATACACGAGCCTTACGTCAATAGTGGGTTTCGTTCGTTATTTCTATTAAAAATATTTTTTACTCGAAAAAAAAAAAAAAAAAAAATTTATTTCTTAATTTACAGGACAGCAAACAATCAACGAAAATTATTAAAAAATTGGTTTGTAATCCAGATCCAAAAAATATTACCCTTATATTTAAACCGATTACGCAATTCATTGATGAAGTTGAACGAGCGTTAGGAATCCCTACGGGGTAAGACGTTTTTATAATAGTAATAATTTATAATGACAGTTAACTTGAATAGATTAAAAAATAATTTAAGGATTTAACGGTAGTTTGAGTCTAACGTATGCAAAAAAAAAAAATTTTTTTAACATATTCAATAAGGATCATTAATAATAACGTTTTTTAAAAATATTTTATATAAAATGCACTTGACTAGGATAAAAAATATTGTAATAATTCAAAAAATATAAGCAAAAGATTATTTGTGAATTAATGAATTTTATTATTTGTAGAAACCCAGCTTGCACGTTAAGTAACTTTTTGGCAGATTACGTAAAAGAGGTTTATTTAGGACGTCATCACGTATTGGTTGCAACGACAATAGAAGCAGCAACTAAAAGTGCGGACGCTTGGCGCGTTACAACCTCTCCAGAGCTTATGAGAGATCTTGGTCTTATCAGGCCATTGTTACAGGTATTACCAAAGTTTTTAGAGTAAATAAGTATACGTTTATAACTGATTTCCTTACACTAATTATTAAATTTCACTGTTTATATTTCGCTATAATTGAATGAAAAAATTGTATAAGATTTTTTATAATTTATCGAGATATGATTTTTGTTCAACGTAGAGTACTGCAAAGGTTCAACAATGCGTATCAGAACTTCGTTTACTTATGATCGCATTGCCGTTGCAAGGCGAACATTTTTGTACGTTAGCTCTGAATGTTTTACACAACTATCGTGAGACTTGTCAGAATGCATATCGCGGTATCGTTCAGCCAGACAGACACGACAGATTGATTTGTTCCGCAGCCTGGCTTAAAGACGACGACATTAGCAGATTTATCAAGTGAGTAAATAGATATTCAATTCTACAGTGATAAAAAATATATTTCTATCTAGTTAGTTACTTTTGACGAAAAAAACCGTAGGTCCTTGCCTAATTGGGAAAGCATGAAAAGCGAAGTGCAAAATATTCGAAAAGGCCCTCCTGGACGCAGAATGCCGCGAAGGCAAGAGACTCAAGACGAAGAAAGTCCAGAAGACATTCGACAGCGAAATATGAGGGAAGCCGAAATATTAGCCAGCAATTTAGGAGAAGGAGGCATCGCAGCTAACGAAATACTTTCGGACGTTGAACAGCTACGAAGTTTAGCTTTATTACAGGAAAGCATAGAATGGTTTTGTTTATCAATTCGGTCTCTAATTAAAGAATTGCGACAATCAAATTACGAAAGGAATATAGATGTAAATGCCTTACCGCCTATGCCAGATCCTCTTGTACAATGCTTAGAACAGGTTGCGGAAGAATACGACGAACTCGCCAATACATGTATATTGGTTTTACACTTGGAAGTAATTAATTAATTTTTTATGAAAGTTGTACCTTTGTCAGTGGCAGTGACGAAAATATTTTCTGATATTTTAGGTAAGGGTGCAGTGTTTTTACTACTTACATCCAAGAGCCGACTCGAGTCTATTGTGCTCTGGAGCCAAAGATCCTGAAGAAGCAGATCCTCGAGTTGAAGAACTTAGCAGAGTTTTACAGCACATAGATGAAGCTTTACAGTCAACGCTTCATCCAAAAAAGACTAAGGTAAAAATGAATTATTCTTAATTATTTTCCAAGCTAAAAGATGAACTTTCAGTGAATAGAATAAATTGATTTTGCAGTACATTTTCGAGGGTTTAGGGCATCTGATAGCTAAAATATTGATTACTTCGGCACAATACGTAGAGCGAATAGACGTAAGCGGTATTCGCAGAATGTGCAGGAACGTATTTACCTTGCAACAGACTCTAACAAATATTACAATGACGCGAGAGCTGGCTCTCGATCACGCGAGACAGTATTTTGAACTTTTTTATGAAACACCTGAAGAAATTCTCAACGGCATATTGGAACATGGGCCTCAATTTTCGGAGCTGGAATATATTAATGCTTTTCAATTAATCGCAAGAAGCCAGCAGGAGTATGCAATGGTCAATAAATATCTGGAAAAGCTCTCGGAAATACTCGGAGATATTGGAGTGACTGTGTGATGACGCGCATCATAATAGCTCGTATTATGAAAATATTTAATTTTATAATAGACAATGAATTACTATAAAAATATATCGGTTAACTAATGTTAAAGTTATAAAAAATAAATATGAAAATGTAATTGTTAAATAATATTTCTTTAATTGTAATACAGATTTTTATATACACTATTTTTTATTCGCTCAAGATTTCTTAATAAATTTTAAACAATACAATTAACTTTTCAAGTATAATATATTAATTATTAAAGATAAATAATTGCACTACATTGATTTATTTGTTATGGCTCTGTTTTGAACTACATCATCAACACTACTGACTGAAGCATAATTTAATTTTCTCAATTCACTTTTAATGTTCGACAGTTTGCAAGTAGTTAACCGCTGCTTGATGATCACATGTTACTAAATGTTTTATATCCGTCTATAAAGATTCAAGATAAAAATAGTAAATAACTAATGAATTGTAAATTGAATTGAATTTTGTTTGATAAATGAAATGAAGAGTGTCGTACCATGAAAGTTTGAAAGAGTAGAGCCATTGCTTTTGTGTTAATTCTGCAGTCACTGCCGTACGTAACGGCACGCTTTCCTGGACCCCATCCTTTCGAGAAGGTGACCTAAATGCGCGAAAGTTTTATATGTAAGAAAAGATGCGCTACCTTAAAAATGAAAAGGAGTGAAAATTACCTGAGCATAAACAATTTGACCGATGCAAAAGAAGAAAAGCAGTAGAGTGAAGAGATGCTTGAAAATTTTTGACATGTTGCAGCGATATGGCAAACGTCCGTCCTGACGTCCGTCGGTGGCAAAGGCGACTTACCTTCTAAGAACGAACGCAGCTGGTTCTGCTGTTTTATAGCTTGTAAAACGTGGGCCAGCGCCCGCCGCCAACGCTTTTCCAACTCGATATCAGAGGAAAACAGAGAGAGAGAGAGAGAGAGAGAGAGAGAGAGAGAGAGATCCGAAACGTACATTTCGACACGCTTCACAGAATTTGTATTCATACGCAGATCAAAGAGTCGGCGATGCGTTCAAATATTGAGCTTTCTCGGTCAAGTTTAAATCATAACTCGGCCTCGCGTGCTTTCCCCATCCCCCACGAACGAAGAAGCAAGAGTAATTGCTTCATCAGAGTGTGCGGAAAGCGGAAACTGCAAAGCAAAAAATGAACAAAAAGTCAATATCAATGCTTAGATCAAGGAGAGTCGAAACAAGCTTGAAAAAACCTTTAGCTTTTCTTTTCATTGCTAATATTTTCTATAAATAGTACCGAATAAGCATCTGTTTTCAATTTGAGCATTATTTCAGTGAGTAATAAAAAACGAATCTTTGTCGAAATATTATTCGACTTGTTAATTCTTTACTTTAATGTATTTCTTTCTATCAATCTGTAAAAATTAATATAAATAATTCAAAGTTTAGAGAGGAAGCGATTAAATGTTAATCGATGGTATACGTATATATACCCTTGAACCCTTGAACGATACGGGTTTGTCGGATGTCAAGGTGCAGAATTAACCGTTGAGCATATTAGGTATATAGCTAGGTAATTCTAATCTCCACTTGGCCGGCAAATACAGACAATTGAAGGGTGAAACAGCTGTTGAATCTAATAATGTCGGCAGTTTATTTGTTTGATTAGAAAAAAATTGAATTGAAAATAAATTATTAATAATAAATGATGTTTAATATGATTGACGCATGATTAAACTGCAGGATGAAACTAAAACAGTTATAATAAATTAGCGATTGCGGTAATTAGAAAAGTTTCCAAGTTAAATATTTAGCAGAAGTGCAGGTTGATTGAATTGAACTAATATAAAGTGAATATTCATCAGTAGGAATAGGAATGTAGTTTTGAAAGAGAAATTTGAAAAAATTTGTACTGATGAAAAAGCGAAAGTAAGTTTGGGGGGTAAAAGGTAGGTGTAATATATAACATAAGGAGCTTATTATATTAGTTTGCGCGCGTGGTGCCCGCCGTATAACGAGTCGATAGCTCGATGTTTACTGAGGTGCAATAACAGAACCGCTTGCTCGTTTCTGCGCTCGCTCGCGACAGATGGTAGCGCGATACCGGCAGCAATATTACGACTCAATCACTCCCCATCGATCACGAGATATTCAGCATTATTACTCGCGCTCTCTATATATGTACATAAGTTTTGTCCTCCCCCGGGCGGGGGCGCTCGATTTTGCATAATTTTTTATTTATCGCGCTGCGAGTGCAGGGCGCAGGTGCTCCGCCCGTCTTTCTTCCGGGCTTATTGTCGCACCGCGACATTTTTCCCGGCGGAATATTAAAATGATGGCGCGAGAGGCTCATGACGGACTTTTAATAAATCCGCGGACGACAACAAGGGCTCGCAGATGTGACTGTAGGCCCTAATGAGCAAGCTATTTTTCACGAGGATTTTTATCCCGTTTATTGGCCGCCCGCTTCACGAACTGTCGGCTGGATATTAATCATCCGGATTTCTTAGCTCCTGCAGCCACTTTCTTTTCGAGCTTTTATATTTCGAGAGGAGAAAGAAATCCGAGCCAGGAGTTTACGGGGGGCTCTCCTCTCGCGCGATAACAACAAGCGCAGCTCTCTTGTGTATTTTCTGGCTTTTTTAGCCCGTCATCATTAGCTGCTCTTAGATGACTTTGATCCTTTGACCCTTTTCGAGAAAAAATCCTTTTCACGCCGAGGACAAAGGATCGAAAGCCTAGCTGGCTTTCGACTACTGTAAATAGAATTTCTCGAGAATTCATTAAAACTATTGAAAGCCGGAGGTTTGCTGTATTAGTTGATTTTCTGCAAACTGATCAAATTGATCACTGCGGAAGGAGGAAAGTAGGAAATCTGAAAAGTCTAGCTTGGCAATATTTTGCAGAGTCGCATTAGTAAATTGTAGCTCGCGTGCAGGGCTGGCCGCGCGGCGCGAGATGTGATTCGTACGCACGCGCCAGCCGAATCGAGCGTGAGAGAAAAGAGCGGTGGCGGCGGCGGCGGGGGCAGTAAATGCAATGACAGAGCGCGTCAAAGAATTATAATGGTGCGGCTGGTTCGGCCGACTTTATGGGCAGTATCGCGCGAAAGGGTGGCTGTTGCGCCGCGGCTCGCTCGCAATTGAATAAGGCATGTATGCGTGCGGCAAATGGAATGGAGCGCGCGCACCAGCGAGTAACGACCAATTAGATAACAAAACGTCAAACAGTAAAAGCCCTCATGTTTATACCGAAGGGGAGAGGCTTTGCTCTACCCGATCTAGCAGTTTTCGCGGGCCTACCGTATAATATAGCGCGAAGAGAGTCGATATGGCCTCGGAAGCACCGCTTAAATCCTCGCCGCGGCAAGAAGCGATATCGTAAAGTAAGTTGCGGCCGGCCGGCCGCTCCTAATGGACAATAACGACGATCTACTGGCTTCCTTCCGTCCGAGCCTGTTTACCCCGCGACGGCGGGCCATTATTTATCGCAGCTGCTTTCGCATTTAAAAAGCAGCGAATAAAAATGAGATTTATCAATTTTTCGGGGCTCGCTATTTGCTTTCGAAGCGGCGTCGGAGGGAAAAAATAAAAAAGCCGGGTAAAACGAAAAGACAGATCTCGGGATGAGAGCGCGGCCGCCGCGGTAATATTTTACAAGCGGGATCGGCGGCGCGCATCGACGTTTGATATTCGCTGGCGCCGCGGCAGCAGCCCCGCTCGAGATTTACGAGGCAGATATGTGATCACAAAATGGCCGACACTAAATCAAATACGGTGCATCGGAAAACATCCGACATTATTATTGGGACTTTTATTGGATCGGGTAGGGCAATAAAATAAAACGAACCCAAGCGCCAAGCGCAATTTCAAGCGAGCACACGCCCACGCATTCTATACCTTCTTCCAGCTCTCTCGCTTTTTTAATGGCCCTCTCCATGCGTATCCCGATATTTCCCCCTTATCCCGGCTAGAAAAACGCTTTTTTTACACGCGGAAGGAGAAAAAGCGCGACCGTTTCTTTCATAAACATCGGAGCCGCTCGACTGTTGTCTCAACAAATATATGTGGATAGGGAGCTGCCGCTGAGAGACACGAGTTTGTCGCAGCAATGTTATATCTGTTTTTCTTGCTTCTCATAACAAAGCCGATCGCGAGCTACGAGTCCTCCTGTAATATTCCGGCCTAATGAACATCATTTTGATCTTTTCGAGGCGCCCTTTCACTTATATAACAACAGCGGCTTGATAATAAATTTTTCTGCAGTAAAAACTTAACGCGGGTAATAATTCCCGAGACTGCGATTTTCTCAATGGAGCAGCTTATTTCATTGAGAGAATAAAACTTGTCGTAAATGTAAATCTCGGACGTTAATGATCGATTAATCTCCTGCAATAGAGTTTGCAATAGTTTATTAGGAGCCCACTCGACTGGCTAGTCTTTTTTAATCAAAGCCTCTGCTGGCAGGAATGCGCAAGTGCACGCGACTACACTATAGATCATATAGGGTGCTCGCTACTCGTCCCCCCGCCCTCGCTGACTCGTTATTAAATTAATCCTTCGTTTAGCCAAATTGATGCATCGATATCACAGAGCAGCCATAATTCACCGAGACCCTCTCAGTCGTAAGCGATGACTATTTTCTATTAGGCTACATAGACGTAACAGCCTGCGCCCGATTCGCTTTGCTTTGCGGACAAATGTCGAAAACGACGGCTGCAAATCTCTTTTAATATACAATATTAGGATAACGTTAAAACATTTTAAACTAGATTATGTAAAATTTTTGAAAATCCTACTTGTTCGTGCAGCGTCATTTGACCGCGCTAATGGGCGAGAAATCCGGGTGCTTTTAGCCGCGTTACTGCGCACTTTTCTATCGGTCCGATTAAAGATCTTTGGCGTCAAGTCGATTGCTCTCGGCCGAGATGCTCGGGAAATAATGGAGCGGCAGTTTCGGTGCAGTTTCTCTCGGAAGGAGCTCGCCGCGGTGACAAAGTGTCGACTGACCGCCTCGCAGCTGTTATCGAGCTCCGGCCATTTGTCCGCTAAAACAATATCAATTCGTCGTCGTCTCTGTCCTAAGTCGTAACTTGGACTAGGAGTTTGGCGCTTTCTTCGAATTAATTGAATCGTGAATAAGTAATGTCGAACAAAGCCAAAAACAGGAGTAGAGAAATGAAGGCCAGGTGCCCGTTATACTCGAAAGGAGGGAAGGAGCTGCGAGAGGAAGGAAGAAAAGGACTAATGGAGCCTCGAGTCGCTCAACTCTCTCCTCCGGGCGGGCGCCCCATAATATAACGTACAAAGTAATTAAGGACATCGGGCGACGCCGGAGAGAAAAGCGAGATAGAGAGCTGCTCGGGCCAGCTTTCGGGAATGCGACATTTACATAGTAATTAAATCGCGCGCTAGCAAGTGGGACCGCTGGGGGAGATACGCCGGCGCACGAGCCATTACAGACGCATTAGATTGCGGTAAGCACTTGTTTATGGCGGCACCGCTTTACCCACCCCTAGACTGAGTCTACACGGAGCCGACTAGCTCCTGCTTAATTTTCCAAGCCTCTCCATTTTTCCAAAGTGAACAGCAGCACGCAGCTTTTCACAAAGTGAAAGACAAGTTTTTTCCCCGGCGCTGACGAGCCTTTAAGGGCCCTCCAACTTTTTGACTTTTCTTGACAAACGCGAGAATTATGGCGGCAACTCTGAGAGCTGAGAAAAATTGCCGAGCAGCCTGTCTCTAGTCTCGAATTGGCTGCGAGACACGCCAAATCCCGGCATTCACTGACTTATCTAATCTAATTTAAATGCGCCGAGGCGAGGGGGGCTTTAGCCTGTTGTTGGCTCTAGCCACCCTTCCACAGAGCCAGAGACGGGGGTCCTTAGCAATTCGAAATTCCCAATTCCAACTCGAAAAATTCTTCTTCTCAATGGGGGCTTTGCCTCGGCGAGAGCGCGAAATTGAGTGCCGAATCCAGGATTAGCTGCACCGGCCGCAAAGTCGCACTCTGCATGCGATCGGATCGGCTTTTTTTTCCTAATTGCTGGATTACCGGGGTAATTGAATTCGCTTGGCTCGAAAAATGTAAATACAGACCCGTTGTACGAGCGGCTGTGGGATTTTTTCTCAGCCGGAAAAGGAATGCTTTGCCCCGGAGGACTTATTAATGGCTCGTTATAGCCGACCGCCCGCGGCGCGAACATTATGCGCGCCGTTTGATAAATGCAGAGCTGCAGCGAGAGACTTATCTGTGGATGGTGGAAAATACGCGCGCGGCGATCTCGGCAGGAAGCAGGGATGCCATTGTGCTCGCGAAGGAAGCCGAGCGTATAATGGAGATCAAGAGGCATAATAGAGCTTTGCCGGGAGGGAAAGACTGCTGGTATTTGTATAGGTCCGGCTCTCGCTCGAGAAAGTCACGAATGCGACCTGTGTCGCCTAATTTGACGCTCAAAGCCATTGTCGCACCGACAGATTTGTGTTAAAAGGCAGAGCGCTAAGCTCCCGGCTCCCTTTCACGCTTTATTCGGCTAATCGTTTCGTCGACGTGGGGGAAAAGGTGCGCAGGTCCGTGCGACCACTTCCTCTTTCAATCTGGATTTCGGAGCTGCCCTTTCAAGACGAAAAATTTTCCGATTTTACAATTTTCCAGCTCGTCTCCCGCCGCGCCGCGCATCATAGAGACGCGCCGAGCGCTTCCGAGCCGAGATGCGTGCCCGAGACGTACCTAAGCGGCTCATCATGACTCTGGGCTTCCTCCTACATATACAAGCCTTTTTATTATGTCGACAATCGGCTTGCCTGCTCGGCGATCCTTCCATTCACCGGCCTCCTTTAAATTCCACTTTATTCCTTTTTTTATTACCACCTCGTCAAATCTTTCTCATTTAATTACATTTCGCATTAGAAAAATGCCCTACAACATCATCTTGTCATTTTGCAGAAATAACTCAAGCCAATGATTTTTATTATAGAAATCAACAAAAGTTCGAAATTGGAATCCGCAGTATAATTTTGGCTCGCTCCTCGAAAAAAGTAAGCCGCGCCGGTGGCCTATAAAATCAGTTTTTCCGGCGTAAAACTAATTTCCATAAAGGAGTGTATTTTTGTAGCTGGCTAAAAGGCAATTTGTAAGCGGCAACTGTAATATAATCCCGGGAGCAGAACAGAACAGAAGAGAGCGGAGCAGAGCAGAGCAGAGCAGAGCGCTCTCGGAGAGGCTCACTCGCGCGCGACTGGTATAAAATAAGCAAACCGGCCGCTCGACGCACATATTGCCCGGATAAAAGAAGAAAATCGATGCATCAGTGTCGGAGCGTAGGCCCATAGTTGGCGCGTATTGTTCGCGCAACCATTCCTTCCTAACGACGAATTAATGTCGTCGCACTGCGGCTTAAATAGTAACCAGTCGATGATGGATGGGAAAGATACGTGCGCGCCAAGCTGCGACATCATCATCGACATTTCCCGCAGCTTTTTCCGACACGCCGCAGATTCCTCCTACCTGCTTGCCTGCACAAACTTTATCTAGTCTTTTTTGCGAGTCTATACGTATAATTAAGAGGAAATAAATTGTACCCTGCTCGTTAGCATAGAGACGCGCAGAGTCGCAAGGACATTGCCAGAAATTCCAGTGTAAACACAGTGCAGCAATAGAGTCAATAATCCCTGATGCATATAAAGGCAGCAGCTCGAAAAAGAGAGCGAGCGAGAGAGGAGGAGAGGTGGATAATAGTGGGTCTTGGGGGCCCAATATAACGCTCGGCTGGCTTTCGACGCGCGTCCGATGACTGATAGGGCCGTCTATTTGTCGGCGCAGCTGGCCTCCCCTCTTTTCGCGCGCGCGCGCGCGCAACCCAACAAAGCCAAGCGAAGCCGAGCGCCGGCAGTCTCGCTATTTGGACAGCATTAGCCTTGCCTTTGGCCAATGCGGCCTTTTAATAGGAACGCCCCGAAGGGGATAACAAGCATTCTAGTGCGAAAGCCAAAAAAGGGCCATCGAGCCGTGAGCTCGCCAAAGTCCTGGGGAAAACAGAGGCCAACTTCCAAGGGCCGGCCCCCTCCTCCAATTCTTTGCCGCTAAATCTCGCTGCTGCCTGAGCAGATGCACTTTATAATGGTGCTTCAGCCGCAAATAATCGACTTGACTTTAAACGTCCTGGAGAGCTCGTTGCTGCTCGCTGCTGCCTCGAGGCGCGATGCAACGGTCCTGCACGCACCATTTAGAAATTAGCTCTCCCCTGCCTGCCGCGACCATAAAGCGCTCATTAATAAAAGTCGATGTCGCGGAAAACGAGCTCTCAATTATCGAGCGCTCCCGGTCCCAGGGCCCGGAACGAATCGCCGCGATCGGGATCGAATCTCGGCGCGGGCCGCGTCATCAAGGAGCACTCGGAGAAAACTCCATCTCGGCCCCGAGTCCGCATCGAGCTCCTGTTTTATTCAGTCGGGATCATAAATTACGAGTTTAAACACACAATGAAAGACGCTTAACAAGAAGCTAACGCGAGATTGAGAGGCCCCGCCCCTGCCTCCGGAGCCGGAGCTCTTCCGCGCTCGGCCGCGAGCCGGCGGGCCAATGGCGCGTCCCCGGCCGCCCCTCGCGGCGGCGCGCGTGGCCAATGGGGCCGGGGAGCCGGGGCGGGCCGCGCCCCCGCGAGCGAGCCGGAGCACGCGGCTCAGAGAGCCCCGAGGTGCCGAGGCGAGCGGAGGGTCGTGCCAGCCAGAGCCAGAGTCAGAGGCAGAACCGCAGCAGCCGCAGGAGCCCGCGCGAGGCGCGCCCCCCGAGATATGCTCGAGGCGAGATGGTCTGCACGCTGAGCCACGAGCGGAGCCTGCTGAGCCGTGCCGAGTCCGCCCTGGCTCTCGAGCGCGTCCTGGACATGTCCTCGGCCGCCGAGCACGCTCAGCAGCAGCAGCAGCGCCGGCAGCCGCCCCCGCCGCCGCCGCCGCCGCCGCAGGCCCACCTGCACCACCCGCAGTACCAGTCGCCGCAGCACCACCTTCACCACCACCACCAGCAGCAGCAGCACCAGCTAACCGTGAGTCCAGCCTCTTTGCCTTCCTCTCCTCGTGAGACTCGCTAACCTCCCTGACTCGACCAGGTGCAACAGCAGCAGCAACAGCAGCAGCAGCAGTCGGAACCAGCCACGCTGGACGAGCGCAGCTCGTCGGCGGGCTCGTCGATGGGCTCGTGCTCGCCGCCGCCGGCCCCGAGCCACTCGCCGCCGGTGCCGAGGCCGCCCTGGCTCCACGACTTTGCCTCGCCGCACGTGCTGCAGTTCCTCAACCTGAACGCCGCGGCCGCGGGCTCGATGCTCGCCGCCAGCCAGCCCCTCGCCGCGCTCCACTCGATGGCCGAGCGCAGCCACCAGCACCAGCTGCAGCAGCAAGGCAGCCCGCCGGGTCAGCCGTCGGCACAGCAGCAGCAGCAGCAGCAGCAGCAGCAGGGCCTGCAGGGCCAGAGCTCGCCGACGGGCAGCGGCAAGCACAGCCCGGCCACCTCCATCACCTCCGTCGGCAGCAACCCCCACGGCATCGACACGATCCTGTCGAGGCCCGCGGCCGCGCACCCCGCCGCCGCCGCCGCCGCCGCAGCCGCCGCTCTCGCCCAGCCGCAGCACGCCCAGCACTTGCCGCCGGCGCCCAGATACGCCATGCACGCGGGATTCGCCGCTTCTACCGGTAAGTCAAAAGCCGAAAAGTGAAAGTGAAAAAGAAACAGTTACCCTCGGCAATATGGCAAAGTCGGTAATGAAAATCGGGCGGTTCGTGTGCTTTAAAGGGCAATAAACCCTCTGATATGTAGATGTATCAGACGGGGCAATTAACGGGCAGTATAACGGAGCTTAGGGGGCTCAAAAGCGAGGCGCTAATTGCAGTGGAATTGATTGTTGTTGTTTAGGAATGAGCCAGTTCCAGCAGCGCACGGAACCCCGGCACCCGGCGGTCTACTGGCCGGGACTGCAGGGTCTAGTCAGCGACCCGCTTGCCTGGAGGGCGAGGCTGCACTCTCGTAAGTATACTTACCGCTTATGTTTTTTTTTTTTTTTCTCTTCCTCTGATTTATCGCTCGGAAAACAAATAGCCAGCTCGCTAGTGCTTTTCTACGAAAAACGGCGCGACAACGGATAGCTTCCTTTTATTGACACTGCCTGCATCAGTTTGGGAAAATAAAAATACGCCCTGTTTTTGCTACCTGCCTCGATGAAAAACTCGTCCTCTGTTTTTTTAGTTATCTTTCAGTGCGCCTTCAGTCGTCAGCCGGGGACCGGTACAAACTTGAGGCTTATTATCTTGCATATTTATGATACGACTTTTCATGAGCGCTAATACGAGCAGGAACGTTTCATTTTATGAAAATTTATTGTACCTCTTTTCGCGTCAACTAAGAGCTAAGAGAATGATTTAAAGATACATTTTGTCCAAATACTACTTGCGTGTTAAATTGTAAGGTTCATCGAACTCTTCATTTTTCAAAGCCCAAGTAAAGTTTTATTTGCATTAAAATTATTTTAAAATAACTTTCCATATACAGTATACATATGAACCGAATAGACGGTGATAAGTTGATTATTTGAATTAGTATATTTGAAGACGGCAATTAATTGAACTTCCAATAGGATTAACAGATAGAATTTATTGATTGAATTTATTAGGTAAATTAGAAAGAAGAATGGATATTTTTTGTAAATTCAAGGGAGCAGGATGCACGGAGAATAATAAATGAAGAATAATAAATGAATTTAAAAGAAGCGCTTGGCAATAAACGTGATTCGAGATCTCTAAACGATATTGAATAAATCCGACGCGTGCGGAAGAGTCTCGTAAGCGTCGCTATCTCCGTGATCTGTGTTGTCAGTGGCGGTGTCGCTATAAGGCCGGGGCGTAATAACGCGCATGAAAAAGCCATTATTCTTGACGGCCGGGCACACGTACGTACGGGCAGGGGGGCGGAGACGCCGGCGATAAGCGGGCCACCGATTAAGAAAGCTCCCCTTTCCAGCGCATACATCAAGTGCCAGCCGGCGTGAAACCGCTGCAGCCGATTTTTGCCGTTTTCGACCGAGCTTGTACTCTCTTCCTTCCTTTTCATTCGGCCCGGCAGACACCGACTAATCGCTTGTCCGGAGACTCGAGGAAAAACCCTATATCCGAGGAGCGAGCGTGTCAGCAAGTTTTTTCTACGTCTCTCTCCCTCCGCTTACGGGGCTGAGGCAGCCTGCCGAACGACGAGATCTTATATATTTTACTTGCCGGAACATTGACGAGCTCGCATCTTGATTAAAAAAAAAGTCTCCACATTGTTTTTCTTGCACAGGCCAGTTGAAAAGTTGAAAAAGGACGTTCCTCGGACGTATTCCATTTTCCGAGAGCGCAATAAAAGCTGAAAATCGACGTTTCCACTAGAGTTACGACCGTAATCGATTAAACGCGAATAATAAACATTAGAGCTTTGGCGCTAAAATTACTCGGGAAAGCGAGGCTAATGTATGCATACGCCTCGTAAAATCACAATGCGAGGGTAATAGATGGACTTGGGGTATAAGCGACCGATTGGTTAAAAGTCGAATAAGGGCGAGCCGTGTCCCAGCGGCGCAATTCCTCGGCTCTCCGGAGATGCTTTATGCGCCGATCGGGGCTCATAACCAGATGAAGGCATAGGGCCAATGTTTATTGAATATAAGCGCGCCGTCGTCGCTCCGAGATGGATGGATGGAGGGGAGTGAGAAAAAAAACTGGCAGCTCTGGAACCTGGAAAAACAAGAGGCCGAAAATACTAATTAGCCCCGGGCTTTTCAAAGGAAAAAACCTTTTTTAAAGAGAAGAAAAGGCCTCGTAATGGACTGGCGCGAGATAGATTTCGGCCAGGCATTTTAATACACAGCTGGAACACGAGGCGCACGGCCTGGAAAAGGGGCTGCGTGTCCCCGGCCCTGGTCAGGCTCGAATGCGGTAAGCAGCTCGTTAGGACCCTCGCCCGAGCGGCCATTATTGCCTCGTTTCGTATTCCGTTACAAATTGCTTTATTAAATTAAAGCGCATTCCCTGCACCCGACGGACTCTTTCAATTCCCATCCATACAAAAATCTGATTAATCCTTTTTATCTAAAAATCACTTTAGATAATCTTTGCTCTTGAGTAAGGGAGGAGGAAAATTAAGAAAGCAATGCGGCAATGTTGCAGTGTCGCAGCAGCTGGGCTGTCAGCAGCAGGCAATGGGCGCCGGGGGAGGCGGCAGCGGCGGAGCCGGCGAGCACGAGCCCGGCAAGAAGAAGCACACGAGGCCGACCTTCAGCGGCCAGCAGATCTTCGCCCTGGAGAAGACGTTCGAGCAGACCAAGTACCTGGCGGGCCCGGAGCGCGCCAAGCTCGCCTACGCCCTCGGCATGTCCGAGTCGCAAGTCAAGGTAAACCTCCGGCAGCCTCCCGATTAAGCCCCTAATCCAGGCAGACAGGCAGCCTCCCTACTCACCTCCTCTGTCATTGGCCCGCGCGCCGGCGCCATATTTACATTTTTATTGAAAGCTGACGCAAAGCTCGCTCCTCTCTCATTCAATTACCCGCGGATTTCCGGCCGAAGCCGGCGAGATTACCCGGCCGCACGCCTTTTCTCGTACGCGCGAGCGCGCACCCCAACGCGACTCTGTAATAGCGCTAAGTGCGAGCCGAGCCGTCACGCTCTTTTGCCACAGCCCAGCCGGCAATTAAAGGAACGCACGAGTCGGCCCCCCTCGCTCGCTTGTTTACGCCGGGGTAATCGCCTCGTCGACGAATACCGATATCGATGACGTCAATTAGTAGGAGAGAGAGAGAGCGCCTGATGGCCTCTCCCGCTCTCCCGCTCTCTCGTCGCGCGTGTGTCGAGCCCGAGCTCGACAACGACGGGCTATGATAAATCACGCCAGCAGCCGCTGCCACCGCCGCCGCCTCCCTTAATTCGTTCAATTCAGCGACATCAGCTGCTTAACGCGCACGCTGCACTTGCTGCACGCGCTAATCAACCTGTTAGTAAAACACGGCCTATCTAACAATAAGCTAAAATCTCTCGCGGCGTTCGATATATACATCGATATATATATAGATGGAGGAAATTGGAGGATAACGCAGGAGATGAAGCTCGCGTGAAGACGTAAAAGAGCGATGGTGCAGGTGGGTCTGCTCTGCCTTTGGCGGCGGGCCGATAATGTGCTCCTCTGTATTCCGGTCTTGTAGCGCCTCCCCATATCGATATGTTTCCACCCCCGTCTGCGCGTCGCTTCTTTCCCGCCAGCTCAGCCAGAGATCGGGAATGGCTTCACCGATTCGTGTTATCCCCGATATTCTATTTTTATTCCGGAATCAAATTTAGCAGGAGGGAATTTTATGGGCGGCGGCCGCTCGTTGCTCCCGATAACAAGCGCTTTTCACCTTTGTCCTCTCGACTTTATGAAATTTCTAATGTACAAGCCGCAATCTAATCTCTCGATCTGTCTGGCTGCGCCCCCAAAGCGCAATTCTTCTCGATTGGGGCGCGTCGATCTTGCAAATCCCCCCCGGATAAAGAGCGCCCGATAAAAAAAGCAGCTCTCTCGGAAATTTATTCGGGAATATTCGCTCGTCGATGAAAGGCGTCGGCGTCGGCGCCGAATGACAAGCGAGCCCAACGATCCGGAAGACTTTGAAATATGAACGCGCCGAGCGCTATGTAAATGTTGAGCGCTCGTCGAATTTTTAACCGGCGAATTGATTCTAAAGCGCTGTTTTTCCGGGCGACTTTCGAGTGGCCGCGCAGGGGAGGGGGCCGTGCGGTTTTACGGCCGGCTTTCGAGGACAGAGCGTAGCGGGCTTAGATAATCCTGATTTAATAAATCTAACAGTTGTGCGCTGAGCCCGCCGCACCGGGGGCGACTGCTGCGGTGTGCGTGAGTGCGCCGTCTGGCGACGCCTGCGTGACTAATGCGATAAAAAAATCTATCTTGCCAGTCTCGCTGCCTGCTCCTGCGTCCGTAGTAGCCAATTGTTTATCGAGCGGCTAAATTAAGAGCGAGAAGCGCTCCTGCTTCTCGCTCGAGAGACTAGCTCGCGCTGTCCCCGCAACAATGTATTTAATTAACGTAACGAGCGCCGGGGGAGCTCTTGGATTCCTTTGGCAGACAAAGAGATTGCCGGCGGGCTTAAATGAAAGATACACTCGTTGCCGGCGCGGCGGATTAAAAACTAAAGGGCTCTCGTAAAAGTTAACGAGTCCTGGTTGTTGTTGCTGTTGCAGGTGTGGTTCCAGAACCGGCGGACCAAGTGGCGCAAGAAGCACGCCGCGGAGATGGCGACGGCCAAGCGCCGGCAGGAGGAGGTGGAGGGCGTCGTCGCCGAGAACGAGGACGGCTGCAGCGACGGCGAGACCTCGGAGCCCGGCGGCAGCGGGGGCAGCGGGGGCGCCAACAACCCCGCGGGCGGCGACACCGCGGCCAAGCGGCTGAGGCGCGAGCTCGAGCAGCAGTACGCTCCCTGAGCCAGCCGGAGGTAGGCGTGGCCTGCGGCTCTGGACCGAGCGGGGGTGGACCGAGGCCGAGGCGGAGCGCCACCTTGCACCTTCTTCTCTTCGCTGCTCTGCTCTGCTCTCCTCTCCTCTTCTCTTCGATCCGCCGCCACCACCGCCGCCACCGCTCTTTGTAAATACTTTGTAGATACGATTACCAAGCCTATTTATTTCTACACCTAAGGATCTCTCTCGATTTTTACCCATCATGCCCGGTTATTTACTTTCTAAGCGCGAGTAGAGTCTTAGACTTTTTCATGTATATTTCTATATAACGGGATGAAAGGAGCAATTAAGAAGCCGGGACTCGGAAATTAGTTAGCCTGCGCTAAGAGCACATTATGTATGAGCAAGTATGTCGTGTACGCCAAGCCCCCGCAGAGGCTAGTCTTTAGCCCAGAGTTTGTAAGCGCTGTACAGATAAGTGCGACGGGGGCTCGCTCTTGTATAAAAATATTGTAAAAATTATACATACGTGTAAACTGCAGCTTGTGTACTATATCAAAGAAGAGCTCGAATAAATGGTCAATACAATTACAATAGACAGCTGATTTATAAAAGTCTTGCTGTGTGCAGTCATTCTAATGTCTCTCTCCCCCTCGCCCCTGCCTGCTCCATTAGAAGCGCTGCTCCTCTCTTCCACTTTGCTCTTTTTCCGCCGGCAGTAGCTATATAGCTCCCTTCCCGAGCCACAATGACTTTTTCGGCCTGAAAAGGCTACGGGTCCTCATGCTCGATTGATTTCTGCGCGGCTCCTCTCTTGATTAAATCTTCCCTGGATTGGAAAAATCCAAAGGGGGGCTACTTTAAGCGCGACCCCTAATCAGCTGCGGACAAAGCCTGTCGCTTTCCTTCTTTCCCAAAGAGCTATTTATTTTATATCCGATTTTCTTTTTTCTTTTTTCTTTCACGACAAATTGCAAACAAACTCGATCATCTTTTTCAACGTGTTTTGTTTTTCTTTCTTTCTTTTATTTCAACAGCTAGCTGTTTGCGAAACAAAAGTAAGTAATGGCTTTTGTCCCAGTCAATGTTAAGCCATAAAAAGAAGAAGAAGAAGAGCAACGCGCGCAAGCAGAGTAGGTATGGCGATCGTTAATTTTGTAATGCGCCCGTCGGTCTGTTTGCTAACGGCGATACTCGAAAGCTCGACACGGCATCAATTTACTAAACAGTAGATTAATTTAATAAAGGGTCTTTTGTGCGCGGGGGCTGTGTAGACGAGCTCGTAAGTGGGGGAGATGATCGAAGGCAAGGCAAGGCAGCGCGGCGTGGCGTGGCGAGAGAAGCTACCGAGAGAAGGGAGGAGAAACAATTTGAGCAATAGGTGGAGGAATGGCCGTCCTGACCCCATCTTTAGTCGCGCTATACATTTAGCTAACAGGCTGTTATGATTAAGTTTGCAGGCGAGCGAGCGGGAGCCAAAATCCCCGACTGTCGCATCCGAATCCAGATTCTCCCTCTTCGCTTGTCTTTCCGCGATAATCCCCGCTCTGCTCTGCCGCTCGCAGCTCTTCTTCTTACGTCCGACAATAATATCGTAGCCGCGATAAATCAGAGCGCCCTTTGCTTTTACAATAACGGCCGGCAGAAAATTTTTCCCACTAAATCTGCCTATCCGTTTGCTTGTATCGCGCCAACTTTCCCCCCGATAATTTCATTTCCGCGGGGCTTTTTACGGCTCTGCCAACTTTTTTCATATTCCAATTAGGATATTTTTCATTGATTTAAAGCCCGAGGCGAAAGCAGGTATTAACGCCCCGATAAATTTCGCGCAGTGTCGATATTGCGCAAAGTCGGCCGCTACCCCCTCTCGATCCTTCCTTAAAGTACAGCTTCGGCAATCGGGAGGAGGCCAACTTTACGAGTTGGGCAAACTCTCGTAATATTAATCACGCTACTCATCTGGAATCGCGCGTCAACTCGTAAAAAGCTTCCTAGCGCGCCTATTTACGAGTGTTTTTAGCCGGAGCTTAATTCTCGCCGTCGGGGGCTGAAAAAGCGAGCGCGGCTCGTTAAATCAGTCGGGCAAGATAACGAGTTTAAGCCGAATGAAAAGAGCGCGGCACGTGCCGCTCGCTCCGATTACATGCAATGTCGGATTGCAGACCGCAGAGCAATGACGACGCGACTTTAGAGCTGCGCGACGCGCGGAATCAACAGAGAGACTCACTGCACGACTCCGACTAGGTAAGCCTGATTTATTGCCCGAACACGCCTCGATCTTGTTCGCCCCCTTGTTCGCACCCCGCGCGACAAAACTTTCGCTCTCGAGAGATGTCACTCGACTTACACTTTAGGTTTACGCTTGATTTATACCCTTATCTCCTTCATTTTTCTTCCCATCCTCCTTTATTCAGCCATCACCGAATTACAACTATCCTCCCAAAATTTTCACTAAAACATCGACATTACAGATGCTCCATGGTTATTATTTAACGGCTAGTTCCGTTTACCGTGTTTACGACCGACCGGCTCTCCTAATCTAATAACCCAAGCATTACGCAAAATTTACTTCGACTCTTCCGCAGTGCACTTAACGGCGGTTTTCGCCTCCGACTACCCCGATAACTTTGCGTTAGCCGGCTTCGTTGACCGTACTTTCGCAAAGCGACGAACGTCTCCTCCTTAACTTATCCCGGATAACGTATGCGTTCAATTAGCTCTCTTGACGCCTCTGTATATTCTCTAGTGCCTCGCGTATTTAACCCCAAGGACTATTATTAAACCTGACGTGATTTACGCCCGCTGCGCTTTTAAAAGCTCACTAGCTTTTCGATCCCCAAAGACTATTATAATTTAGAGTTTCATCGAATTCGCTTTTACAAATTAATATTCAGATTAAAACTATATCCAATCGCCTTTTCACTTCATTTCAACAAAATTTTAAATTATGCTTTTGCATCGCGTTCCATCTCTCGCTCAAAACATTTTATTTTCTTTATTTTTAATTCTCAATAGATTTTTTCATAAATTAAATAAACCTTTTGACAAATAAAATTGAAACTTTAATTATTTTGAATTTCGAACATAAACAATTACAAATTACAACATCATACAAAAAAACGATATATTATTTTCTTTTTAAAAAATTACTTATTCAGATAAGGTCATTTTATTGATGATTAAACTAAGATAATTTACATTACCTCGAATTACAGTGGCTTAATTTTTTTTATTTAAATAATAAAAAATCGACGAAAAGAAAAATTTTCAGACGAAAACGATGCATCTTGATGTATATAATATACTGCATAGAATTAGAATGCCTTTTCTTCAACTTGAAATTTTTAAATGTCAATTTTTATTTTCCTGTAATAAATACATATCTTTATTCACTCTGTAAAACTTGTTTAACAATAGGTATCTCTACGTTTGGCTAACTTTTATTTTACAAGGTTTAACACTCGTTAGGTTTCCATGCATGAATTTTTGACTTTGTCGTGCTGTAAGGCATATACGCTTGCTTTGTTCCTGACAAATTAGGGGTATGTTCAGCCATCCACTTGTACTTTGGCCTGTGCGGATCTCTACTAGGAACTAAGTCTGTTTTGTAATGCATCCATCCAAACCATTCAGCTGGTATTTGAGAAGCATCGTAATTCAGAAATACTTTGTCGCTGTATACAACCCAACGATTACGACCTGTGCATAAAATAGAGCAAAACTATATATTAAATAGTACTTATGAAAGGGCTTGATTATTGAAATACGCTTGGATATCAAACTTACCATAGAAATACATGTTATTTTCATAATATTTGTTTCCAAATTTATCTTCACCAACAAAATTGCCAAACTTTAATTCGTCAGTTCTAAAACAAAATTAATTAAAACGTATTAAAACAGTGTTTCATAACAACAGCCAAATCTAACCTTACTTTCAAACAATTCATTAGTTTTAATAATCTTTGGTAAAAGAAAATAATAAAAGTGATTTTATTAGAAACATGCTTACACAAATAAAGATCTCAAGCTACCCATAATTCCTCCATTATGTTTGATACATTTAATAAAGTTTTCAAGTTTATCAAGTCCTATCTTCGACATCTTGGATTGGACGTATTTAGTACCGACTGAGATCGACTCGGACACAGCTCTTTAAAACTTATCCAAATGGAATGAGAGGACGCCACTTCCTTGAAACCAACGTTTGTATCATATAACATAATAACATTATCAATTTCAATTTTATTCAGCCTTTTTCTTATCTTTCTAAAATAACCAAAACCTTAAAATTTTTATAAAAAATCAATAAAAATATTATAGTTTAATTAATTAATAAAACGAGTTATTTGTACTGACTAATTGGGGTTTACACATTACTCATTGCAACCAGGCCTCCGACGGGACTCGAGGCACCATCTTTCGAGAACGTGAGGTACCTGCACGTCTTAGCAAGTTGGTACTAATGGTACTGTAGCAACAGACGTGATATGTGTATCCGCAGCTCTGTAACATATTCTCATCAATCGGCAGATGGCAAGGAAATTTTATGCCATACCTATTATCCTACACAAAAACGCCCCCATACGCGAATTATAAAGATGCAGCTAGCCAGCATCCACACATTCCCGCGCTTGGTAAAAATGCACAGATACGGACAACCGATATGGAAAGTACCGCTCGATATCAGAGGGGCATCGAAAACTCTCCCACCGACTCATCTTGAAGCGCGAAAAGCCGGGTGTGGACTCGGTGCTTATCATTGCGTCAGGAGTCAATCTGGCGACAAAAGGAAGGAAGATTTGTAATAAAGGTGACCACTTGATACATTCATAAATGCAATTATGTAAACTAGCGTGGAGCGGACTGAAGGTGTCTATTGAACTTTAACTACACAAAGTAGAACTGGTAATATCCGGAAATAGACCGGTACTTTAAAGTGCAAATAAGTGACTCGAGAGCACACCGCTGCTCATTATTAGCCTTATTTTCGGTAAAAATCTAATAGTTATCAGGTCAGATTTGGAATGTACTATTTTTACGCCCGCAATGCAACCTCTACGGCATGTCTTTCAAACTTGATGTTCCGTTTTATCTGATAGCTCAATTATTTTACTGATCGACGTAAGCGTCTTGAATCCTGATCTGTTTCATGCATGTATTTTACATTTTGTTGCAATTTTCCGAATGCTGATGTGATTTTTGCTAACCATAATTCTGTCTTGGGTACAAGTTGTATTAAATAGTCGAAATGAAATTTTATTAAGAATAGTTTCATGATAAAAATGAGATTTTAGTTTTACCGAAAGAAAATAAAATTGAAACTTTTTCCATGTTTTTTTACTTTTGAATTTTCGCGGTTTAGAACTCTATTAATGACGTCAACAAACGTCAGGATTAGGTTTTATTACGTCATCGCATTGTGAAGTCGAGCGCGGCTTCCACTTTCAATTTTGCGATTTAATTATATAGTTGAAAATTGAAATTTGAATATTGTTTAGTTTACTAAAGCCGGGCTGGGGGAAAATAGCGCTTTTTGTATTCTCTAAGAAAAAAAAATCCATTTGGTTTGAACTATAGGAGAAATAAAAAATGAACTTGCACGCAAACTTTTTGTCAAGATTTTTTCATCCATAAATGAGCTTAATTAACTTGCTCAAACTAAACAACCAGTGTCATCGTCTAGAAGAAAGAGAATCCGTCTTGTCTTGTTTAGTCCTAGCAATTAGGTGCTTAAAATCGACTCGTTTTTAAACTTTGTAAAGTCACGTAAAAATGAAATTTATTTATTTTTATTAATCCTCTTTCGCGAGTTGAGAGAGCATTTTAAAGTGTTTAAATTTCCCGCGTTTATAGGTAAAACGGAAATCGTGCGATAGGTATATAATATACATTTACGTATCCTATCCTTGGATGGGATGCTGTAATAAAAATGAGAATGTCTAGCTGTAAATCTAATAACCAATTGCAAATGAAAAGTTGAATCTGGTAAGAAAAATATACTTTTTTTTTGAAGTTGTGATTTATATTATGAATATTTTGTACTAGCTCATCTTAAGTAAGTGCATGTTCGAGCCGTCGAGATAATGAGCTTTTAAAACATAATAGTTGAAAAAAAAATTTGGCCACAGAATCTTGTTTCGAATACAACTGAAATAATATCGAACAAAAGTGAATCAGGAGAAGAATGATATAAAATACAGAATTAGAGAATACGGTAAACGAGGGTTAGTTTGTTATTCTTCGAAATGAATCTGCAGAGGAATATCTATAGAAGAACCTTCTGAAAATTCAAATGAAACGTTATCTTATTGATTCTCAATGATTCACGTACACGTGGACCTTTGTCACGCCACTTTTTCCTTCCAATAAAAGCTTTGAATTTTGTTAGTTTTTCGTTTTTCAAAGAGATTCTATAATCGAATTATTAAATTCCGTGCAGTTGCAAGTATTTTTAAAATAATAATTTTTTAATAATTCGTAGCAGCAGAAATAAATCGCAGCCTTTATATAAAAATGTTCGGCAGAGACAGGAATTGAGCGTAAGAGAACGAGTTGCAGATCGGCCGGGACATTAGTAGCGGTTTGAATGAAGAGCTTATTTGTGATTAAGATCTTTTCGTTCAAAGTTTTTGTAGGCACGCACAGTACGTACAATCATTTCCGTAATAGTAAGTACTAACGTAAGAGTCATATGACATCATTTCTTGCGATGAATGGTACTTCTAACTGATTTCATGACGCAAGTATAAGAGACTATTAAGGACTAAACAAGAAAGTCAAGCAAGATCTAATGTTTTCAGCCTCGTTTTCTGATGAAAGCAAATCAGCTTTTCAAAATGCGGTGAATCGAGTAGTCCAGTGCTGATTACATGATTAATTGGAATCTTGATTTCCTATTGAACAAGCAAATTCTGCATTGCAGAAGGAGCTACAATAGGATGTCGGAAGAAAAAATTGCGTCCCCTCATTTCTTTCTTTGGAAAGTATTATACGACATGACTTTTTTATAATTTGATTTAAAAGTACTAAAACTCATTTATATATCAGATATTTTTTGGAGAAAAGAAAATCGTTCGAATGATCTACTATAGAGTATAGAGGGAGATTTAGATCTTTTTCAGTGCATCTTTGTTCCTGGGGAAGGATTTCGAGAAGGACAAAGCGCACACGTGCCCGTGGCTTTTGTTGACATAAGCAATTTGTACATGTCGAGCGGTAGCGACTCGTTGACGGAAATTACTATTAATGGCTAATGCCATTATTCAAAGGAGAAGAGATTCGCTCGCTAAGGAGGGGAGATGATTTGAGGTACTTACTCAAGGCTACATGTGATATTGCGCCTCTTGTATTTGTTTACAAAATCTCATTGTCAGATGTCATTTTTAATAAAAAGCTTCGTCACGAGAGCAATAAAATCTGTTGGAGTGCATTGTTATGCCCCCCGCTTAAAGAAGGGGGAACGATATACTTGAAAACTCCTGATTAAAAGATGTCGAACGTTTTGATAATGCATCGGCGCGTATAGAATTGAGAAAAGTAAGGAAGGTTTGCGCGCATCGATCAAAGCGAAATAAAAAGCCCCGGCGGACAAGGTACATAAAAGTCGCTAAGAGATAATAGACTTTTTGGTTCAGTTCGTTTTGCAGTTTCGCAGAAGGAAAAAAAAGCCGTCGAAAAAGGAGGGCGATAAAACTCTCAGACGTTGCTGCCACTGCCGCTTGAGAAAAGAGAGAAAGAAGAGGGAGAAAGAGAGGAATTGGCGAAAGCTGCTATGTATAAGTGAGAGAGGGAGTAGGGGGGAGAGTCTAGTCGACGAAGAAGACGACGAAGACGAAGACGACGACGGCGGCGAGCAGACCAGGACACGACAGACGAATTTCTGCGGGGCTTTATTTGCAGGAGAGGCGCGAAAACCGAGGATAGACCTTGGACATTGAACGACTCCGCTGCCTGCTGCGAGGCACGTTTCTCTCTAAGCGGGCTCTAAAATTAAACGACGCCCGAATAAAGTTTTATTACCCGACCCGGGAAGAAGCACCGAACCCAATGGAAAAGCTTTATTCGCTCGTTTCTCCTCGGCTCCTGCAGTCACGATATCAAACTTGCTAATATCCACACCAGATACGAATCCTTTATCAGGAAGAATAAACAACTTTTCCAGTCTTTCCTTTATCCAGGAATAAGCCAAAATTCATTTAAATGTGAAAGAAAAATTTTTTAAATTTTGCACAATTCCAGTGTATGATTCTTATGTGCACAAAATTTTAAATTGTTATTTTAAAAAAATTGTTTAGCTTAACAAAAACAGTTATAGGTTACTTGTTCGTGCATTTTTGTATCAAGATTCTTGTTTAGTGCTGACACGGAATCCTTCATCGTATATGCACTCGTACTCGCGCATACATAGCAATAAAATTTGAATCGTTTCGTTTCGTCAAAATTCTTTAACGACTTTTAATATCAATTAAAGAGAATGACCAATTCTTAATGCTCGTTTATTTTCTCTAATTTATAAATATGAAGAAAAAGAATGAGAAAAAAAATGCTTTATACAAAGAAAGAACGGAAATAAAATTTACGATTTCTTTATTAAGCGTTTCTTATTTCTCATGAGGACAGACTAGTAGGAAACTGCATTTATTTAAACCTTCAAAAATTTATCCGTTTTCGCCGAATTGATGACAGTGACGAATTGATCGTTCTAAATCGAAGCTAATTTTCACTTCGAAGAAAGGAGAAATTTTGAAAGTTGGGCGTAAATTAAAATAATGACATTTGATTGAGAAAAAAATGTGAAAGAAGAGATTAATGTTAAATGAATGGCACATGTTTTTTCTCGGCTTAGCGGTCAAGAGCAGTATTGGTGTAGGAGGAATGTCAGGCGGAGCGAGAGCTCTTTGTCCGTTTTGGCGTTAAGCAAAGAAGGTCCGAGCAAAATAGCAAAAGTACAAATACATTATTAAAACGACCGCAATTGAAGACAATAGTATCTTAGTAATAAAAGCTTTAGTATCATATAATTGTCGAGTGAGCAATTTGGTTAATTTCGGAGTTAATACGGGCTATCAAGATGAGGAGTAAAAATCGAGCCGATACTGGTTCCAGTAATGGGCTGCAGCCTTTGATTACGATGCGAGTTTGGCGAGCTTTCGAGCCTCGTTTCGATAAAGGCAATTTAGCGATCGAGGCGCGCGAGAAATCGCGCCGGAGCCCAATCGTCGGGCAATAAAGTTCTGGGTTATATATTAGGAAAGGATGCGGGCACCTTGACAGACGGACAGGGATGCCCAATTGCGCCCCCGTCGACTGCAGCGCTCGAGGCCTGGACCGGAGGGGGATGATAGCAGCCAACGTTCCTCGGTCTATAGGCCAATAATCGAGCGGCACCCCGCCGCTCGAAAATGCGCTCTCAATTAAATGATATTGAACGAAATTGATTCCCATTTGACAAATGAACCAGCCGCTGAGAAAGAGAGCAAAATAACCCAGCTGCCTGTGCTGCTGCTGCATCGCGCCAAGCGGATCAATTGATACCCCAAAGAATTACTGCACAATTATGCTCTCTTCATTCCTGCAGACTAATTGCAAAAGGACGAGCAGCTTGCAGAGGAATTCGCGGGCGCGCGCGCGCGCGACGAGGTATATTACAGATGAATCGGCGGAGGGGAAGGAGGAAGAAGAAGCAGCTAGAATAGGCTGATGAATGCGTCCCTGACGCATAATATAACGCTGCTCGACTCTCTGCTCTCTGCTCTCTGCTCTCTGCTTGGGCTTGGGCTTGGGCTTGGGAGAAAGAAGAGCCGAGGGAGCCTCGGAGGGAGCTCGAAACAAGGATAAGAAGAAGCAAGAGCTAGCATACGAATGATGCAATCCTGTCAAACTGGGATCGGTAAATTAATGTAAAATCAGCCGGAAACCGCTGCCACGCTTCCTCCTCGAACTCTGCTTGCTCTCAAGCTGCGCCGCCGATAAAAGAAAGAGAGCGACAAAAGAGCTTATTTATATTTATACCCGCGAGAGAAAGAGAAGCCAATGACGAACGAGGCAATCGCCGGAGGAACGAATTCCACGAAAGCCGCTCCATCACTTGCGCTCAATTTTGAAATTTGAAGCAGCGCTCTTTTTGCTCGGCTTTTTTTCCTTCTCAATCGAGTAACGAATTCGACGGATCGCCCGCTGATACCATTATCCTTACGTATTTATATTACTCTCGACTTTTCCGATGAGAAATAATCCAATTAGCGCTTAGTTCGTTAAAGCTTCGTTTCCTCGTATTCAGCAGAATTGCGCCTGCAGAATTCGCATGCAGAAATTGGACGAAAAACTTTTCGACGCGCGGTTCTGCCTACCTTTCGATCTGACCTCTAATAAATATGTATCGTGTATCGGACCTTCTCGAATTTCTCGAATTCAATCTTAATAGATTAATATTGCCTAGTAGCTCGCTCGATTTTTTTTTACTCGAGAAACTTCCGAGCGAAAAAGCCGTGTATAATTTTAAATAAATTTTGCGGTCGTGACTTGTTGCACGTTCCGGTGCAGTCGACGTGATTACCATCACGTGCCGTAGCTTCATGTTTCCATGTCACCAATTGCCTCGGGACACGCATAGAAATTTATAGCTTACAAAGGAGAGTACGCGAGTCGAAACCGAAAATTTTATCGAAATCCCCGGCAGCGATCAATTAGTTCATATAGATTCGATTATAATAGTTCTGGGAAAAGAAGCCACTTGCCAGCGGGTGAGAAAAGGGCAGCGCACACGACTTTTCCCACGTAGGCGCCTCTTTCCGCGTCAACGGGGGGGCCGGGGAAAAATGGGGCCTTCCCTTCCCTTCCTAGGAATTTCCGCGCGAGCTCATTGCGTCATCCCGATCTCGAGGGATGCTGAAGACCGATTGGCCTGCACCTGATAACGCGACTCTGGCTTTAATTACGTCGCGGCGCTGCGTCATCAAATTTTATCAAGTGCCGATCGGAAACGATCGAATTTCGCTTATCGCTCTCACGCTTTTCGAAGCTCCTTTTTCCCACCCAACCATCGAGCCTCCGAAATATCATGACTGGCTAAATAGTTAGTCTTTCCTCAAATACAACTTTTATTAGACTTTCTTCCTACTGTATTAAATATTTATTAGTTATCTTAGCTATTTTCGGCTCGAGAACAATATTTGCCCATTTATTTTTTTTTATTTACTTTATTCAGACTTTTATTCGCTATTCTTTTCTCTTTCGAAGAACGACCATGTATTAGAAAAAACATTAAAAACGAAATTACTTGTGTTCAAATTGATTTAAAATCTTACTGTTGAATTTATTCACTAATGCACAAAGAGAAAACAAAACTTTACATTTATCATGAAAAATGTTAAGAGAAGATGTTAGGAGAGGTACTTAAAGGACTGCAAACCCTTCGGCTCGAAAATTTCCTGTTATATCAAGCCGACGTTTTAAACATTTTAATTCATGGAACGCTTCTCTTCAGAACTTCAGAGAATTTACGTTATACTCATGAAAAGCACAATTTATGACTACCTTTAATAAAGAAAAGACTTATGATTTTAATATTTTATATTAATTTTCATGTAAACTTTTTATAATAGTCACGAAATATTTTACAAGGTATACAATTTTTTATTCAATTTTTTGAAATATTAAATTATTAGTCAAACATTTTCTTTAAAGTTAAATGAATAATCTTCTTGTTTGCGCTTTCATTGAATATTCATTAATGTACAACATGCGTAAATATCTTTTCAGAAGGAATTGAAAAAAAGTTTGATTGCAGAGATCTAGGATTTTTTAAGGATCGCGCGGCATTGCAGCCGTAAGAGTTGGAGCTTTGTCCCCTTGGAGTCTAGCTAGAGCGAGAGTGAGGGAAGCCAAAATCCCGAGGAAAGCAGTCGTCCGCTTTAGCGATTCTTCGAGGTTACTATAATGGCAAAAAGCGCAGGTGCAAAGAATGCTGCGACCGCTCGTGGGAGGCAGTCCGAGTGGCCGGTTCACTCGGAGTCGTACGTGCCGATCGGCTGCCGATAAAGAAAGGGCAATAATAGCCGTTTGATAGTCGGAGCGCGTGCCGGAGCAATGATCGTTTCTTGCAATCTGTCGCTCGAGATTGTTCGTCTGACGTAACGGGCGCGGATCGTTGTGGCTTCCGAGAATCCGGCGATGAAAGCCACCTTCGGGGAGGATTCGAAATCGCTTTTTGCCCGCGTTTTTTAGCCGATTTTTTCAGCGCTTCCGGCGCACTGCGCGCTCGGGTTAAATTTAAAGCGAGAAAGAAGTGCTGATCGCGGAGGTGAGCAACAAGAAGCCGGCGGCGGCGACAACGACCGGCGAGCCCTAGAAGACGACAACGACGAGGCTCGACGAAACAAGACGGAACAAGACGAAAAAGCGCGAGGCGGAGGGGGGTACGGAAAGAGAGCGATCGACTGCTCGAAACTTGTCGAAATCGCTGGCGCGCTTTTCCGAGAAGGCGAGGCTGAATTTGGACCGCTCGCTCGCGGCTGCCGGGCGGCGCACGTGCTAGAGGAGTTCGACGCTCACGCGATGATGTCCTCCTCGCTTTGGCGGCGACGGTGGCGGCGGTGGTGGCGGCGGCGGCGGGGCCTCCGTGCATGCGCAGAGAGCCCGCCGGCTGGAGGGGGGCAGGGAGCGAGAAGCTGCTCCGCTGCCGAGCTCCGACAAGGGGAGAACGGCTCCGTTCCCCTCTTCCCTCATCCTCACTCCCGCTCGTTCTCCGTATCCACCGTCCCTCTCGGGCCACTCGGGGGCTTCGCGACTCCGGAGAATTGAATTAGTTGCTGGGGAAACCGATCCCCCACTCTCGATTTCGAAGGCCAATCGGAAGGAAACGAGAGAAGGCGATTGTTGCATTTGAACGTATAAATGTACCGGCGGCAAGAGTTGGCTCACCAGTCGAGTCGACCGCCTCCTTCAAAGGACTGAAAAATAAAAGCGACGAGAGAGCACTTTGACGACTCTGTACTTAAGCACCTTCGCAGAGACTCGCCTCTTCTAGCCGGATCTGCTCCAGTCGACGACGGTGAGTCTGGCAACTATTTCGAGGCTGCGCCGAGCTGCAGGGCACGCACGTGCGTGTGTGCATCGGCCCGAGCCCGAGCCGAGGCGGTCGCCCCCCACCGCCCCACCTTTTGCTGATGCAACGTCCGCAGAGCCGCTCAAGCGGCGGCTTTCCCCCGATTTTTGAGCCGCGCCGCGGACCGGCCGGCCGGCCACTCGCGCGCCAGCTCGCGATTATGAAGGATCTCGAGCACGAGCAGCCAGTTGCAACAGCCTCCTCCCGCTCTCGTGCCGCCAGCAGCCTCTTGCCAGCCGATCCCGAGCCGGTCTCGCGCGCGCGCGCCTCTCCTCCGCGCTTCGTACCGCCTGCCTCGATACATTGCCTCTCGACCATTGCAGATGCAACGACTTAGCAACCAGCGCGCGGCCTCCAGGACGCTGCTGCTGCTAGCCGCCCTGGCCCTGCCCGCCGCCATCCAGCCCTTCAGCCTCAGCCGCTCGCTGCCCGAGGTCGACCAGGATGTCGGCCAGGAGCCCGCCGGCGGCTACGCCCAGGAGCTGCGCGACAACCTCAAGCCCAGCAAGCCGCGCAAGCACGACACCGACACCTACGTCACCATTCGGGAGAGCCCCAAGGCCTACGTCAGCGTGCCCAGGGGGTGAGTAGCCAGCGCTGGTGAGTACCTGCAGACGACACTGACGCTCCTTTTTCCTCGGCTTCGCAGGCACAGGCTCGAGCTCAGGTGCGAGGTCGACGCCAGTCCCTCGCCCAGGATCTACTGGGTCATGGGAGAGAACCCCCGCCGACAGGTAAGTCCTTACCGATCCAGACGACTCTCGACCTCGATCTCGACCTCATCTCCGCATCCTTGCATTTTTGCCCAGGTGGAGGAGCTCCAGCACGAAAGCCTCACCGACGCCTCGTACACGACGATCGCCCGCGAGGTCTCCAAGCTCGTCATCGACTGCGTGAGCCCGCAGGACCAGAGCCTGATCCACTGCGTCGGCGTCGCCGGCGACAAGATGACCATCTCTCAACCCACTGTACTTAACGTCGAAGGTAAGAACGAGTTGATCTATTTCTGGCCGGCAGGCCAGCTGACTCGGAGACGATGGTAGCCTTCAGGCACCGATCTGCTTCTTCTAGGTGGGAACGACACGATCGACTGCCAGAGCAAGCTGAGTCCGCCTGTGATCACGAGGCACCGGTCGCTCTACTTCTCCGAAATGGGCTCGACAGTCGTGCTACCCTGCGAAGCCAGTGGAAATCCTCGGCCGCGCGTCCACTGGTTCGACAGCGACGGACAGCAGCTCACTGACCCGCGCTTCAGTGTCCTGCCGAGCGGCGACCTCGTCATCAGCAGCATCCGCTGGCAGGACATGGACGGCTACAGGTGCCTGGCCAAGTCGAGCCAAGGCGAGGCCTCGGCCACCACCTTTCTCTACCCGGCCGCTAAAGTACGCAACTTTTCTCTATTAAACGTTATCTATCGCCTTTCGCATTTACTCAAACGCTTCTTCAAATCGGCGATCAAGGCCTGACGTCTTGAGCTTTCGCGAGCCCTCATGGACATCACCAGTCATCTCTATCTATCTTTCTTTCTTTCTTTCTTTCTCTCTCTCTCTATCTCATTCACGACTTGATAACACAGACACCTTGCACTCTCTTTAAACAACATTTTTCGACCTTTTTCGCTTCATCACGAGGGCCAATCCCCTTGTTGCATCATCATCGTCTTCGCACCATCGTCACAATCATCCTAGCGCGCGCGAGCGCGCCCGTCATTATAGAAATGGAACGTAGATCGTAAACAGTAGTTTGAGAAAAGTTAGCTCATCAAAGACAGTGAACGAAACGACGAATGTTTGTACGATTGCAGTCGGAGTCGGAAAAGAGGAAGGCCAATGCTCTTTAAGCCGAGGACGAGGAGAGCGGCGGAGAGGAGTGGAGTGGAGGGGGTGAAGAGAGGAGGAGATTGGAGAGGAGAGGCGGGACGCAGAGGCGGTTAGCACACAGCGTGCCAACATGCGAGAGCACGAGTCGCTCCGAAAAAGACCGATGCCAGAAAAAAGGATTGTAGAATTTTTCGAATCTCGGAACGACCAGGGAATGTAATCATGTTAAGACAGATATCTGACGATTGATCTAGTCACTAAGCGTAAATTGTCCGATCTGCAAGAGTTCGGCAAGCGAACTGCACCCGGTAACTTAATTTCATTTGCCCGTGGGGCAAATACTTAATGTACATTCCGCTTAATATAATATATTATTATTATTATTATTATTATTATTATTCTATTATATTACATTATTATTATATATTATACCCGTCCGCGCGTGTACTACGCTCGGATTTATACACGCGCGCACTGAATATTTAGTTGAATATATTCTCAGGATATTATGTGCGCGAAATAATCAAAGGTCGGCTGCTGAGTTGTTCGCTGTTTAAAGAGATCTATCGTCGCGATGAGAGAAAGATAAAAAAAAGGATGAGATCTCGAGTGAAGCCAAATTTTCAAAGAGCGAAAGCGCGCACATGAGTGAGTGTGTGAAAGAGCGATAGAAAGAAAAATAAAGATTATGCAAAAAAGATTTTAAAAACTCATTTTTCTCATATTCGCTAGTTTTTGTCATTCGCCGTTGTTCCTGAATTTGTATTTTAATGACAAAAATTATATTTAAGTTTGAGAAGTATATAAAAGTTGATGCTACAATAAAATAAATTTATCCTTCATAGAGAAGAATTACGATGTTTTTTCTTTCCTTACTTCCCTTCGTACCAAGCAGTTTACGCTATACATAGATAACAAATCTTGAGCAGAAAATCGGATTTCATCTCCAAGAAATTATTTCCTTAGAGTATATTTATTCAAGTTCTAGGATATAAGCGTTTTAATTAATTACCCATTAAAAAATAACATTCCTTAATCTATGGGAATAATTACAGAGAAAATAAATACAAAATAGAGATTTTTAAATATCAGGTAGAGATTTAATAATCACACATTGGAGCTATATGCATAATGACGCTTTTGCTTGCTGTTCATAGCCTTAAATTTACTCCGATTTCTTCACTTACAATGATCCTGTACAGGCAAGCTGAGCACTTTGTTACAAATATAATACGTATTCTTACAATATCATGTATCTACAGTAATGCTTTTGCAGAGCACAGTTTACTACGAAGGGAAGATCTACGCGCTTCACTGAAGTTGCAATATTTTGTACACGACATATTGACGCACTCACGTATAAATAAATCCGTATTATGTGTCTACATTTTAACATATTAACGTATAATACTTATTAAATTAGTCATAATTCCTTAAAACTTTTAAATAAATCACTGATTATTTAAAAATCTTTTCAATCTACACTTCGAGCGTAAAAAAAATAAATTATACAAAGCACACATTACCATAAAATCTTTTTTGTCACGATCCTCCCCTCGTAACTTTCATCATAAATATACAGGTTTCTTTAAATCCAAACGTACATACAAAACAATTAATCATAACTTAATGATAAATTTGACTTGATACTCTCTTCATTTTGTACAATAGTTAAATATTATGAGATGTGAAAACTATTAACATTAAAGTGTTAATTAATCGAATTATGTAAAGAAACTTTCAATTAATTATAAATAATGAAGAGCGTTTAAAACTGACTTACTCTTAATTAAGAGAGTAACATTGTGGAATACAGTTACAACCTCGCCTCTTTTGATAGGATTTGGCGATAGTACATTCTTTTCACAACATTCATAGATTTTTCGTTCCTTCAATAAAACACGTGTACATTTAATAAACATTTACAGTCTTTTCCGTGGTTTCACTTTTCTGTGATTTTCAGATCCGTTTTCTATTCCGTAAAGGTGTCCTCGATGTTGCATTTCTGTAGCGGCAGACTATAATATACGGCAAACATCCAACAAAAACATAAAATCAAAATAAAATAATTATTAAAAAAGCTCTAAAACTTTTTCAAAATGAAATTTTTAAAATAAACAAAGTCAAATAAAAACAAAATAATAATAATAATAATAATAATAATAATAAATAATAATAATAACAATAAACAAATAAAAAATAAATTCGCGGATGTATTGCTTGACTTTGAAAAATTTCTTTTTTCTATTTTAATCTCATTTTTTTTTTCAAGTTTTTCAAATCAATTTCTATGCATTGGCCAAGTAGAAAAATAAGTTATTATAAAAAATCATTTTACCATAAGAAATAATAAATTGAATTGAAAGTTCGAATTCTATATTATTTTTTCTTTGGATAAAATATATTTTTAATTTAGGTTTTTCTAAATTCTATAATATTTTTTACACGCAAGTGTTATTTTTGAGATTCCGTATCTTCTATTCGTATTTCAAAGCCAAGATTTAATCGTAACTCACCAAACGCGATCGCACTCTTTTTGGCAATTCTTCTTCAAGACTGTATATATCGTTACGCTTTAATTGATATATCGAGCCATCTTCGAATGATACCTGAAAGCATTTTATTTTATGAAATTTATATTACTTAATATTACTGCAGAACACGTTTAATATAAATATTTACCCCATATGTAATAGCGTGATCAATTCCAGTAAATGTAGCTGGAAAAGTGCCTTCTTCTTTCCAATTAACCATTATTTCTTCACCGACTGCCGGAATTTTGCCAGGTTTATAGTTCTGAAAGAACAAGTTTTGTATGTTAATTATTTCCAAATGAAAATTAAAATGCAGCGAATAACATAAAATTTATAAACTTACTACAACATCTTCTGGAGGTAGATCATTAGAAAAACTTTCGTCTTTAAAAACTACCAGGAAACAAACTTTGTCAGAGATGGATATTACATCTGCTTGATAATATCGTGTATTTTTATGTTTTGCATAAACAACTTCTCCCAGTCTAATTGGAATTTTTTCACCAGTATCATGTTTGTTACACAGTACCTTTAACAAAGAAGAAAAAACGAGTAAATATTATATTTGATATTTATATAAAAATGTTGATAGACACGTGTTTGCAAGTTCCATGACCATCGACAACGTAAGAAATCCGTTCTTCGATGACTCATAAGCGTATTGAATAACTTTAACAAGACATCATGGAGCCTGCGAACATGTGATTGTATAGTCATGCAAGGTTAAACACCAATTAAGGGTGCGGAATTCCCATTGATCGAACGATATTCTGTCTCGTTTATGACAGCACGAAAGATGGTAGCACGCGAATTATAAGCATAATTTAAGGATCAATTCTCATTTTTCCCTCGAGCTATCATTTATCTATTAAGAAAAAAGTCTAAATACGAATAAATGTAATTACCTTGAATTTATCGCTTTCAGAAGAGGACATTGTAAATGATGCACCTGTTAAAAGACCGCAGCTAGGGTGAAAATTTACATCACACTGATCATCGCTACATTTTACAAATGCTCCGTTATTCTGTTTGCAGTAGTAGCATCCTGAATCAATAACAGGTCGTTTTACAGCCAATACATTAATAGGTTCTTTATTTACAGGATCTTTAAACCTGGCACCCAAAAGTAGCGCACATAAAATATGCACCCATTGACTGTCACTTGTCCTCTTTAAAGCTCCGCCTCGGACAGGACAAAGGCAACACATCTGTAAGCAGAAAATATTTAAATAAACAAGTTTTGTTTTAATAAAATAATAATCCACAGAAAAATTAAACGTACAACGGATGATTTTCCAAACTGACAAATATCACAAGCCCAATTTTGGAAATCAGGAGGCAGAACTGTAACTCCGTAACAAGAAGCATGTACAGTCACTTGACAGTTTCTACACCGTAAAAGTTTATTATTTTCCGGTTCTGTTCGTTGCTCCAACGAATTTGCAGCAAAGAGATTTGTAGTCACCTAAAAGTACAAGTGTTGATAATAATATTAATATATTAAAATTAATTTATCAGTTTTCTACTTATATTATTAAGAATTGATATTCTTACCCATATAGGTGAATTTTCAGGTAATACTATTGATTTACTTTGTTGCCACTCTGGAGACATTTGTTTACTTCCTTTGTGATTGCGTAAATTAAAAGCTGCGCATATAGAGCAATGTGGTATATGCGCACTCCAATAGTGGTTAAATGTTTCTAAAATATGGAGATTTGGTATGCTTGGATAAAGCATTGTTTTAATGTGATCCGGAATCGTTGTAAGAATATTAGGTTCAGTTAAATTTTTAGGTTTTTCTTGAAAATCAATTTTTTCTTCTTTGACTTCCGTTACTGACTCAGGGCCTGACAACATCGCAGGTTCCATCTTTGGTATTAAAATACCACTGAAAATATTGCTCATATTTTCAGATATATCTTTACATTTATTTTTAATATTTATTTTTTTGTTGTCAATAGACGATGTTGATACAGCTAGTACTTCCGTATCGTCAAATTCCTCGGGTTTAATTTCTTTTAATTTGAGTTTCCTGGGGCTTGCTTGCTTTCGTGGTGAACCAGAATTAACAAAAGTCGATAAATTACTTTTTTTAGGTATTAAAGTAATTGACAATTCATCATTTTTTGTCAAATAAGTTGGTAAAATATCTACTTGTGTTGCAGTGGTGATTTTTGAATGTGACTGAACGACATCTTCAGATTCTGACTTTGTTACAGTGTTTAATGTTTCACTATTTTCAGAAATCATACATTGTACATTAGATGCAGCGCCATTTTTTATCACTTCTTTTTCTCCATTTATTAGCTTCGGTTTGTTTAATAAAAATGTATTTGAATGAAGGAAAGACATTTGTGGCGTGAGTTTGATAAGTGGCGGTGGTCCACTTGAAACGAAACCAGGTTTTGAAAGAACGTGAGATTTTTCAGTCGTTTTTTTAAAAATTAAAACTTCGGGTGTCGAACTATTCTCATTATTTAAATAGTTTACTTGATTTGTACTTGGAAAATTAAATAAATCTGCTGTACTTTCTTTATTGCTCGAAAAATAAAGAGTTTGATTTCCAACTTGCCAAAAGTTTTTCGGTGCTTCTTGTTCATTATTCGTAGAATCTATATTTGTATTTGAAATTTTATTTAGACCAAATTTAATCCGTTGATTGTCTAAAGATTGTCTGCATTGAAAAGGATGGTTTAAAACACTTTGTTTTCCGAAATACAAAGATTCTTGATTATTCTTCGTTTCCGTGTCAAATAAATTATTAACTGGTTTTGTTGTTGAACAGTGGCCTGAGGTAGTAGGCCAAGTTTTATTAAAAGTCGAATTAGCATCACTAGAATGAATGTCCAGTTCAATATTTAAATCTGACATAGATTTTTCAGTCTCGTAATCGTTTGGTATGTGGAGAACTGGTGGTTTTAAAAGGTTTTTCCGAATGCTAAGCAATCCTTTACTTTTATTCACTTTTTGACGACTTCGTATTTTAATTCTTGAACCATTTGAAGTATTAATTAAAACTGATTCATGAATAGCATTAGATTCGCTTATTTCTGTTTGTGGTAAGTCTATTTTATTCAAAAATAGATTTTTATCATTACTAATATTCATAGTTAGAGTAGTCTTATCCTTAGTACTGTTTAAGCTAAAATCTTTACTTAGTGGATCGTAATTATCTGTTTCAGTGTTTGTAATAGATACATTTTTAGCACATGTGGGTTTCTGAAGAGAGTCTTGACCGTATACAAATTGATGAACTGCATCAAGATCTGATACATCTAACACCGGAATGGATTCTTTTCGTTTGACTTTCTTAGATGCTCTTACTTTCTTTATGCCAATATTTGCGGACCCAATAGTTTTCTTTTTCTTTTTCTTCTCTGATTTGAAATTAACATCATTTTTGGTAATTAGAGCATTTAATTCTGTAGAAAGATTTTCTGTCGAAGCATTTTTCATTTGTATAAACTGATCTTCTAAAGAACCGAGGGGGTCTGACTTAGGACTATCTAAAAGCTTTAATTCCGGTAAGCTCATACAAGGGACCATTTCAATTTCTTTTTTAGGTGAGAATCGTTCTTCTTTTGGTGCAATTGACTTCTTTTTTCTAATAACAGGTGGTTTAGTTTTAATTTTTTTCTTTGACAAAGCAATAGTTGTTTCCGATTTTATCGGAATTTTCATATCTGGTATGCTAAGACATGGAATATTTTCCATGAAGCCTTCTTCTTTATGAGTTTCTAGTTCTTCTTTTAATGATTCTGATAACGTGGCATTACTTTTATTATTTTTAGTCTTCGTTTTTCTTTTTTCCGAATTATTTTGTGATTTTCGTTTTCGTTTTCGATTCTTTTTCCGATTGTATCCATCGTCATAAACATTGCAATCTTCAACATCTAAATTAAAAGGCACGAGTTAAGAAAATTTGTTCATTTGATCTAATTCTATTCAAAATTTTATTTATTCATACCCATTTCACCAGCTTTCAACCAAATATCTTCCAAAACTTCTAATTGTTGTTCATCAGGCTGTTCATCTCCATGATCTTCGTCATTTTCAAGGTCTTGCAATACTTTCTGCACATGTGGAGGGATATCTGCCTCGGGATCACTATTATTTTTACGATGTATTATTAATCTCTTATTTTTTGGAATGTCACTGTCTGCTGATTGGGACTCTGATGTACAAAGAAGATCCATTGCAGTAGGTGGAGGTGCTGCGGTTTGCCTCGGGTCTTCCGGATGGGGACCAATATCTTCTCCTCTTAGCCATAAGTCATAACTGAAAAGAGTCATTTTTAACAATTTATTTAAATAAATAAATAAATAAATAAATAAAGTCAAAGCTTTTATATTTACCGCTCAGGTTGAAATCTTTGAACAAATGTTTTCATGGATATCTTAACCATATCTGAACTGCAGGTGCATTGTGCAGCTCTCTTGCCATATTCCACCCATCGCGGTGTAGCAAAATTGGTAGACTCAGCACAGTTAAAACCATGATTAAATCCTGCATGATAACCATAAGGAAATGTTATCATTATCTCTCCAGCTTCTTGAGTAATCTATAAAAATTCAATTCAATTGCCTAGTTAATACAATATTATAGCATATTAGGTATTTAATGAGGAAAAGAGTTGGCCAGTTCATAGTATGCGTAAATTCACTTTTGCTTTGGGTGGCAAACACATGCTATGGGGTAGCCAATTTTTCCTCTTATTTTATTATTTTTTCTCTGATACCCTCGAGGGAATATAGTACTATTGGTATTATATTTACTATAAAAAAAAAAAAAAAAACTTTAAATTGTATTAAAAGCTCCAGGAAAAATACCTTGTTATGAGGAATAGAGTACTGTCGTAGAATTGGAGGAGATATAAGTGACATTTTATGACGCAGGAAAGCTTGACAACTTTGATAACTTGATGGGAAAAATCCACTTGCAAGGCGTTCCAATCGTCGACCATGTTCTGGTGGTACAGCGTACCAGGTTTTTGGTGCTCCAAAATGTAAGTAATTGATTGAATACAAATCCATATCTTCAGTATGCCAAGCAAATGTTGTCTTCCACATACCAAAATATAAATAAGCTGTATTAACACCTTCTATAGAAATTCCATAGTCTTTATTAACATAATCTAGTATCGTCCCAAGTCTGTTTATATTCCATTCATTAACATCTGGATCGGTTAAAGAACCAGATACATCTGCTCCGTATATAGGAGCAACGTATGTTAGATTTTTCCAATACTTGCGTTCTAAATCTTCATAATCAAAATGTTTTGGTGTTCTGAACCTCTCTGTCAGGGTTATTTTTTGAAATTCTTTCACTGTCATTGACTTTTTTTGAATATTAATCTGCTGATACAGGCCTTGCTTGCCTGTGACAACTTGACAAATTGGTGCTGGTATAGTTAAGTTTATATCATCTAGGTTATATCCATTTTTACGTGGAACCCATTCAGGTGGTGGAATGACTTTTGCAATCCCAGCTTTATGTGCATTTTGAGATTCCATATATTCAATATATTTTGGGAAATCTTTAAATTCCTCATATGTAGGCCGAAATACCTGTATCCGTGGAGTACTACTCGACGCGTTGTTAACCATCTTTAAATTTATATTTTTCAACTGAATATTTTATTACTTAACATTAAACCTCAGAGATCAGCATTCTAATTTTCTGAAACACAAAATAAACCAGTACACCTTAATAATGAGCATTTCAATGCACAAACGCGCCCAGCATGCTAATAACAATTGCAGTTCAAGAGACACGTTTGTTTACACACTGTGTCATTTAAAAGTGCATGATGTAATACTGTATAAATTTAGGGAAACAACAAATGCACGCGCAAACACTATGCGTTAAAGCAGATTCGTCGAGTCCACAGCGACGTTTGTCGTCTGCTCAAATTGCAAAATACTCAGCCAGCTCGAGCTCTAATGTAAATTTTACTATCGAAATTGAGCGACGGTAGCGAAGCGGCGGATTCATCACAGAGAACGGCGTCGAAAGTCTGGCAAGCAATAAGAAAATTCCAGCAATGCGAGAGAAAAGTACGGTTCCGTCCACGAGGTAACTCGTCAAATTCGAAAACACAGCCGAAGCGAGGAAAGTTTGGAAAACACGGTTCCACAGCGTGTAAACAAAATGGATGACTCCCTGACAAGCTGTGGGTGGGAGAGAGACAGTTGCTTGGACTCGTTCTCCGTTCAGCGCATTATCGACTGGCAAGCTGCAGCGAGTACTTACCACAAAAGAGCCCAGCTCCTGATCATCCTCGACAACACTTTTGTCCAGGCAGAGAACGGAATTGAAGAGAAAAAGCACGGGAGGCGAAAGAAGCCTGCTTACGCGTGCGGCGGCCTCGCAGACGACCAACCTGCGCACACACGCTCGCTCCCTCGACGATCCTTCTACGCGAGTGAAAAACGCTACTGTTGCTGCTGCTGCCGGGTCGTTCTTCCAGGCATGCGCATCCAGCGCATCCTGGCTGGTGAAACTGGTGTATGTCTTGCTACGAGATGCTGTTTTCTACATGCAGATACTTTGTCACTCGATGACGCGGAGACGAGATCAGCGCACAACGAGCATCCGAGCGCGATTGCACTCTTCAAGTCTTCGCTCGACTAGCTGATTTTCCTCTGGCGTCCCTCTACTCGGACGCTTAATGACAGTGCCCTATAGACTTCTCTGTTTGCTTTTTGCAGGAAAACAACAAACGGACCTTTTACACTTGAGGCTTGTGGGTATTCGACTGCCCCCTCCCTCTCACCCTCACTTGTGCACACTACAGGCTGATACGCCTGCTCCCTGTACTCTGTACCCCTTCTCCCCACCCCTCCGTTTTACTGCTCTCTCTTGCTCTCGAGCTAGGCAGGCCCTCCCCGCTTTTGATGTCGCTTGGGTCACGTACGCACAGGTTTAGTATATCTAACATTTATATATATATATATATATATAAATCCCCGCTACCTGAGTAGGAGTCTGCTCTGCAAGTTTGCAAATTTTGTCAACCAGATAAATTTTGGGAGAAAGTCCTTTTCAAAGATTACTTCAAGCTTGGAAAAATCAAAATAAATGTTTTTTTTTATATTGTAATTTACAATACTATAAAATAAATATTATTTTATAGATTAATAGCAATATTAAAAGGAATCATTTTTTCTCAAATTTTTGCGAAATACTAAAATGAATTGATTTATTACATTATATAGAAAACTACATTATTTTTTCAATTAATCAGTCACAATTTAAATTAATAATAATAATAATAATTTAAATTATTTTTTATTTAATTTTTTGTTACTTTTTTCAGAATAAGGGAGAAAGTGTGTCTAAAATTGTATTTCCAACGTTTGCAGAACTAAACTATAGTAAACACTTTGGAATAATTTTGACCTTAGTGTCAAAATAAGATTTTTAATTTTTTTTAACTATTTATATGAAAGTACTTTTATGCCTATATTAATTTAAACTATTTTCTGAAGGTTTCCTAAAGCTCTTAAAATTCACTTTCTCTTATATTTACATTTTTGACTTATTTACGTGAGATTCATAAGTTAATTTAGGGTTTTTGGAGAATGGGTAAATATATTACTCGGTAAAAACGGCAGCGTTTATAAATAACGTACACAAAAAATTATTTTCATAAAATCATTATTATTCTGGCCACTAAAAGATATATATTAATTGTAAAATTAAATGAAAGACCAATTAGCGCACATTAATAGTTTTAATTTAAAGCCCGAATCATTGACGTAGGATAACAATAACATATTTACGAATAAAAATCGATTTGTTTCTGGGTACTAGAACACTGCAATTTTATAACTTTTTTGTTAATTATTTTTGCAAGGCAAGTGCGGCAAATTAAAAACATAGTCAAACCTCTTAAATTTAAAAAACTACTCAAACCAATTATTTATTAATTTGGGGTGACAATAACTTCTTGTCGATGATAATTATTCATGCGACACAGGTTTTGAAAACGAATATGTATTTTTGAAATAAAACAAATTACAAGTTTCTGATTTATTTGTTGAAGATAATGCAATATTTATTGAGTTCCCACAAACAACCCTATCGTACAAAATAAACAAAATTTCCGGGCTCAGGGCTGGTTATCGAATAGCGAGATAGCGCGCATTCAATTCAATGAGCCGCACCGACACATTCTGATTGAGACCACACGCCTTATACAAGATTCTGCGCACGTTTAACAATAACTGCTCTGTTATTTTGAGTTTTTGCACAGCGCACGATATGTTATCTGCAGCTCCGCCGCTATTAGAGCTCCGAAAGAAGATGAGCGCGTGATCTTCTAGAAAAGAAACAGGCAACGGCTTTTTATTTGCTGAAATGGTCCGAACGCCTTTTTGGAAGCGTTTGTGGATGACTCTTCCGTCTTTGCTTGCCGCTCGTGTCTCGCTTCCTGGACGGCACTCGACTTGTTATTTTCGATTTTTGGCCTATCCAGACACTAAACCTGCATCGCCTGATGACTTCCATTTAACAATAATTATCTTTTTTAATGATATAATGGCTTGCACCAGAGAAGATAGAACATTTGAACCTTAAAAGCACCGTTCGACGCTCCAGTGTCTAAACGATCATATATTTAAAAGCGCGTCCTATTGCCGTGTTAATATGCTGCCTGCAAAACTTAATAGACCTTCTTGAGCATAATTGTCTTCTATTATTATTGGTAAGATATCAGTATCATTTTTTAATAAATCTTGAAATGGAAATTATTATCATTTTTTAATAAATTTTGAATTGGGTTATTGAATAAGCTTTTATTTATATATAAAGAGAGGATGAGCTTCTTATTGTTTTTCCTCACTTGTTCTGATAGAATTTTATTTTCTAATTCAATAAATTTTTCAGCAGGAACCCTTCCAAGAAATCTGTACTTTTTTTGGATTGTCAGAATCCACTCCAAGAAGTGAAGTAATTTTGAAACCATTTATAAAATCATGATTGGCTTTTAAATTTGTAACCCACGAAAACTATACACCACGTTGTAAAATAGCTTTCTGAAATAAGCCTGTATAATATTAAAGATTGATCATGATAATTTTGATCAAGTTAACAATTTTTCAGGAATAACTGATATGCACTTTTTAAATTCAGTGAATAAGTGGTTTATCACTGAATCTGCGTCATTACCGAATATTGTGACCTTATCAAAATTCACCAAAAGCATTATTTTTCTTTCTATCCGTTTTAATACAAAGATAATACCTTGTAATTCTTGATTGCCAGATGCCACTTCGTGACCTAGATTAAGAAGGCCTAGTATAAAATAAGGATTATATAAACTAAGATATCGTAATTAATCATGACTAAAAACTACTTTATGAATAACATCATGTCCTGTTCTTTCGACGAAAAAATTGTATTATAAAATTGTATTATATACCTTGTATTTTTCCTTCACTGATACTAACACAATCTATCCCATGGAGATATTAAAGTACGACGCGTTCAATTTCAAAGGTATGCTGAGTGTTGATGTTATTTTTTCAGGCAATTTATATATTATTTGACATCTTGCATACCCCAAGAAAGCATGATTCATATTAACTTAATCTTTTGGTAAACCATGTGCTTTTTCTACTATTGCAAATGCAGATGATGTTTTAAAATAAGATATAGTAAATTCCCTGTTTGTGTAAGCTACAAAAAATACATGTAGGGTGTTTGATTTAGTTTTTAATAAAAAGAACGTGTTTATAAATAAATATTTATTTTCAAATATTTTACACATGTGACAGCATGAATGCTGTACAAGTAAAAAATTTATAATATTTAAATAATTATATGTACTATATATATTGTAAAATCATTTTAAAAGCATTATTTGATCAAATTTATTAATAAATTTGACTATTAAAATTAGAGATTACTCTGTTTTTAATTAAAAAATGATTTAGTTAAAATTAAGTCTAGGCACTTTGAAGTACTTACGACGGAAATCGTTAAAAAAATACTATAAGTATCATGTTAGTCTTGTATTAAAAACAAGTTTACTTCAATTTTTAACGACGTTTCGACAATTTCATTTGAACACATCCTACGAATTTAGGCAATGATGTTTTAACGCTTCATCTTGTCTAAAATAGGTACAACCATATCAAATGATGGTCTTTTACCCGGATCTTCATTCATGCAAATCCTAATTAATTTAGCCAGATGTGGAGATATTCCTGGTGGAATGCTAACCCGGAGATCTTCTAAAGCAATCTAAATCAAAAGTAGTCGTTTGAAAAATGACAAAAGATTAATTTTCTACAAATTATAATGTTTTTAATAATAATGTACCTTCATTCCACATTCCATTGGAGATAAGTCAGCAAATGGCACTTCTCTAGTTGCAAGTTCCCACAGTAAGACTGCAAAACTCCACATATCACTGGCTTCTAAATTAATTTCAGAAGCTTTTTTACTGAGAGACTCTGGAGACATCCAAGCTGGTTCATAAATACGACCAACTTCTTGGAAAGAGAACTTTGAATCTGCCATATTTACTCGTGCGGTTAAATCTTCGTCAATCTACATTTCAAAAAGAAATCAATTAAAATCCGCGAATAAAGGATAAACTTTTATTTGAAGTATGTACAAACCATGACGTGTTTACTATTTAAATGAAATCTGCATCTGTTTTGCCTTTCTAATCCGTGTAAAAACGCCATAGCTCTTGCAACATCGAGAGCTAAACGCAAGGCACGTGCTGTATCAACAACTACACCTGTTCCTCCATGTAATAGACGATGAAGACTACCTCTTGCCATGTACTGTGAAACAGTGGCAAGTCTAGGTGGTTGATTAACACATCCCAGTACAGGAAGAACGTTTGGATGTGAAAATATTCTAAGTTTAGGAAATTCTTCATTAAAGTCCCTAGAGATTCTAGCAGAACATTCCCGAACACTCAAAATTTTTGCAACAATGTCATTGTTTTGCCAACGACCTCTCCATGTTTCTCCGCTTGGAGATACTGCTAATTGTGTATGTAAAGAAAGATCATCCATATTTATTCCTTTGTGTCTCGATAATGTTGCATCACCTACAAAAGAATTAACATTTGGTTTTTTAAAACTTTTAGATATTTTTTTTTATAATAAAAATTCAACTTACGACTTCTAGTTTTTAAGCCAAGCCAGCTTTGGTCTTTGAATTGGATTTTTTTCAAATCTTGTCCAAATTCAACAGCAAGATCTACAAATAAATACATCATTTATAAATAATTTATAAATTCAAGTTTTATTCATAAATGTATTAAGAGTAGAAACCATGCAATCGCTTAGCTAAAGGTCCTCTAGCTTTGTCCAGCGGTGTATCACTGTCTTTATTCGCGATTGATACCAGAGCACCAGCGGCTACCAATTCTTCTGCAACTGCTTGATCTCCCCAAAAACATGCATAATGAAGGGCAGTATTTCCATGCTCATTAGTAACATTTACATCTGCTTTATTTCTGAGTAACTAAAAGTGAAATTATTTAATTTTTATAAAATATGTTAATTTTCCTAAAAAGTAAAATAAAAAAATATATGTCTACCAATTGCACAATATCCTTATGACCATGAGCAGCAGCTAAATGCAATGGTGTATCGTCACCTCTATTTGTGGCATTAATACGAGCTCCTCTACTGACAAGCAATTCAGCTAGTTTTGTATGACCCTCCTTACAGCACCAGTGCAGTGGACTGAATCCATGGTCATCCCTAAATAAAGAAAGAAAATATTTATTACAAAAATTTAACTTGGAAAATATTTTTAAGCGAGAAATCGAAAATACCCTTGATTCATGTCGTGCTCGGTGTCATCAAGCCAGACGCGTACTTGCATAGTGTTGCCTTCACGGCACCACTGAAAAATATCCTCCATTTTTTAATTCACAGTGTTCAATTCTTCTCGAGGACAACTGGGAATTCACGTAAACTCAAAACTTTCTGCAAGCGCTTAATTCTAAAAATGAACTTTATGGGAACGGCGACTGATAGAGGAGGACCAAATCAGAACGTCATACACTAAAATTAACCATGTTCTGTTAGACAGCGGCTGCGGCACGCCCGTACTCCCGGACTAATACTTTTCGATAATAATAACACCTATCCATGAAGTTGAAGCCTCAGACTTTGGCTCCGTCAAAAACATACACAGATTACATTGGAATTTTGATCAGCTGGCATAATTAGATCTTTCAGTTTTCAAAAGACTCGCTTTGCCATAAAGCACATCAACAATCGAGTTTAATCTTGATCTGAACGCAATCGCGCAGTCTTTCAACCCGTGGAGCAAGCAATTCGAGAAATCTGCAAACGGAGAGAGGGAAACCGCGACGTCCGCGACCACGACTCTTTAAGGCAATAGCTGGCTCAACGGCTTATGTATGCGACGGACTGCGTTCGTGTGTGATCGTGATGTGTTGAGCTCGCGTGTGGTGTAGGGCACAAGAGCATAGGGCATATTATAACATTATAACGGGATTAACGGGCTAGGGCACTGCTTATAGTTCGGGAGTTTCGCCGCGAGAGGCAGCAGCTTGTGATACATTTTAGCAGCACTGCAGGACTGCAGCAGAGATGTCAGATGAGCGGCAGGTTAAATTGTCTTACTTGTTGGGCTTTAGTAATCTCCCTATTCATCTTTGGTTCTATTTAGTTTGAAAAATTTCAGTATACTGTTTACAATATTTTGAACTTAATCAGAGAGAACAAGTTTTCTGAGTATACTAGTACATCATTGGTAAACTTAATTGTAAAAGTAAACAGTAGCTTGCGATACGAAATAAATAAACAAACAATTATTCTTTTCTAACCTAGACTTTGTCAAAAGATTACATATTATTTTATAGGAATTGTCTTAAATTCGATTGTTTTGTAATGCAACAGAGTAATGCTTTAAAATTTAAAGTATGGGATCCGTTACATATATTCAAGTGCCCAGAAGAACGAAACCATGCAGTTGTTGTTTTAAACAGGCCCATATTTTTAGGTTACGATATTGTTTTTTCTTTGTGGAAAAAAGGTAAGTAATACCTGTTTAATTATTATCCTTAAAAATTCCTTAATTCAATACCTGTGTAAAGAACTATTACATAGTTTATAATCCATATTAAATTTTAATGACTTTTTTTATGATATGAAAATCGTAAAAATATTTTTTATAAACTATTTTTAACTGCATTTAATTTAATTGAAATAAAAAATACGCAAAAAATAACTTTCTCTAATAAATTGATATAAACAAGTGAAATAACGGCAGATCTACGAATAATTATCACGTTTAAATTAAACGTGGATCACGTTTTTATATGTTACGTTTCATATATATTTATTATAGTAATTCAGAAAAAAAAGTAGAAAAGAAACGGTAAGATTTTTCTAAAAAAGTCTAGGAATGTTGTTTCTTATTAAAAATCTCGACGATAAGAACAGTTAAAGGATACTTAGATAGCATACTTAGTTGTTCAAATTACGGAATATTAATATTTATTTTCGTATAAAAAGCGTCAAATTTGACATATGTACGATGATTGAACACGAGGGTCGGCGAAGCCAGCTTGAAAATTTCGTCGTGTTGCGAACATTAGTTTTTGATGCATTGATTTTAAAATGGCAACTTGTAAAATATTTGTAAAATTCATAAAGCTTAATTTTTCGACTACTCTGCAAAAAATTATTTTTCCTCATTATTCTTATCTTAAAAATTTTAATAGTATTTGGATTTACAGCACTATTGAAATTTAATACAAAATTTTGTAGTCATGATTTTATTTGTAAAATTATTTATGCTTTCGAGGAATTCATTAGTAGTTAAAGCGCTATCAAACGTGGAAATTTCGGAATAAAGCGCTAAACATGAAGTTCGGTTTGTGAAATAAATATAAAAAATAATTATTGTATAAGTTACATTTTTATTATTTTATTAAGCGTGATAGAATGGCAGTTTTAAAATTTTAAAATGTAATAGAACTTATGCGTTTTTTAATGGGTGCACAAAAAATCGCTGCTAATTAACATGAAATAAAAAAAGTTGGTTTTATTATCAATGTATTATATTTTTCGAAAAATTTTTTCCACCTTTCATAATTTTTAATTTTCTAATTTTTTTTCTAAGTATTATTTATTTAGAAAAGTATTCATTATTTATTAAACTTCTTTCCTTTTCCACATAGTATTTTCAAGTTTTCTTCAAAATTGTAATTAGCAACATGTTTGTTGTTTCAGCCAAATTTACCGTTACAGTAGATGGAGGTACAGATCAATGGATGAATTACATCGGCGACGACCGTACCAAAAGTTTATTAAAAGGAGAATGCAAAGATTATCTTCCAACACTTGTAACAGGTGCAATATTTTATTCTAATTTCATTCAAGTTTTCGCCCTACAGAGGCGCTTGAACTTTAAACAATTTTTCATCTGCAGAAATGTTAATTAAAATAGATGATTATTGACTTTGTTTTTTATTTTCCAAACACTAAGGTGTAGTATACTTTTTGATCCTCTTGCATTTGATAGCTATAGTATATACGGCAAACACGTGAATTTTGAACAAATGTATAGTAGGATCAATAGCTAAAGATTTTATGAAACAAGTCTATTTATAAAACTAAAAAACATATTTAAATTAGGTGACATGGACAGTATTGATGCAGAACTCTTGAAGCATTTGGATAAAACTGAAAGTTGCGTTATTCGCACGCCCGATCAGAACATGACGGATTACACGAAAGCGCTGATACAGTTACACCTGCATGCGACAGAATCCAATATACATGTAAACTTACTATTTTATGTTTATAATTAGCAAATTTTCTGTATAAAATTGACTACTCATTGTTGATTTGATACAGCTTCACGATATATACGTTCTCGCTGAAACGTCAGGCAGATTTGATCATATTATTGCAAATATCAACACTCTCTTTAAGTGTGAGTGCTTTTTAGTGGATGATACCAAGGTACTTTCATGTTATTAGCTTAATCCATTTTTGAAAAACACGTCGTTTCAAACATTGAACATTAGAAGATATAAGCATATAACCCCCTACAGGAATAGTTTTTGCTGACTTTGCACGGAAAACCGTAGGCTATACTTCACAGGTGACTTACACTGTTCTGTGTATGCGTACCTTGATAAATGGCTAATCATGATATGAGCCTAAACTGCCTGTAAGGGGTAGATAAAAAGAATTATCAATTCCAAGTGCCATCATTCTCCACTTTTTTAAAACGAGTGAAAACATTTTAGATTAAATTAGCGATTATATGCTTTTATGCACGTTTAAATTGAATTAAACCCAAGTAGTAATTCTTTGGAAAGATGTAAATAACATTAAACATTACTGTGAGCATTTATAATTATATTGTGAATTATATTGACCGACTGTGATATTATAAATAACCACACAATAATCACAAACTAAAAAATAAAATAATAAATTTCAATATAAATTACTAATGCAGGTAATCCAAGTAGCAAGCAATTCATTAACGTGGCTTTTGAAGCCGGGCAGACATAAAATACTTATTCCCGAGACGCTAATAGCACATAAGAGTTGGTGTGCTCTCATCCCATTTAGTACTTCAACTAGTAAAGTATCAACTACAGGTTTAAAGTGGGATTTAAGTAAGAAAAATTAATAAATCACTATTAGAAAGAAACTTGATTAGTTTTAAACTTTTTTAATCAATCTCGGTATTGTGAATCAATCAATATATTTTTGTTACAGCCGAAACTAATATGAAATTTGGTGGGCTCGTGAGTACTAGTAATACTTACAATGGTAGTTCGGAAGTTACAGTAACAACGAGTGAAGCAATTATTTGGTCAATGGGCATAGAACCAATTACAAAAATTCAAGAAAATTGCAATATTTCTTTGTGATTATGAGTGCTCATATATGCGCTTTAACTTTAAGAAAGATCTTTACAAGCTAACTTTTCATGTGGCATGAAATATTGTGATAATAATGTAAATAATAGCTAGTAAAAAAATAATAATTGATACATAAATATTTTGAAATAGAAGTGATTGAACAAGTAATACAAGTAATAATTAAGTTATAGCTTCACTTTTTTATTTATTAACTTACCATCCTGTTTGTTAACTTTTCTATAAATATATTCTGAGAATAAACGTTATTTTTTACATTATCCATAATTGTTTATTTTTGGCCTAATAAAAAAATTAATTACATTACTATTTTTAATACCTAAAAGAATATTTAATTTTATTACAAAGCTTCAATTTTTAACAAATTATAATCCTTTCTCACAATTATATAGTTGTAATTCTAATTTCAAGGTTTTTTTTAAACTTTCGGTATTTTATTAAAAATACTTTATATTTTATTTTATTAAGTATTTATGAATAGAATTAGGTATTTATAAATTTATAGTCCAAGCATTAAAATAGTTTACACAAGGTTTATTATATAACTAAAATTAAACTAAATAAATAATTTATTTAATTTAAAGTAAAATCAGTTTTGAAATCATAAAGATCATTTGTTCCAAGTTTTACCCCATCTAATACGTCGGCCAGCTGAGTAGCTTCTTTTGCTAAAAAGTTACATTTGAATGACATTTTTTGTTAATGTGTATAAATGTAATTAAGAAATTATTATAAAAATTTGATTTACAAACCTCTTCTTGCAGATTCCTTTTTTTGTTTTTTAAATTGTAATTTTTTTACTTTGTTTAACTTCTGATTTCCTTCAATTTCAAATAAGGGATCTACTTTCTTTTTTCTTTCAACAGGCACCTTATTTTCTACCATTTTCTTTTTTTTAGATTTCTTTGATTGAACTTTAACTTCCTAAAATCAGTAATTAATTTTAATTTCTTTCCATCATTTATTATTTTAGTGCATAAAATAAATTAGTACATACACTTGCATTCTCTTCTTCAACATCCATAACTGCATTTACAGGACCAGTACTGTCAATTTTTAAGGGATCAAGTTTAGATTTTGCACTGTCCTCTGCTGATATTCCATCAAGTAACATTTTTTCTTCTGCTGCAAAACTTTCAATATCAAACTCTTTTGTTCCTAGATTTACTATACTAGCAGAAACGTGGCAACTTGTATTTTCAGGTGGTTCTGTATAATATCTAAAATTTTAAAAATAGTTTTACGGTAATCTATTAAATGATTTAAAAATGTTTGCTTTTTTAAATAAAAATAATTTTATTATTTATAAAACTTAAAAAAAGCTTACCTTATCTTGCCTGAATTCCAATCTGTAAGTATACTACGTGCTGCTGCTAATGTATCTGGAATACCTCCTTTTTTAAATCGACCCATTCTAGCAGCTTTTTTTGCAAAAAATTCTTCTGGAGTTGAAAATTCATGAACATCATACAATTCCATAAGTTGATGAGTTGAAATCCGTTTTAAAATCATACTTGCTGGTGTGAATGGATCTTTTAAAGCTTCGATTTTTACTGCATTTTTTAATGCAACAGATGATTGATCAACATTTTTGGAGCTTTCAAATACTATACCAGGTGAATCTAAAAGTTTTATTTTTGAATCAAGCTGAACAACTTGCATTGATTTTGTCACACCTATATAAATAAAACAAAAGTTGTTAATTTTTAATATTAGTACAATAAGAAAAATTTGATTTGAAACAATATCCATTGTTCAGCCAAAATTTATTTTTTTTTAAATAAAAAATATACCTGGTGTATTTCCAATATTACAGGCTTTACTTCTTTTTAATGAATTAATAACACTTGATTTTCCAACATTTGGAAGACCAACAACTCCCACTCGAATACTAGCTTTCGTATTACCAACACTTCTACAATAATTTCCAAGTATAGAAAGTAACAATTCTGCTCCAAAGCATGTTCCACCTTGAATATTTTCTTCACTTTTTTTACCTAATTTTCTTCTACCTAATCTTTTTGATTGATCCTGTGTTGAAGATTTGAAAGCAACTGCTGGCAAACTTTTGCGTAAATATTTGAGCCATGCATCTAAGTTTTCACGTGGTACAAGATCAGCTTTATTCAGAACAATCACAAGCTTTTTTTTGCCTGCAGCAGATTGCACAGTCTCTTCAACTTGTTTACATCTGGTTCCTAAAGGATCTCGAGCATCTACTACTTCTAATATAACATCTGCTTCATCAACCACTTTCTTAAATTCTTTATAAAAAGCTTTAAGAGAATTTTCTTCTTTTTTACCAAGTTTTTCTGTATTTTCAATGGTAGTTCCAGTATCCATAGATTCATGTTGTACCTGCTTATTTTCAGCATTAGCTACTAAACCTTCTAAACCAGCTTTTACTAATTCTTCACGTTTCCTTTGCCTAGCTTCTTCTTTCCTTTTTTGCTTCTCTTCTTCTTTCTGTTTCTTTAATAATTCTACTTCCTTCAAAATATCTTCTTTGAATGGACACTGATTAGGAACTTGAATTATTTTTGGTTTCTCTAAAAGACAAATTAAATTAATAATTACATTTAGAATTAAAAAAAAAACATTTAGAATTTCTATTTACAATATGGTAATTACTTTTAGCATGTTTTTTTGCTTCTCTTTTTAACTTTTTGTTATGCTCTCTTACTTTCTTCTCGATCTTGTATCTTTTGCGTGCTTGTATTCTTTTACTAGGTTTCTCTGAAAAATAAATGAACATTATTTGAAAATTTCTTTAGGATTAAAGCTTATTTTTAATTACATTACATGAAATATTAAAAAGAAATTTTTAATTTGACAATAACTATTTACTGTAATTAACATTTCTGATGATTAACATTATAGTTATACAATTACTTTATTGCATTTCTGAGATCATGATTCATGATTAAGTAAAATAATTATTTAGTATAGTGACATTTGTACCAATGCAACTTAAAATAGTGTCTATATATAGTACGATTTTGAGAAGTTTTATAGAAATAGTAAATTTTTAATAAATAAAACTACTTACTGAGGCAAAATTTTGCCATTTTGATGTTCTTATTTAATTTAATTAAGTTTTAAAAATCGTTAAAATATGAACCATCACTCGCTTCACCTGCGTACACGTGCGCAGTAGATTTTAGGTTAGGTTGTACTTGAAAGTTGAAACGAAACAATTCATCCATCCGCATTCCGCGGCGCGGAATCCGCGCTGACAACATGACAATAATATATTCAGAAAAATACTTCTAAAACGCTGCATGAATTTCATAACTAATATCAGATTTTTACAAGTTATTATAAATACAGTAGGATTATAGATAGATATAAAAATAAACTATTATTAAAACTATCATTAATTTCAATTCAAATCTTATATTTATCTAAAAATGCTTGAAAATTTAAATTCGATATTATAGTAAAAAATAAAAAAATGTTTAATTTAATGATTGAAATAGTTTAATTTTTTAGTATATTGATATAAAAATTAATACTTATATTTTAGATGTATAAAGTAGAAATGTCGATATTTTTAAAGAAAAATTAATAATAGTAGCATTATAGCGAGAGTATTATGCAATTGTTTACTTAAATATCAAAGTAACTCATTTTTTAGAAACTACATTCAATGTAGAAAAAGCCTAATACTTCGAATAATTGCTTTACAGAAGCTTTGCCAAATATCAATGTGTAAATGATGTTATTTTGGCCCATTTTTGGAAACGTCATTTTATTATTATATATTTTTTATGCCATTTCTATATATTATTAATGAATTTTGCAATTATTTCGTTTCTAAATTATAAGAAATTTTTGTACAACGAAAAAATCAATAAATAAATGTAAACGATAATTTTTTTTAATTTGAAAAAATGCATTAAATTGTGAAAATTAAAATTTAAAATATATTTATAAAAAACAATATAATGATAAATTTTAAATCTAACCTACTAAGTAGAATAGGTCGCAAGCCGCAGTTGGCCGCCAGAAAAATTCTTAGTGCAACATATCACCACATCAGACATCACGGGACAAGGAACGAAGTGGACAGCGGATTGCGTGAATCCACAGACCACAATCCACATTATCCACAAAGTTACGGACGGACGGACCGACAGACGACAACGGGTTAATAAGTTATAGCTTAAACGAAAAAACAAGACGACTGATTAGTGTAATATATATTACTACAAGAGCAATCCTAAAAGCAGCGCAAAACACTTGTCAAAAATCTGCGTAACGCGCATATAGAACCAGGGTCGCTAGCAATCATACGTCAACTGCCTGCTAATCTTACGATTCCACCTATCTCTCTCCCTTTTCTACCTTATTTTTCTTCACTGCTTTCTCCATCTAGTTCACTTTCACCTCCCTCTTTCTCTCCTAAAAGTATCTGCGTTCAACTCTTTCTCGACGTGTTCCGTCTTAGGTGAGTGTCAAAAAGTGCGCGACTTTTATTAAAGAACAAAAAAGCCAGCAAACCAAAAAAAGTGCCAGTGTTAGAGCAGCAAGTGCGTTAATTCGCCGTTATTCGCGCCAATTAAGTACTTATATGCCTTCGTAGAGTCGACCACCGCCAGTTTATCATGATCAAGTTATTCTCCTTGAAAAACGCCAAAAAGGATGGTGAATCTCCTAGAAGTGGCTCTCAGAAAAAAGCTTCTGCAGCCCAACTGAGAATTCAAAAAGGTGAGAACTTCTTTGTTGGACATGCTTCGTATTGCATCAGTTTTAACAATGCTTATTTTATTTCTTATATTTAAATTCTTTATAAATTTAAAATTTAATGGAATGTTTTTTTGCTGTTTTAGATATAAATGAATTAAATCTACCAAAAACTTGTGGTACAGAGTTTCCCGACCCTGATGACTTGCTGACATTCAAGCTTATCATTTGTCCAGATGAGGTTAGTTGATTTTTACTAGAAAAGCTTTGAAATATTGTTATTCTTAATTATTTCTTGTGATAGGGATTCTATAAGGGAGGTAGGTTCGTGTTCAGCTTTAAAGTCGGACCAAATTATCCACATGAACCTCCCAAGGTCAAGTGTGAAACTCAAGTATACCATCCGAATATTGATTTGGAAGGCAATGTATGTTTAAACATTTTAAGAGAAGATTGGAAGCCTGTTCTTACTATAAATTCAATCGTTTATGGACTGCAGTACCTCTTCCTGGTAAGTTTAAAATCTGAAAAGATAAGTATAACTTTTTTATAATACTTAATATTTAATAATTAAATAAAAATATTAATTATCTTGCACAAAGTCAATTATATATTTATTATATATATATATAGCAAGTTAAATTTATAAATTAAGGGAAACATGGAATTTAATATAAATATTGAAGAAATTGGAGGTTATGCTTTTTAAAAGACCTAAAAATCTTGTTACTTGCAATAAACATTTTAAATAATATAAATATTTTACATTACATAAATATTTACCATGCATAAACTTTATTGTACCATTATCAATGTAATTTCAATTAATTTAATCCAATATGAAAATGTAGAATTTTGATTACAGTTAGACAACTAGGTATGGTTTTTAAAAAGATTAATTTATGTGTAAAAAAATTAACAGATAAAATAATAATAAATAGATACTTTACTTATTACTCTTGTAAATAGATGAATAATTAAATAAAAAATTAAAATTTCATGTGAATATGACTTTGTTAATCCAATACTTTGTTCTTAAAAAAATGCAAGAAATTATGAACTAAGAATCATATTTATCACCAGCTTTATTGTAAAATAATTATTTTTATTTTGTGAATCTGTATAAAAATAGTAGTATTTTAATAAAAATAAAAATTTTCATGAATTATTATGAGATTTTTAAAGGCTTTATTAATTAAATTAAAAAATAATTAATTACAGTAAAATAAAGAGTTATACTAGTATATGTGTGTGTGTGTGTGTGTGTGTGTGTGTGTGTGTGTGTGTGTATATATATATATATATATTAATAATCAAAATATTAAAGGTAACATTATATAGATATTATTTTTTTTTAACTAGACAATTTTTTGATATCAGAAGCTTCAGCTCATCAAATTTCTACAAATAAGAAAATACATTATTTTCACTTATTATACATCCACATTAAAAAAAGGAACATTTTTTTTTAAGTTACTATTAATTAATTACAATGGATGTTCAAGCAACAGTTTCTAATTAAGTTAATAGAAAATAAGTGAACTTAAAAGATTTACAAAAACAAATGTTGTAAAATCAATAGTGATAGAGAAAACAGAATTTATAAATAAATTTTATTCACTTTTCATAATTATGTTTAACACAGCTCAACAATTTGTTTTGAACAATGAAAAAATAAGATTCTAATTGTTTTAGGAGCCAAATCCTGAAGATCCACTGAATAAAGATGCAGCAGAAGTGCTCCAAAATAATCGAAGGGTATTTGAGCAAAATGTTGCTAAAGCGATGCGAGGAGGTTACGTAGGTCAATATTACTTCCAGCGGTGTCTTAAGTGATATACTGTTCCCTCTCTGCCAACACTATGTGCGCCTCCACAAAGACTCACGATCCGAGGGAAATTACTAAAATATTGGAGAAATGCAGGGCGGCGCAGTGTATTCGCCGTCGCCTGTATGTCCACTTTATACATACTTACGTTCTTCACGTCTTGCCAAGCCTCCAAACATTTAATTCATCAAGTATTTTATGCTTTTGGCTAATAATAAATCTGCTGGAATCTTCGATGTACACATAACTGTAATTGAAAAAGAAATAAAGGGCCGAGCCCATGTGTAGATTTATTATAATGGCTGAAAGGAGGGATTGACAAACGTAGGAACGACTTGTATGAATGCTGACTTAGATTGCTTTAAGTCGTTTCAATCATTTACGATACACGTGCAAATAATAAATAAAAACGAAATTTCATTTTATATTAATCAAATCGTCATAATTGTACTCCCTAAACTACGCGACTTTCAACAGAGCATGTCGCTCTTTTTTTAGTAGACTACATGATCAATGAAAGATTTACATAGCAGTCCTTAATTATACAATTATGTTTAATGATTGTCTATGCAAATTCTTCACTGAAAAAAGTACAAATTAAAACATACTTTGCATCTAAGTTTTGCATCTAAGCAAAACTTGGCACCAATTGCATTTATTTCTAAGCAGTCAATGGAAGTTAAAAATACAATTACTCGTGCACTAAGGTAGTTAAAAGTAAAATTCTGAAGAACCGATTTATTTAAAAAATTTTTAAAATTATATAAAAAGATGAATTTAAATAGATAAACTTATTAAAATGTCTTGTCATTTTCACTGACAGATTTTTTCGATCTTTAAAGTTTTTTATATTTATTTTGTAAATTTTTTTCTACCTCCGTGCGAGTAATTGTAGTTAAAATGATCTTAATCGTCGATGATGTAAAATTGACTAATCGATTCTAATAATAATAAAGAAGTCTGTTTGCAAGTAGCTGTTGATCTACTTACTTACTTGTGCAGTTTAAAGTGCACAAAAAAGGATGTATGGTTTGGTAAAAGAAATGAAAACAAAATATAGTACGCTGTAGATTGCATTTCCATTTTAATATGATAATAATAATAATAATAATAATATTGAAGTTTTTAACGAACTTCCGCCTAGATGTGAAAGCACCAGTGTGGCCGTGTGATCTTACCTCCAATTCACATTTCTTACACAACGTCGAGAAATTCAAGCATACGAGTTTGCATATTTTAAATATCGTTATAAAAACAATATTCGTTGTTACAAATAAGGAACTGGCTCTACACCAGCTAGCCCCTTATACAGAAACAACAAAAGAACAATTCGCTTCGTCTTTGCTACCATTTTCAAATCAGTACAGTAACGTGTTTATGGAACTTACAAACTAGAGAAGTGTCCTGGCTTCAATCCGACCTACAATAGTATTTACTACATTCCTTTTTAATCCCAATTTGGAGGTCATATCAAGGCACTTTTTAACGTCATTATTTCTTTTCCGCACATCAAAAATCCGTTGAATAGTTTTTGAACTAGAATTTAATTTAACTTTTTACTATAATAAAAATGCAAATAATGTGCAGAGAATTTTTTTATCTGACCTCTATAGTGGGCTTTGAGAATAAAAAATTACGTAAGATTCTTGAGCATTTATTTTTTGTGTAAAGAAAAAATTTATATTAAAAAGTTGTCCTTTTTTCATGAATCACAGCACAGAACACCCCTTCTTTGTACGCTGTTATCATTTCGGGCTCTGATACGTACGTATTAGTACTTTTGTTACATTATTCGCTTCAGCTTTTTTACTCGTATATGCAATTTTTTTACCATCGAGAGAAGGAGTGGCGCAACTAATCCGACATAAAAACGTTTTCACAAAAATAAATCTACGGTAGTAGCACAAGCTTCTTCTCTCATTGGAAGATTCGTTACAAATGGAAAGCAATTTTTCAAAATTATAAAATTGATCAGCATGAGGGAGGACATTATATTGTGCAGGTTCCCTGCTTTAATTTATTGATTACCTGCATTGTATTGTATTACCTACGTAGCGATCTATCGAGGACACGTGTTCTGACTGTTGATTACGACCATCGATGATTAAAGAAATATTTTACGTAAATTACATTTCTTAATGGAGCAGGCTTGTATATGCAAAAAAAATATTTTTGGTTACTTATTAAAAATTAAGTTTGGATATATTTTACATCAACAATTTAACATAGTTTCTTATTTTCTTCTCTTTTAACAAATGTAGAGAACGTCGAAAGAGGTTTTTATTTTCTCCATCGGAGTTGTAGTAGAAACGTCACTAGAACACTTTCGTTAGTAAAAGCCCCATTTAATTTGGGGATGATCTTCAGTATCAGATTTCAAAATTTCAGCTTTCAGTTTCTGGGGCGTATTGATGATAGATATAACTTAGCGGAAGACCATCCCGTTTGAATTTCACTATTTTAGACACATAATGGTTTAGTAGTCCAAACATTCGATATTATTTTATGTAACCTGATACATAGCATCACTGAATAACAGCGAGTTTATTTGGTACGGGTCGACATGACCAATCGACAGTGCAAGAGCCTCGTATTTAGATTAAAACGTCGATACGATTTTCTAATATGTATACAAATTCCTCCAATTGTCTTACTAATATACATTTAATTTACACAAAAATAGGAAATGCATCATATTGTTTTGGAGGTGGTCATATTGCAATCGCGTGCTACGAGTGTTCGATTCGCTTACCTTTAAATTTTTTTCTTACTTATATTAAAATAAAAACGTTTGCATTTTTTATCGGCCTAAAGGTGTTCCGCCAAAATTGAACGAGGTGGGCACTATTTGCGAAGTAAAAGCATAACCTAAAACAGATTTTTTTACAAAATATCAGCAAATTTAGAAAAAAAAAGAAGACGCTAAGTTTTAAATTTAATATAGCTAAAGCAAAAAACGAATTTCTTAAATTTAATGTTAAATTGTATAAGTATTTACGTATAAATTGTGCTAATAATCAGCACATTAAAAATTTTAGGTCGTAAATAAAAATCATACCTCCACTCTGTTCAATTCGTTTACTCTCTACAGCTGCTTTTCGTTGATCAGCTAATAATATAATTTCTGATAAAGATACCCGCTGTTCTGATGTTAAGTGACTTGTTAGAGCATTGTACCACGTAGTATCCGTCCTTTCAATATCTACATAAACAAATTTGAAAACATTAATAAGTTTAATTTCAATATGATACATTAATAAAATGTCTGCGCTAAAATTACAGCTTTGAATTAGATTAAATTTAAATTAAATTTCTATATAACGGTGTAAAAAAACTTACTTTGCATAACTTCTTTGAAAACTATATACTCGTCTTGATTTGCATCTTCAGAATCGAGAGGCGTGATATAACTTTCCAGTGCAGTTTCTTCATTAGCCTCATACTCCGAATCTTCTTCATCATCTTCCGATCTAGGGTAAGAATTTTCAACGTGTATCGAACTTGTAACACCAAACATATGCTGATTTTGTGATTTTACTACTTTTTCTTCAAGCCTTTCTAGATAGTCTCGACTAGTATCATCAATTTCATCTTCATCTGATGATAAGACTTCTAAAATTAATTAATTATTAATAAATTTAAGTTTAAAACATTTATAGGGTCAGCACAGTTTTAATTACCTTCTTCAGCATCACTATCATCTTCGGTATTATCTCCATCTTCACTATCAGCTACTTTTGCAGCATACGCTCTTTTAAGGCCATCAAAGAGAAGAATTAATGATGGAATGATCTGTTGCACACACTCATTAACAGCTGGAGGTCTAGACGAGCCCATACTGATTATTGTACACAAGCCTAATACACAGAGTTTTCGATCATGTAACCTGTTGATAATAGAAATTTTAAAAAGTGAACAAAAAAATATGTATTATTTTACGAAAGTAACAACGTATTTACCCAAGAAAACAATCTGTATCATGAATCCATTGTTTTATAAAATGTGATGCAATTGGCTCAGTTGACTGTCCTAAAGTACCTTGCAATCTATCCATGGTGTCAAGGCATAAGGTAGGATTGTAATACAATGCAGCAATAACAACTTGCAGACACATTGTTCTCAATTCCGAAGTTTTTACATCCCGAGTCAAACGTTCTAAGACAAGTTGTATAAGTGGCGGTATGCAATTGTCGATATGTCCTTTACATTGTAAAATTATTACTTCAAGCAATTTCGCTGCATGGCACTCGGGATCTTCACCTGCATCACCTACTAGTACAGCTTTGCACATGTTAAACATAGCCAAAATATGATTTTCATTGGACAAAAAGGCAGGCGTGTCTACTGTAATATAATTATGAAGAGCCGGCATCATGTCTATAAAGTAATCAAAACCATCTTTTTGGAATAACTCATACATTAATTCTAATACTTTCCACATATCCTCAGATATTGATTTTCCAGTTAAATCGTATACAAGTGATAATGCCTCTTCATAGAAGTCTAAAAAATTATATGAACAGATAAAATAATTGATTTTACAAGCTATTATTGTTTTATATATTGTAAAATTACCCATAACACTGTGATTGAATATGTGAGCAATAACTTGCAATACTATAGGTTGGAGCTGATTCATTATTGCAGGTTGCTCTTCCATTACAGACAGTAATGTTTCAATAGTGTTTAACAATCCCATTGCTGTTATTGCCTTTTCATCGCTTCCTTCGTCAGTTTCCAAAACTTGACTAAATGTCGTTGCCAAATGTTGACAAATTTGGACTGCAATTGGCATAAGCTGCTCTGGATAAGTGCTAACAATCTTTTGCATCACAGTTGTTAAATCGTCATTTTCAGTTAATCTAATGATATTTAAAAGTTCTAGTGTTATTTGCTTGATCCAAGGCTCAACATATTTATGTGCCTTTTCTTGAGCTTGAAGCAAGCTTTGTAAAGCAATTGCTGCTTCCACTTTAACAGGAAGATCTTGATCATTTAATAAAGCATTTGTAGTCAGTCTAATAGTTTCTACTAAAATATTTTCTTGTTTAAATTTGATAGCAGAAAAATAGTGCAAAACCCAACAAGCCTAAAAAATAATAACTAAATTATAATAAAAAGTTTAATTATATATCCAAGAATTTAATTATATCGTCAGTATATGTACCCTTGTTCTCATATGTCCTTGAGGACTATTAAATTCAGGAAATACATACTGCATCAACATTTTATCCATTTGATCTTTATAAATATTTTTCTTCAATAAAACATCAGCCAAAGAACCGACCTAATTAAGATAATTTAAAAAAATTTACAAATGTTTCTTATATAAAATGATTACAACATAAAGTATTATGTTATTTTAAAATTATTTACCATATGCAAAGCTCCATCCTTCTGTCTAGGATCGGTATTAGGATTTGTTAGAACTTCAATACAAAATTGCATTGTTTTCTGTAACATGTGTTTTCGTTTTTTACAAGCTGAATGAAGTAATGTTTGTGCTGCAGTTACAGGAGATACAAAGTCTTCGAAAATATCTATACAAAGAAATTTAATTATTAATAATACGTACAAAATATAGATTAAATAAAAGAAAAAAGAATAATTTCTATTAAAAAATGAGTTATTACCAAATTTGACTCTGATATATTCGAATGGATCAGTATTCCACAATTCTTCATCAGCTGCTGAGTAAGACATAATAGGAAACAAAACATCTCGAATAATTTCGAACATATGAGGTTTTAAAAATTTCCAAGAAAATGCGTGACTAACACTGTTGAGGGAATAACATATTGTAAGTAATTGAAAGTATTAAAAAAAAAAATTAAAATATAAAATTCTATATACCCTTGGTCTACATAATTGATGGATTGTTGTAAAACACGCGGAGATACATAAATTTTTCTACGATATTGGTCTAAAATTTTGAGTAGTACTTCAAGTATTCCTGCACTAAATGTTTTTAAGTACCATTCTGCAAATTCTTGATAGTCTTTCGTTACGGAACCAGGGCTTCCATATCTGTAATTGAAATTGTTGTATAAAAATCACGATTATATATATATAAGAAGCAAAATATTCTAAAAAATTTACAACGAACCTTTCAAACATCTTTTGAAGAATATGAAGAGCCCATTTTTTGCATTTCCACCATGGCAATTCAGCTCGCTCATCATCATCTAACTCAGGATCATTTGTTTCAGGAGGTACAGGTCTATCAGCTACTTGACGTACAACATCCATCCACTGAGAAAACACTTGCTTAGAAATGAGATCAAGTGGAAGGGTGTACTGAGTAAGAGCAAAAAATATTTTGAGTATCTGTTTTTGAAGAAGGACAGACTGTTCTGATGGATCAGGTAACAGCCTTAATATCAACTGGTAAATAATAGGTAACAAAAGGTTCATAGCTTCGTGAAGTGGTCCTCTTTCTTCTAGTTTCTTGTATCTATATAATACAAGTGCAAAATATACTTAATAATTAAGTCGGAAAAATTCAGTGATAAAGATTTAACTTACTCAAAATTTTTTACAAATTGATATAGAGTTAACAGAGCACCAGGCCAACAGGAAGCATCTGGATTTTCTAGGTATAGTCTTATCTTGTCAACAATTTGTGTCCATCTTATTGGAAAGTCATGCTTTACAATATTACTAATACATAATGCCAATTGTACCCTGAACAAAAAAATGATGCATTAAAATTTTACCAATTTATTCAGACCCAAAATCGTTTGTACCTAATAATGTCGGGAGCATGCACAGTGGCATCTACAATGGCTTCACGAATCACGGTTCTATCTTGTTCGTGAATACTAAATGGCACTACTGTATTTTCAGGTTCTCGATCAACCCAATTTGAAGTGATGAAATTCTTTAAGTATATGACACCTACAACGGGCCAGAGTATAAAGAACAATGTAAATTCAATTTTTTTCAGAATTTTTTAGAAAACTTACCAGCTTGCCTTACGGGCATGTCAACGTCATTGGACATTACCACCTGCAAGAGACCTGGAGCAAAACCAGCAATTTTGTGAACCTGAAAAGATAAAGCATTCATTTATAGATGCAAAAAGAGCTGATCAGCGCCACAAACATTGGTCTTGTACGCGCGGGAGCGCTGGGAGGAACGCGCTCGCTTTGCTGAGAAGAAAAACGTGGACAGCATGCTGTTAGCCAAGCTCGCAACAACCTCGCTTAGCCGAGCGTTTCGTCTGGGGGGGAAAAGGTCAAGTGCGCCGGAGCAAGGACTCGGAGCAGACGGTGTGCAAGATTCGCGTGCTGAAGCGGAAGCACGTTTATAAACGAATCTCTCCGAGCAATGTGGTGAGCCTCGTGCGCGAATAGTCCAGTTAAGGAACCAGGGTGTGGGCACGGTACCGCACGGGAAGAAACTCTCACCTTATTCAGATGTTCCTCAGCTTGCTTTTGCTGCGTCGGGTCGATCGTTGCCCGGAGGAGCTCCGTCAGCTTCCGCAGGTCCATCGTGCCTGCTGTTTTGAGCGAATATGAGGAGAGAGAGAGCACGCGTCCGCAGGTCGATCAGCTCGCTGATACCTAGCTGGCTGCTCCTCGCTTCTCAAAGACACACACACGGCGGCCAACAACTAAAGAGAGAGACGGCTTACACGTCGGGGGCTCGGGGGGCCGCCACCGGCAGTCTTCCCTCTCGCTCTCGATTCGCAGAGGATTATGTACCGACCTATTGGCTTTAGTGGCGTAAGGAGCACTTTAAGATCGCGATTCGCGAAACGGACATTAACTAGCTCTGTCTTTCTTGTTTTCGGTCCCCTGCTAGCTCATGCTGATGGCGGGGAACCCGACGAAACTGCGAAAGCGCGCGTATAACCTGAGGAGACTGGCTCTGAACTGACCAATTAGCCACAAGATTACGAGAATTTGAAACGCGAAAAGTTTGGTGTGTTCAGCTTCATTCGTGTATACTTACGGGTGGATTTTTTAAATCAACCGCTTATAAAAAATCAATCGTTCGATATTAATTAATCTCTTTAAAAATTAGTAAAGCCTTTTAACTTGTTTCAAATTTAAATAATATATCAGAGCCCATCTTTGTAAGTCATCTGAATTTCCGTGTGAATGATCAGATCACATATATATACATATGATATGGTTATAGACAGCACAGTTATGTACGCCAAAGCCACAAGAAAATATATTGTTTGTACATCTATATATACAAGGATTCTTGTGGCTGTGGCGTAGCTATCATAAGGCTTTAGGAGCATAGGTTATGTTTCTTCACAGTGAATTGTAGAATATATACTTATTTTAATCGAAATGAATCCTTGATTCCTTGTATTTTTCAAAATTAATATTATTTTTTGCTAGCAGCAATTTAAAATAAAAATTTGATTTTTATAAAAATTGGAATTTTAGCGTCGTAATTAAAGTACCAATCGTATCTTGTTTAAAAGACGCTTGTTTCCCGCATGCAGATACAAGATACAACCATACAGCTGCTTATCTTCTTAAGAAATGTCTACAATATCTAGAACATTATCCCGATTTGTTGTGTGATGGTATGCGGTTTTGTGTGCTCGGAGTTCCAAATTTTAAATGATGTGGTGCTTCTACATATGCATGTATCATTTATGGTGAACTTCTAAAATTATATATATATTTTGAAAGATAATTAATTTAAATTTAAATATAAATAAGTAGTTGTAATATTATAAATATAATGTTTCAATATTTCTAACTATATATAAATTGGATAGCCATAATTGCCATACATGATATGTACATTATATAGAAGCACCAAATATGCTTTTTGTTTTGTTTGTTGGTGTCACTCAAATATTTCGTTCCTCCAACCAAATCTTCGTTGCCTGAAACGCAGATTTTTGTTTGTCATCAAACAAAGAAGAAAATCTTTATCGGCGTGGGTGTTCGAAGAGAAAAATCGAACAACCACAGCGTCGAAGATGGAAAAAGCTGGAAATGTCAAACTTTAAAGGATACAACAACAAGCATCAATGAGATGTATCAAGTATTTATTAGCAGCTATCGCTTGGCGGATGTGTCGCATGGGAAGCCTCACTATGTGTACACGGTCGAAATACTGCATTCAAACGGTACCAGATATCTAATCGAGAAAAGATATAGCGAATTCAGCACACTCCACCGTATGGTAATAACCAGTCTGTAGCTCAATTTGTGTAATGTAGGTGGATTGTTAATTATGAACTTTTTACAGTTGAAAAAAGACTTTCACACTGCTCCCTTCCCTCCGAAGAGGGTGAGAAATACCAATCCGAAAGTTTTGGAACAAAGACGAGCAGCTTTAGAGATTTACATGCAGAAAATGCTATTGCTAGCCAATACCAAGCAACAAGTTCTAAATTTTTTGGGCATCGACAAAGCAAACGATGATATTTATCAAAATGGGTATTACTTTATTTTACTTTTCTTTAACTTGGTAAAATTTGGTTATTATATATATGTTATTTTTTATATTTAGCATACAAAGAATCTATAAGGATGAAAATATAGTACAATCTAGCTCTCTACAACATCATCCAGTATTAACTTTTCAATATGATCCATACGTCCGTATGAATAAGACGTCGAGTCTTCCAGATATTGTGACAAATGGAGTACTTTTAGGTATATATAAATCTTAAGTGGCTCGTACTGAATGTGATAATGTACTTCAATAAAATAATAATTTTTCTATTTTTAATCTGTTATTTTTTAATTACGTTTTATTATATTTAATTGATTCTTTTTAAAATAATTAAATATTTTAACATTTTATAAATAAAAGTAATAAAAATAATAAACTCATTAATTAACTATATCCTAATAATATTAATTGTTAAATAACTACTATTTAAAATTTTTTACTTGTAATTAATAATTGCTTAAATTAGAAAAATATAAATTCAGGGTGGTAATAAAAAAAAGCAAAATTATTTTTCACAATAAAATTATTTAGAGTGCATATATTTGCTAAGTTTTTATAATTAAAAAATGCGTTTTAATGAGCTGAAGGGTATTTACAGTTCCATATAAAAAATTCATTAAAACGCCTGACTTACGAACGTTTTCGCATCATTGTCAAATAATACAATTTCTAATCGCAAAATAATACTTATGATTAAAAAAATTAACAATAATTAGTAATTTAATGTTTACATTACATGATTCATTCATTTATACTCTATTTATCTACAACGTTATAATTGTTACTTGATTTAATTTTTATAAATCACTAGTATATAATAATTCTTGGCAGCCCTGGCTTTACTGGAATGTAGCATTTTCGTCAAGCTATACGCTTTAAATAATACACAGATGCTTGACATTTGCGTTAATGATTCTCTTTACAATACCATTCTCATTATTCTCATAAAATAATTTCACATAAAAAAATCATCGATAAGTTCGTACACAAATTCATAATACTCTCTAGTACCGAAGTTTGTCATGGATATTATAATCGCAATTAAATGCATACTGTAGTAGTAGTACACGCTGGAAACCAGAATGATAGTTCAATTTAAAAATAGTATTGAATCAACTGTACGCTGTACATACTGATATTTTATATCCAAAACATTATTTTTAAAAAAATTATATACGTTAAAATTTTCAATGTCAGATTCATTTTTCTATATTAAAACTATGATTTTTAACTATGATATCAATATCAATATATATGCATTAACACAAGGTATCTACGTCGTTCTCTCCTTCTTTTTATACACAAACAATAAAAAATTTTTTTTCAAATTTTCAAACTGATTGGTCATCGATTGCGATGACCAAATATATTTGTGAAATTTTACGCAGTTCATAAAACTATAAAATAGCTGCCAATAATATTAGAATCTGTCGAAAGATTTTCATTTTTATTATAAGCACTTGCGAGTGCTTTGTACGCAATAAAATTCCTTTAACAAGTAACATTTCGATCAAGTTCATTCGCACACTCGAAAACGCTTTTTCGGCAAGACTAAAGCTACCTATTTACAAGTTTATCTGTCTTTTTTTACTTGCCTTAACATGATCATTTCGCAATTTGAATCGTAATTTTTAAGTTTTAGTTTTTTATATTGACATAAAAAAGTACCGTTTACAATCGTTTCCTTTGCACCCTGTGTCCATTAGGATCATGCCAAAAATTCTTGCAGCGGAATTCGTCCTCTTTATTTAAAACTTAAAAAATTGTCATTTAACAAATTTTTAGGTACTTTTCACTGTCTTTAAGTGTGAAGAAACTTCATTTTTCAAAGAGTAATTGATTTCAAATGCCTTGTAGAAACCTCAAAGGTTGTGCGTCAGTTGTATAAAGATCATAAAAAACATTTTATATAATAATAATATTAAAAAAATGAAATTTGATAATTACAGTTTTGATTTGAAAAAACGAATCCCGCTTAAAGACGTGGAACTTCGGTAAAAAAATCTGTGCCACTTTCTTCATTGCAGTTGTTTTCTTGAATACCGTGAGAAATTCACGACGTAGAATTAAAAAAAATGACGGAACTTGAGTCCGCATTATCGCTGGGCGAAAAATTTTTCTTACATTTTCCTCGTTGTACAACTTAAATATATATTTATATATGTGTATATGTGTATATGTATAAGACGTGTACACCTTTTCGTAATCTACGATCGCCTAACAAGAGTATTTTTTATTCAAAGACAACTTAGTCTATCGATTTCAGTCTCCTACGTAAGTAAGAAAAAACATTCAAGTTGGCATGCAGTTAGAGAAGTTCGCTTTTTTACGAAATCATTTTTTCTCGTCGCATTATTTAAAACGCAAAGAAGATTTAGCATCGGCATACAATGATGCTTTTTATAATGTTAGCATGTCATACAACCATTACTTTTTTTTTATTTTTCTGTGTATCACAAGCAAACAAAAATATATCGGTAATTATTTTAATACGGTTTTTTACCTTCTTTTACATTCCCCAATTTTTCATATACTTTTTTTTATAATATGTACCCGATATTTCATTTGTCAGCTGTGACAAAATGTCAACCTTGCGATAACTACTAATGATAATTTCAGATTTTGTCTACTCTGTATATTTTTATTCTTCATTTTTTCTTGATTCTATTAGAATAATTTTTCTAGGTAATAAACGAAAAAGAGGCACTTGCCTAGTCCCTCTCACAATCTTACACGTTTATTTTTTCAAAATTTCCTTTCAATTCTAATCATTTCTTTTATACTTTTATTTTATTTTTATAATCTATTTATATAGATGAAAACGCCAACAAATACGTATGGAAGGCACGCCTCGACTGCGAATCTTAGTTTCTAAGCAACGCGGTTTCCTTGTTGGGGATATTTTATTTCCTCTGGATCTAAGCACCTAACAGGCCACTACTGCGAACACACTCCTCTAATCTTATCACATTTTTAGTAACATCCTATTTCTTTCTTTTCTGTGCTCTCTTTCTACGCTCATCCCCCTTTCATCGCCTTCATTTTCACTCTGTGCCTAAAATTCAAGCAAAGAAATCTTAGTTCGTAATAACATAAGAAGCTAATCAAAGCTTGGATTAAAGGTTTCTTCTCTTAATTATACTATTTAATTTAATACGTATATATTTTTCAACTGCGTAATGACAACTTCATATTTAAGTGTTATACTTGTTCGACGTTTATTATAAAATTATATTAGGTTCTCTTAATTAGAGATTCCTTAGTTGTAGAAACGTAGATTACGTTTATTCTGCCTTTTCTTTACTTGCACAGACATACACTCACGCACAATCATTCTTACGTTTATAACAAGCACTGCTTTTTGTGAACGCGACACTGTTATGTTCGACTTACATTAACATTAAAAAGTAAAGTAGGGTCCGATGCAGTTAACAGGAAGAAGTATTTTTTAAAATAGTATATGTCACCGTCTGACAAAATTTTGAATACAGTACGTACCATTCATGGTTCCGAATAGTTTAGTTGAAAGTTTTATCCTGCATGAAATATTCAAATATTAAAGGGTCGAAGCACCTTATTAGATTCTAATAATTTTTTAGAGAGCAATATTTGAAAAACTGTAAAAAGTTTTCCCTGTACTGTAAAAATTGTAAACATTTTTTTTAAGTATTATAAATACTTGACTTGTTATTTGACCGCACTTTCAGAGAACAATGTGGACAACTCCACGGCGGACAAATGTTTTTGTGGAATAATTAGATGTTTAAATTGTATATTGAAATATTCGAATATTGAACCGTGTTCCGAAATTTGGTAATTCGAGTATATAATATACTCTAAACTCTGACAACTAACACTGTGATAGTTAGTCAAGAGAATCATTATAAATTTAGAAAATTGGAAGAAATCACACGTAACGGCAGCGTCGAATATCACGGTTACAAAAATACTTGTAGCGTACAAATATTCGAACATTAAAATATGTACAATATTATCAATAATCACAAATAACGTTGCACCTGAATTACCTCCGATGCATAATTGAACGCGGTTGATGGTGATTTCGAATATCGAACATTAATCACGTATATATTATTATTATTATTATTATTATTATTATTATTATTATTATTATTATTATTATTATAGAGAGTAAAAAAAAAGAGAGTTACGTTATACGAATAAAGAGATGATTCGAAAGAACATTCGAACGCGTCCAAGTATGCGGAAAATTGCGTTTCCCCCCAGCTGGCCTCTTGAGTATTTCAGCGAAGCAACAGAATAAAACGCTCCCTCCTTTCTAAACGAAAGCGTACAGCAAGGAAGCTACCCTCGCACATACTACTTAGACGTATAGGTACGAAGTGTGCCCCTCTACGAGAGGTAGTTGCCTGGTTCGTTTCGCATGCCGAATTTGGCTCGACTCGAGGAGCAGCTTCTTCGGCCGGTCGTCTGAATCTTGGAATGCGGGAAAATTTCGCGCTCGATGCGATTGAGCTCGAGGCTCGAGCGATTCGCGGAGCCTCCCTGCTGGGGCTGCTTGAAGCCGGAGCTGCCCGGACGCGCGCAAAGGTTCGAAGCGGACTGTCGGTAGCTGCCGCTGGCGGCGAGGTGCTCCTCTTCGGCGGGCGTGATCTCCTGGTACTCGTCCGACTCGTTGGGGTAGAACTTGGACTGCTCGGAGGTCTCGTAGCGCGCGACGAGTCGCATCATGTCGTTGAAGTTGGGCAGGAACTGCGGGTTGAACATGGACGACTGCTGCAGCTGCTGCTCCTCTTCGGTTGGAAGCATGTAGTGCTCGTGGATCGGCTGCTGCTCTGCGTAATAATCGGATTCGCCCTTGTCGACGAGCACACCCGCGGCGTTCAGTCTGTCGTAGTCGAGCTCGAGGAACTCTTCGTTTGGCTCTTCAGGCCGGCGGTGATGGAACGGTTGCTGCTGCTGCTGCTGCTGCTGCGACGGCTGCTGGTGATGCTCGTAGACGAGGATTTCGGGCTCCTTCGGGTTCACCAACTCCTGGAACTTGGGAATGTAGGCGCTTTCGTAGTTGTGTAGGAAGTCGCGGCGCTGCTCTTTGTTCAGTTCTACGAAGCCGGCGTCCATTGAGTGCTGCTGGAGGTGCTCCTGGACCTCGAGGTTGCTGTCCGAACCGTTGCTGATGCTGCTCTCGCTCCCGGAAATGGTACACGGGGCAGAGGAGCTCGGCTTACAGTACGGATTCTCCTCGGAGCCTGCAAATTGGATTTTCAACAATATTTTATTCAAAAATTTAAAATTCATTTGTTTGAATAAAAGAAAATGCGAATTTAATGAAATTCTGAAAATTGAATCAACTCACCAGGTGAGCTGGAAGCTGGAGCCGGTTCGGGGGCCAAGCCTCAGACGGCCTGTCGCCTTCTGTATCATATATAAGTCTTCTTGACTTTTTGCATGGGTTTGTTCTCGGCGGAGGAGTTGGCGTTCTTGCCGTTGGGGTTCTTGGGGGGGACGTTCAACACGAGATTAATCGACTTGTTGTTAAATCCCGGAGACTCGGTAGTCTCCGTGAGGCGATTTAGCTGCTGCCGCTGCTCCGGCGGATCCGCGTACGAAGTCCCTCGCAGACGCTGAGAAAACCAGAAGCCCGAGGCGAAACCCGCTACCAGAGAGAAGAAGCAAGTGCCTATCAGAGCTCCGGTCAGTGTCTGCGCCGAATAGACCACTGGCGTCACAGTTACACCTGCGAACATTCGGTTTTGCTTTAGTCTTTTGATGCTGGTCCCTTTGGCTGAAACCCGAACAGACTACTTTACGATCTAAAATAAGGCCTTTAGATAAAAAAAATGTTTAATCAAACGAATAAAAAGAAATTATAATTATAAAGCAACGAATGCCGCTCAGTACATATATAGTACATATATAGACGTAATGTAATAAGTCGATCAAGTATTTTAAGAAGGGCATATCACATTACTCTCTGCCAGAAAATCGGTTATCCTTGCCTTGCTAAATTAATCAGAAATTTTAATAAGTCAGTTACTAGATAATTAATTCAGTTCTCCGAACGGTATTGTATACCAATAAAAGACCGAATCAGAGTTCAGACTAGAAATTTGAATAGTTCCAAAATATATTAACTAATAACTGATTAAGCACTTTTTTTTTTATTGATTTCATATAAAATGTATTATTATTGAGTTAATGCATTAAGAAAACGTAAAAAAAAATACAAAGACAACATTTAGCACATTGAACTGTAAATGAAAACTGTTCATGAAAAGTTTATCCCGTATTATGTAATGGCTGGTTAATACATTTAATGATGTGCGGGCTTAATGATGCACATATATCGCATTTAACATCGAACAGACATAAACGGTAGTATTCCAGAGTGCCGTAATAAAGGAACCAATATGTAATGAAAGTTAAACGTTTTAATGGCTTTTATTGGGTGTTGGAAAATAGTCGAAAATGAGAATCGATCCTTTTGTGAAAATGAGAAAAGTGCGAGTCGGCGGTCGTCTTTGGGCTGCCAGAATTCTCTGTTGGATGTTTACCTTGCGGCTCGTTCGCCCTTGGCTGCGTCCTGCTGTACTGATTGTCCCGATCCAGCTCGATGATGATCTCGTTGTCGCGCTCGTCGGGCTGCTCGCCGCCGCGCCCTACGTGCGGCGGCGCCATCGGCTGCACGGTCTTTGCCATCTCTGAAGAAACATTCACTAGTTGACAAGGACGGACGAGAAAGATTAAACGCATGTGTCTTTACCAGTTAGTTCTAATGCAGCGGGAGGTAAATGAATGGTTAACACGCAGAGAGCTAAGAAAATGCGGTTAAACGAAAGCGCAGCTGCGCAGGCGCTTAAGCTTCTAAGCCTGTTAGTGATAAAGAAAGCGGAGCGGAAGCGTTTTGCGCCGGAATATTAATGGGCAGCTCTAATCCTTCCAAGGACGGAAACCTTGTAAATATAAACTTGTCTTTTTCCTGCACACGTCTTTGCCTGCTCGGGGATTACGGGAGAGAAAAATTATAGCCCGCAAGTTTCGAAAAATGTTTCAATGAAATATATCTCCCTCGAGGAGAAAGAGGGATTATAACTTTAATTTCTTAACTTGCACGGAGGGAGGAAAGGTGCGAGATTAAAATTTCATTCAATTTCTTAAGCTGTGGATAGTTTCACTTTTCTAAGTTGTTGCAAAGCTTTATAGCTATAATAACCACTATCATTTTTTAACAGTTCTCCGAGGAACAAACGACATTTCCTACCTTTTACAGAAAAGCAAACTTTATCTTATGACTAAACCGTCCAGTTCATACACTTTAGGAATCTTGAGAAACAAATCCCTCCCATCAGAAGCTTGTGCAAAACTCGAAAATTACTTGTGCCAGGAACGTTTCAACAAAATAAAAAAAATAAAAAATAAATAAATAAATAAATAAAAAAAAAAAAGAGAAAAACATAAGTCGTTGAGATTGTAAAGTTATCCTCGAGATTTGGCAGTTGAAGCTGCAAAATTATACCAAGGAAAAGGGAGGCGACTGACCTTGTTGCGGGCCGCATCCTTGGTGCTTGCCGCTGCTGATGTTCTGGTAAAGCATCTTGTCGGCGTCGCTGTCGTGAAGCCGCGTCATGACGGCGACGCACTGATTGTGTGCTGCATCCCAGGCGCAGTGCGGATCTTGCAGGGCGACGCACGCCAAGCAGGAGCTGGCCAGTGGCGAGTCGCAGTGGTGCAGCGGCACAGCCCGGATCTCCGAATCCGCGATCACGACCAGCTTGCTCGCCTCGCCTGCCAAGTGCACCACCTGCAGGTCCTTCACTGCTTGCCCTGTCAATCATCAATCACCCTTCTTATCAATTTCCGACTCGGACGCATTTTTTATTTATTTGCTTTTCAATAGATTATTCTTTTGCTATATACTTTCATCATTTCAATATTTTCAGCTTCAAGAGTCGATGTCGTGACGGAAAATTCAATTAAATAGAAATTATATCTTATACATAGTTAAATTCAATAACAGCCTGTCAAACCAAATATCAATTCACAAACATGCTGAAAAAAAAATTTACTACATTCAAATAAATAATATATTCTTCCCCTTTCCGATTTTTTTTATTCCACGTTCTGTTCAAAAAAATCTATTTACTACTTGCTTATTTAATAGAATTTATTTTAATTAACTGAATATTTATTGTAATCAATTGGAATATTGTTGATAAAATAATTAATTTTTTGCTTTCTCCTAGAGGAAGCTTTATGATGGTAATTTTTGGAGTTGTTCGAAAAACCTGTTATAATTGTATTTTAAGGTATCAGGAACAAGAATAAATGGTTTTTGAAAAATGTCTGTATGGATGTGTATTTTCATCGTTCACGGCTCATTTTTTTTGCTTTTTTTTTTCGATGGCGGCAAAAAAATCTTTTTTTGTTTAGCTTATTTGTTCACGTTTTATCTTTTTTTTAAAGATAGGATTGAGATATTTGAATCCAACAAAGACCATTTTAAAGCGCATAGATATACTTATAATTTCAGAGGAAAAACAGTTACCCTAGCTCTTATGGTTCTTAGGTTTTTAATAAAAACGTGTTTTTTTTAAAAAGCTTACAATTCTTAAATTAAATTATCAACTGCTCTGAAAAAATTTTTGGCAATTAAGAATATATATAGCTATAGTCTGTAAAAATTTCAAGCCATTTCATTAATTAGTTTTTGAATAAAAAGCTGAACTGAAAAAAAATGAGTTTTCTTTGTGCAACGTTAACGGAAGTATAAAGACTTTAAATTACTTGAAATTTTGTATGTTCAGAGCTGTATAGTTTTTCTGCTTATGAAACTTATTAGTTCAAAATTTTTTAAATAGCTGTATCTTAGTGAATAATCGATCTCTTTCAATGATCGACCATTTTTTTTTTTCATCTTTAACTAAACTTTTTATTTTTGTTTTATAACGAACGGTATATATATAACATAGTACTGTCATATTTTATTATTATTATTATTATTTTATTATGACTTTTTACATTAGTTTTAGCAATATAGTTTAAATAAAATACAAAAAATTACTTTTCTTTGACTAATAATAGTTAGAGAAAATTAAATTTACTTGATATTTATTTTTAAGTTTTTTCAAAACGAAGATAGCGTGAAAAGGTAACACCATTTATTTTTTGATGCGACTTGTACAAAGCTTGATTTAGTGCATGATTGTTATTCAAGCTAGCGCGAAATCGAGTTTTTTAGAATTTTTAATATACCAGTAACAAAAATTTTATTTAAATTTTGGTTGCTGTTCATCAAATTCTAAAATGGACATAGGAAAATAAAATAATAATACAAAAATAAATAATTAATTAAATATGGAATAGTTTGAAATTAATTTTGTTGAAATCGATTGTTTTTAATGAATTTCGGAGACAATATTGGAATGATAAATTAGTTGGGAGGAAGCTAAGTGCCAATGAATTGGCAGCGGTTTTTTAATTCAAATGAACAATTATCTGAAACATGTAGCTAACTGTCTGGCATTTAACAAATTAACGTTAAATATTAATAAAAATGATTAATAATATTTTATAAACAAGACCAAATATCGCATGCCTTCTCTAAATTCGCACGTTTCATGATAACTGATATACTAATATTAATACTGTTGAGCGACTCTTACCAGTGCAGGCACAGTAATTACTGTATCGAATTGGATACATGAATTTCAAAGAATACAATTAATACAAAAATACTTGATAATTACGTTCAATAGAAGATGAACGATTCTAGATTATTAATTATAACCAGCTGTTTAATTACTATAATTTCATGTGAATGCCATATGAAAAAATTGAGTAGAAAGAATTTAAAAGCGCAAAAAGGCTCATGAAAAGGAAGAGTCCGGTTAATTAACCAAAATTAGTGTCAATTACAATGTTTTCCGATCATTGAATTCAACTATTAAGAAATAAAGGAAAGGTACCGTATCGAAGCACTTGGACGTCACTGACGATCACCTGGTTGGAGTCGTTTCTCGATACGGGACTTTTCGTATTGAGAGCTTTCATTACTCGGCCATCGTCTGCAAAAAGGAGATAACAACAGTGTATTATTAGTAAATCTGATGCAGAGATGCAGAAACGGAGGGTCGAGGAACACTTACCGGTACCGATGTACAATATATCGTAGACTTTGCCATCCAAAGCTTTTACTTGAGAATCCACTGCGACCTTTGTGAATCGATAGCTGCAAGTATAGAGTGGAAAAATAAGCCATCGGCGTTACTCGTTAGAAGGGAGCAATAAAAAAAAGTAATATGCTTTCTTAAAAATGCGGACTAATACTAATTCGGACAATGAAATAATGAAAATTGAAAGGATCGGGGGGTGGTGCTTCATTTGTCAAGTGAAACAGAAGCTGCTCATGAAAGTAAAACGACCCTTGGCAAGTTTTTAAATGGCGTCTTTAAAGAGATTTAAGCAAGTACTGAAACTGCTATTACGTTCTCATTAAAGATTAACTACGAATAAACTTGTTGACGATGCTCGGCGAAATTCGGTCAACTGGGCCCGTGAGTTAAAAATAAAATAAGTATATTATTAAGGTGAGCAGTTGTTTGTTTGAAAGTTGTTGTTTTCCGGAATGACAGAATGTGTATGTGTGTATAGTAAGCTCGTAGAGAAAGGAGAGACGAGGATGACTTACTTGTAAGTGACTTTAGTGACGACAGGCATTCCAAAGTAGGTCTGCACCGCGTCGTCCATGAGCGGGTGGCTCTTGACGAAGTTGACGGTGATGTCGGGCAAAGTCCTCGAGTCCTTGACGCAGGCGCCGGGCCGAGGCTCGGGCACCTTCTCAGGTAGGACTCGGAGCCAGTTGCTGTTGATGTTCTCCTGCTCCTTGAAAGCGCCCTGGAAGACCTGGAGGATGTCGCGCATCGAAAACGCGCAGACGGCTGAGCCGCCGATCGAGTTGACGGGCGTCGTGAAGACGCCGTAGATCAGCTGGGCGTGCGAGTCGTTGTACGTACCCTCGGTCACGTCGCTCGTCGACTCTGCAAACGAACCGCGTTCTCTTTTTACTTTTAGTTCGAAATGCTAATATATTATGTATTAGTACTTATACGGATAAAGGAAATAAATGAGGCGTGGCCTTCTCTTCCCATCTCTTCGATATAATTAACTTTATGCCGCGACATTTTTTCTTAAGAATACTCGTTGATTTTTCGCTTGGCCAGGAGCGCCTTCCATAAATCACAACGAAATTTCCTTTCGAGGATAATGTATTCCGCGGTTGTAAATTTTTCCGACTACACTGGAATCGTCATTTTTTTATGAGAGCCGCCACCCTGGAAAAAGCCTGGAAAAAGCCTGGAAAAAGCGCTTCTCGGCTCTTAAATCATCATTCTCCTATCCAAATTAAGAGGCAAGAGAACGCGCGTAAACACTATTTCATAGATTGAATTACTTTGTATTTTGTTAAAATATTCCCTTTGTCGTTTAATAATCAGAGATTTTAAATTTTCTACACATTATTTTATTGTAATTTTATGCATGAAAAATTTGTGGAAAATATTTTCATAAAGTTTCACAAGAGTAAGATAGCCCAGTTTATTTATGCAGAGCGTGAAATACAATGGAGAAATAAATTAATTCTAAATAATAATTTAGATGTTGGATTATTCTTTATTATTTGATTTTAATAGAGCCTAAAAAAAAGGTGAGGCGAGCGAGGAGGACAAAGCATGCAGTCGTTTTGCCCTTAACCGAATCAAGTTTTACGTGGAGACTATCCAGGTGAGATTCACCGTCGCCATCGACAGGTCTGAAGGGCTCTTGCACTTGCTCGGCTCGGCTCGGCTCGGCTCGGCTCGGCTAATGAAATTTCGTTTTACGCGGCTGCGACTTATACGATACCCGAGGGGAATCCCCGACTGCTCGCTCGCGCGATGATACATGTGCAGCAGCTCAAGTGGCCGGGTACTAAAAACTTGAAAGCTTCGATGCTTTCCGCTTTCCCCGCGGGGGACTCTAGTACTTCATAACCGGTAAAAGCTTCGCAAAGTAATGCTGCACCGCTGCACCTCTGCCCATGCCGGCCGCTCAAAATGCCTGCGGATCTTTCTTTGCCGCGCGAATCTTTTGCCTAGCTTTTTTCGTGCACGCCTTAGTTTTTAAAGCGACTAGAAAAATCTGCTCCGCGCCAAATTTTTATCGTACACTAAAAAAAAATAGTAAAAAAAATTTCGTCGCGCTCAAAATATCTGGCATCGATTGCCTCCGCGGAAAATCATTTTTTTACTGCCTTCTTCTTTTTATTCTTTTGCGAAAGACTTGAAACCGCTAAAATAAAGTTGCTTCCAAGCTGAATTTTGTGCAATAAAACTTTTTAATTTCTCATCGTAATCGGCCTGATAGTCAGCCGAAAGTTAAAGAAAGCTCGAAACGGCCAAGCGAATTTATCCCCGAGTATAGATTTTAATTTACGATTCGGTCTCCTCGGTCGCGAAGAGAAGCTCCTGCGCATTTTTCTGGCCGTATCTCTGCCGCGGAAGAGGCATAAATCTGCGCGGCCAGCGAAATGTGTGCTCGGAAAATGCACGCGTGTCTGTGCTGGCCGTTCGCCAGCCGCCACCTGGATTACGTGCCAAACCGAACGGCCGGCTATTCCTTTCTCCGGGACGAGTTTCGTTTCGGGACGCTCTCGGGGACGCTCTCGGGGGGTTGCCTTTTTTTTCCGGACCTCTGTTGTGCAGCAAGTTTTTTCATTTGTCCTCGGTTACAGCATGCCGAAATGTCATTCTGTTTTGACGAAATTCTCTGCTTTATTCGACGTTGTTTCGGCAAACTGTCACAGTGAATTGCAAGGCTCAACGCTTTTTTTTATAGAAAATTTATATAGAAATAATCAGGAAAGAGTAAATTGAAAACTGCCTTTATTCACTGGGTTCATTTAATGAGTCAATAATTTCTTTCTGGGTTTACTTGGCGCTTTCGATTAATTTTTACTTCAACAAGGTCGAGCGCCATCAAAGAGAGTTTGCTTTTCACGTTGCTCGTGACTTTGCCGACTGAAGATCAAGCGAATTTAATTAGAAGATCCCTTTGGGAAACGAGCTGTTTAAATTTTTAAATCATATGCATTCTTTCCTGTGTTTTTTGTGCCCTGTTTGAATTAGAGTAATATTAACAAAATGTAAAAATCATCGTTTTCCAACGCAAATCAGAGTAAGAATATTTAATTTCAAATCGACAAGTGTAATAGATTATTTTTCTCTCGGGAATTTTGATCCTTTGGAAAATCAGAAATAAAATACTCTCGAAATTTACGTTCGCATTCGGAGGCGTCTTTTCTATTTCGCGAATCTGCGCCGCTATAAATTCAGCATCAAAATAGTTTGCGCATCCTAATCCGAAAGAACGCACGAGCCGCAGCTTCAGTTGACTTGATCTACTTTGGAAAGAAACTCGATCCGACGATTTATGCCTGCAAGAATTCGAGAGGCTGGAAAAAAATTTCAATTCCGCGGGTAAATCTCGCGAGTCTACAAAAGGCCGAGAACCATAAATTTTTCGACTTGGATGCCGTGACGTACTTTTTTATCAAGTCAGTTAAAGAGAATAATTGCGCAAATAGTCATTTAATATTTAAATATTAATTGTATAAAGTTGTACAGTTAGTCGAGATATCAGAGTTTAATAAATTCTCTCAAGTCAAAGTGACATACAGAGGATGATCGATCGATCAGGTTCTCTAAAGTTTAATAGAATTTAAAAAATATGAGTAAATATAGGAGGTAAAAAGTTGCAGGAGATTGAGGAAAGGTTTGAGTGGTGGTTAATTCGGATGAAGCGATATCGGGCCGTTTCGAATGCATGAAACGTCTGGGCGGCGGATAAGGTGTAGGTACGTGCGCGCGGGATCTGTCCTTTACGTTTGTGGAGGAGCTGCATGCGCCGCGAAACCTATTCGCCTGTTGAATAAAAGCAAGGCCAAGCCTCCTTTAATTACTAATTAGCATGAGCTCAATATTTTTATTAGATTTTTAAACTTGTGAAATAAGTCGGAAAAAGTCGGGGTCTATATACTCACGGATCTCGTTGAAGTAGAAGGGATAATCGCCGGGCACAGAGCAGTTGAGCCTGGCTTTCAGGAAGCTCGTCCACCTATCGCCAAACGCGTGGGGCCCGCCTTTGTCGTGTTTGCAAACCCTCGCCACTCGCGAGTAGACCGCCTGCAAAATCCAGAACGCGTTAGCAGCTCCGAGTTTACACGGGGCTGTTTTAGTGCGAGACGCACTCGATGCCTGGCTTACCTTGCCGCAATTCATATACTCCACCGCAGTCTCGCGGTAGAAGAAGTACACGTAGTCGCCGTAGGTGAAGGAGCTCACAAAGTTCGGACCTAAGGCATTTCATTTTAACTTGAAGCTTTTTCTATTTCTACCTCCTAAATCTACACCACTTTGTACAAAGCTAGTAATTTAGATAATAGTCAACTCAACTTTTATTATAATAAAAGAATATAACAGAATCATTTAATCTTACCGTTAAGTTGATTTAGATCAGAGCGTTCCGTTCGAATTTTTTCTCTGTGAATGAGCGGTTCGCCGCCAGAAGAATCCGAGAACGTTGCAGCGTACAGCTGACCGTCTGTAAAAAAAGATAAAACATTCAATTAGATTATAAAAAAGGGCTGAAATTGAAAATTTCCAAGCACAGACAGTCGTTAGCTTTCAAACGGGAAAATCCTTTGTTATCAGCGGAGAAGAGAATCGAGTTTGGGACAAATAACATAGGGGAAAATTTTTTGCGAAAACCGTCAAACAAGTGAGTATAATCAAAGCAAAACAATGCCAGCTTTTCACTCGATGTAACTGCAAGAATAGAGAAAAACAAAGGCTATTTCGACGAGTTGATTACTAATTTGAATATTTTCAATACACAATTAAGAAAACGCTAAGCGCACGAGGGCACGATAACGAAATAGAAAGCGCCTGAAAGAGTCATGTTTGCATACACAGCGCGATGATAAGAAAAATCTCGGCAGATGCCTTCCTTTCTTCTCGCCTTTGATGCGTTTGAGAAGCCGCGGAGGGAACTGTTTCTAGCGCAGGTGCGAACGCTTCATAATCTCGTAATGATTTCTTTCTGTAGCAAGTATACTTGAAATCCAATAAAAGTTCAAGTTAAAGTTTGACAGGTATTTTTGGCAGAGAAAGCGAGGCGAGTGTCGTCGATATTTTTGGTTATTTACGAGCTGACAAGCTTAGCCTTAGACAAGAAGCGCTCGGCGCCAGGAGGGAGCAGCAGAAAAGCATGGCTGCTCGTACATTAGGCGACAGCGGAACAGTCTGGCTGCCGGTGCGCCCGCTTAAATACACCTTCATCGCGGTCTCGCGCCGCCGACTAAATTTGTGGCCCGCAACCTCCTACGGCTCTATCTCTCTCTCTCTCTCTCTCTCTCTCCCGCCCTCCGCCCGTAAGTCCGACGTCTCGTTTACGCGATTATATACGAGAGGTGGCTGCTGCTGCCTCTGCTGCTGCTGCTGCTACCTTGTTTTGTATGCATAAGCGCGAGCAGAACCCGGCCGACAAGCTCGCCCTGTAATGCGATGCGTATTTTTGCCCGACGACGACACCGGAGCCCACATCGATCGCTTGACCGCCCAAATTTACCCTCCCCACCTTTTCACCTGCTAACGGAATCCCGAGATTTATTGCTTTTTCTCCATTTTTCTGCTCTAATATCAAGATTAGTTTTAAAAGTTTATGCTTTTAGAGAAGAAATTTACAGTAGAGTGCTTTATAATTAATCGATTTGAGTGAATTTTGTCACTTTACGCAAATTGACTAATCCATAATGTATGAGCCAGCGATCAAACTGTGTACTACTCTAAAATTGAAATTACGTCACTGTTAACAAACTGGTGAAGAAATTCAAAGTCAAAGATGAATGAACTCCTTGGCCTCTGGTTTTTTGGCCTCGTATTTAATTAGTTTGCGGCCCGGCGCAAGTAAAGACAGGGGAAAAGCGCAATATCGGCCGAAAAGCCGGGAGTTTGGTAACAAACGATCGCAAGCATCGCGTACGTGTGTTGTCGCGCTGATCTATTGGTTGCAAAGCGCGCTCGCTTATTCGGCCCGCTCAAACAATGTAGGGAGGCGAGGGAGATGCCAGCGGAATATAAATCAACCAGATGCGAAAACCGATAATGACTGGGGGAAAAAGTTTATCTCGTACTTTTTCATGCACTTTCAATATTTATATTGCTCAACTTTTTTAACAGTTGCAACGGTAACAATTCAACATGCAAAAAGTTTTTATTTAACTTGATTATTTTCAGGGAAAATTTAATTATCCTCTGCTAGCTTTTTAAAAGTATAGTATAAAAAAGCAAAGCCCATGCACGATGATCTCGCATTTGGAAGGGCCGTTAATCAGCGAGAAAACGCATCCATTTGCAAATGCATTGGTCGGAAAGGTCGAATACGTACACGGGCACTGTGCCGGCTTATCTCTTAATTCCTAGCGATAAACGGCCTGCTTTTCATACGCGCTTTCGCGCCCTAAAGCCAGGCCGCATTTAACGATCGATTAAAGCCTACGTTCCGCTAAGGGTTTATTTCCGAAAACTCACTTCATTCAAATCTATGGATAGATTCTCTTTTTCCTACTTCTTTAATTTCTACTAATAAAAATATCAAATATTTAGGAGCTTACGTTACGTATTATTTAAAAGTATTTTTATCTGTTAAATTACTAATTATTTTAAACACTAACAAATATATTATAGTTATATTAGTTTAAAAAAGTAATAAAGTCGAAAAGCATTTTTTATGCACGTTCGTGCCATTAAAAAGCTTGTTTCTCGCTAATAGAATTGCAAAGTATAATGAACGTAATTATTCCAAGGGACACACGTAATTATTTCAAATCCTTTCCATTTATGATGGCTTTAAATAACGTGGATAAAAAAATAATTATAAAATCCTCTGAATTATTTCAAGTTTATGCAACGCTATTTATTTATAACTAGACTTCTCCTTATTCGCCCCGTATATCATGTCGTAAATCATAGTTTCCTATAGTCGTTATGCAGGAAACAACGTATTTCGCGCAAAGTGCATTACACGTTAATCCTTTTACAGGAGAAAAGCGTAGATTTCGACGAAGAAGGTTCGATAAAGCTTTGCTCAAAAGCTAAAAACTGGCTGAAACGAATGAAGACACTTACCAGCAAAAACGGCGGTGCTGTTGTGCTGCGGGTCATAGGGACAGAGGCCGAGACCGTCGTTGTCGTTCTCGCTGACGTAGTTGCCGTTCTGAAAGACAGAGAAATTCATTGCTCGGTTTAAAAATCATAGTAATGAAAAGTGAAAAGTCGGGGGGTAATTCATTAGACTTTGCGTTAGACTCCGCTCGGAATTAATTAAGAGCGTTACGCCGCGAAATCCCTGATAATTAACGGCGACAAGACAAGACCGAGACTCCTTGGTGGTCTGGCCAGGAAAGTCGCAAGCCATAGAGTAATCCCGCCGTTACAAATACAAATGTGCCCGCTTGGGAAAGAAATTGAATGAGTCCCGAGAAAATCCAGTGCGAAAGTTTTGTTTCGCGCGGCGAGATAAAGGAAGAAAAAGTCCCCGCGGAGCCACTTATTCAAACTGTCGGTACAGTCGCCACTTCCTTCCTGCTACGCTGGAAAGCCACTCTCGCTCTTTCTCTCTTTATCGCTCGTTAGACAACTCGGGCAGTTCCTTTATTTTTCGATAAAATCCCTTTGCTCGCGCGGCGGTCGTTTATTTTTTTATTACGAAGCATCTCCTTCATTTCGATTCCGAGCGGCGCACTGCTCCGCCGCTGAATTTGTATAACGAGAAGCTTTCTGCAACAGTCTGCAATGGGTTGCGCACTTTAACCGCGAAATATTAGCGCCGCGAGCCGGAAGCACCTGAAAAATTACACGCCATTTCCGCTTGGACTCGGTAGAGTCGATTAGTTGTCTGCCGAGTGCTGGAAAGAAAACAGATTTTTTATGCGGATTCGCCCTCCGAGGGGACCGACTTGACTCAATTTTCCCAAACTTACTTTCCACTTACTTTACGGAATTTCTTTTCGAGAACGAATTACCATATAATAAAAAAAATATTTTCATGGTACATTACAAATAATTATTGTTTCAGAAACAATATTATCACATGCAAAACTGTCTGGGCGAATTATAGGACATCCGCTTTTTTACAAGAGACGGCTCAGAGTTCAAACGAAAAAGCGCAACCTTTACCAAGACATGGAGAACCGCACGAGGAAGCCTGGCACAAAAGCTAGTTTACAGAAAGCGTAGGGGAGAGGGAGGAATGGGAAATAAAACGAGAGAGACACGTAAAAAGAGAAAGGGGCGACTGAAGATGTCGTTGAGAGACGTACGGGGGAGTGATCCCGACGTGTCTGCTACGTGATCCGGCCGCCGCCGCCAGGAATATCGCTCGAGACATACGTCCCCAATTCCTTTATTCACCTCCTTTCTTGCTCTCTCTCTCTCTCTCTCTAGGTGCGCGATATTTTCTTTAAGAGGCAGAACATGCGCTCGGCCGTTCTTGTTATCCTGTTTAGAACGGTTCCTGCAACTGCCTGATTAGGTCGAATATTTCTTGTGCCAGTATACTTTTCGAGTCAGCAGTTTGTCGCCGATTCTTTGCTACCATGCACCGAAGTGTTAGGTCGTTCGTTGGTAACGTTAAAGTTATCTTATTTCAGTAATTTGAATTTTCTTACTGATAATTTAAGTGAGCTATTCGAATACAAGAAACATTTTTATATTTATATTCTCTAAAAATTGATAATGTTCCCTGGTGGAAATGAACATAATTTTCTAGTAATAAACAAGGAATCGTTAGAAAAAAGAATCTGACTAGGAGAGGACACCACTTTTGGGTCACGGTTTTCCTTGTAACTTCGAAATATGTTTTCTAATGTTAAAATATGAAGAAAGTCGCGTCCATTCGGTCTAACGCTCGATTTTTCAAAAATCTAAAAAAAATCGATTTTTGTTTAATCACTTATAACTTTT
>JAWWML010000062.1:11965593-12019663 GCA_035047165.1 Ormyrus rosae
GATAAAGTATAGAATCAAAAAATCAAATAAAAAAAAAATTGATTTTTGGAATCTTTTTCAGTATATAACCCCCTTAAATTGACAAATAATGTAAATTTTAAGAACATTCGAAGAAATCCCCACAAATTTCAGTTAAAATTTCGAAAACGAAACAATTTACTTTGCTCGCAACTCTTCAACTCTCGTCATAAAAATCGTGCAGAATCGGGCGTAGAAAAAAAGATTCAGCAGGGGATTCGCAATTTTTCAGAAAAAACGAATCCGCAGGCTGGGGACGGAGAAAAAAAGCAGCAGGCGAACGCGCGCGAGTTTCGTTGCACTCCTGGGATCCGACACGACGAGGCAAATTCGCAGATGCTGCAGTTTCACGGTCGAGAGCAGACGAGCAGATTTCGCGGCCCGTTGTGTGTCTCGTAGAACATTTTGAAATATATCCTGAGCCCCGAGCCAGTACTTTTCCCTCTTGTTATCCTCGAAATATGTGTATTCGCTTCTCTATACATGCACGTAAACGCTCAGGAGTTTTGCCTTCTTTTTGCCACCCAGCCGAGCCCCATCTTTCCCCAGTATAAGACGTCCTAGAATTTTCAGCAATCTTCCACTCGAGCTTTCTTTTATCTTATCACTTGCTACGTGCGCGGCCTCTGTTGCCCCCCCCCCCCCACTCCCTCTCGGCCCTTTTCAGGGTATAAAAGATTTTCAGGAGCATGTAAATTTTCCGGTACAGAGGACAGCGCAGCACCGCATCGAGAGTACAAAATGCTACTCGTTACTCGAGAGGAGCACTAGCTAGTAAGGATATACTTGGCTTTGAACAACTGACGTCAATGACTGAGTATGAAAACAGAAATATTGCTCTTTACAGAAGAGGCTCCCCGAGTAGATTACTTGAAATATTACCAGAATCTTACTAAATTCAGGATTTTATTTTCTTCTTGTGAACATTCTGTGCTTCTCAAAATTTATACATTTATTTAAAACGAAATAGAAGCGAAATCAAATTTCAAATAAAATAAGTTATTGCCTTACAAATTGTATCGCGTATCTATCGTATACAATTTGTCTTATTTAAATAGACATCTCCACGTACGGTAGTAGTACTATAGGAAGTTGGAATCGTATTCGATTTTTAAACTGAATCACTACAAATCGCAGAATAAAACGGAATACGGCGGCGTTTAATCGTTTTTCAAATCTTTGCACTAGAATGTTCCTATTCAATTTCAAGACCTTGTGTGGTAGAGGCCTTATGAATTCTTATCAAAATTCAACTAAAACGAACAAAATATAAAGAAGAAAAGTGCGAACGATACTTTTCCAAGATCGTTGCCTGTAAAATAAAAATTATTTTGACTGTATGAATTTCAAAGGAATAATTATATAAGCTCTTTTATAAAATTTCGTAAATTCAGCATTTGAATTTTTTCTTTAATTAAAAAATGTCAATCTCATTAAAAATCTTTTACAAAATATTATCAAATTACAAAAAGTTTACTTCATTTTTTTACAACACTAGCTAGTATTCACTTTTTACAGCAAGTGATTAAAATTTATAGAATAAGGAAATGATTTTACAAAAATATTATAGTTTCGCGCACAAAGAAAATTTAGAGAACTTGTAATAGATTTGAAAATGTTTTATTAAAAAATACAATGCGTTTTAGAACATTGTCAACAAAATTTGACAATTTTCTAAAACGCATTTGCTCAATTGTCTATCAAAATTTTATTATATATAGAGCATTTTCACTGCATCTCGAGCATCATTACGCAACGCATCTTGCAATCGAACAGCATTTTCGTTATCAGTATATGCACCAAACTCAGAAATTATCTCGTATACCTGTTTAAAACGCGTCCACTCTAAAGGATCACCCGTAAATATATAGGTAAAGCTTTCGCTAAGGACATTCTATAAGCTATAATCTCGAATTATTCACTTGAATTAAAAGAGCTCGTCTCACGAATACCATGCGCAAAGTTAGCTTAATTACTTCGGCTATTTCGTTTGCGGAGCTGCTGCTCGATTGTCTTTGCGTTATGGCACGATTAAAATGCGCAACAGAAATATCAACAATACATTGTATATGCCAGGACCAAAATCTTAATAATGCATACTTTTACGCGGATCGAATCAGCATATTTTTATACTCGAAATAAAAACAAATAAAACTAACAATTTCGTAGAAACTGAGAGGGCTTGAACAGACTTATCATCGCGCTCGTATAAAAATTAAAGTCTCGTTTAATTTCTGTTACAGTCCTGGTACGACTACAAGCTGCGCTGGGAACCGAAGGAGTACGGTGGCGTGCACATGCTTCACGTGCCGTCGGATCATATCTGGCGGCCCGACATTGTCCTCTACAATAAGTAAGTTTCCGCGGACCTTCTTTCTTGACCGCCTTGCTAACCAGCCCCCCCCCCCCGACCACCCCCGCCCCCAAATGCCCCTTCGAACCACAAGCCTCCAACCGTAACAAACCATCTAGTAGCGCGACATGCGGCGACCTGCTAATCAGCCGTGTGTATCTACGCTTACCACCGAGCGCATACACACACACACATTTATATACATATATATATGTATATATATATGTGCGCAGACATTTATGCGAGGAACATACGTATGTCTCTGTTATATCGAGTGATACAGTAGAGAAGGCAACGCATGCTGCCAAAGAGGAACAGAGGCGCAGCCTCGAGCGATTCGACTCTCGTACAGGCCTTCGCTTGCATTTCATTTTACATGCAGACCTCTGAGATTTCAATAGCCGGCACCGCCAGAAGTAAGAGTCCAATCGTTCGCATAGTTTTATCTATATATAATACATATTTGTGCATTCGTGTGTTGAGTTTGGTCAGGATGTCATACTCATGTCGACGCTCGAAATTCGTAAGACTCCCTACACATATTTACACAAGATTATATATTTGTGTGTTTTTATACTACATACATACAAAAAGCAACGCAGCGTTTCGTACGAGCTACACTAATACCATACTTATTTACTAGTCGATATATATATACTTTATAGATAATTTCGCGAACAAAACTGAAGGCTAAAGCGGAATTGAAAATTACTTTGGCGATGTGTAAAGCTCAGTTTTGTGCGCGAATGGAGAAAAGGATGCGACAGAAAAATCTCGACTTGCGCATGCGAACAACCACACGAACGCCGTTGAGTAGCAAAAAAAAAAGGGTGCGTCGATTGTCGATATCGTCGCGGAGATTTTTTTCTTTTTTCTCGACTCGTCCAACCCTCCGCTTATCGCGAAACGCGTATATCGAAAGGCACTATTCCGATACACTCGCCTAAAGCACAAATGAGAAAAAACTCTCCTACGCCGCAGAGACACACACACACCCACACACCCAGACGCACAGCAACATCATGCATTAACATACACGGCTGCGTCGACGCGGAGACGTAAATAATTGTCATTTATATCGCATGAAATTCGCGGGCGCTGTGGCGGCTTCGCATTGTGCTTTGTGACATGCACACCCTGACAGGGGACACCTGGCTTAGTGCAACGTGCGGTTTCAATGATTTGCGCCCTAGCTTACGACAGACGCGATTGAAAGGGTGTGCCGAGCAAGAAAGCACTTTTTTTAATGATAACGCGCAAATTAAATGCGCAGGATTTAATCCATATTGCCGCACTTCTCAGTGAATCGAAGGGATTTCGAAGCGCTGCCTGTTTGAAAATGATTTTGAATTTTTTATTTGAAGGAAAGCTTCTTATTTCTAGGTTAAGAAATTCTTAGAAAAGCAAAACACTTTGAGGTTATTAATGATAGTCGAGTCTGAAGTTCAAATTTAAAGTATTTATTTATGCATGCAGTAGTAATTTAGTGTCTAGGGAATACATTTTTTTTTTTTTTTTTTATTGTTTTTGTTAATAATATTAATAAGGGAATCTATTATTATCATACTTTTGATTTAAAAGGTTGGTAGAAACTGAATCAACGATGACAAAAAAAAAAGATTTTCATTTCCAGCAATTGAATTGTATTTCAACACTGCTGAAAATGAACTAAAGTCCAGCGCCGAGGCCTCTATAAACCACCTGTTTTTGAAGCATCAATAATCTAGCAAACATCGATTTGCACGCGAATCAAACATTGAAGCGACTTGGAGGATCGCTAAGCCAAAAACAATGACCCTCATCAGAAGCTCGTATTTTGAGGAAAAAAGCAGCAATCGCACACCATAACTTATTCGGCAATTTACGCCGCTGCGCAAACATGGATTGCTCGCTTTCCTGGCTAACGGCTCTTTTGTAATTATGTGGCTGAATGCTCTTTCTCTCTCTCTCGCCCCCTCTTGGGTTTTTCCGCTGCTGTGGGATTTCCCACTGCCCCGCGGCCTTTCCACATTTGCCAGCGATTCGACGCGTGCGCAACTTTTCTTTCATTTTTTCTCCTTGTGCCTCGAGGCTTTTAAAATCCTCTCTTTTAAATCTTTTTTTTCTCCCGGCGCGTAGTTTTGTTATTTATCGCAAGTCATTCAGACGTGAGTTTGCGAAGGAATCGCGCGCGATAAAAGAGGTAATGCAGAATTTCTATTAGAGGGGAATTAAGTTGTGCCAATTGGCGAATTTCACAATGAATTTTCAAAATTGAGCTTAAAAGCTGTTTCAATTACTGCTGTTAATTGACTTTTTGCCAACTCTTTTTTTTCTGTACGGAGTGAAAAAGTACTGCTTTGCTTTGCTTTCAGGCAAATCAATTTCGTTAAAAATTTTTAATGAAAAAGTAACTCGTTAATCTATCGTGCATTTTTTACCAGTTATTATTAGATATGTGCTTTTACTATTATCAACGGCTTAGATTCTTTACGAATTCAAAGTAGTAATTAATACGAAGACACTACGAAGGCAAGTTTGAAACAACTTTTATCATATTGAATTTACTATTAGTCATTAATGTGTTTAAACAGCGTGATGGCATAAATCTATTAACACAATAATTCTTCTTATAATAAATTATAGAATTATGGAAAATAAATATAAGAATTTCAAATAAGAATCTCATTAATATGTATGTTGAAAATTTTGTTTAATAACAAAGCATATACTTACTGTTCGTAATTAACAAATTTTATCTGCTGTATTCGTTATACACCTGCAATGAAAATTTTTATATTAATATGGATATGCGAACATTGCACAGTAGATTGCTATTTTACAGATAATTTAATACCAAATAACCAATAAACCAGAAAATATTATTAATTCGCCTTTCTTCAGAATGATTAGTTGAATAATACAACGCAAAGTTGTATTATTTTTGTTATTATCAAAGTTATATTTTTTATTCCACTACTAATAATTTTCTAAATTCTTACTAACAGTCTTGACAATATACTTTTACAATTCTTCACAATTACTTTCTAAAGCACAAAACCTTGTTTCAAAAGCTGACAACAATGGGTGCTTTTCAAAGGAAAATCCAAAATCCACACCTCGCCCATACACGAGCAAAAGTAGTGCTCTTTATCTGCAAGAAATCTATTTGACACTACAAGATTCTTGAAATTATCCGGAAGGCAGGGGGGACGCATGCCAATAATTCATCGATGTGCAGTGTGTGAACTAATTCCCATGCCGATAGGTCGAATATTTTAGCGGGCACTTGTGTGCCTTGACAAGTACAGAACAGCTTCTTCTCGGAAATGCGTCGGCACTTATAACGGAGAACGTCCTTTAAACATTTTTTCAGATTAAATTTTATACCAGCCAACAGGTTTTTTGCGCAGCTTCAGTCTGCATTAAGCATAAAATTGGCAGTAAAATATATTTTAATACATATATTACCATCTTCAAAAATAAACATATAAAATTAAAATCACCTTGCAATTTATGAAAAAAAAGTTGCACCACGATCATAGTTCAAGTGGTTTGATATGATATATCAAGATATATCCTTATCCTGTTCTCAGCCGTTTTTTCCCCTCTCGGTATATCCGCCAGTGTTCCTCCTGCTTGCGAGAAGCAGACCGGATTTCACGACGTGATAAATTCTTCTTGATGCGAAGCACCTTATCCGCTTCGCACCTTTGCGCCTAATATAGATTTACTGACGTTTTGAACCATGGCAATATTTAACTATGGGAAGCGTTTCCACTATTCACGCATATGCAGAGAGTAATTTAAACGTATTTTAATCTACGTTCTAAATTGATTAAAAAAAAATGAAGCTCTTCATTGTTCGAATAGAACTGTTTTTTTATATATATATATATATGTATATAATTCTGTGAAGTAATTATTATCAAAAAAATATTTTAAAGCCTTTTGAGAAACTTTTAACTGCCACTGAAAAGCTCTACTTCAAATTTCGCCGAAGTCAGCACTTTATTAATTCAAGCGAGCAAAAAAAGCTGCCTAAATTTTCGTAAACTCGACTCCAAAGCAGAAGAGCTCAAAAGCAGAAAGACCGAAGAGTAGGTGAGAGGCGCGCGAAATTCGCATCACGGATATATCCATATCCCGGTTTTATTTCGCGTTCGCGAGCGCTCGTATAATGTAACTGCTCTCCGGCGGGAGCCACTCGATTATGCGAGAGTCGCCGAGTCAGCGATGCGGCGGCCAGTGATCGAGCCGCGCGTTCGGTCAGCCGGACCGGCATTCGGAGCTACAGCGGCGTCCTCCGAGGAAAGCTTTGTTTGTCGCTCGGAGATTTATGCGCGAGCATAAGCGCCCGGCTTTCCTGTACTTCTTTTCCTCGCTGCTTGGTCGATGTGCTCGCGAAGTGGCCGTAACTTTCCCTCCCTCTCTGGGGGAGGGATTCGGACTTGTTCGATCGGTGAATTTCGGAAACAAAAAGTTATTATTTTTTTTTTTTTTAACCCGATCAACTACTGGTAATGTTAACGTACAATTAGCAGTTAAAAACTATTAGTATAATAGATGCTTGTTTTTTGGGACGAGAAAAATCATTTAATTTTTTAAAAAAAACTTTAAACTCCAATCAAAAACTATTAAAAATTTCTGAACAGGTTATTTTAAGTAGTATATACTAATAGTAAAACCTACGATAAAATGCACGGATCACTAAATAATTTACCCCATTATATAATATATTCTCATATTCTCTCGACGTCGAACGCAATTATTCGCACTGTTTAACTCGAGCATTCTTCACTCGAATCAACGCAGCGAAGCGCCGACTATGTCGGATTTCTCCACGTAATAATATACAAGGCTCGCTTAAGCAGGACAGCACCTAATTCGATAAACCCACGACGTCACCACCAATTGTAAATAAAATATCGCAAGCTTCGTCCTCAAAAATAGACAAATTAAGCTGGTCCGTTTAATTGTATTCCAGAGCGTCCGTTCGTATTTGGAGCGAGCTCAAAATGTCACTCCGCTCGAAGCGCCAGCATTTGCCATAGCGACAGAGCTCGTAATCGCGGCGCAACGTCTGCCCCGCGGCCAGGAGGTATATAGAACATTACGTCCCTCGACTGTCTGACGGGCCTCGCGTCCTCCTCCGCGTCTCCTGCGGTCGCGGCGTCACGTGTGCGCGCGGATCTCGAGATTCCTGGCCTATATACAGAACTATCAATCTGCTGCATCGATAATTCGGAGATTCTACGCATTAGGGTGATTACTCGCTGCGGTGTAGCGGGATGCGGCCTAAATTTCAGGCGATTCGGGAAATCGAACGCGCTTGCGTCAAAGATTGACGTGGGTAAGCGCTGCGATATGCATGTACATATATTATCGTTTTCGTTTACAATTTCAAGCAGCGAATGATAGAGGATTGGAATATTTTAAAAAATGGTTTTTATAACAAGTGCTTGGTAAGAGAATCGCTTCGGGATCGACCCGTAACATATAATTAAATTAGCCGCTTCAGATCGGGTCGCGCGCATAAATAAATCGCAGCAAGACGCCTATAGTCTTTGCTCATCGCGCAAAAACTAAGTTCCTTCCGGGCAAACTCATTGCCCAGCGCGCAAAGGTTTCCTCACGAGAACCCAGAGAGACGGAGTCTGAATTCTATTCCAGCACGTAGAACCCCTTCAGAACTCTCAACCGGCACGGAACGCCGGGCGTGCTACTGAAATCGGCAGCGAGGGTCTAATTAAATAGTCTCTCGTGGCATGAGCGCGGTGACGTAAGATAACCTGGTAGAAAGTAAGCAGGTTGTATACCAGTTAAGATTTTTTATAGTAAACCAATTTTCGTTTTTTCAACACTTTTTACATAATCGATGTCCAGTATTTTTTTTTCCTTTAGTCCTCGCAAACTTTTGAAGGAACGTAATAAAAGAACCCTGCTGAGTCTCTCGACCGAAAGCTTTTGATTACCGGGGAAAAGAGAAAGTCAACAGGGAGTTATGTAAAATGAAAAGTATAGGATCGCCCGGGTGTGGAAAGTTTTACTATTTTGCGCACAAACTTTCGTCATTCCTTCGCCACTTGTCGACTTGTTCTCTGAAAATTCATAGCTGCTCTCATAATAAAAAATATCCTAAAATCAGATTTATTTAATGAAAAATTAACTTGTAAATCGATGGACTGTAAGAGTAACTTATTATTGAATGTCACTTAAAATTTATTACTTAAACTCATAATAACAGTCTAAATATTCAATAATTCTAAATTTTTAAGGCCCACTTTTAACTTTTATGATATCTGCTTCTTCTAACAAAACAGAATTATTTTCCACACACATATAACTCTTGATTATTATATTCATTTTACATTCTTTGACAGAATTAATTAACCTTTAGAGGACCGGAAAACCACCATAGTGGTGCGACCTGGGATTGACCCTTTGCCCATACTTAAATTATGATATGAGATATCACATTAACCCATTTTCTATCGAGATTCAAAAATCCGAAATGCCGGTCCTCTGAAGATTAATTAAGAAATACCCAAACACCCTTCAAATCCTTTATTCAAGCTTTAACGTACTAACAAGTTGATCTCGAAATCTCATCAATTCCTCCAGTCGCAAATCACTGACTCGTCAAGGAACCAGAGGACTCTCTCAAACTACAAGCCCGGAATTAGCGAGAGTCGGCATTAGCAAGATGAAAAACGACGAGCTTTCAAAAGCGTACGTGGAAGTCTGACTTAGGCCTGCAGAAAAGCCCGATAATTACGAGCTGCTCCATTAGTCGCGGGACAATTGCCGCCTCCCAGCTAATCACGCGCTCTTTCGTACCGTTCTGAAGAGTACAAAGCATTTCTTGCCACCTGTTAGGCGGAATAATGCGGGCCGACCGACCCCTTCGACGAATAGCTGTACGCCGATGCACTTATCGACTGACGCTCAGATTTTACATTCATTCGAGATTGGAATGGGGCGTGTCTACCCTCAGCAATTTTTTCCGATCGCGCAAAAGTACGAACGAATGAGCGAGGAGAAAGGCTTTTACGTATGCGTCGATCGATTTTTATGTTGCTCGTTTTCTCGGAAAACTTTTATTGAATTTGAAGGTTACTTTTCTATTTCTTTTGAGTGAAAGTTGAAACGAAAAGTTGAATAATAATACAGTTTTCGAAAATTCATTTGATTTTGTAAACAAAATAAAAAATACAACAGGTCCCTAATCAATTCATCTTTCGCACTTTCAATCGAGAACCTAAAACTCGTCTTTCGTATTTATAATCCAATTAATTTTTGAATTTAATCGCCAAGGGCTCGTATGTATTTACGGCAATCCGCCGCCTTACATCCAAGCCACTTTTAACTCGAGAGGAAGCAAGGGTAAGATGTTTATTTTAGAAACTGTAAGAGTTACTGACCCGAATTATAAACGTTTATTACGGGTATTACGTAAAACACTAAAAACCTTTGATTTTACGTCTCTATGTCATTATATTTCATATTCTCTAAAATACATGTGGTTAAATTGTAAACAATAATTATTAATTTACAGTTCAATTCGTGGTAATTTTATTTTTAATTTTAAAAGGGTTATTATAAAATTAGTCTTTTAATTATAAGTTCGGTTAATAAAAAAACTCTTTGAGCAGTAAATCTCGATCATGATGCGTAAATTCATGAAACCGTTAATTATCTTTTTAAAATAATCTGTTTTTCGGCAAAAATAGCATCGTTAAAGCTTCGTTTGATAAAATACGTCTGCATACAAACGAAAGCAAATTTATTTTGCAGTTTAATTAATTAAAACATTTAATAAAATAGAATTGCAATTTAATTTTATCGGTAAAAGTCCAGTCGAATTGTCGCGCAAGAGGTACCCGGCAAATTTTGCTCAAAGCTAATTTCACATTAGTCACTCGCGCGTACAACCTCTAAAACTGCCAGTGCTTAACCTCCCAGAAAATAACCTATCAAAAAACACAATGCAGGTCGACTCAGACGATCAAAATAAGAACATGATTTCGAGAATTGCTCAACTTCGCTCTGTCTTGCGCGAGCTTCGTTTCGAGCTTTACCGCGAGAGAATTAATCTTCAACGTGAGCACCTTTCTTGTAGTACCGCCGCTTTTCTAGCTGCTCAAAAACGAAGCAGTCTTCAGCATTATAAAGGTACAGAACGTTTCTTAGTCGTTAAAAATCTTAGAAGCTGATTAAATTTCAATATGCAACTGATTTTATTTAATTAAATAAACTTTATGGTTGCTTTAATATTATTCGTAATATAATTCAGCAAATTACTGATTTTTTCAATTCAATTTTTAATTATTGGCTGTCTACGTAGGAAAAATTGACCTCTGTATTGAATAATTGTGTTTTTTCAAATTTTCTCTTGGAGAAAGATTCAGAAGTGAAATTCTCAAAAAGTCTTGACTCGTCCAACCTGTCGAATTTGGAAGCTTCTGAGGTAAATAAAACTCTTACTTCTTACGAATCAATCGCGTAAAAAAGTCACTCAAATTTCTTACAGCTGCAGATACTTGCAGCCGATTTTTAATCGTTAAATTGTTCGCCCGACGTAGAAACCCGCAGCCGCATTACCGGCAGATGCCTCAGATTTAGAATTAGCGACCTTCTATAAGCGCAAAATCAACGATCTCGAAACCGATTGCTGCACTCACCTCAATCAGTTGCGCTCGAAGTTTATCGAATCCAACATGTTTCTGCCGCCTTACGAGTCAGAGGAAAAAGAGCAATTCGCTGTTACAGTTGGCTCCGCACCTAACAACCTTCTGAAGGCAACGGAGAGCATGACTGAACTGAAAATAAAGAGCGTTGATTTTCGTACCAAGTTCGTATTAGAAATCATTCTGAAATTTGCTAAAAAAACGTCTTATAAGTTTTAACTTTCTTCAAGTCCGATGCTTATTGTTTTGTTAAGCCTGCTCGGAACTTTTTTTATCATCCAATCAAAAATAACTAAATGACTCAATATCAATAATTTCTCTACAGTTCCGGATCCATAAATGACGGAATAGAAACTCTTTGGGAAGGAATGGATGATCGTTTCAGTGAGTGTGATTTCTCGTATTCACCGAATGATGGTTCATCCGGTAACGAATACACGTCAAATGCTGGGATGTACAAAAAAGTAACACCTCCTGCAGAATCGTCGGAGCTAGCCTTTTGAGTTAATTTATTATTGGCTATTGAACTTAGTTTCGTCATGTTATAAACGTTCTTCTTTTTTCTTAGATAAGAAAAAGTAAAATTATTTCGTCGATAAGAAATTGTTTGTGAAAATAATTTATCAAACATTTACTTTTATTTCTGAAGAATTATACGGTTTAGTCTGTAATTGCAATGTGCCGTTATTAAAATTAAGCCCTGTCAATAAAATACATATTTGTCTACTGTATACTTCAGTGCATCATTATCAAAATTTTACTGTGATTGTTAAAAAAAATTATAATTACTTGAGAGTATACCAGTCTACTATTGATGCCAAGTACTATTTGATCTCAACTTTCTGACATTAAATCTGGAATATATGAATTTAAACTCGTTTGCGAAAGCATCGATACATTTATTATTTGCCTGCTCGAAGCGTTACTAATAACTAGATCGATAAATTCCACTGGTCATACACACATATATCAGCTGCGAACGTAATTAATTAGCGAAGGTAGAATTCTATCGATCTCGACCGAGTACTTTATTACCCAAATAATGATTGGCGTTCTCGAACTTTGTCGCGCGAAAATGACTCATTAACAAATAAATTTTGCAAAACCCTTTTCACGTTCTTTGAATTAATCTGCTACTAATCGACAATAAGTAAAATAAAAATAATGCCACGCAAAAGAATCTTGATACATCGTTCCTTAAAAAACAAAAATAAGATCCTACCAAGTATAGATTCCAGATAGAAAATCAATCGGAGAGCCTTGCCGAGAAAACAGACGCCGATCGAAAAAAGCCGCGCCCTAAAGACTCCGAGTATACTGGCTCCCTGGGTTGTTGAACTTGCCGTTGATTCACGCTCTTTTGCAGAAACTGAAAAAGATTCTTCGATATTTCCTTTCCCATAATTCACGCGATGGTTTATCCGCTTCGCAACTCTTCGTCTAAAGTCTAACTGCTAACAAGAAACTGGTACGGATTAGACACTGGACTTTTTACTTGAATCGATCAAGTTTTAAGGGCCAAATTTTTAAGTTTGAAGAAAAATTAAGTGCGAAACATTCATCCTTTTTTAATATCCTTCCAAAAATTCGCACTCATCTATAATTTACTTGAACCAAAGAATAAAAGTGGCTTATTAATTTAAGTATCCACCAGGTTTTTGCCTTTGCGAGCCTTCTTGTCAACTTGGGCAGCGCTGAAGCGCACGGCATGTACGATCTTTCCGCATTCCACGAATTCCCGGCTCATCAAGGAAATATGAAAACCCCGTCGGGCTCTTTGACGACGTCATCCGCGCCGACAAAGTGCAGACAGAGACAAAGTGCCGCGAGCCAGAGATTAACAAGACCGATCGAGCCACTAACAAAAGAAAGACTCGTAAACTTTACATAGCAGTGTAAAAAAACTTATAGATTCGGCGGTTCGTTGAAAAAAGAAATCGTTGCTTTGCTCTTAGAAGAACTGCACTGAGTATAAAAAATTCAAAACGTACAGACTCTGCTAAGCAGCCGCTCCATTCTATTTCTGATGTTTACTCGATCCGGTCGTGCGGCCGCATTGATAATTGGTATTAGCACGAGTTCATTTTGAACATACGACAGAACTTCAGAGAGAGAGAGAGAGGGGAGAACCGCGAGCGAGGCTTTAGTTGCCTGGCCTTAATGCGGTCGAGGCGTCGATTTTAACCCATGCCGCCGCTGGTGGAACTCGAGTTCCCCATCGTTTTCCAACCTCAGGGATTTAAACCATCCGATTGTCCGCGCGCGACTGGCTTACGTTGCGGTGAAATCGCCTTCTGCGGTGAGAGCTGCGAATTGAGTTCAATATCAACCGATGCGCTTGAGCCACTTTGCTTAGCTTTTCATCCGTACTAATAAACTGTAAACTATATGTATACGAAATTGCTTACGAATATAATAATAGTCGAGGGTTGAAATCCATTGAAGAGCGCGCCAGGATTTGGTAAAGCCAACTCACTATTATATTTATTTCATTTCTGAACGGAAATATTCATAAAAAAATCGTATGAAAATTTCCGCAGGCATGATTATCTGACCTTCTCTATTGGGTTAAGAAAAAGTGCATTGCATTCGCTATACCTTCGTTAAAAAGATTATCCGAGCGGACATGCCGATCCGCAAAGGTGAACGAAAACTTTGTTCCCGCATTTTTCCAGGGAACCGAAAGTACATTTTACGGGTCTCAACAATCGCGCGGCCGCTCTCGAGGGAGGGAGAGCAAGCTGACATATATTGTCCAGAAGCCAGCAGTCGAAGGCGAAACGATCGATGAAGCAGTTTCAAATGTAAAGCACGCCCGGAAGCAAATCGAGGTGAAATTCCGTGGCCGACCGGTGACGAGTCTCCTGGGGAGACACGGGGAGAGGAGGTCCTTTGCTCCGCGTCAAGTGATAAGGCAGCTGCGCTGCCCCGCAAGACCTCCCAGGCAGCCCATGATTGACCTGGTCGGATTTAACTTGCGTTGCCTTGTCTTGAACGCGGATAATTTCGTTGCGCGTACGACGAGCTGGGAGATTTCAATTGATTTCTACGCGACTAGCAGATATAACTGCGTTCAATTGCGTATGAAGAACCGCTATAAAATAATTCTGCTGATATACCCGGAAATTAGTAACAAAAATCTACAAGTTTATTGTTTGACGTATTTTTTAGAAAAATTTGTCTACTTGCTCGCTTTTTTAGCCTAAACCGAGAAAAATTTTTTGTAAAAATTACTATTTTAATGGTACTCGGACAGACTCATATTTTAATATTTTTTTACCGCATTCATAAAAGTTACTATATGTTACATAGTAAAAATTGCTATAATTTGAGTAAAAATCAAAAAGTTTTTCTCAGTGTACCGCTTTTTCAGTAACAGACAGGAGCTTTTCTACTGTCTACCTTTTTCAGATTCAAAAGAGAACTAATTGAAAGTAGTAAATTAGCACAGGAAAAACCTTTTTCCAGCTAAAACTTCTCTTTTTCTCCTTAGACCCTTTTTTATTGTATAACTTTCCTCAAGTATAGCGTAACATTCATTGGTCTGCTGTCTTTTGCTCGAGGGATTCTACTTAAGGAGAAATACAGGCAAAATTTGGTCTTTATTTCGGATAGTTTAATTTCATTCTTTTTTGAAATTCAAATCCAACTACGATTCTGCAAAGCTTTTATATGTATCTTTTCATACTTTAGCATTGATTTTTCTCAATTGATTACATGTTCAAGACATATTCCTTTATAAAAAGCTTTACATGTTAATATAAAAAATGATAAAGCTTAAATTCTGCAATTATTGTTTACGGAATTATCTGTAATTTCTTGCACGAATTTCAAAGTCGGTTAATTTTTTGTATTGAAAAAGAATTTAAGGTCTTTCCTTGAATTAAATTCCAGTCATCCTTTTTGTAAAAAATTGTTTATTATTTTTAATTAAATGTTTTATTCAAAACAATTTTGTAAGCCTAAGTGTAAGATCTAACTTTCTATGACTTTTTAAAAAATCCTCTAACAATGCCACTTCAGCTCTGGATGTATATTATTTCAATATTATGAAATTTAAGCAGTTCTAAAAAATTCTACAGAGAATGCAGATCTCATTAATTTAATATTTCTTACATTCATCTCGTGAATGCAATTTTTTTTTCTACCACGTATTTTTTCTCCTCCCAAATGATGCTGTTTCCATTAGATACTTACAATTATAAAATCCAAGGTTAATTGTTTAATTAAAAATACCGCAACTTCTGTTTTATCACTTAGCATAAAAAACTCTCGGTACGAAGGTAGCGGAGAGGAAAGCTCGCTGGATGGGAAAACTTCGACAATTTGATTAAAACTATCCTGCTCTGGCTCTCGGATACAATTCATCTCGTTTTCCTAAAAAGTTTATATCGTACCGCTTTCTTTGTTTATAAAGTAAGGCCGTAAAACCTCTCCCGCGAACTTTCGCCTTTCGTTGCAGCGATGAAAACTTTATACCCACGATATTTTAATAAATCCTCATCGGCCGCTTAGACGCAGCCGAAGTTTATGTACGGATATATAGACTGACATAAATATTTTTTCGAACAGTGTATCTTATAGTCAAGCGTTGAAGGTCAAAGGGCAAAGGATAAGGAAATGGACCGGAAATTGTCGAACTATAAATGACCGGACTCGTAGGAAACGAGTCCCGATGAAATTTTTCAGGCGACGCGCAAGCTCTCCGAGTTTCGCTTAATAACCGGAAGTTTGATCATTTCATCTTTCGCGTAGCACAGCCAGTAAGGGGAAGTGCATTATTTCCTTGTATCCGAGGTAACCTTGACGAAGTTCGTTAAGCGTACTTAATATCTCTTTTACTAATTTGTATTATCACATAATTATTAATTTTTTAGGAGAGTAAATTATTGTTAAAAATTATCATGCAAGAAAAACTTTTTAACGTTATTATGATTAATTTTCTGGAACACAAGTTGTTCATCAAATATATGGATCACGTCTGCTCTACTTATTCGTTTAAAAACAAATAAAAATCTACTTTCGGGAAATAATAAAGAATCCCTTCCACTCGGTTCTCCAGAGACAAAGGCGCAGATCTTTCTGGAAAGTGTATAAGCTTCTTCAAACAGTTAAAACAAGCAGGCAATGTAATTTTAACCGGAACGGGAATATCGGTGAGCTGCAGGAGTTTTAACGCGCCAAGAAGAAAAAGTGTGCCAGATATCCGAGAAAATACTTACTTCTCCGTTGTCGCGTCCGCAAAACTTTATATCCGGCCGCGACCGTCGTCGAAAAATTAACTCCACGGGAAAAATGTCGCGGTCGTCTCGTGAGGCTCGGAACTTCTTCCTGGAACTTCTTGCTAAAAATCCGAGAAAAATTGCTCTTATACTTCTTACATCTTACCAGCGAGAATTAATAAACTGACGCGAAAATTCATCTGTAATAAGAATGCGACCGAGCGGAAAGGCAGATTTAAAAGTGTGGCTAAGTGGTCACCGTATTTTCATTTAATACATCTCAGATTCGTAAAAGCTTCAATTAAAAAAATATAAGAAAGAATAACCGTCGTGGAGGTCTTGGGATTTGTTGTTTTAAAAAAGTACTTATATTAGAACGAGTAAGCAGTTCGTAATGGTAATATGAGAAACAAATTAGATCTTTTAATAATATCCTTTTAAAGAGTTAAAACGTTTTAAAATTTTCATCCCTTTCTCACTATCTCCACTTGTCTTTTATAATATATTTTTTCGGCGTAGTGGGAACTTAACACTTCTTTAATTTCTGTTGAAAAGCCATTCATTTGCTATATCGAAACACTCTTGTAATTTTTGCTCTTTCTCGCTTTCTCCAATTTTGTTGCTGTCGTTGCTTCTGAATGAAAAACAAACTGAAGGAAGAAACGAAATTAAACGTTTAATTTACTTTTTCAAATAAATAATTAGCTGCACAATTTTACAGTAATTTTGAAATAATTTAGTTGTCAATAAATTTATCATCATTTTTATTGTTTGAGTTTGAAATCGGACTCGGGCATTTTGCTTCAGAAAATTGTTTTGAATCCTTGACCTTAAAAAACAAGCAGCCGCAACCGATAAATTTGAACTTTAATCAAACGTAAATCCAAGATTTAGGATCTAGTCGTCTCCTTATTCAAAACTTTAAAATTGAACGAAGGCACTATTTTTAGCGAACAGTTTTGGGTTGCATAAGTCAAAAAAAGTCCGCGAAATTCGCTAAATAAATTGCTGTGCACTCCTGCGGGAACTTTTCTATTGGACAAAATGATTTATTGTTTTCCCTCTTTCTTTCTCCACTCCGTTCGACCTGGTTTTCTTACGCTTTTCGGCACATATACATATAAATGCTACGAGGCAGAATTATAAAGTATAACAAACTAGACGTTCTGGCGAAAACTTGATTATGTTTATAGGACCGCTTATCTTTTCTCTTCTCGAGTGCGAAAAATGGAGTTACAGAATAATTGAGGAAGAAAAGCAGCACGTTTTTGTTCTATTTACCATTGAGAAACTTGATTTATCTTAGTTTCTTATTTTGTTTCAACTTATAAAGCTAATGTTCCAAAATCTGCCAATACAGCCTAAAAATTCGTTTAAAATAAACGGTTGGATTATATAGTGTTAAATTTACGTAAATTGTACAAAAAAACAAAACTAAACCGTTACTTTATACTTAAATTTTAAAACAGACTTCTTATCAATGAAACTTATTAAATTAATATAAATATAATAAGGGGGTGCTTGCTTGCGAGATGTTAGGTCACAGGTCGGATTACTGCATCGTCATAGAGTGCCATCACAGCCGGTGTAAGGTCTTTAATAACTCTGGCCGAAACCAGGTTCATTATGAGCGTGCGGTAACACGCCTCCGGACTACCTAAGACGGCCCGCATAACTTTCATACCAGGGTGTAATTACGTTCTGTTTTAAATAAAGTATGCTTAAAAAGTTTTTGGTAGGTGAATTTTAAATACAGCGAAGACACGATCAGTTTCAGTTTTAATCCTAGTGTAGTAAGCGCCACCACTGGGGAGACGCTTACTGCAATAATTATTCTCAAACTCAAAAAAATACAGAAAAATGAACTCTTTTACAATGGCAAAATCGCTCTCTCTCTCTCTCTCTTTGTTCTCGGTAAATTGATCACTTCTATACAGTTTCGATTACAGAGTATTCCCAGTTCGAACTCTATAAGGGAGTCGCGTGCGTGAAAACGGCTTATTCTCCTCTCGCGTACCGTGATGATCAACCGAATTCAATAGTTTTTCAATTCACTCACTAGAATTTACGGGAATGGAAGTAATTGATCGCGAAAATTATTTAAGAAGTTAAACTAAATTTGAGAAACTAGTATGAAAAAGATCAAGCTAAAAGAGCTATAAGCAGCTATAAATTTAAAATTAAATCAGGATTAAGTGCACTACCGAAATATCTGAAGAAACTCCAATGATGGAAACTTTTATAAATCTTCAATTAATCCGTATAAAAATAGTTAATTAAAGCCACCTTAAAAATAGCTGAGACTCTGGAAAAAAAGTGCTTAATGAAAAGCAAATTGATTTAAAATCCAATTCGTTCTTCAAAAATTCGTTCACCGCTTCACTCAAGCGCGGATTATCCCATCTTCATCTCCCCCTTGTCCCACTTCTAACAACTTGAACATCGCCCCAGGACTAATGGAAGTTCGCGCAACAGGAAATTGCGATTCCGCAACCTTATACTCGCGACCACAGAACGAAAATGCAGGGAGGATATGTAAATTATTACGCGTCGCTCTGCAATGCAGCCGGAACTGATGTAGCCGGTTCCGATTGCCAAGAGTGCGTGCGCTGTTTTTACTCAATCGGAAATGCCTCCTAAATTTCAATTTCTGCCGTAGTTGAGCAGACGAGGGGCAGAATCTGAGGAATCGCAAAATCGCGTATTCATATATATATATTCATTTTTTCGTTTCCTTCCACGATTCAATTCAATTTTTAATTGAAAATGTATAATAATACAATTTTGTCATATTTCTGATGAAGAAGGCCAGAATGCACGTTGCTCTAGGACAGATGGTCGGGCAGAAACAGTTATAAAAGGTTGCCAATTTATCAAAATCTGCCATAAATTTGGCCAGATTCTGCTGACAGTTTCTGCCAGGGAGAGTTTTGCTTTATCCACTGCGCAGAAAATTAAAATAACACGACTTTTTGGGTTTAGGCAGTCAATGTATAGAATTAAAACAGTATTAAATCACTGGAGATTAAATACTTTTAAAAAAATATTTTGAACGTGTAAAATGAATTTATTGCGTAATTTATGCGAATACGATAATCCAGACTAATTGAATCGTCTAACCGTATTATTGACTTTGAAGCTTACAGCGCTAATGAATTCCACTTAGTGACTACTTCAATGAAATTCTGAAAGCCCGTATTCGCCTGTTAAATTCTCTCGCAATCTCGAATAAATCCCAGACGACTGGGATCATTTAAACTGCCGATCAACGAGTCGAATATTTTGCGGCAGAATCGGCGCAGCGACGACGCTAGGAAAAGGGACGGGGAGAGAGCGATATAAGTTGCGGGAGGCATTGAGAGGTTCGCGTGCTCGTCGATGGCTTATGTGTGCGCGTGTGCGGCGCGTACGGAGGGCGAGACTAAACAGCAAGGCGTCGCGCGGCAGCGATCGAAGCCTCTTGGGCACCGGCCCTTTTCATCGAGCGCCTTTCAGCTTTCGCGTCCGTTAACCGCTCTTGCGAGGTTTCCACCTTTGCCGGTGCGCGGACTTGAGGCGAAATACCAATACTGGGAGGATCAGATCTTGCGGAGACTGATGTATCGGAGAGGTTCTTTCGCAGAATGAATTTCAGACTCGACTAAGCGGTCTGACGGGATTTCTGTCCACTGGACTTTGAAAGCAATCAATTAACTTTCCACTATACTCTTTCATTTTTCTTTGGTTTCGTTGAAAGAGGCAGCGCTGCGCCAATAGAATTACTGTTCTATGCTTTCTTTATATTAGTGTCAATTCATTCGCGAACTTTATTAGTTCATATTTTTTAATTTTAAATATTAAGCTATACTTTACGGCATTCAAATATCTATTTAGTTTTATATTTACTATTTTATTATTTATAATTAGTGTAGTCCAATTGAATATAAAACTTGTTGAAGTATATTCTTTTTATAAAAAGAAATTATTTAGTAGAGCATCTTTTGTTTTTACTACAACTAATGATGTTTTCCAATAATTTTGAATTTATAACTATTGCAGAAAGTGCGGCAATAATGCGTATCGAAAACCCTTCGTATAAAAATACCTCGTGCCAAAAAAGTATGCAAAAAATGCAGGCAAAGTAAAATGTAGCTTCAGAAAGCTATTTTGAAATAAATATTACGCCCTGGTAAACATGTTTTTATGAAAAATTTAAATTTATTTACAGGTATAAATGAAAAATGTAAACACTTTATTCGATTATTACTTTATTGAATAAATTTACTGCATTTACATAATTTGAAAATTTTCATGTTAAAGGCTATTCAATAATTATTCGCGATATAAAACCATACAAAAACCATTTTTTAATTAAGCAACAATAAAAACTCAGCTTTTTATATTTCTTCAACTTATATTTTTCTCTTTGAACTTTCAAATAAATTTTTCTGCTCCTTCTAAAGGTATTGATGTTTGATTTTTTGGTCGCACAATTTGTAAAAGCTTTTAAAAAATTGAATTAAAATAATCAATATCGATAAATACTTTTACCAAGACGATTGAAGCATTGTTAAAGCGCGAAATCCAGTTGGTCTTTTCCATAATAAAATTCGAATTTCCTAAAGTCCAAAATCTCGAGAACGAAAGCCTCGTTTGTTGCCTAACATTTTACCAGGGCGGGGCAAACGCCAAAGAGCTCGAAACTCGGGATCCAAGCACAAAGCAATGAAACGCAGAGCAATGAAAAGTGAAAAAAAAAAGAAAAAACAGAAAATAAATAAATAAAAGATCAGCGCAAAAATGAGCGTGCTCCTAAAGTGAGAAATCGAGAAAAGTACGAAGTAAGCTCTCTCGACCGCCGCAGCGCCCAGAACCACTAATGTGCTCGCTCGCAGCGCGGACGGAAACTTCGAGGTGACCTTGGCCACGAAGGCCACCATCTACCACCAGGGCTTGGTCGAGTGGAAGCCGCCGGCGATTTACAAGTCCTCCTGCGAAATCGACGTCGAGTACTTCCCCTTCGACGAGCAGACCTGCGTACTCAAGTTCGGTTCTTGGACCTACGACGGCTTCAAGGTAAAATGCGCCAGCAGCTGCATGCTAAGCCTAACTTCTTCTCTTTCAACTACATCAAAATTGACATTATTTATGAATATAACAAAATACGTTCACCTATCAGTTGTGTCTATACTATGTAAGATAAGCCAGCAGTATGTATAAGTCACGTGCGTTGACGGCCTCTGTGGTATTGATATGAGCCTGTGTGAGAACGCGCGACAAAAAACCTGAAACCCCTGTGCTGTACATAGCGTTTCTCTCTCTCTCTTTCTCTCTCTTTCACTCCCCCTCTCTCTCTTTCTCTCTCTCTCTCTCTCTCTCTCTCTCTCTCTCTCTATCTCTCTCTCTCTCTCTCTCTCTCTCTATTCCAGTATGTATTCTTCTTACCTATGTTTACTTTCCAGCCGCGCGTATCCACCACACACGGTGCAATCTAGACGGTGCGGAACGCAAAGCACGCGCAAACAATGCACACTGTACATATTTGACAGCCACCACCGCCACTTTTCTCTTGATTTTCATTTTGTTCCTTTCCGTTTTTTCTCTCACGGCTCATGAAAAAGAACACGGAAGCGGTGTGTTCTTCTCTCTCTCCCTCTCTCTCCCTCTCTCTCACTCTCTCTCTCTCTCTCTTTCTCTCTCAATTATCGAATTTAACAAAACTCAGTACTCTATGAAAAGTCGCGGTACGGGAGACGTTTTGAGAATGAGGGAACAAGAGGGGGGAAGGTCCCGAAACCCGACACCCACCACCCCCCTTACCCCCAGCCCGATCACCCAGCTTAGTAAGAAATAATAACGTTAGTTTACAGCTGTCCCTAAATAAGATACTAGCTATACTTTAGAGTGTGTGTGTAATTGCGATGTATTTTACTTTTAGATTTTCTTGCAAGTAGTCCGTCGTACGTTTACTAAATACTTACATATTCTTATTTACTCTTGAGAACCAGAGCACTCACTCATTCTGTACTATATTATTCTTTTTTACTTTAATTCTGCTAAAAGAACGTTTCGTCGTTTTGGATTTATACCTAAAGCGACGGAACGTTCGACTGTAGACGGTAATACCTTCTGGACTGTCGGACGGATCGCTTAAATCTGAGAACTTCCTCGACGATAGAATCCTCGAGTAAACAAGCTCTTGGAATAAAAGTCCAGAAGGCAGGCGGAAGTGCTAGAAAAGAAAAATGGAGGCAAAAGACGGCAGGAGAAATGAAAAGAGATTATATATGAAAGAAAAGTTGAGCGGCAGAAGATGATCCCGCGCCGAGAGAAAGAGAGAGAGAGAGAGAGACAGTGAGAGAGGTATCACCCTGGGCTTGTTTTTTCTGTTACGGTGTTCGCAGCGCCGACGGCAACTACGAGGTGACGCTGATGACCAAGGCCACCGTCTACTTTTCGGGATTGGTCGTCTGGCAGCCGCCGGCAGTTTATAAGTCCTCCTGCTCCATCGACGTTGAGTTCTTTCCCTACGACGTACAGACCTGCGTTTTGAAGTTAGGCTCCTGGACCTATGACGGCTTCAAGGTGCCGAGAATGAGAGAATTACCCGAAAGAGAGACGTGTTTTTTTATGTTCATTCTGTTTTTATTCTATATTTGTTATCGTTGACGAATGCAAAGCAGTCAGATATGATCGTTTATATTTCGTCTTTTCCTTTATCATTCAGTTCTTTCATTCATTTCTACAAGTTTTATACGTGATTAAAGTGTATTTTTCGTTTGCCGCGGGTATATTGTTGTTCTGGCCTTGACTCGCTCTCTTTTTTTTTTTTTACTTTTGTTATATTATTTTTATATGAGGCTACGTACCTGTGATTTCGCAGCAAGAAGAGGAGCCCCGTGTTTATTGCTTTTCACTTTCAAGCTTTTTTCACGCCCTTTTAACGGCGTTGTAACTCATTTTCGTGTCAAAGGAAAAAATTTCATCGTTCAATGTGAAACTGCAACTGTTTGGAAAATCGAGCGACAGTTCTTTTTCTCTTCATTTATCACGGCTCCTCAAAAAACGACATAACTATTTCTTGCTGCCATATGTTAAAATATACTTTTGCAAACTAGATATTTATATTTATAGTTTTGTATTCTTCATCGTAGATACTTTTAGCCGCCACCAAAAATAAGAATCTAGTTTTAAGAAAAGAATAAATGCATGCAAGTTATTTAGCGTTCAATTTAAATCAAAAGAAAAAATGCAAAATGTTGCATCTCACAGGTAAATAGCCTTAATTGTTTGTGATCAAAATTTGGAAACAATGTTTCGAGTAATGTATGGAATATATATTACTGATCGCACTTTTATCATTCTTTCTCGCTGGTTTGATATATATTACATATATATATATAACGATTAATTTCGCTCGTTCGTTCGTTCGTTCGTGAGATGCGCTGTTGAACGTCTTATTATATTACATGCATACACATATTTACATATTATATATTCATGCATTCCTGTTTACTATTGTAATGACAGTGTTTTTATATTATATATATATATACCTTGACGTTCATCGTTCGTGCATCGTTCTTTGTTTATATTTATTTTGTAATCGTCTATATTTGTTTTTTTTTTTGTTTTTTTTTCTTTTTATAAACTGACTGATCAATATTGATAGTGAGAAAAAAAGCTGTTAAAAAAGTTCGAAGTCGAATAATCGAGGGAACAATAAAATATCTTAGTCCCTCGCAGCAATTAACGATTTGACAAACGCGCTCGAGATCGTTTTTAATTGGCTCGAACAGTAGTAGGTGCATCGTGATTTTGTTCATTTTTATTGATAACAGTATTTAACGTAATGAAAGAGTACGAGTCAGTATTTTGGATTGATGATTTCGTGCTATGCTCTTTGAGTCTTAGGAAAAACGTTCTTTGAGATGATGCTTGACTCTTATACAAAAATACACAAAAAGCAAGTGCTAAAGTTATATTCTTTTTGTACTTCGAATTGGTCCTGTTTTGGAACGAAAAAATTAGATTTTCTATTGCCAAGTTCAATTGCATTTGAGACATTACATTACAAAGTATAAAAGTTTTGCGTTTTGCTATTTTTAAAGTAGTAAACATTTTGATTGAGTATCGTTCGACTAAGAATTTGAATTCGCAATAAAATAGAACTTAAAGTTGATTTGAAAAAGTAAAGCAAGATACATCAACTTTTACACGATTTATCGAGAACAAATAATAATAATCATCATATAATGCTGCTTTACGCTTGAAGAGTATATATTATATAGTTTTACACCTGCAGTTGCTTGAGAAAATTGTATGTGTACGTGTACATACATAGCATAGTCCACTTGCCTTGATCATGCAAATATGATTTGTTTATTAGCTATACTTGAGAACGACCATTCCAAAATACCATGTTCGTTTATTTAATTAATATTTATGAACCGGCATGCCGTGGTTTATAATTTACTGATACGTTTCTCTTGATGTCTATAGCCTAGCGTCGATGAGAAAGTATTGTTAATTCTAAACTTGCTGTAATATCTAGTATTTGCGTTAAATAAAAAAAACTTTTTAAAAATATATTTAAAATTTTACAGAAATTGTATACTCGAATATATAATTCTGCTGAAAATATTGCGAGTTCATTTATTATTCTTAAAAATAAGCAGGCGAAATTAACAAAACGAACGAAATTTCTTTTGAAATTTAACTTCGAGTATGCAATATCTTCACATAGAAGCTAAAAATAAACCGATAAAAGATAAAATTTAAAATACACTAAAGTTTTCTCTCAGTAATTTTTGTCGTTTTTCACGCACGCAGAAAACAACAAACAACACCATCGTTCATCATCTGCTAAAAAAAAAAAAAAATTGCAAAAGGCCAATTGCCAAACGAAACTTAATCTTCATCAATATAGCCGACTTCCAACATGAACACGCCATTTATAACCACACTAAAATCCCCCTTCCATCGCTTTTAAAAATCAACATTGTCGTGGAATTTTTCTTTTGAACGCCAATAGAAATGTAATTTTGGCTAACTAAATTCGTACTTCAAAGAAGAGAATACTCGCAGCAACTGGACATTTGCCTTTTATCAAAAGGAATTCTAAAAATACAATCAGCTAGTAAGAAACAGTTAAACCGACCCAAAATGTTGATTCAAGACTGAAGCTCGCTCTTAATCTCTAGTTAGCAGCGCAACAGCGATCATTCCAAATACCGGCGAAGACCCGCAGATCCGGAATGCACTCTCGCGGAATGCAGCCGAAATAACGAAGTAGCGTTCGGGGCGAAATACTACTTTAATGGAATACTGCGGTTTCAGGTCGGACATCCGGCAGACTGCCTACACATTCCGCGATCCATTCTCCATCTCTCCCGATACGAAATTCCGTGTACGTGTGTCGACCGCAAACTGAAATTAGCAGTGCAACGTTTTCGATTATAATGTCGGCTAGGCTGTGATTGACGCGCGCACACAATAGCTTTATACATTCTTCGCCCGCGAGGCCAGCTTTTTCAGCCTGTTGTTCCGAGCTTTCTTGGTTAGTTGCTGAATGCAAATAACAAGCGCACTTCATTCTTTCGTTAAAACACAGACAGCCGCGGCGCAGTCCTAGGATATATGCACTCGAACAATCGAGAGATTCTAATTAACTATTAATGCGGAGTTTCAGAAATGCAGTCGCTCGATTCAATTTATACAATAAACGCTTCGTCCTCAAATAAAGCTTTCATGCAAATCTTCTTTTTTCTTTATTTTTTCCCGCAGCAGGGTCCTTATTAAAAAAAGAAATTTTTTTTATCCGCGGGTCTGCCGACGAAAAGCAAATGCTTCGAAAAGTGACAATTTTTGAAAAACCGATTTAACAGACGAGAGAATTACTCAGGCTGGAAATCAGAATATCGAATTGAAAACCAGAGGAAACCCAAAAGCCAATTAGCGAGAAAAATTCGCGGGCTCGCTCCTCCCGATCGTCGAGCTTGCGCCCCGTGGCACTTCCATTCCAGGACCCTCTTCCACTTGCAGAAACCTGCGCGCCGAGCCTCGAAATCCGCGACTGTTCCGAGTCTCATTAAGCGCTTGCGCCGTTCTCGCGAGCCGACTCTCGTATGTGTATAATTTTAATCAAAGTTTTCGCGACCGCTCGCGCAAAATCGCGCGTCCTTTTAATTAACGGGGGGCTCGAGCTCGCCTAAACATCACGCGCCCGCTTCCAATCGCTCTTTTAATTAACCCGAGCAATACCCTGGAAAATATCGCCTTTCGCCCGACCCCTAACGATACCGCTGCGATCGACTTTGAGAGTTATGATCTTAAAGTTCTACTAGGCTTCGCTGCTTAAGGTAGTAACTAACCCATACGTATCTATAGTAGAGCGAGTGTCTGGTCGCATTTGACTTTTCGGCAGTATTTTGATGTGGCAAGGTCGCATGAAAATTTAATCTTTAATTTTATTTAATTATAGTTACTCTTTTACAATAAATTAATAATTCATTCATTTTTATTTGTTTATTTTACCCTTAGAATTAAAACTGACCACTCTACATCTATATGAAGTCCAACGAATACGTGAGATTTTAAATAGCGCGCAATATTTTAACCTCTTGCGACGATGCCACACCGCATAAGTAAATGGCGCGTGACACCCGTGAAATTTTATTTTCATTTATTTATTACTACGTCCACGGGCTCTGAATTCCTGCTTTCAAGCATTTAAAATATTCGTCCAACTCTGAACGGTCAGTTTTGTACAATATTAAGAGATTTAGAGAAATTTACGCATTTATGGAAATTAAAATGTTTATGACATTTTTCTCAAGCTCCAAAGCCTCGCTAAATTTTAACAGAGTCTTTTCTTAAGCAATATCTACCGTTCAGACAATTCTGAACGGTCAATCATTCTGCGGTTAGTACTACGTTAATCTTGAAAGGATGGCAAACGTATTATGCAGTTCCTCGGGAAGTCGTGTGAGAAAACTTTGAGAAATTAAAGACCTGAAAAGAATGGAAAGAATTTTCGGTTATTATGAACTTGACACTTTATACTTTACAGCATTCCTTTTTAATCGTAATATTGTAGTTTAAATTCATGACTTTTAGTTAGATTTTCCCATTCAGATGAGAGAGCATTAAATTAAATTTAATGCAGTATTAGTACCCTGCATTTCCATTAGTTTTTCATCGTCTTTTAAAAGTAGATTACGCCTTCCAATATTTGTAAGTTGTAGTCACATTACTATGAATAAACTGTATTCTAAAATAAAATTCGTATTCTATTATAAGATATAAAATCGTTCTTTGCATGCATATATAATATACTAAAGAAAATCATACTTTGTACTTTTATGTTTTCATTGGAACAGTATTTTATATTTAACGAAGATGCTTTTATACATGTTTGTGATACAATCAAAAGAAGCAAACTCCATTTAATAAACTATATACGTACAATATTTACTAAAAGCAAAACCGTACCTTCAAAAATACAATTAACTTTGAAATATAAGAACGGGCTCTTCAAACAAACAAGAAAATTAACGTAATCTAAATAGTTTTCATTAAAAGAAATCCCTTTCTTAATTCTATTACTCACAAACGAAGATTTCTAAGAAGAACGATAAATTTGCAAAAAGACTCGTTCAGACAAAATTTAGCCTGGATGGCTAATCTGTGAAGACACTTGAAGAACTGCATGACCCATTATCCACACATTTGAACGCGAAACTGATGAACGTAACTCTGTTCAGCTTGGCGGACACTGAAGCGCATTCAGGGAATAATATCAGATTCGCGTATCAACAGCTTTCACTTCAACTCTTTTGTGCCGCTAATGGAAAACTCTTTGTGATTACTCGAATTTCGTCAGGGTTAGAAAATACTTTTTCTTCCCTCTATTTATTCTGAAAAGAAATTTAAAATAATAGGTATTTATCTAAGGGTATACAATAAAAGGATAGCTAGGCTATTATAAGAACTCAAATATTACATTCAACTCGAGAAAAAACGGTATAAACTAACAGATTAGTCACATTTCTGTGCCGTCAAGTTCTCTTCTACGTTTTAACGAGAAATTCGAAGTACAATATAGAGCGAAATATTAACTTTACTTTTAATCCCTCACCTGTAAATTAATATAAACATATTGTCATGCCTAAAAATAAAAATTCAATAAAAATACGATCTCTCGAAAGCTATATATAACGAAACAACTTGCAGCAGGCCGCGATCGTATAAAAAAGAACGCCGAACGAAAAAGGCCGACCCCTACGAAAACATCCTCCATATATTCTCAAAGGAAAGAAGGTATAGCCCGAGGAAAAGCCGGCGGCGAAATTTCGGCGAAAATTGGCGCGGCCTCTTATCGAGCTTTGCACGAGTGCAGCCTCAAAGTAATTAGAGTTTCATCGTCGTTTCGTCTTCCCTCCTGGAGAGCACCGAGACTCCTGGGATATATATATCGTCGCCGCATTCCCGAACGTGGCTCTCTGAAAACCTGGACAAGATATTATTCGCGAAAGACGAACGAGGGAGGGGGGGCTCGATTGCTCTCTGAATCTTTGTATGTGACTGTTGTACATTTCGAAAATCGAAAGATCAAAGATACGATTCTTGGTTACTAGATTGAAAAGAAATTTTATGAAATCCTTGTTTCTCTTCTAATGTTCTTCTTCTAATGAAAAAAAATGCAGTAAAATTTACAGAAGCTGATTTTCACTCGGATTCTCATTGATTTATTTCTTGAAATATTTTAATCTGGTAGTAATAATTTATACCATTTTCATAAGCAAATGATTACGTTTCTTCTTTTTATTGTCATCTCTTGCAAAATATTTATATTTACTTTCTAACGATACATTATTGATTTTCATATTTACGTTATATTATACAAATATAGCCTGCTTTTAATTCAATTTTGAATCACACAGCAATAATTTGATTTAATTGAAAAGTGTACTAAAAGTTTTACGACAATCTTAATGAACAATGCTATAAAAAAATCAATCTACTTTGTAGCATTAAAATAGTATAAAAAATCAAATTAAAGAATTGGGTCATTAATCCGTAAAATTAATTAAGCAATTTAAAAAGTTGCGGGTAAACAAATAAAAATTTTAAACCAGCTTAAATAAGTAGAGGCTTCCCTTTATCCAAGCATGAAAACATTAAAGTATCACCTTTATTAAAAAACTAATTAGGAGGGAAGAACGGTTTTACTTAAAATGAAATTACGTTTATCTTTGATCCTATACATAAAGCGTTATAAATAGAGGAAGAGTACAAGTGAAGACTGCTTAAAACGTCGTTTGAACAATTTTTCAAAAAAGAAGGGAAACAAGACCAGACTTGTAATTTGCAAGTTTAATATCCTATGTACACAGGCCACGGTGATTCCATAATCTCTTGCCTGGATGTCTAGATAAACTAGTTTGCATTAATCCATAATGATTTCGCATTATTCATGCGTCCAATGTCGTACTTTTAAAACATTCGTTTTAGCTACTTACTGTGTAAGTTAATTAAAAAATATCTTTTAACCGAAAAACTCGTCGAAAGCATAAGCTGAAACACTGTTTTCTGATCGTGTTTCAAATATTAGTTTATCAAATAAAATTTTGTCACAATAAATATCATTAGCATTGCACAGAAATGAAGTACACCATCGATAGATAATCATCAATGCTATTGCACATTCAACCACAGTAATCACAAGAATTCACATCATTACAAGCAATCACATCAACGTAGATAACAATTGGAAATGCACATCGAACTCCGCGCAAATCAAAGCTAAAATAAAAGGAATTTACTTTGAACTATATTGAGTTTGTAGCATAATTTGACTTGTGAAATTATTTAAATGATTTCCAGTATTTAATATTTTGAAACGAAAAATGGCTCTCGAAAAAGCATGCATTAGAAATTCATTAATTTGATTTCATTAAATGGAATGTATACGTTTCTCTCTCGTAATCCAAATATTAAAGGAAAAGATAGCTCGGATTTTACGAACCTAATATCCGCCGGAAATTTCGAACCAGCAAATACCGCACTCATCGGGCAGCGATTCCTTCTCCGTTTTAAAAGATTCCCTTCCATCAGCAAAGAGAGAAGGATAGATAAAAAAGAGCCTCGCGATCTCGACGCGTTAAGCGGCGAAGTAAATTAACCAGATCTCCTTTGCATTCGTTGCACTGCTTAGGCAAATAAATGATCCTCTTCGTTTTATCGATTATGTGTTTCGGTCGAGTATTGATGAATTAATTGAGGAGCTTTACGCGAAAACGATAGTAAATGCGGAAATGAACGCGGACGAATCGAGCCATTATTAAGGGGCTCCATTAAATTACCTGCAAAAAATATTATTGTATATCATTTTTATAACGATGCATTCAATTTTTCATCTAAAAAGCCAAGGTTTGACTTTTCGTCCTTTCGATGGAGAAAAATAGCCATTTTAAAAGTTTTGCTCTGGCGTAACCTATACAGGTTCAACATATTCATGGATCTCCGTGCTTAAAATTTGTATATTTTATCTCATTTTTGACTAGCGAATTGTATGTAAACAATTTTTTTTAATTAATATTTTTAAAATTCAAGAAACTAAAAAAAAATTGAAAAAATATAACTAATTAATCAAATTTTTCGGGAGGGGGATACTCATAATACTCATACCTAATAGTGTAAAACTTCATTAAATTATGAAGGTCTAGTACCCTGTTAAAGTTTACCAATCACAGCTAAATTACTAATCTGTTTTCGGTCAGTGAATAAAAGCTAATAATTTATAAAATGGCATAACCAATTCAAAAGGAAAGAAGATTTCATAAAACCGTTATTATTTCATAAAACCAATATTATTTTAAATGTATAAACAAAATTAATCTAATTAAACCAAACAACATTATACTCTGAAACAAAATAATCTGATAAAACTTTATTTCCGCAATTCTATGCAGAAAGCTGATATACTTAAAACAGTTTACAATTAAGTTTTCACGCACTTTAATGCTTCTAATAGCAATTAAGTTTTAAAACGGTTACTTGCTACTTTAAACTTTCTAATATAAATTATATTATGAGACACTAAAGTCTTTCACTTAGAGTGCCTGAAACGTGATTTACTATATCTGCTGCTGTTCGCGCATTAATTAATTCGCATGATTAAAAGCTCATTTTAAGATTCTTACATTCGGCAATAAAAATATATTTTATTTGTTTCTTGAACAACTAATATTGTTTTCTAACATGTGGCTTGGCAACATTCGATACACATATACAAACGAGAATTATGTTTAATGAGGTCGAGATCCTGTTGAGCAATAAATTCTTACGATTAATTGCGCTCTTGTATACGAACCGTTAATGAGATTCCACATTTCCTGCAACTACGCAGTATTTATACGTAATAATACTTTGACATATATCATCGCGCATTATTTTCAAAATTTTTCTAAATCCTTTAAAAATTAAAAAAAAACTAGCACGTAACGTACGAAACTGAACCGAGCATTACCAGAATTTCTAGTTTTAGTGGAAAAAAACCGTAGTTCAAAAATTGGCCAAAAGCGACACTGCGTTAACAAAACACTTTAAGCCAAGTAAGTGCAAGTGGACGTCCGTGAAGGCGAAGTTTTATCACATATATTCCAGGTCATCCTCCGCGACGATCTAGCCATAAACGTAAAGCCCTCGCGCCCTTCCATATATCAGCATCAAGATCTCTTAGCGCAGCGCGCGCTCATAAAACTGAAAAGCTCATAATTGTGCGCGCTTAAAGGGGGCCGCCGGAAGAGCTCCTTGCCTCTCCCCCCGCACCCGGGAAGCGGCAGCCGGAGGAGCAAGAATCTACGGTTTCATGCGCGGGAAGAAAAATATAAGCTTCGCCGATAGCGTCGCAGACGAGGTCGGTTGGCGCGGCGGCGGCGGCGACTCTCTTCCCCCCTTGGCGCAAACGCGCAATGCAAAATCGTTATCGCGCGTACGTACTCTCTCTCTCTCTCTCTCTCTCTCTCTCTCTCTCTCTCACTCTCGCCCTCTCACTCTTCTAGCTCCGAGAGTCGCTAGCCAGGAAGGGCCGTCGCCGAGGAACTATTTCGGGAATTCCATTTACGGCGTGCAAAGCCAGCTCTTCGTTCACCCCTTCTCCTGGTCGCCGTTCCGCTTCCTCTTTTAGAACGTTTTCCTCTTCCATCCTCTGTTTTTGCTGTTGATTTAGGAAGAAAGACGGGCCGGGAGTTTAGAAATGCGATTGTCGGGCCGGATTCAATTGGCGTTTCAGCTTGAACGTCGCTGCTGTTGTCCGGCCACGTCGGAAATTGAAATTCGACAAAATCTAGGAAAAGCATTTTAATTTTTTAAGAAAAGAGTTCGCTCGACACACGGCAATCTTTTTGCGGTAGATTACTATTGGGTAAAAAGCACCGTAAGAATATACCTTTTATTAAGATACCAAAATTTACCTATATAAATTTTATTTGTCAATTATTCTTTACTCCTACCTCGGCAAAACTCGAAGATATCCTTTATAAAATCAGCACAAAGGGGAGATAAACAAAGCCTCAAACAAATAATCAGCGAGGAAATCCTTCTCTCCCCGCGCATTACCGAGGCCAAAGGAATTCTCGCGGTCCGTTATTCAGCGCGCTCTCTCGCCTTCTTCTTTCGAGTCTCGTATATATAGAATATCTCCAAGATAGCAAATGCGCCGGCAAGGCTGCCGCGGGAATTTCTCCGCGGAAAGCTTAGGTTTTCCGCGCCTCTCCCGAGCCAGTCCATAATATCACGCGAGCTTCGGGTCCGCGCATCTGCGCACTGTAAAAAGTAACGACGGCTGCCACGAGCACAGAAAAGCAGTAACGCGAGCCGGCGCACTTGTTCGCGTTTAGCGGCTTTCGTGCGCGCGCGGGGGGCTGTTTCGCCTCGCGAAAAGCTTCGGCTGGATATTTCCAAGTTCTTTAGCGCGAGATAAGCCAGTTGTTACGTCTGCGTTAACTGCGAGACAGGGCCGTTACTCGATCGAAGCGTCTTCTCCTTTCCTTTCGCGGGGAGCAAAGTGCTTCTTTCGGCGCGAGGAAAGCCGCAGTTGTTTCCCGTTCGCCTCTTTCCGGAATACGATACTCTCCGAAGTGCCGAGCAAACACTCGCTCTCGCCGAGGGAAAGACTCGGTATAGCGTTCGGTCAGCTGATCGGAGCGCGAGAGCTGCCCGTTGCGTAACACGGCGGGGGAGGCAGCTATTTCCCAGAGCGCTCTGCATTGCGCGGCCTTCAAATCCGCAACGTTCGCGCGCAAGCGTGCGCGCGTGTCCTTTTCCCGGCGGCGAATTTTCCTCGCCGCGCGCCGTTGTCTCTCCTTCTCGCTTTCGGTCCGGGCGCTGCCGCCGTACACCAGCCGAGAAACTGGGTCGCTCGATAATCGTCCGATCTGCGCTATTTCGGAGCGCGGAATTCATTATCCCGATTCGTCTTGCGATCTTTTTCGCGCTCTCTCTCTCTCTCTCTCTCTTTTTCTCTCGCGGACTATCGCAGTCGGGAGAAAGAGGAGGAAAGATAAAGTGCTCTTCTTCAAACAGTATCCTGGAGTAGCCGATTCTTTAAAGAAGAAGGAGCGATCTTAATGGGAAATCAAATCGAGAGCTTCTACTTAGAAGAACGTTTATTTTATCATCCTCCCGAATTTCTTCAAAAAAGTTGATTTTGATCTTGGTTATTAAAAGATGAACAAATCGGCAAATCTATCGCTTTTTTAGCAATCGGATCAAAAGGGCAGGGAATCAGCGCAATTTCTCCTGTTCGTTAATGAAAAATGCTCGTTAAGCAAAACTTAAGAACTTGCAATCATTGAAAAACAGCAAAAAAACAGAAATACCCAACCACTTTAACCTTTACGATGTTTCAACTCTCTTGAGGGATAAATTACAGCGAGTGATTGAGCTGAAAATTTCTCAAACCCTTTGTCGTTCTTTACAAATATTCATTACAAACAATTTCTTGAGCACTTACTTTCTGAAATAAAAGCTGTTTGAAAAAAATGACCCATACTTAAAACGTAATTCAAGCAGTAACTTCAGGAGCAAGTATATTAAAGCAGCTCTTTGTCAACATCTCGCAACTCCTTTAACGTGGTGCCCTAAGAATCGGATAACGAAAATTTACGAGCTCCAGTCGTTTAGCATTGCTTTGTAAAACTCGCGGCGTACTTTCTATTTGTCCTTGGCGCAATCTTTCTCTCTCTCTCTCTCTCTCTCTCTCTCTCTCTCTCTCGTCGAGTATTCTTTGTATTCGCTACAGCCTGCTTTCCTCCCTCCTTCATTTGGCTGCCACGGCGCTCCTTTGTGTCCGCCAAATTCACCCGGCTCTTTGGGGCTTTATGTTTCTCTCTCGCATCTCGCAGTTCAACAACTTTATTTCCCCAAGTAGGTCCATTAGTCAAACTCCGCGGCTACTTCTTTTTCCCGGCTGCCTTGGCGTATACGTTGACGAGCTTTGTACGCTGCTCGATCAACTCAATGGCCGAGGCTATCAAGTCTGCCGAGTGATTTGTTATAAGGATCTACATTATGTATAATGACGGTATTGATTTGCGACGAAAGCGCTTCCACGGAGGTTTGGAATAGATTCAAGCTGCATCAAACGAACAAAAATGGCTTGACGTTAAAAATGCGGGCTAAAAAAAGAAAACATCATCCCGCAAGTATAATCCGATCTGCCGGTCGAATTTATCCTCTATAATACAAGGGTAAATACGTCAAAGCTACTGCCGGCTGCCTCCGGTCGTCAATGCTCGCGCGCGCGCAGCCCGTTTTTCAGCCATCCGCGGAGAGAAAATCCCATAAATCGCCAGGCAGCTTCCGGACGGTGCATTAGGCGCGGCGTCGGCAAAAATATTCTATTCGATCGATCACCTTTGCACTCGCGTGCACACCGGTCCTTCGGCCGCATCCATCACGCGACCTTCGCCCGACGCGAAACTGCGTTAATGACAAAAAATCACTTCCCGAGCCCTGCGGATACGCCCCGCTTTTTTTTTTTTTTGTTTTTTTTTCAGCCTCGGCGCTCTTTTGCGTGCTCCGCGACTCCATTTTCTGCAACTGTCCCATCTGCTTTTGATGGCCCTTTATGAAGGAGAGTCTGAAATATGAGTTTCCTAGGAAGTGTGTGGGTTTGAAGGAGTCGCGTCCGCGGAACGAAGTTTATAATGCGCACGACCTAATAAATAAATAATTATTATTTAAATATTTAAATCACGAATTATTATTTATTTGCTATGTTTAAACGAGTGGAGATCCTTTTATGAATCTATTATCGAATACAAGTATAAATGCCTTGAACGCAATTCTTATATAAAATAACATTTCTGTACGGCTTTTAGAATAATCGAGCACTTTCAGTTCGCAAGGTTGCGGCTTCGTAATGCACACTGCAAAGTTTCAAACTTTGACAAGCTAAATGCGTATAGGATATACCACGGCGCATTAAACATTTTTTTTTTTTTTTTAAACAAATTACGGAGAACACAACAAAGCCGACGGCGCGTTACAGTGCGAGAGTGCGCCATATAATTAAAAAGGCCCGTGGGAAAAGTGGGGGGGGGGCGCAAATGGTGGGAAAGCAGGCGGGCGCTCGCGCGATCGTTACGTCCGGAAACAATGGAGGGACGGTTTACTTTTCGCGCGGTCGCGCGATATCTTTATTTCCGCGGCCCGGTAAATTACTCCGGCTTTTCGAGCGCACTGTGTGCGCCGGAGATAATTGCCACTACACGCCACGGGCATTGACAGCGGCTGATTTTCGTTGCCGCCGACGAAAATTCTGAGCCGCGCGAATTATAACGAGAGAGTCTCTCGGCGGGAGTATCGCCGATCCCGCGATGTACGTTTAAACCGCCGAAAAATACGCGCCGTTATGTGAACGTTAAAATGGCTCGATAAAGTATTTTGATTGAGATGAAACGTGTCGGATGAAGCGCGTTAAAAGATAAATGAATGGGAACTTTCATCTCCTTTGTATCAATTAAGAGCAAAAATTAACTTATGGTATCCTTTCATCAACGCACTACAACTTCATCTATTCTTTGAAGGTGCCGCTTCAGACACCTCCTTTTATTCTCAACATTCACCATCTAACTTCCCTTCTCGCACCTCTCACCCCTCGCTTGCACTCGCTTCTACTTTTTCCTTTCAGAAATAAGTCCGTAGTCATTAAAATTTTCTTCGAAGTTTTGTGAAGTCGACGCTTCATAATTTAACTGTAGCTCTTCACTTTCACGTCATTCAAACACTGTGTGTATAGACTTTTAGACCGGCTTGACTTATATTTAATGAGGATTTCAATCAAACTTTATTTTATGCTATGCTTATGTTGCCTATTGCGTGATAAATTGAAAATTGGGAACAGTTAAAATATAAATTTAATTGGAAATAAATAAATAAATATAGAACGTCCAATTAAAATTATAAATAAAACATCTGCTTTGAAATTGCTAAAAATTGAAAGCTAAAATTTCGAGAGAAACGCATTTTCATTTTTCCTCGTCGGACGTAAAATGAAATAAAAATAAAAGAATTTTCACGAAATTGCAACGCTTGACAATTTACGCTTTTATATACAAAATTCCAACTTTTCAGAATAACGTAGTCGTTACTGTTCAAGCTTCGACTGTTCATTTACCGAAGAAACCTTGCCGAAAAGCTCAAAAAAGACGCTGAAAGCAAATGAATCACAACCCGTTGGTAACTAATGATTTTTTTCCCGGATGCGAAAGCAAAGATCGAACGTTTACATCCCTCGTGAATCATTCACTATCGCGCATTGAATTCAGCAAAAAGCGAAATTACCTGGCGTACCAATTGGATCGATGCACTAAGTTTGTTAACGCAGCAGGCTTCTTGATCATCCTGTTTATTTTGTTTTCCTTTCATTATCGCCTTATTTAAACGAAGAATTATTCAGCGATAATTTCCAAACGTCAAAATTGCGCTACTATATACACTCATTAATTCATTTCAGTTTAAAACCTTTGAACTCAAGACTTCTTAAATCGCGACTTTGCAGAAGGGAAATTTAACGGCTAACCCAGAAATTTATTGTGTTTTCCTACGTTCTACTGTATCAAAATCTTACCGATAAATAAGAAACCATCCTTCAGCGTCTTACTGTCCGCTTTGCCGAGCGATTCGCCCGCTGGCATACTATATTGTCCGCGCGTGCAAAAAAAAAACCGGGAAACGAGCTTGGGTCGATGGTCGAGAAAAATAGCGGGAGAAACGCTCGCTGAAAATAAAAGAGGGATTGATAGCGCGCGACACGAAAGGTCGAGGAATTACGTTGCGCGAAAGGCTGCCAGTGGGGAAGATGTATGCGCGCAAAAAAAGTGTATCGTCGCCGCGTGCGTATAACCGAAGCTGTGTTCGCGTCGGAAAGCATTTCGAGAAGAATTCGCCGTCTTGATATCGTCGTAATGAATCAACATCCACGTCCTGTGCCGTACGGCCCTTATCTCCCTTTTACAGCTAATTTGGCGCGATTAAATCAGCGCAAGATCGACAAGTGCTCGTAAAGTTCGTATAAAATCATCGTAAAACTCAATTTACGTTCGGATTTTCCACATTTCTATCCCCGCGCGAGACATTGTTTATCAATAACTGTAACTTTACGTCGGCGAGTCTTCTCAGCCTCGGGCCGAAGTCGTTTGCAGACAGAATATCGGCTTTTATCACTTTGTCCGAGCTCCCGACTGTACAAATGCGACTTTGCGCGGACACGGGACTTTTGGAAGCTCTCGCTCGCTAATTCAACTTCGTTGTCGAAAAATGCCGTGAGCGGGGCCACTGATACACAAAACGCTCCGCGTTATATCTGGCTCGTATCGATCGGTCTGCGAGAGAGGGAGGATGGGACAATGAACTTTGTCGAAGACTTTGATACCTCTTACGCGTTTCTTTTTTCCGAAGGAGGCAGGAGGAAGAATAGGGGACCGTGGACGATTGCCGTTAGTGCTAATTAGTTTTTGACTGATGGTTTTTTCACATTGATTTTTTGGCCACCCTCTTTCAGCAGTTAATGAATTCGATGCTACTGTGAGAATTATAATTATAATTAAGCTTGTAAAGACAGAACAAATACGTATCTATTTCTTTAGGGGGTCTTTCAACAAAACGTTTGACCATCGAAAAAGAGAAAAATACATATAATTTCTGAGAAAATTAGAAGTTTCTAGGTACATTTTATCTGAAAATATAGCATTATGAAAGTTTATGCTTTGCCTTGACTTACAGCGGCAACCGGTTGATGAATTTTAATGTATTTAGGCTTAAATTCAAAAGCTCTATCAATTTATGTAATTGAACCCAAATAATTTTAATGTATACAACTCTTCAGTCCAAACCCACGCTAAGTACTAACCATTTAAGCCTAATTATTGGAGCTGTAGTTTACGGCAAAGTCACGGTCATAGTACGGGCTTAATGAATTGAAAAACTAAAACTAAGTTTAAGTAAGTTTATAAAGCACTAATTAATGTTTCATTGACTTTTCTCTAAATAATTTAAGAATTCACTAAATAGTACTAGAAACTTTAGAGCTCCATTTATTATGATGTATATCTTGCCTAGTTCAGCTGTTTCCACTGAAATTTCAATTTGATCAGCTAACTTTTTCCATTCTTAAATAAAACTACCCCATCCACTGGTTACATTTCTTTTTTATTAATTTTCAAACACTAGATTTGTTATTACAATCGAACTTTTAAACATTACTCAAACGAAGCTAATGAAATAATAAAATTATTTGCCAACGATCGCGTAATAAATTTTCCAGAACTAACAGAATAAGCAAAAACTTTCTAACGTCACACCACAAGCCGTTGGAAAATAAAACTCGAAAGCGCCCCCCTCCCCCAACACCTACGCTGTATATTTTTGGACCAGCTAAAAAGCCAACAGACAAAGCATAACCGAATTATTTTTCTCTCGCTGCACACTTTTACAGTAAAGGCAAAAAGAAAACAACACCTTCCTACCCCCATAATAACAGCGACTGGCTCTCGCCGTTGATAAAAAAAAAAGAGCAATTCGCCCGCGCGAGCTCAAGCGCCAAATAGAAGGAGGCCAGTAATTGAGTTCAACACGCATCGAGCAACGACGCGCCGCGAAAAGCATGTGAATAAAAAAAAAAGAACAGCCGATCAAGAGTGATAATAATGTAACGTAAAAAAAAAAGGGAGAGGCGAGCGCGCGATGGCCAATTTTACGAGAGCAAGTCGCAAAGTGAGTGCGAGCCGCAGCGACTGAATCACTATCGCAACGAAAGAGCTGCTCCCGTGGCCGTGCTGTCTGACGTTCGATTTTCTCTTTCGTTTATTTACATTCACTCTCTCGTTTAAGTATCTTTCCCGACAAAAATCCCGGCCCAAACCCCCCCTCTCAGCCAACATCAGCAGAACGCACTCGATGCTATGGCCATGCTATATCGATATATACATGTATATGTTTTTAGTGTCGCAATGTTTATATACCAGAATTTTGTAGGAGGCTGCCTGTGAGAACTGCGAGTGGATTTTTATTCTCTCTCTCTCTCTCTCCCTCTTTCTCTTTCTCTTTCTCTCGCTCTAATTTTTACCTTCCTACTCTTTCTTTCTGCTCTTTCTGCTCTTTCTGTTCTACAACTCTTCCTCGCTCTCTCTCTCTCTCTCTCACATACACACACACACACACACTCTTTCTCTGGCCGTCTCTCTCTCTCTCTCCCTTTCTCTCTCTCTCTCTCTGTCTCTCTCTCTCTCTCGCTCACTCTCTCTATCTATCTGCCTGTCTCTATCTGTCTGTCTACGGTCTTTACCAATCTGTGTCTGTATTTTGTTCTATGTGTGTGTACGAGCCTGCAAGTTTCTGTTTGTTTTTGCGTTGAGCATATAAAGCGCTCGAAGTTGTACAAGCGCAATACATAGATCTTTTTTAGCACAGCACGCATCGCACCTCCGAAATGCGCTATTGTAGTGATTTGATGTACTGTACCGCGAGAATCAGTCCCGTATCGACTGGCTTTTTTTTCAACCTGCGCGACAGTAAAAGTTTTTCCCGTTCGTCGAGGCAACGGCAACAATAAAATCTCTTTCGTGAATTCGATCGCCCACTCTGTAATTCTGGAGCTGAATAACTCGCTCGCTGCTGATAGGTTATCTCTGCGTCCAATCAGTAACGGAAAAACTTTTACCTCGCACTTAACTTAACTTCAGCATCGTTCATTTGCCAAAAAGCAAAGAAGAAATCGTTACAACTGTACAAACTTTGGGGGTGTGATAAGTCGATTCCGGGAAGCTACTTACGATAAACTCGATGAGTCTCATGTCACCAACGCTCCTGCCATTTAGAAGCGTCGACGCAAAGTTTAAAGAACACTTTCGCAAAGCCGACACTAATCCGAGTGGGGAAGCTCCCCGGAAACGACACGTAGCACGTGGTAGAATAGCCGGTGATCGATGACTGATTCGAAAGTTTGCCCAATGGTGTTATCATAGCGCTCGTTTAATAATCGCCATTGACTTTTTCTTTCCCCTCCCCCTCCTTCGCCATTAGCATACAGAGTATAATAGCTTAAACTTTTCGGGCGCCACGAGCGAAGCGTATTTTGCGCCGCGAATAAAAGAGCTTCGGAGAGGAAAGAAAAGGTCGGCGGAGACGTTCGACTAAACGGAACGCCAGAAAGGGACTGTGTCGTAGGTACAGCTTGGCAATTTGACGAGAAGCCGTTCGCTCGCGACGAATACCAAAACCTGCCCACTGCCACTCTCCGTCGCGCTCGAACGGCTCTCTTTTCGCGCGTAAGGCAATGAACAGACACAAACATAACACGCACACATACACACACACACACACACACAGCAATCATGAACCACGATACAAAATATCTTGCAAACAAGAAAAATTGATCCACTTACGCCAGCCGAGTCTCTCTAAAACGTGCTTGCTTGGCTTCGCTGTCTCGCAGGTGGATCTCAGGCACATGGACGAGAAGTCGGGCAGCAACGTCGTCGACGTCGGGGTCGATCTCTCCGAGTTCTACATGTCCGTCGAGTGGGACATACTCGAGGTTCCAGCGGTCAGGTGGGTCTCTCAATTCTTTTGCATTCCTCATCCGCTTCAACGTCTTATAAAGTAGCTAAGAAGTCATAACCAAAAAAAAAAAAAAAAAAAAAACGGAGAAATCGCGTGTTCCAGTAAGCGACCAATAACGTATCGATTCGCAATGGATTACTGACAGTTCGGAATTTTTTATTCAGTCTTTGTATCGGCGTTCACGCGCGCGACGTTTTCTGACATTTTCAATTTACATCGCTCGGCCGCCTGATCCGTTTCTGTTCTTTACTACTTGGTTTATCGCCGCTGCAGGCCTGCAGTTTCCGACGAGGAAAAGTATCGCGGCATTTCCTTCTCCACAGCTGCTGTTTAAGCTGAAAATAGGCCTGTAAGTTTTTGTTGTTCATTTGTCTCTTGTCTTGCAGGAACGAAAAGTTTTACACTTGTTGCGACGAGCCTTATCTGGACATCACATTCAATATAACGATGCGCCGAAAAACGCTTTTCTACACAGTCAACATCATCATTCCCTGCATGGGGATATCGTTTCTTACGGTACTTACCTTCTACCTTCCCAGCGATAGTGGAGAGAAGGTAAGTTTATCAGCATTTATTGTACGCTACTTTCGCTACTTCGGATATTTTACACTAATGATTTCGAAATTAAAGAATGTAAAATGAATTTTGGGCAGCATTTCTAGAGTATTTTATTGTTTTATTTTGATTTTTATAACAATTAACTCATCTCTTAATTTAATTCTAAAAATAATTTCTAAAAATAAATATTGTATGCGTGTGAAAGGTATAAAACTATTTTTATAAAATTCTTCGCGTCAATCGAAATTGATTGAAAAGTTATTTAATAAAAGCATCAAATTAACGTTAACGTTTCTTTGCGTCAAAAACCAAAAAGCAATTTCCGTACAGCAACGAAATAATGTGAGGTGTTAACGAATTAATAAAAAATCCAATACGCCTTTTCAAACGAATTTTCAAAGTTATTGTTAAACCCTTTTTTTATCAATCAATTTTAGAAAAAAATAATTATATTATAAACGGATGTTCAAAATTTACACGTCAATAAAAGTTATTAATTTTCTCTAGACTTTTGTCACGATTTTTGTTGAAAAATTTTGCTTACTAATTATTTTAATGTTTCGGAGTTGATAAGGTCCACCGCTTCCATTTCGAATTAAATTTTTAATCATATTTCAAGCTTCATACTCCGAGTTCTTTCATAAAAATGATTACATTCAAGCTTTTTGCTCTTTAATCTTATAAAGTAAGTACAGTAACGACACACAAAAATGTTCGAATGTACTGACATTAAAGAGGATCGTAATTAAAAACCCGCAGAAAATATTTATGAGAATGATATCTGGGTTCAATCAAGTTTTTAATATAAAATATTAAAATCACGCAACGTAAAATCAAAGCTTATTAAGAAGTCATAAACTCGAAATCGTAGTACTTACTTGTAAACAAAAAAAGTAGTAAAAAAATAATTCTGCTCTATCGATCTGCATCTATGCATTGACTAACAAGTGGTGTAAATCAATATTAGTCAGACCTCTTAAGAACCTGTGCTCATTTGTTCATCCGATGTCTTATATTATAACAATTCAGAAACTCGGTACATTACGATTAAAATCGTATTTAGTAATGAGCTCATCGATCGTTCTACAGAGCCGCGAGTGCAAAAACATTAGCTCCCAAGGCTGCAGCATAGAGCGCATTAATTATGCTGAAGGCACGGTTTCGTAGGTTAAGTCTCATTTCTTGCACTGCAGGAGAATTTGAGCTTCAATATATAAACACGCATAATTAATCTGAATATGAGAAGCAGTGCGCCGAGAGCCGGTTAATGTTTCGGAGGTATAAAGAAGCATGAATTTTAAAAATGAAATGCTTCAATGTACTTTTTTAGTATAACTTAAGGAGTTCATTGTGCGTAATAAAATCAAATGAAAGATTCAAAGGAAAAGTGATTCTTCGCCTTTTTCACATAAAAAGAGAATGCTATTTTACACGGAAAAAATGGCTTCATAAAGTTTTTCTTGGTATCAGACTCTCTGCGAATCTCACCGAATCGGCAACTGCGCAACGAAATCACGGCTCGACAGTTACGTATACACATCGGCAGCTGTATTAACTGGCAGAGTCAGCTACTGCCGTCTCGGCCGGTCGCTCCACTGACCACTTACACGAGTCCTCCTACGCAGTAATTCTCTCCTATCCCCCCCCCCGCTGATCGTGCACGATCGCACGAAAATCCTGACGAATGACTGGACGATTCTGACTAATTGGGCGCGCTTAGATTGCGGAACTATGCTGCTCTTCAAGCTCGGTTTAAAGGGGAAAGCCGTCGGGCATTTTCGAAGGATAATTGTTTGTTGCACAATGCTTGATTGTTCTATGTAGTTACCGATTAACGTATCTCAAAAATTCAAGTACCAGTCAGCAAGTTTTTGCAAAGTGAGTATATTACCAATTTAAACGTCGATTAGCCATCGAAGCTTGGAGCGGTTTGGACTTGCGCAAAACTATATCCTATAAATATTCACTCGGTCAAGAATCGATCTTCCGGTCGCGAAACTACATACTGCATACATTTCTCTGAACAATATGAGGGCCGCACAGGTAAAGCTGATGGAAAATTGACGTTTAAAGCTTGCGTTTCTGCTGCGATACACGAAGCACGCGGCTGTGGCGATTCCTTTATCCGGAATTTACTACTTCGTGGCCGGCGATTTTTCGACATTAATATCGAATATTCGGATTGAATGATTGCCTGAAAGTAGCCATTGCTTCCAAATCCCAAATTTAGAACGAAATTATTAATAATTTGGTAATGAATATATAGATTTCATTGATTTAAAAATACGAGCGCTGAATATCTTGAAACTGCACTTCAATACTAACGTTCAGGTTTTCTGACTAGAAAATTAGACACCCTAGACAATCGGTTCGTTCAAGAGCAGTTTTTTTTTTGCCTCGTCGGTCGCACTGTTCCAGTTTAATGAGGCAGACGTTAAACTTTCCGACTGTTACTTATAGCCTCCTCATCTCTCCGCTTCTCTCGCGGTCTTTGTTTCCTGTTTGCGAAGAAAAGAAACAAAAGTACACGACACCATTCTCCTAATTACCGGCGAGTTAGTAGCGCCCGACGGTAAAGCTTCTTTATCTCCTCTTGCGGTCTGTCAGCTTTCATTCGGAAGTTATTCGGAATTGAGTGATTTAGCCGAGTAATTTCGGATGCTCTCCAGTGAAATTGATTTAATTGGCTGAGTGAAGATTCTAGTTTTAAGTAATTTTCCTCAATCGATAAAATTCAATCTCCTTTATCCGTAAATGAAATCTTTTAGCTCAAAGTTTCGGACAAAGTCTTTCTCGCTAAAAGATTTCAAATGAATTTTATGCTCGTTCGTAATTATCATGAATGCATAAGTATAAAGTAAATAAAAAAGCTCCATTTTAATTTAATTCCGATCCGTTCGCCAAAATATATACTCATGCAAAGACGCAGCTCAGTAAATAAAAAAAGGTATCCTCCTCCGAAATACTTTACCAGAAACGTAGCAGAGGATAAAAACGTCCCCTTCGAGCGAGAGTTTAAAAAATCCCTTTTGCACGCGAATCTTATGAATATAAATTCGACGAGCTATCCGAAAAAGCACTGTGGCGGCATATTCAAAGAGAAGAGCTCTAACAAAAATCTTCTCTGAATTTCAGGTGACGCTTTCCATTTCGATTCTCATCAGTCTCCACGTGTTCTTCCTGCTGGTAGTCGAGATCATACCGCCGACTTCGCTGGTAGTGCCGCTGCTCGGCAAATATCTCATATTCGCCATGATTCTCGTCTCAATAAGGTAAGGTTAACGCTACTATAGAGTGGGGACTAAATCGAAAAATAAATCCGCTTCGAGATTCAATATTTTTTTTTAACAGAAGAGAGATAGGAAGTTCAGAAAATTTCTTATTAAAGTAAAAATGAGAGGCGGAAAAAAATTTCATAAAGTTATCTTATGAAATTGAATTTTGAACGTCGAGCTTTATTAAATCAATTTAAAATAACACTGCCCCAGTTCTTTCCAAATTGGTCTTCTAATAACACTTTACTTAGACGATTAACATTATATTTTATCTCGACGTTTAATGACGTAATATATTTCACGCGATTTTATCGCGTAAAATGTATGTAAGTAAGACCGAGAATACAGTTGCCTGAAATTTTCCAAGAATAAAACGAGTTCAAAGTAAAAAATTCGCCATTTGAGAGAAAGGCTTTTTTCAAAACTGTCACTTGCGCGCCGTGCAACTATTAACAAGTGAAAATTTGGTGATAATATTTTGCGCAGGCGCCAGAAAGTGCGCATCGTTGCCCTCGCGAAAAAAAAAGCGAGAAGCGAAAGAAGTGCAACGCCCGCGAGCTTTTCACAATAGGGATTAAAAGAGGCTTTTCCGCGTTCGAGCCCTCTTTCACTCGAACGAGAAAGGCACGTGAGCTTTTGTCGACAAGTTCGCGCCCCCTTTTTATTGCGGAGGAAGCACGTGAATGCTCTCTTCTCGTACGAAATATCTCCGAAGATATATATTTTCCGCCCGAGTTTCAGTCTCTGTGGGCTTTGCAATTTAAAGAAGCGGAAATCAATGTTTGTATCGGATAATCGGGGGAAAATTTTCGCTCCGACTGCAATAAGCCTCCTAATGGGCAGAGCCTTTTTTTTCCTCGTTTATCACAAGAGGTAAAATCGCATCGTAGTGGCGATTATTCTCTTTAATCCGGGAGCGGAGCAGCCTCGTAAAACGAATGAAATTTTGAAGAAACGTTATATACCCGGACAACAATATCACTTTGCCGTCCCCGTTCGGTTTTATCACACTCCGTCGAAAGCGTAAGCCGCGCACTAGACGAGAGCGATACGTCGCGATCAGTTTTACTGTATGGAAAACAGGTCGTCCCCCGCGTCGTCGCGGCAATAAAAACGAAGCTGCGCGTACGACGATACGGCAATTGCCGAACGTGTAATACGTAGATAAAGCCGGCCAGTCTCGCAGTCTGCGCTCTTCGTTAGATCTGGGTTATCTGATGAGTGCAGGGAGCAAAATAGCTTCGGCTTCCCGTATCGATTTGCCGAAGCGTCGAACGTCTTGATTGAACAGCTTGATGCGCGAGGAAACGAGCGTCACTGCCGATAGGACACGACCCATTAAAAGGCTCGACTTGAGCGTAGAGCAGGTCGTTACGCTCGTCGTAGGTATGAACTTGCCGAAGATTCTTGCTACTCGTTAAGGCTGCATTCAACGGTTGCGTTGCTCTTTCAAAGGGTCTGAGAAGAATTGCTTGACTAAAAATTCATGCTAATTCCTTCCGTGACAGGAATTGTCGGATCGGAAGATATCTTGTACTTCTAATGCAGATCGAACGTGATATTTTTTACGTATTTTTTAAATTGGTGCTTTATTTATTTATTGCAAAACAGCAAAGCTCTGCATTGATATTTCCTCGTGAAGCAACTGGAGAGAGGCAAAGTGTGCCGTTTAAATCGAGCCTCGTCGTCTCTTAGCATTTAGATTCCTTAACGAGCAAACAACCTTCTCAAACAAAGCCAGCACTTACTAATCTCGAAATTCTCTTATGATGCAACGTATAAAAGCCGAGCCTTGCCTTTTACCTTCTATACAAACACTCTTTCGAATCTCATGCACAGAACAGTAGAGGCAAAAGATTTTATTACCAAATATTAACAATTTCTGATGAAAAATTCATTTTTTTTCAATACTCTTAAAAAAGCTGCACTAAAGAAAAACTGGCCGTTAATTATTTGATGAATTTTCAACTACTCAAAGTAAATCTTCCCTCGCATTTGCAAGTCACATTTACACGAAGACACTTAGCAAGAGCACTTGGAAAATGCTCACATTCTGAGGTTACGCTCATTCAAATTCACGCTCACCTCCGGGACTAATTAGAAACTCGCAGCTGGGACTAAAAGCTTTCTAGTTTTTCACCTTCGGTTCGTTTGCTCCGCGACGCTTTCAAAGGGTCGCCGGAGTGTACGTAAATTCCGAGAATTTCGATATAGATGGACAGAGATATACATTAGTCCAATGAGCATACTAAAAAATATTGATTAAAATATCACAGTCTGATAATCACAAACAACTTAATAATACAATAATAATATAAAAATATTATACAATAACATTATACATACTATAAAATTGGAGTAGATCCGGTCATTAAAATTAGTAACACGACGTAAATGCTCATAAAATAAAATACAATTCTCAGATAAAAATGCATGCACTCGTGCCTAACTATTCACTAAGCACGTTCATCCTCCCATCTTAAAATGACTATATCTACGGGACAACAAGGGGGGAAGGGGGAGGGTAAGTAATAAGGACGATGAAAGGAAATGACGTTGAGCCGCATTAAAGTTCGAGCACTGATGAATCGACTTGCGCGCGCTGTTTAGAGGGAATTTGCGTGCAAATTGTTTCGCCGGGAGTTAGATGACGTTTGCGTTCCAGTTACGAAGGGTGCAAAAGTGAAAATTCAGAAAGCAAGTTTATGCAGGTTGCAAGTTTTATTTCTTGAAGCTTTTCGAGATTAAAAGCCGCTAGACTTTACGGCACTTTGCTCCTTAACATTAAATTTATGCAACGCTCGCATTCGGTAAAACATTTCTCCAGTTTTATTTATAAGTAAACGAAAAAAAAAAAACATTGTTTCTCAGCTCTTTTTGCAAAGACCACTAATTGCTAGTATATCTCCGGCGCAAACTCATTTCCGTCGGCAGTCCGTAATTAAATCACCTCATCAATTATTATTATAACCGAGAGAGCAAAAATTCGAGTTTTCTTAATCTCCTCCCGCTAAACTTGAAGCATTCTCTTCCGATAACGACCTCATTCTCGAAAAGCTCGAGCTCGGCAAAAGGAACCCCAAGGCACTACGCTACCCAAGGCGAAACGCCCCTGCTTCTGAACCAAGAGGCTAAAAAAAGGGGCTTGTTAAAGCTACCAACGCCGGCTTACGCTCGCGCGGTGGTGCCGCGTTCCGCGCGCGTTTGCTTAATTGCGCCGGCTCGAAACAGTGGCCGATTGAATTTTAAGAGAGAACGTTTTTGTACTGCATTTCGGTATTCCATTTTTTTTTTTTCCAATATAGCCGCGATTGGCCAGTCGACAGAGGGAGCCAGTGTAATATATTTGATTGCGTCCAAAGTTGACTGATTCTACTTTGGCCATTTTTTTCGGAAGCTTTTGTTCATATAAGAATATAATTATAGAATTAAATTGAGTTTTATTATAATTTTTATTTTAGCATCGAGTAAGCTTCGCAATTTAAAAAGAATTTATTTTAACGCGATCCCATCAGGAATTTGAATTTACGCCCGCAGCGGCAAGTCCCTCTGGGATTAAATCTCTAAATTTCTGAACGTTGAAAATGAACGAACGATTAATCATCAAAACGAACTGATAATTTACAATTTTAACGACACCGCAAATACTATTAAAAAAAAATTTGCTAACGTCCCGACAGCTCGGCATTAAATCACGAGTTTGACAGTTTTGAATTAAAATAATATTATCAGTTTTTCTGGGCAGACAAAATTTAAATGTGTAAAGCAAATTATTGAAATTTACATTTGCACATCACTATCGTAACTGGCAAAAAAGTTTTAATGCATTTATCAACTTTTTTCGAAAAAAAAAATAATAATAATAATAAACGTAAAACGAATCGAGTGTCCTCGATAATCCATTAAATATTACATCTCTCCGCGAAAACTCGTGTAATTGGACCCGTTGTAAAAAAATTGAATAATTTTTCGAAATTAAAAACTCTCTGCAGCATAAAAATTACTATAAGAAACCGTCCGTAATATTAATAATTGTAGATTTTTCAAGGCTTATTAACGCCCTAAATTCGCGTACCTTTATGATAATAATATATAGTCGCAACGATAACGAATCTGCCTCATCGAGATAACTGCCGTCAGTATTAAGGAGCTGGACATCAATAAAGAATACGAGCGTTAAGCAGCAAAAAAGGGGGTCGCTTCTGGGGGCCGAGCGCAAACACGAGCGAACTCATAAGCGAGTCGACGTCTCGAGAAGATTCGCTCCGGACTGGAGCCGCTCGTCGCCATTAGAGCCGCAGTTGTCCTCGGCTTACGCGGTACTCGCTAGTTAGAAGCAGCGCGGATGCCGGGAAAGTGGGTGGCAAGTTGAACCAAAAGCGCCTATTAATATTAAAGCCGCGCAAGCTGCTACAAGCTCGCAAGGGAGCGGGGAAAGGGAAAGAGAGAGCCTCGGGCGGCGGCGGGGCGCATTCGGCGCGAATGAAAACGCTCTTCTGAAATTAATGTCCCGCCGCCGGAAACGGAAGTAGGCAGCCGACCCCCTGACCCGGATTAACCCATGACACACGGCTCTTTTCACTCCCTGCTTACCGAAAGAAAATCTACCCGGACCCGAGCGGAGAGCTTTTTTTTATCGCCGCGCACTTTATCTACGAATTTTCTTACATTCGAACGTTCCTCGGGCTTTCACAAAAGCGCAGCTGGACGCGATATAGGATAGGCAGTTTGCTTTGCGCGCCACAAAGCAGAAAATGTCACACGGGCTTTACAAACGAACTGATTGATTATGTACAATATTAATTTCTACTTTTTCGTAAAACTAATTGTTGGATCGTACCAAGATATTCCATACCCAATACAAATGCGATTAAGTATTAACTTGTTATATTTAAAAGACTAGCACCATCCAAGCGTGCTTCGCGCGCGCTGAACGTATTTTTTATATTAGCAATATAGTTTAATAGTAAACGACATTTTATGTTATTGATTATTAAAATTAATTTAAATCTATTTTAATAATCGCAAACAATTACTAAATTTCGATCAAAAAATTTAATAATGCATAAAATATTTTGAGGTTAAATTTTAGAATAAAATTTTAGAATTTATAAATATTTTTCTTTTGTTTGATAACATCGCGACTTTTTTTAAAAGGATCAATCAGCAACAGTTTTAAAATGCTTTATTCTAAATCCATCACTTTTTTATAAGAGGATAATAGGCGACTTAAATTTTTACTTTTTAGAATCATCATAATCCCTATTGTGAAACGTCCAAGCAATAAAGGTGCGCGAAGATAAAAAGTTTCTCCTTTTACTTTTTTGTTTCCCGTATACGCGCACGTGTCCCCGTTTTTTTTCGCGAAGCACTACTCTATTGCACTGTACACTTTATCGCATTGAAAAAAAAATTGTTTAACCCACGAGCGATAAAAAGATTTAAAGGGCTTAATTTAAAGCGATCCTTTGACTAGATCAACGAGCTATGAATGATAATGAATTACAATGAAATGTTGCCGTTTCCAGCCAGTTCTGGACCGGTGAGCTCGCTGACTCGAAAAATGAATAGGCGCGGTGGATATACTGTCAGGCCTGGACGGCAGAAGGCCGTGAAATTGAAAGCGGCCCGTAAAAAGGGAATAATTTTCCGCGAGCTGGCGGAGATCCGTCAAATACAATAGGCCGCCAGTCCTCGATTAATCGATGAAATTTCCTTAGTTTCCGGTTCTTATCGGCATTTTCCGCTTGGATTAGCGACGCCAGAGCCGGAAAGCCTGCATTAATGCTGTCGCCAGCGTATTTAATACGCCGATTCGGGCGGTTATCTCTCTCTCTCTCTCTCTCTCGCTCGCTTTCTCGGGGTCTACGTCTGGATGGTTAGATTGGAAATTCCAGACAGTGAACGGTGAGCGGCGGCCCCTTGAACTCGTCCTCGTTTCCCCGGCTATATATATATATATATATATATATATATACATATATATCTAGGCTCGGCTGGCCTGAGCGTGCCGCGCTTGCGGAATTGCAATATTCGGGGAAAAAGGGGGAAGCCGTCGACGCTAACTTTTACTTTATAAACCTTTCACGCCCGAGGCCTCCTTTGTGGCCGCTTTGCCTTTTTTCTACTACTTCTTTCTCTTCTTCTTCTTCTTCTTCTTCTTCTTCGTCTTCCGCTTCTTCCGCGCCTTCTCGTGCTTTCTTTAGACTCCCTAGCCAAATGAAAAGCTGGCGTCGCAATTAATAGAGCTGAAATTTCTGGAGATCGCTTCTTCCTCGGGAGGAATTTTAACCTGTCTTAAGAGAAGGCTCGAGTGAAATATTAACTAAACTAAATTGAAATTCCTGATTAAAAACCGTCGGTAGAAAGGATTGCGCTTCTTTCTCTTGAAAATTTTACGCCCTTGTGTGCAGTTCTCGAGCGGATTACTTGTTTACGATCCTCCCGCGCTCGTAAAGACGGGAATTTTTTTACAACAAGATATTCCGGTAATCACCCCGGGGCAAGTGATCAGCTGTTAAAAACAAATTTCGACCTTTCAACATGCGCGATTCGGCGAACGCGGGGAACAAAGGAACGGGGAAAAGTCCGGACGATCGTTGCTACTTGTCACTATCGCCAAAATTAGTCGGGAAATTTTTATTTCCTCGTAAAAGCGAGCTTTACGAGTGTTCTGACTTTTTTTTTTTTTTTTTACTACTGCGACGTCGTTTTGCTTTTCTACGAATGCCGCATTTCCGCCGCGGATGTTTCCTGCATCAATTTTTTTATCAGCCTACCCTGACGTCGGATGTGCTACCTTTCGTACTTTCACAGCATAATGTTTTTTTTACATTCGATCATTCGGCTTAAATTAGCATTTCGTAAACCTCAAAGTTAGTGATATTATTTTTTACTAATAATTAGTGATTTTCTAATGTTATTGAAATACTATTTACATCCTATAGAATCTCGCCAAGGTTCGAATTCGTTACATGCTATAGAGTCTAAATTAAAAACAACTTTTGATGAGGTTACAATGTATGGATGAAAAGTTTAACTCTGATTAGTCTGACTGTGATCAAAATGAATAGCGAAATCAAATCAGCTAGCAAAGGTGTCTTCAAACCCTCCCATCAACCATAAACTCAGCCGATAGCAGCTCGATTCGTTCTCGTAAACCCAGAGACGAAAGTCCACGTGACGTTAACACCCCTTCTTCTCGCACAATTTTCGAATATAAGCCTTCCGGACCGATTCTTTGCGGAGAAACGGGAGGGAGAGGGGCAATAAAAAAGCTGAGTGCCGGTTCTAATCGTTTTATCGCGGCTGTCCTTTGCTTCCGCCTGTAAAACAGCAATGACTAGGCATTTTGCTCGGTTCATCGGAAGAGAAGCAGAAAGGAGAGTCAGATAAGATTTATCGTTCCGGAACTTTTTTTATCCTCTATTTTGAACGTACGCTGGGATGGCCCGGAAATCGCTTCCTATTCATAACGCAATAGAACGTGTCCTGGAGTTCTTTGCTTTTGTTTTTTTTTCTTTTTTACTTTCTCATAGAGCTTTGGATAGGTGAAATTTTTCGAGTTTCGTATTTTGACGTAGAAGCACATTTTTAGGTTCAGAGAGTCCAAAAAAGTAATTTTATAAAAATGTCCGGATGTATGTACGTACGTATGTATGTATGTAGCTCCCCCTTAACTACTTTTAAACGACGCCGTGGATTCGCTTAAAATTTCCCGCACAAGTTTCATTTCATTTTACTGAGGGGGCTTAAAAATTTCAAGCACTTCTATAGATTAGTTTTTGTTTTATCGTCAATTTTCGATTTTTGAAAAATTTTAATGATAGGATTAATGTTAGGAAAAAAAAACAATAAAAACAAAAATAACAAAAAAATTTTTTTTCGACAAAACATCCATTCGACAAAAAAACCATTTGACAAAAAGGTTTTCGACCAAACGTCCTTTCGACAAAAAGGTTTTCGACCAAAAGTCCTTTCAATCAAAAAGTTTTCGACCAAACGTCTGTCGACCAAAATTCTTTCGATCAAAATGTTTCGACAAAACGTCCTAGAACCTTTTCAATTTTTTGAATATCTGTACCTTATTAAATAATCGGTCTTTTTCAACGATCGGCCACTTAATATTTTTTTCGTCTTTCACGAAATTTTCAAAATTAAAAAAAAAATTTTAAATTCATCTACTAGTTTTTGTTATATAGCGATTTTAAATTATATATATAACATATTACAGTCATATTATTATTATTATTATTATTTTATTATGATTGTCTATATTAGTTTCATCAATATAGTTAGACAAAATTCAACCATTGTTACCGCATCATTATTTTAATGTTCTCTATGAGAAAGCATTGTGCCAAAATCGGTTGGCAGCCTTTTTGTATTTCGTACTCGTCGATCAGCGTTTTGATTCTGACATTTGTCTTTTCAGCTTTGTATTGCGGATGACTCGAAGTGTCAGCGGAATATCAATTTTTTATGTAGATAAGCAATGTCACTCATGAATTTGCTTTTGCTTTTTTAGGTGTATTTTAGCTTGAATACATTTGAATAATGCAGAAGCAGAATTTAAATTGAAAATTGAAAATCTATTAAATCGATGTTTTCAATCCTTTATACTTTATGACGAATAAAACGAAGTATAGCGATATATTTTTTAATTATAATCTTATTTCATTAAAGTAACCCTGGTAGAAATAGAAAACATTTCTTACCTAAGAAATAGGTAGCAGAAAATAAGATTGGGTAGCAACGAGCTAACCTTTTTAGAATATAATTTCCTAGTATGAAACGTTTTTTTTTACATGAATTAAGCATTTAATAGAATCAAATCTTTAACCCATTTTTAAGGTATTAAGTAGC
>JAWWML010000062.1:12024246-12038359 GCA_035047165.1 Ormyrus rosae
TAAACTCTTCATAATAGTCAGTAAACGGTATAATAGTGTGCTTTGTTGGTCTTTTTGTGAGGTACGATTTCGCTAACAGTGTATACGTTAATGAAGGATAATAAAGCACAAAACGATTTTTACAAGAAAGCTATTAAACCCCAGAGAGATAAAAGAGTTATAATCGCGCTCGTAAAAAATGAGGCATTCGCCGGAAAAGATCCGTTTAAACAAGCACACTCCGTAAAACGCGAACCGAGAGCAATGAACATTCATCGCGCCGATTAAAATTTCCTCGCTCTTCCCCTCCGCCCCCATTAAAACGGGATGACTCTCTGCCTCTCAGCTTGACGGACGGAGCACGATTCGGCGGCAGCTGCCTGATCCACGGGCCGAGTCTGCCCCGACTGCCGCTCCACGCCGACTGCGAGGACCTCCAGGTCGGACACGGGAGCGAGAGCGCCGCCGCCGCCGCGGCCACCGCCGCGGTCCTCGAGGAGTCCAAGAGCCCCGTGCTGAGACCCTCCGCCACCTTCTCGCACTCCAAGTGCCCGCCCGAGATACACAAGTCCTGCCTCTGCGTGCGCTTCATCGCCGAGCACACCAAGATGCTGGAGGACTCGACCAAGGTGAGAGGGCCACGCTTTCAAGGGAATTTCGTTTGATAAAAAACGATTCCGAGTTATTCGCATTTGGATCTAGTAAAATTATATTTACATATAAGAAAGAATGTCTTTATAGCGTGAATTTATTATCTTCCTTAAGTAAACAAAATTTTAATTTATTTTTTTAAGGAATTTGTATTATGATGAAACTCTAGCAAGAATTTTTAATTTTTGTTTCAACAGTCTGACATTCTCTTAACTTCGCTTATTAATTTTTCATCTTTTAAAAAGTTATTAAAATTATAAAGTTGCAATTGAATTCGGTAACTATAAGAGATCGCGTTATACAGGAAATTTTTAAAGCATATCATTATGAATAAGTCGAGTTTTCATTGGAAAAAATGGATTAAGGAGTGAAAGAATGAACTAATGAATTTTTGCGCGACATATAGTTAATATACTTTCATAAATTCAATATCCACCGTTACTGCAGAAACTTCGGTTGAAATTGAAATTTAAAAAGTGTCGAAAAAAAAAGTCACGCTTTCATTTTGGTAAGAAAAAAAAAAAACGAAGAACCTGCGAACGACTTGTCCTCAGGTGAAGGAGGACTGGAAGTACGTGGCGATGGTACTGGACCGCCTGTTCCTATGGATCTTCACTCTGGCGGTGTTGGTCGGTACTGCGGGCATAATCCTCCAGGCGCCGACCCTCTACGACGACCGAGTTCCTATCGACAAAAAGTTCAGCGAGTTCGCGACGACGACGGTCGTCAAGTGCCCGCCCCAGTAATCGACTCGGCACGCAACAACCAACGTCGACATCACCCCTCTCTCTCTTTTCTGATCCAACCTTCCCTCCCACACTCGTCCACTCGCCAATCCATTCGCCCATCCGAGCGAACGAGCCCGAGTGGAAGTGCGCTCGTCGGCCTGCAGTCTAGTGCTTCTTCAAGCCCGGAAAGTAAGCGAGACGCGAGAGAATTGACGATGCCTTCGAATGTTGTTTATGCATCACTGACCATAATGCGTCCCGAGAATTGAAGGGGCTGAGAGTCCAAGGAAGAGAGATATTGAAAAGAGCTTTTTTTTTTCTGGTGTGCGAGGTTAACACTGGACCTTTTTGTTTCGCGGCTTTGAAATTTGTGCTTTTTCCCAAGGAGCTTCGACACTTTCCAGCCTTCGTTCGATACGTTACTAATAAAGCAAGTTTTTAAAGATTTTTAAATATTATATTTTTCAAAGAACGTTCAAAAAGTTAATGACAGTTTTACTTAATAGAACGAATTACATACAACTATGTAAACGTGTTTCCAATATAAGAAGATTTTATGCAAAAAAAAAAAATGAAAACTTTATAGTTTATAAATATTGAGAAAGTATTGATTTCAAAGCAACCAAAGATGCGTGCGTTCGAAGTGATTGTGATATACAGAAGCGTGCGAGAACAATTAAAAATCTGCGTACGTTAAAAAAAATGCGCAATACCATAAATTTGTCCCGAAGGTTTTCGCTCTATTAGCGAAACAACATTTCTATAAACATTGACTATATCAATCAATGCGCCAACCGTCAAAGTTTTCCAATTTACCGTAATTTCCAGCAAAACTGTATTCGCATTAGAAAACGTGAGTGGATTTTCAACTCCGCGGAAAAGACAAAACAAAAGAGCAGAGAGGATGCACTGACGAGGAAAGTTCGCCTTTTACATTGCTCGTTATAATCGCAGCTCGTTCCACGTCCCAGTAAGCTCAAACTTTTTCCTTTCCCCTGCATCGTTCCGCGTCAAACGTCGCGAGAGGGAATGATTTCTCTCCGATGAAATGCCGAGGAAACGTCGACGTTCGAAATGCCGCGCGGAACGATAAAAATAACCGGCTGGCAAAAAAAAAAAAAAAAAAAAAAAAAACGCTCTAAACCATCCGTCAATCCGGAGGTTAAGCTCGTTCGAACGTTTGCGCGCGAATTCAGAACGTCGCGCGAACCGCAGCCAAGCACCCACTCCTCGGTTTGTGCCAACAAGATGCACCCCGCTTCATTTGCCCCCTTCCCCTCGCCGGTGTACATCCGCCGTTGCTCGCCGACGTGCACGCGCGTCTTTTTGACGTTTTTATACGCTATACAGCGCGCTCGGCACGAGGTGTACGAAAGCTGCCATTACATACTATAATAAGTGCGTGCGTGCGTCCGTGAAAGGAAAAAAAAAAGAAAAAAAAGAACACAAGTAGGAGGGCCGCGTACGCGGAGTAAGTAAGTTTTAAGTAAGCACCGTAACAAGGAGGGACATCGCTCGTGCTCGTGAACCGTACGGGGTTTTTCGGAGCTTCGTCGAGACGCGTTCGTTGCCATATCGCCGTCGCGGCCGTTTCGTTCCGCGCGACGTGTACGTCCGGCTCGGCGAAGTAGCTAATCAAAGTTTGGCGCTTTTGTTTTTTTTTTTTTTTTTTTTTTTTTTTTTTGTTTTCAGCGTTGGCGTTTCGCGATCGAGGAAATTCCTTTTGTCTTAGCGCGCGCGAGCAACCGTTTTGCAAGCTGCCCGGAACGCGAACGAATTACCGAGAGTCTACTGCGACGTTCCGAAAGAGACGCTTGCGGGGTTTTTATTTAGATAATAGAGAGCCGTTGGGAAGGAGAGAAACGTACGCAAGTATCTTGGAAGATGTTTTAACGAATATAAATTCATAAACGAAACAGAGTCGTCCGACTTTGGGCTGAAAAATGTAACCTACATATTTCGTAGATCGCGGATCCTGACATCACCGCGTCGTTTATATATACTTACCGAACACGCGTTTTAAATGATATATAATACGTATAGCTATGTTTTGTATTGCAAAATCGCTGCTCGGCCGTGACGATTGGAAAATAGGACTTTTCTATAGCGATTTAGCTTACACGCGTATTCTAGCCGAGAAAGCTATTTACATTTATATTGTGCACAGGTATATATAGATGAGAGCTGAGCCGTAACGTATGGATTTATGCGGAATCGCCAATGCCGAAACGGGCTGATTTCATTTCTCTTCTTCTTCTTTTTTTTTTTTCTTATTTCGTTTTTCCGTCCTGCTTTTATTTCATTCGAAATCTATCGCCACACAGAGAATCTGCAAGCTCGACGTTTAGAAAGGTTCTAATCCAGCCCCACGCGAGGCGTCTCAAATCCTCGTGAAAACCTTCCGAGCCCTCGAGAAAACGTCCCGCGTCGTAGAATACCATAATACGAAAAAACCGACTGAGCAAAGAATCCGCATAAATCCTCCCCCCGGCCGCGTCGCCTCAACAGTGTAAAAAGCAATCCAGCCGATTCGCCCGGCCGAACGGAGCGCGGAGCAGCGGACTTGAGCGAACTCGAGAACTCTCTCTCTCTCTCTCTCTCTCTCTCTCTGTCTCTTGCCGCGCCGAGATTGACGCCGCGCGACCGAGAAAATCGCCAAGTTCGCGGCCCGCGGATGCCATTCCCGGCGCCTCGTCTATATGTACATAAGAAGCGCATTCTAGGCTCCTATACCGATCGATTTCGATGCCTGCCATTCTCCAGCGCCGCCGGAATTTTCGAAGCGGAACGCCGTTCGTGCAGCGCGGAGAGATCCGTCTTTGAACGCGGGGGAGGGGGTTGGGGGGCGCTTCGACGAGTCCGAATTTCCCCCTTCCGCCCTTAATTCGCTCAAAAGTTTCGTTCGATCGTTCTTTTTTAAGCTTCGCCGCGGAGAAATGGGAAGCTCTTCTCTTTATTCTTTAACGTCTTAATCGCCCTTTGCAAGGAGTTTTGCAGAAACGCTGCTCGCGGCTTTGTCTTTTTGTAGATATTGCGTCAGCCGAGTTTAAAGTGACGATGCTGATTTGAGATATTATTTGAGGTATTACTTTATCGCTGACTTTTTTTTTCATTTGACGGATAGTAATATTTAGAGCATAAGTGTTAAGGAAATAATAAAGCAAAATTATTAAACTAGAGACAATGTCAGTAGACATTACGCGACTTGCCATTGAGAAAAGAAAATAAGATGACTATATATTACTGGACAAACGTTCAAAGGCGTACAAGAAGAAATTATTTTTTTGTTTTTGCATTCGCATAGCCCTGAACGAACGCTGCGCTATTTAGAACTGTGCGAATAATGCTATAAGTATGAAAGTCTACAATAACGTCTGACCAAATTGTAATTAAAAATACGAAAAAATGAATTTGAAGAGGGTTCGCATCTCACATTTGCTTATTTCAATACAAGTGCGCGATATTTTCGGTGAAATAAAAAAACATTCTGGCCTGCCGATTAAGCGATATTGAACGACTGTAAAACTTAATAAATGTCTGTTACATAGCTAATTGTATAACTATATATTATCTTTTGTCCGAGAAGCGTTCGGGTAACGTTATAAAATTCCTTGCGTGGAATTCGGGATTAGCGAGGGGAAACGTTTCTCGACGGAGAAGTAACGAGAGGATTTACCCGAACAATTCTCGGAGAAAGAAGGGGAAAAGTCTTCTCGTATATTATTATACGGATGCGTACGCGCCGTTACTCGCGGAATAGGAAAACAGAACAAGAGCAAGAGAAGAAGCCGGAGGATGGATCGTATTATATGAATACACACACACACGCACACACACACACAAACAAACACACACATACATATATAATATATATATATTTGCGCGGAACAAACGACAGAAGCGAGTCGTTATTTTTCCGATAAATTATTATGTACGTATATAGTTAACGTTTAAGAGTAAGGAGTAAAGCATACGAATTCTAAAGCCGGTAGCTGTAGACGCAGGAACCGAACGCGGAGGGAAGCGCGCCGTGACATTTTTCAGGCGCGCGCGCGACTCGGTTTCGAATGTCCCCCCACTGTTTACTTGTCACGCCGTTCCCGCGTTTTCTCTTTACAAGCGTACATGTACATGTATATATGAACTTTGCCGAGTGTGTCAATAGTCAATACATTGCCTCTGCATTGCTCCGTCTTTCTCCCTTCAGCTCGTTGGCTTAGTTCTTCGTTTTCTTCTTTTTTCTATTTTCCTTTTTACCCGAGCGCAACGAGAGTAAACGGACGGGTTTGCCACGTTCGACGAGCGCAAAGGGTAAATTATCCGCTCGTTGGCTCTCGGCTTTGAATCGAAGTAGCTCTGTGTTGGCTTCGCGTGGTCGATGATGCACCAACGCGGATGAAAAAAGCTTCCGAGTGCACGGAAGCGAAATTGTCTTACCTCTATGACGCGCGAAAGCCGTTTTAAACGATACAACTCTGATTCTGATAACCCGGCTCGGGGCGAAGAGGCAGATTGGGCCGAAATTCGAAAGCTCGTCTCGGCAGCCGAGGAGAACTGAAAAAGCGGTGCATTACGTCGAGAGGGGGAGATGGCGGAATGCCGATAAGAGGGAAATGAATCTTTCGATATCGCGAGCCAGCTCCGAAATTGGGCATCACCGAGAGCGGAAGAGTGAACGGTAACACAAAAGGCTCTCGGGGGGGGGGGGGGTAATCTGGAAAAGAGTACAGGCCCGGAATAACAAAGCGACGCGCGATGAATCGCTCTTGAGTGGCCGTTAAAGCGAGTCGCAGCATCGTTCCGCGGAGAAAGAGAGGGAAAGAGCAATGGAGAACGAGCGAGACGAGTGCGAGAGCGAGAGTAAATCCGGCCGGACGCCTGCTCCAGTAATCGTAAAGATGATAACAGTAGTGTGTAGCTCCTGGTGATAAACAACCAGCCAACAATAAAGATTAAACGCAGTAATAATAGAGCTGCACGCTCGCGGAGACGCACCCGCCGACTCGGCTGCAGTTATATATATGAAATAATCCTGCGTACGTATATACTCAGAGGATATACCGCGCCGTGTAAATGCAGCCCGAGCGAGTGCGCTTTCGCAGTGCCCCATGGCCGCCCCCCCTCCTCCCGCCCAAGTCTGGGTAGCAAGAAGCGCGCCCCTAGAAATGCCGCGAGATGGCCGGAAGAGACGTGTATACGTATCGATTTCGTCGCTTCGCACTCGCGGCGCCGTAAAAACAGAAGCGGCTTTCGCCCGGCGAGATGTCAGCGGCAAAAACGAGGAGAGTCGGAGGAGATGAATATTTTTCGAGGGAAAAATACATCGTCGTATATAAGTGCGCGGACGGGCTTTCTTTCTGGTATTCGCGGGTATTTCTTTTCGACTCGCGGAGGCCGAGCTGCCGAAACTTCTTGATTTACGACTCTGACTTTTTAATCCGCCAATGCAAAGTTTATCAAAACCTTGATTCGTCGCGAGTTGTGATTTATTGAACTTCAAATTCTTCTTTCCTTTTTTTATCGACCGTTCAATATTCTGCTCGAGTGGTAATTCAGTAAGCGTAAGTATGAGTTCTTCGTGAGTTTTCGTATTAATTCTCACGTCTTTAGCTGTTAAGAAAGTTTCTATCCTTTTTAATATCGTTATTGCATAGACTCCGGTGCCAACAAATTTTTTTTTATCGATGAAACATAATTTTTATATCTTTGTACTCGTCGTTTAATTCATTTTGGTTAGAAAAACAAAATCCTAAGACTAGATGACGTGAATAAAATACGAAAGAAAATAGTAAACCCCTTTTCAATAGGTTCAGTGTTAGTATAATAAATGCGACACTTGATAAATCTAACCATTGTTTTATCGTTTAATTTGCGAAGCTTAAACCTATGTGACAGCGTATATATTACATTACATCAAATCATTGCCATAATCACAGCAATTCAAAACTTCTCTACTCTAATAAGATAAATTCATAATACAAGTAATCTACAATTACGTTGTGCGAAAGCTCGTAACGTACAATAATTTCCGACAATTCTCCTTTCGAAAGACTCGTAAGATCGTAAGAAGAAAACGCACATTATTTTTCACTTTCGCAGTCACGCCAAAAAAAAAGGAGTATAGTAAAGAAGGCAAACGAGTCGAAAAATATTCAAGATGAATTTCAAAGATGCCGGGTAACTGTACTTTCCGCTTGAAAATAGACCACCTTTGCTATTTTAAAAATCGAATTAAACAATACTTCAGCTAACGTTAATGTTTCTAAAAGGTGAATAAAAATTAAAATGTATCTTTTAAACTCAAGATAAATTAATCAATTATTTTGGTAATCGGGTAAAAGTTCGTCTATTTTCAAGTATGCGAAGATACCCACATTTATCTTTAAAAAAGGGTTCGTCGAACTTTCGACAATGTGACAGATATATTCCGTAGGCAGTTGTACATATAACGTGTAAATAATACCTTAAATCGGTATTTCCACGAGTGATAAAACATTGGTTGATTAAAAAAAAAAAAAAAACAGACAGGAAAATAATTAAGAAAGACGGCGAAAGCGCCGTAAAATCATTCTCGTTGTATGCAGTTTCTCGGTAATTTGAAAATCACACAAGCCTCGAAATACTGTAAGATAAAGAGAAATTTTACGGCTCCGTCGCGCTCGCATTCAATTACGCTCGATCTGCGTGAAAAAAAACAGCAAGTGCTAAATTTCGTACTAATTTTTATCGATTAAAAAGGAACGTACGGACGCTACGGACATTCTTTACTTGCTATTTTTCACACAGACTGTACGATCTGTCGGTGTATGTAGATCTTGATCGATAAGAACGTGAAAAATGTTAATTACCATACGCTGTACAACGTATTCACTGACAGCAAAGGCGGTCTCAGTAAGAGAAATAACAAATTAATTATTATCGTAACGATAGATAATAAACAATAGATATGCGCTCTATCCATAGATATTATATACACATTGTTATAATTATTGTCATAAACTATTAATTATATTATAATTCTAAAGATAAGTATTATGATTAAATTCTAATGTAAAACGCTCACTGTGTCCATTGTGAAGTGGACACCTAAAAAAAGAAAAAAAATATATATAATATAGAGAATGAACGTGAAAGTAATCTTTTAAGTTTAACATGCGATGCTCGACACTTTTTAATGTTGTAATTGTATAATTTTACGCCGAACTCAAAACACACTCATGCACTCACAAAACTAATTTAAGGCCCGTGAGAGCAGAAAGGTAAAAAGAAGATTGGCGTGTCGTTATGTTTATTGTTGTACCATCTGTTAGACGTAAACGGGCAGATACGCGACTGTTTATTCTTTTTGCCTTTGCCTGTCGTTGTAGCGCGTAAAAGTATGTAGTTGGTCGCGAGACAGCTGGCGCGAGAGGGGAGGATTTAAGAATAAAAAGATCATAGTCGATTTAAGAATAAGCATTGATATAATTATGTGATCGTTAGATACGATTCTTGTGTGTAATCGTACGGAAATTTGTTAAATATGTACTATTATTAATAATGACGGGCGTCGTTCTAGAAAATAAGCGAAACGAGAACTTGTTGCTTGGTTGGTTTTATAATTGTGCTTTGACAAAAGCATTCGAAAAAATAAAAATTGTTGTGGTAGAAGATATAGAGAGACTTATTTCAAACCTATAAAAGTCCTTTCCTATTCGATCCATAATCTTTTTCCTTTAAAAGATATCAAGTTGTAAATGTCGTGTTTCTGTTGGATATGCAATATCGAAAGATATGGAAATGAAATGTATTAATAAATTTATCAGGGTGCGAGAGTTTTTCTTTTATCGAAATTTGCGTAAGTAAGTAATATTTAAATTTATGCAGTTTAACGACTCGTCAGCGGCAATAAAAGGAACTTCTTTCCATTCAGTTTCGCGAATTAATATGCATGCGGCCGATGTACAAATAAAATTTTAAACTTTCTCGCGCGAATATTTAATGCGAATCCTGATAAAAAAAGAAAAAAGAAAGAAAAATGACAATTATCGATCGAAGACACACACACTCAGTAATCAAGTTGACAAGCAATTGAATTCACGGCCTAAATTCGCAGGTAAGTATTTTTAAGTACTCTAGGACGGAACGTTTCGCCGTTACAAAGCCGAGGCCGTATGATTCTTGAGCCATCTGTGTATGCTACTCGAGGATTCCTTCAGCCTGAAAATCCAGGAAGTCGCCATCATCTCCCGCAAAGCCACCCAGTAGCCTTGCCCTTTTAGAGCCTTTAAACTTTCAATGTTCTGGTCTCTGAAGGCGTTGAACTATTGGCAAAAATAATACACTGCAGTTCTTTCAGTTCTGGATTTAAGCAGAAGCCAATATATGAGGAAGAATATTTTACCTCGTTCAAATCTCGCTCAGTAAAGAGCAGACTGGTGGAGGCTTCCACAAAAGCCTTCATGGTCCAATAGGATTTATGAAACCTTAAAAAGTCGACGAAAGTTCAGAAATTGTCTGCCGTTAAATCGGGATTAAATGACGACGTACCTCGCGACAATTTGCTCCCAATTAACTTGAACGAATCTGCGCACCGCTTGAGCCGCCGCTGGATTCTTGGCGTACGAGCGTAAAATCATTCTCACGTCCTCGTGCTCGTATTTATCGGTCTCGAGAATTTCATTTAAAATCCTGAAAAGAAACCCAGAATTCGTTAAAATTTATAAGGATGCAGAAAACTTTTTCTTTCGTATCCCATCGATTTTCTGATAGTGAAAAATATTCACAGCACATTTCCAATTATTTCAATCAATTATTTCTGCCCGCGAACAATGCTTCCCGGGTAAACGAGTATAAAAATAATTACGAGAATTAGACCGCGATTAAGTAATTAAACAGCGCTCACTCTTGCAATATCCAGGGAGTCTGAAAGCAGCCCAAAGCTGATAGAATTCGGTCCCTTTCGTCGCTGCCGCTGCTGCTCTCCGAGAATTTTTCCATCAGATAAGCTAGATCCTCTTGGCCGCCGTGCTGCGCTCCGACGCAATACACCGTCTCGCGCGTGTGCTCTGCCAGTCTGAAAAATTTTTCGCACACAACGCAGATAAGAATCGATTCTCGCTGCTAAAATTCATATCGAATCTCCTCGTATAATTAAAGTGATTATTTACTGGTTCTCTTGGCTGCCTTTAATTATCTCCTCCCACTTGTCCTTGGCCCAATTCGTGCACCTTTGATACTCAAACTGGCAGGCGAGACGCATCGCGAGCATTACCAAGGGTGAACCTTCATCGATCTTCGACTCGATCTCGTCGAACAGCGTTGATACGAGATTTCGCATGTAAACCTTGAATTATTGAGCGTTAAATAAGTACAAACAAAACAGTGTATAATGTATGCGGATGAGCCGTTTATATTAATCGAGTGGATTAACCTCAATTTTAACGCGTCGATAAATCGCATTCGAAGCGCGTACAAGCCTTAAAATAAACGATTAAAATCCCTTCGGATGATTCGCTCGTTTCATCCGCAAATTTTCTATCGCTCATTCAATATCAGAACCCTTCCCCGACAGAGTTCAGGTTAAGAATTAAAAACTCGTATGTGCACGGAGAGAAAAATGAAGGGATAAACGTGTGGTATTTCTCTTGCAATATTTCAGTGTTTTTTTGCCTTATTAGCTTGCTGTCACGTCATGCGAAAAGAGCAAGGTGCGCACGACCAAATAGAACTTCTTGCAAACTTACCAGCGCCACCGGTGCTATAAACAAGTGACGTCTTGTAAAGCGCTATTTGCAAGAGAACCACGGGATTTTTCCGTGGCACTCGTTGCACTCAACTAGACCGCGTTCCGTTCAATCTTTACGTATATTGCATTACAGCATATAGATGCTTTCTTTAAAGTTTAAAAATCATAGTTAATAACAGTGCAAGATTAGAAATAAAACTATTTTCATTCATTGTTTTGCTTAAAAACAATTCGCAAGCATATCCTAACTTTGTCAAATGATATATTTATCCCTATTTTCCTTTGCGATTTTGACACTATTAGACGCAATCTAAGTAATTCAAAACGGAAGTTTTAAATTTGTTGTTCAATCACATCGGCATTTATTGATACAAAAGGTAATAATCCAATTCTAACATCTATTGAATTTGCAACGAGCCTCCCGGAAAAATAGCGTAGTCCTCTTACAAATATAGAGAGAGGGTCTACCTTGCATTAAACGCATGCGCGTTGTAAGAAAAGCTTCAACATGCTTGCGAAATTCGTACTATCAAAATTTCGCGCGTTACTCGCAAGAGAACTCTTGCGATAATCCCTTCATTTTTCTTTCCGTGTACGAAGGCAATTCAGTACCTGAAAGCTGGGGTAGGCCGGTGTCTCGTAGAGCGCGAACTGCAGCTGGGTGGCGTGCCAAGCGAGAACCTGCCAGGGTGCGCAGTTCCGCTCGTTGGGCCCCAGATAAGCGAGGAGGTCCAGCGCCGCCTCGTAGCCGAGGGCGCCTTGCCGGGCGAGGCTCAGCGCGTCGTCGATCAGCGCGGCTCGCGTTCGCACCGGCAGCTCCTCGTGCTGCTCGCGCAGAGCTCTGCCCAGCGCCCTCCAGGTCGCCGGGTCGTAGTTCACGCGGTAGTAACCTGAGGCAATTCAAGCTCACTTTGGAAAACCGGTTCTGGGGCAGTTTTTTTTTTTTTTTTCGTTCTTTAATTGTTATTCAAGGGCTTTTTCCATTTTGGCTCTCTTTGTTAAAGTGGACAAGGCGTACGGTAAAAACTTTGTCGCGATTGAGTGGTATGAAGAGTATCTCGTCATTTTTAGGACAAATATGTTATAGCAGAATAGATGCACATCCGCGATTATTCCATTAATATAAGATATGTCGAATAGATTTAAATTGCCTCACTTATACTATTGATGGACTCACGTAATACTTTGCTTCCTCCTATAGAGGAAGCTTTGTGATATTAATTTTTGGAGTTGTTAGAAAAACCTGTTATAATTGTATTTTAAGGTGTCTGGAACAAGAATAAATGATTTTTGAAAAATGTCTGTATTGATGTATGTGTGTATGTGTTTGTGTGTGCCTGTATGTATACGCCTGAATTTCAGCTTCTACTGAATTTTTTTAGAATTTTAAATATTCCAATATTAAAAGTTTTATTTAACTTTTGTTTGCTGATCATTAAATTCTAAAATGGACATAGAAAAATAAAATAATAATACAAAAATAAATAATTAATTAAATATAGAATAGTTTGAAATTATGTTATTAAAATCGATTGTTTTTAATGAATCTTAGAGATAATATTGGAACGATATATTAGTTAGGAGGAAGCTAAGTGCCAATTAATTGGCAGCGGTTTTATTAAACGCGACCAAAACAAACTACGTCTGTATAAATAGTTGCATGACGACAGTGCAGTTGAATAATTTAACTTTTAGAAACTCAATTTTGAAACAACAAGCATTTAATTTTTAACAAACAACTGCGATTTAATTTCTATAGAGATTAATTTACAACTTTAAAATAACTTTTATATAATGAACGTAAAATATTTCCAAATGTTGTAAAAAAATCAAAGATAGTAATAAAAAAGAACTTGGATTATAAATTACATTATAAAATCGTTATCCAAAAACTTAAAGAACTTTGAGAAAATCACCCTGATACAGAGATAAGTTAGGAAACATCGTCTGCAAAAGCAACGCTCGCGACGAAGGATATCTTTTTAAAATTTTCGAGCGCAGAGTCGCAGCTCGGCGAGCAATGACCGAGCATTACTCCTTTAAAAAGCTCGGGGTAAAAATGAACACGAACCAGTGCGGTTAACGTTAAAGACGATCCAGTCGCTCTCGTCGTCGGTGGCGTTTTTCAGCACGATTTCTCTCTCGGCCTTGAGCCAGACGAGCGCAGGATCCAGCCATTCGCCGCGTTGGGCGGTCACGTAGGTGAGGGGCACCCACCAGAGAGCCTTGCTGCTGGCCGGCTCTTCCTCCTCGTCCGTTCTTGACGACTCGTCGAAATTGAACTTGCTCTGATCGATTGGGGCAGAAAAAAAAATCGAGATTACTGCGCTGCTTTTGAGAACCCCGACGGTATAAGGCCGAGTGGTTTATCCATTTTGTACTCTTTTACACCGAGTTGCGAGTTTTTTAATGGAAAATTTTATTACGGAAATAAAACAGCTGCTTCTTCGTTCTTCGCGCTGAAAATTTTGTACCGGTGCATGCGTTTCAAATTAAAGTTTTGCGGTCCTATACAACGTGCTTTCACCGCTTAAATTAATTATCTAATCTCCCCGATTTACAAGAGTATTCTTCCTCTCTTAAAAATGTGATGAGCGGCCACATTGAAGCACTTAAAAGCTTGATTTTACTGGGAAATATAGTTCGAATGTTAGAATTATCAATTCTTTACATTTTTTAAAAATGAATGTTGATTTTTTAGATATAAAAAATGTATAACTAAATCTTAAAAGCTTCTACTTAATATTCCACAATAAAAAAAAACAACTATTTTTACCTCAAAATTTAGAATTGAATTGGACAGTAATGGATTATTATAGATTAAAGAAATTTGAAAAGAAAAAATATTTTAAACTCGCATGATGAATAAATTTCTAATACGTGTAGCAAAATTAGAGCGCGCGGAGCGCGCCTGAATGTCGCTTACATGATAAAAGTCCATTCCAAAAGTAACTACCCTGGTAGAATTTCCAGCATTGAAAATGGCCAGAAAAATAGTTAATAGATAAGTCCCGTGGCTATTTAATAG
>JAWWML010000062.1:12038459-12072599 GCA_035047165.1 Ormyrus rosae
TTAAAGATTTGATTCTATTAAATGCTTAATTCATGTAAAAAAAAACGTTTCATGCTAGGAAATTATATTCTAAAAAGATTAGCTCGTTGCTACCCAATCTTATTTTCTGCTACCTATTTCCTAGGTAAGAAATGTTTTCTATTTCTACCAGGGTAATCATCTTCTCTTAAATAAACGATGGTCGGATGTTGTGAAGAATCGGTCGCGAGAATTTGCTACATCCGCTAGATTTGAATTTTCATAAACATTTGAAACTAAATAATTGAAATACTTAAAATAGCAGGATTAACGTTTTATGTTTAAAAATCAAGTAAATTAAAATCATACTGGAAAATTGCGTGTATAAACTCAAGAAAGGATAATAGTACGCGCTAAGCGCGTTGTATTTTCAATAAATAATCCCTTTATTATCGAAGCTTAAAGGATTTTTCACATTAAAATCATCTTTACAAAATCTAGGTTGTTGCATGGAATGCAACAACAGGACATAAACTTGCCGAAGTCCTGCTTATACGGTAGTTCTTTCTCTCCGGGCGATTTGAGACGCCTGGCTCCATATTTCCCCTTATCGACTCGCTCCGGTGAATGACGAACGTCGCATCGCGCTCGAATTTAACGACGCGACATCGGGCTTTTATGCCTCGTAAACTGCACGCCTTCGCTGGCGTACCCCTCAGTTCTTCCCGTTCTCCGCGGACATGCATAATGACAATAAAAATTCGTGCTAAGGCAAACAAAAGAACGCGCCCGACTGTGTCCGTGACTCTTTTCTCCGAGGTAATCGAGACCTTCGGAGGACGAGCTAGTGCCAACGTATATGGATCGGGTATACTAAAATTAGAAAGCATATAAAACGGACCATCGGGATTTATGCTTACGTGTTTTCCAGTTAAATTCCAGCTGTGTAACACAATACATATATCTTAAAGTAAGAAGCAGTCAGAAAAAAACTGCGCAAGTCAATCTTACCTGGCTCACGGTAATAGTCCTATTGTTTCGATCCCACGTGACGTTGATCAATGGATAGCCGGACTGCCGAGTCCAGCTGGCAAGGGCTCCAAACAAACTCATCGGTGGTTCAGCTTCAATCGTCGCGTTCCCGATGAGCGTTTCCAGAAACACTTCTGAATTTGCCCTCGAGTACTTCCTGCGGGCAGAAAAAGTTTCAGAAATCAAGTTTATCAAACGCAATATAGACACTGTTCCCGATCTGTTCTTAAAAAGAAAATTTTTATTAACAATTCGGCGAGGATCTTTGAATAGTACGTAAGTTAAGTAACAATCGATTGAAACTTGGTTTGAGAATAGTTTACGTACAATTATTGCTATTGACGTCAGCGAAAAAATTTGCACATAAAAATTTGTATACAATTACTTCAATTTCAATGCAGTCATCAATAATACAATGTTAGTTAATATTCTCCTGTAAGTAAAGCGTCCTCTTTCTCATGTCTTAAGCTGGGAAAGATTTTTAAAGTTCTTTTTTTCTAAGCCGACCTTCTGAAAAACTAGCCCCCCTTATTTGATAAAAGAAAATCTGGCGCAACACGATTCCTTGCTTAAGACAGAAGACTACCTCCCGTGCTCTTTTAATGGCCAATTAATGTGGCATGTCAACCGTTGTTTAAAGAAAGGGCATTGTTCGGAACGCATAATACATTCAAGAAACGAGGCTGGGAGGAGGCAGGTAATACGTAGTCCGCACTTACCACCGGCGAAGGAAGTCTGCGTAGCCGCTTTTAAAGCTGCTCTCGCCCACTACCGCATGCAACATGCTTATGAGACATGCACCTACAGGGCAAGCATATATTATGGGCGTCAAGTTCTTTGTAAAATATGAAACGAGAAAGCAAGGAAGAGGCAAATTGAAAAAAAAAACACAGAAACGTGCATTTTCTTTCTCTTTCTCTCTCTTGAAATGTCAATTGAATTTGAACGTTTTTTTCGAAAAATAAAAATTACAAAAGCAGTTAAAATTTTCTATTCTGTACATTCAATACCTTTTTTATAAACGTCCTCTAAATCGAACGCTTCGATACGATTCCAATCGACTCTGGAATCTAAGGCCTTTGACAGTATATAACCATCGTTCTCCATGGCTTCCATTTGAACATCTATCAGAAAATTGTCAGATGCTTCAAGGTTCTGGTCAATCTGCACTGTCAAAAAATAGTGTTATGTTGTGTTAAGTCTAAATTTCTTTAGGAAACAGTTGCAAGATATACAGCTGAAATTTTTTAAATTATTTGCTAAAATACTGATTTTTAACGAAAAAAGCCTCGTTCGAGGCAAGTTTACTTCAAACGATCGCAAAATATACATGAAAAATGAAGAATAATGATGCTACAAAGATTACATCCAATTACTGCGTTTTTATTAAATAAAAAAAAAAGTATCCTACATATCAAACGGGTTCTAGCAAACTTTCAAAGTAAATAAATATAAATATTTTCTAACGCACATAAAATAAACACGAAGCTATATCGTAGTTTTGTACAAATAATACATTTTTATTTCTTTAATCTTCAACATTCTTCTTGTTCTGAAAGCAAGCAAATAAAAAAAGATACTTTCATTCATTCTAATGTATTTTATATAAAAATCCTATTTTACTGATTAAAACTTCTAGAAGTTTGTTATTGTTTACTAAAGAACTTCAGTGATAACAGCGCGCATATAAAAGCTCTCTAGAAGCTTGAATTTATCAAAGTAGTGAAAACCGCGAAAAGCTTGCCTTGTCGATGAAAGCATACTGGAAATAGAGTGCCGAGCCCTCAATGTACCAAGCATCGGTCCAATTCTTGGCGTCGACCAAACCACCGAGCCACTGTTGGCCTACGAGACCGATCAAATTCAGTAGAGCTTCCGCCCTCTTAAGCGACGACGAGTTGACCGCAGCATAAAAAAGCGATTCCCTGTGCAACAAAAAGAGTCAACACTGAAGCCGAGAAAGAAAAGACTCAAACTCGACTGTGGTTAATGGAATTGGAAGCACCGTTTGTGTCAATATCTACTGTTACTTTGCTATTGTGTATTCGGTGATACTGCAACTGGTAAACTTTCAAGTTTTAAAATCAAATTCTCAACTCTCAATTTACAACTTTAATGACATAATCATCCTAACTTAAAAATAAATCGCACTATTACCAGGATAAATAATGAAAAAATTCGCACCTCATAACGATCAATCCAGGTTGCGATAAACCATCGGAATCGATCGGCGCCCCAAGCAGGTCCAGTTTACCGGTCGGCGGGGCGATTTTGCCAAAAAATGTTCTGTAGGTAGAAGCGACTGCAGCGATTTTTTCTTTCAGATAAAAGTCCCGAGATTTGAGGCTGGCGTCGCCCCAATAAAGAATATTGTGTTGAGGCGTTCGAAACACGATCTCACCCAGGAGGTCGATGTTGCCCATGGCGAAGGCCAAGTTGTGCGCTGACATTATCTGCGTCTTGGTGAACGTATCGACTTGTAAATCTTCGCTCCTGCGTTGAGAATCGATTAATTTTAATGTTTTCGTTATATTAAACTATAAATTTAACTGTAATTGCGTTGTCTCATAAATATTCTTACAACACCGCGAAGCAAATGTTTGTAAAATTTACAAAAATATTTGTCAAAATTAGCAACCTAGTTGGTAAAGCGGTCACAGACTACGAGAATGAAAATTTTTACCAATTAGACTGGCAAATATTATAAGCTAGTTGTTAGAAATTACATGCCAGAATCGCAAAAATTATAAACCTAGTTAGTAAAAATTTTCATTCTCGTAGTCTGTGATCGCTTTACCAACTAGGTTGATAATTTTTACAACTATTTTCGTAAATTTTACAAATCTTGGCTTCTCAGTGTAGTGAGCAATGCGACACAGATATTTTAAAAACAAAAAAGCATTATTTTTAATTAGTGTCAATGTTTCAAATTTATTATTTAAATATTTTGAACATGACTAATAAATAAGAGTAGACAACGTTAAAAACAATTGTTACCGTTTCCTCATTAATATACTGACTGAAACATTATATTTGGGTAAATATTTGAATCAATACTAGTTAAGTGTTCCAACTGAAAGAAAGCGATCAACTCCATAAAGATGCACGATGCCGTAACTAAAGCAAATTAGTACTGTATCAGTATACGATGGCACCAACCTAATAGTGTCGGGCCAATTCCCGACAAGCTCTATAAGACAAACTTAGTTAGGTAATTGAAGTAATTGCATTGAAATCAGTTAACTTGGACAGTTTCAGTAATAAAGTTCTTAACCACTTTATGCTCATTTCTCCAAGTAAAGGCCGCTTTAATTCTTCATTAATTAAACAATCACCCTGGGATTTTTATTGTAGAATAAATTTATAAGTATAAAAAATAAAATAAAATTATGTTTTTCTATACAATATAGTATAATACTTTCTCTGTATTGAGCGCTCAATACTTTGGCAATATTAATAATTAAATGCAGGCACAACTAAATAATGAAAAGAGAAGTGTCCTCTCTATTCCCTCTATTCCTGAAAGCTGAAAGCGTCTCCAATTGCGATACTTACACATCACTCGAGTTCGCCAAGGGTGTATTCGAAAGCACTTTGGTCGAAGGCGGATGTGACAGCGTTAGGACAAAGCTCGCCTTCAGCTTCGCCTCGTCGAACGTCGGGAAGAGTCGAGGGGCGTTGACGGGCTTCAGCTTCGACACTAAAAGCAACCTTTTCACGGGGAAGCCAAGTATTAGAAATTGAAAATCCCTAAAGAACGAGGCACTTGGCTTTCGGAAGAATATTGTCGCGGCTTTTCATTAATGCTTCGTGCGTCATTGTCTATAGTTATGGGGACGGCTCGACGATATTTGTCGAATGAAATGATATTTATATTTCAATTTAGTATCGCCGTTATTTTTCAACAATATTGCTTACCTTTTCTCGCCGTCGCGCGTAAAGTTCGCCACTTCTATTACCCTGTCGTCCACTTTTGTTTCGTATTCGATTCGCAACGAATAGTTTCCTGGGTTCAACGGTTTACTCAGAAACAGCACGTAAACTCCGCTGGTTTCGTCGGTCTTATTACCAGTGATGCCCAACTCGGTCTTCAGAATCGGTTTCTCGGTGGTGTTAGTCCGATTCGATTGTGAGTCTTCTGTAGTGACCGGGACGGCCTCGGTCGTTGTTTCTGTTGCATTTTAAAGGATACAGTATAATTACAAATGTTTTTACTAATCTGTTCAGTTTTCGGAATTACTTAATTGAATTTAACCAAAAATAACTGAATAAAAAAAAGCAAAGAATACATTACGCTTTATATAGCTAAGACCGTCCATCATATAGAATCAGTAGAACCTCTCCAATTGAAATACTTGTTTATTCTCGACCTGAACTAACCGTTATTGGTCTCCTCAATATCTCGCTTGCTGCGGTCAGTCCCCACCTCGGCCGTCTCCTCGGCCTCGCCTTTTTCGCCCTCGAGTCGGTAGCTCTTGATGGCCAAGTGCTTCGAATTGAGGACCAATTGATTGGGGGCCGCCTCGCTGCCGTCCTGCGCGAAGTCTATGAAAACACGTCCCTGGACGCGGACGCCTCCCGGAGCTGCGCTCGGCAGCAGCTCGACCCTGTAGCTGAGTGGCTTCACGGAGGACGAGAGTACGTAGCTCTCCGGCTCCTGCTCCTCTTTCGAAAGAATGCTCAGGGTGTCCTGGCCCTTCGGGGGGAGACGAACGGAGCGATGAAAATTTTATGGGGAATTATACGGGTGAATTATGCAGCGATCGATGCCAGACTTTACGAGGGCCCGTCGAGTGGAAATTTTAGATTTTGATAAATGGCGACGCGACTAATAATCAGCTAGTTAATTACAAATAATCACTGCGGACTGGGAAAAATGTTTACCGAAAACTACACAGCGACGCTGCCCAACGTTTATTATTCATTATTATTAACTGTGCGTACAGGTGGTTTAATATAAAAAAAATTTTTTGGTAAAAATTAGTTAAGCATACCGTACGGCAGTATACAATAGAGCGACATTAAATAAGATTAAAAAAAAATTCAATTTCACAAAATCAATATATTTACTCCTTTTTATTTTCACGTATGAAAAAATTCTGTGAGCATCATAAAAGACTACCGAATGCAAGCCTTAATTTCCACGCCAATTATTCTGCACGACTCGGCCTTAAGAAGAAGAAGGTTGCTCTTTAAAATCGAGTGATCGACAATATACTTACGGCGTCGCCGGGCATGTTCAAGTAGACGCCGATGAAAGCGCCGGCGATAATGATGGCAAGTAAAAAGACAAACGCGAAGGCGATCTTCCGATACGAGACGAAGCAGCCATCCTGCTTCTCGTAATTGCCGTCGGTGATGCTGAACTCGTGTCGAGCTATGCTGCTGCTCCGACGAAACTCCGGAGTCACCATTCCCTCGGCTGGAAAAAACGAAAGATTGTAGTGGCGAGTATAAAGTTGGCGAGTGTAAATTTCTAGCGAGGACTTGTTTTTAAAAGAAAAATATTGCGATACCATCGATTTAGCCAAAATGGTTCTTTGTTTTTAATCAAATTTTCATGCAGAAATTTATTTTAGCTTTTCAAAAGATTTTCCTTCAATTCTTTATACAAGCGGCATTCTACCATCTATTGTAGAGCTCAGTCAGTTTTAAAAAATTTTTAAATAATAGACAGTAACATTTCAAATTTATTTTAAAATTATATATTAAAATATTTTAATGCAACTTATTTAAATAATAAGAAGATAAGGTTGCATTTACTGCAAATAAGTTATATACATAAATATATACTAAAATATTAAATGAAATAATAAGCAATTGAATATTTTATTATTGTCTTTATCTAAAATTCATTTCACTTGCGTTCTCAGAAATATTTATGAAAAATGACCAATCCAGAATACGCATTGCTAACAATAATGGTCTCTAGACAACGTTCTAGAAATAAACATTGTTCACAATCTCTGATTACTCAGCTCCCAACGCCCCGATCTAATACCGCCATAAATACCTGGCAAAAAGAATCACGTATCAAGGCACGCGAAAGGGAATCTCTTTCGCCGAACGCACAGGGATAACGGGAAAATACGCGAAACGAAAGCGCGAAACCAAGGGAGCACGGCGAGAGAACGATCGGCCGCGAAGGTAGAGAGCTTCGCGCGCATTACCATAACGCAGACTGCTCGCGGGAAGGATGTGAACGAGAGAGAGAGGATCCGTCGCGGTATCTCTCCGCGATCGGCGCTCGCCCGGAAGCGCTCATCGCCGCCGAATGACGCGAGCCGCCGTAATGCAACCGCGGCCGCAAGGTCGCGCGAGCGCGAGAGCCCGCGACCTCCTCCTGCTTAACGGTGCATGCCGACTTTTTCAAGCGCGTGGCAAACGGACTTCCCCGCGGAACGATGATGGGAATTTCCCCTGGCTTATTCGCCGCCGGGCGAAATCCGTAATCGACTTTTCCGTACCGCCGAATTCGTTTGCAATCCTCGATTCCTGATGCGTCCGTTCGCTTCGTTCGTTGAGTCTTTCTGCCGCTGCAGGTTTTTAGTATCGTATAGCGCGATCACGTAATATGTTTAGTAATCTAATGTCGGTATTTATGCGGATGTGGCGGCTTTAAAAGAATAAAAGATTTTATCGTTCGAGAGACGTACGGAGGATCTGTTTATCCTCCACACGTAGAATGCCGTAACCCAATTACTCTGAAGAACGAAAGTTTAATAACATTTTTTTTTTTTTTTTTTTTTAATAACGTTGTCGAAAAAATTACGTAATGAAACAATGTTCGGTTATCTTTTTCATGCAAATATTGTAAAACAAATAGATTAAAAATGTCGTATATATGTAAAAAATACCGAAGTTTTTTTAAAACAGAAACTGAAATTTAATACAAAGCAGGCAATTTCAAAGAAGTCGTGGTATATATATAATTTTACTAAGCAACTACAAAATAATTGTGCGAAAAAACTTAATATTTTTTAACAGCTGATTAGTTAGCAAATAAAACGTTAAAAATTAATAATGTAATTTATTATACAAATTATTAAGTAACTTATTCTTTTATTCAATTCAACCAGTATTATTTAGGCGACTTGAAACGAGCATTGTTTTTATAAATAATCCCTTTAATTATAAAATAAAAATAAAGCCATAAGTATTAATCAAAAACTCCCTATCGTCGCTAGTATCCTTGTAATAAATTTATTCCTATAATACAAAATCGGCATACATTTGTCAATTCAAAAAGTATTAAAACACCGCCATAATTCACCGCGAACCCATCCGCAACATCCATTCTAAAAAAGAAACCTCTCAAGAAAGGGTGTCCCGTCCCTCATTTATTAGCATACAAGAATTCCAGAGAGGAGCGTAAAAAAAATGTTCCACCGTCTCGTTTTGCCGCTGAACACGCTCGGAATCGAAATTCAGGCTTATCGGAAGCAAAGCGCGCGCGCGTGTGTGCGCGTGTACGCGCGCACCCGATTTCACGGCATCGAAAACAGCGGCAATGCGCAAGTGGCTTCCACATCTCGTTTCCTCGGTTTTGGCAGAGGCAGGTCCCCTGAGCTTGGGAATTAAGAGATTCGTTGGTCTGATTGTCGTCTGGGAGGGCGAATGGCTTTGCTTGTGCAGTGGGTCTTCGAGATAGTTTTATCGGAGCCGTTATCTCTTGCATATAATACGCATTCTTTTTTTGCTTTAGTTTACATTTTAGTCGACCTTCCTTTGAACATGGAAAAGTCGCGGTTTGCAAAGCCAAGTTTCAATGCAATAGCACGCGAAAATTGAGATCCTTTAAATCAATCAACTTTTCGCCTGTGCATGAATGAAAACGTATGATAAAAATACAAAAGAAAATGATTGCATTGGTTTCGAGCCACTTTGACCACTGCACATTATCCATTTTTCTCATTCGTATTGTTATATTTTCAAAGCTATGCAGAGTTGAAAAGAAACTTATTCAATTATAATAATTGCAAATCAGCGTGAATTATTCTAGCTGGGTATAAACTAATACCTTCGAGAACTCCTTAACTATAACCATTTATTCAAATCAATCGATTCAAAGAGCAACTAAAGCGCTCGATAAGACATTAATTCAAAAAATCAACAACGAAATGTGCGTACATATTGTATAACCGTTCGCGTTCGCGGCAATCCGCACGAAGAATATGACAATCCACGCCAGACAAGACGAATGCGCTTCTTTCAGTGATTTTAATAATTCGAGAGACGAGGAGAGCGTCGCAATCGCAATATAACAGATGCGCGGCGAATTGCCGAGAGCTGTTATTGCCAAGGGAAATGAGTGTTTCCGAGCGTTTGTAATGACAGTTTCGGTAACTCTACTAGAGACGAAGGCCTCGCTCGTTGCTCACTCGGTAAAGAACGAGCGGATGTTCCTTCGGCGGTCGTTTTATTTATTTATTTATTATTATTATTATTATTTTTTTTTCTAGATACCGAAAATCGCGCTGCACTTGGACAGTTGTTCCAGCGCCGCGAGAGGGACAATTTTATGTAACTGCACATAATATCAGCAACAAATAACTCGGACAATGCTTTTGAAAATCGGCAGTAAATTTTAGCGGCGTAACGAGCTTCAGATAAGTTTTTACGACGGGGAATTCTTCGGTTTCCGCATTTACTTGAAGCAGCAAAAAAAAAAAAAAAAAGAAAAAAAAACAACTCCACGCCACACGAGCAAAGAGGCAGGAAACGCGCGGCGTCCGCAAAAGCGCGTGCGAAGCTCGAGAAATCGCTCCCGCGGAAAAAAGCTGCCGGACTATACCCGGTACAAGTCGAGGTGCGCTAAACTCACAGTGCCTGCGGCCGTCGTCGACGTAGGTGGTGACGCTTCCTCTCCTCATGACTTTCTCCACCGCGACCTCCAGCTGTTCGCTCGGCGTGCGTCTGTGTGCGTGTCTCTCTTTCTCGTCGCGAGAGAGAGCAGGGGGGGACCCCAGGAGGAGAGCGGACGCGTGATCGGCAAGCCCGCGCGGCCCGCGCCACACACTGAGTCGACGTACGCGAAGCGCGCCGAGAGCTGAAAGACCGACAGGTAGAGCGCAATTAGCAGCTTCCACCTGCGCTCGAGGATACGAGCTGAGCTGCTGCTGCTGCTGCTGCTGCTGCTGCTGCTGCTGCCGTCGCCGCCGCCGCTGCCGCTGCGTATATCGCTCCCACCTAAGCGCGATCGTTCCTCGCGGCTTTGTTTTGCTCAAGCTCGACTCGCGCGCGCACGTGCGTGCCTTATCCGCTCGTATTTTAAGTTTCCTCGGAAATCTCCGCCGCTGACTCTCGGCGACATTTCGTCGTTGCAATGCGCCGAGCGATCGCCACCGCGACGATAAGTCGCCTTTTTCATTAGAAATCTCCCCGCGCTGTCCGCTGCATCGCTGTTCGAGCTTTTGTCGTTTACCTGTGGGTTCATTTCTGATTTCGATGCACAATGCTTTGGGGCGTATGACGTCGTGAGCGGGATACTTTGCTTGTCATATCTGCCCGTAAGATAAAGCAAAAATTTGCAAATTCCTTAAGCATCTTCGAGTGAACATTGCGTAACTTGCAAAGTCACTATAAAATATTGCACTTTAATGTTTTTTTTTTTTTTTTTTCTTTTTTAATATTCCATACTAAATTATGACGTCGGTTGAATCATTTTCTTGTCAAAGGTAAATGCGCGCAATGAAAAGGTCGTAAATTCATTTATCGGACTTAAAGAAAGAGGCAGACATAATTAACAAAACATTAATTATTCAAAAGTTTTTACGTTTATTTAACGATTCCTTTTTTTTACGGCCCAATCGGCGAATATATATAGGAAAACGTTTATCCGGTACGCGATCAAAGACGATTCGTTGCGCAATCGGTTCGTTGGTTTTAAAAACTATACAACAGCAATGAGAAGGTCTTATCGAGAAAAAGCAATCTCTGGCGCGCGTTCCCGGTGCGATGAACCGTTTCTGGCCGTGCGAAGCAAAGCACAATAATTATACATCTGACTCGTTTATTTCGAGATTCGAAATCAATCTACACGACGAGGAAATACCGAGACTCGATTTTAATTTTGACACAGATCTGCCAAGAAAACGTCTCTTGGGTAATGCTAAGCTTTTTATGTCAACCGTGACTTGCAGTTGCTTAATTAATTTTTGTATTACAGCTATTGGAAGCACACATTGCACTTTAGTTACGTCAGAGAGCCGAGCATTCTGCGTTTCTTAAAAAAACTGCCAACAGGAAGGCACAGCGTATGGTTTGAAATGACGCGAAGTAATGCAGCTCGTTATGAAAATGATTTTCAAATTTAAAAAGGCTCGCTGCAAAAGGAATTGCAAATTAAATGATTTGTCGATCTTTATTATGTCCTACAATAAAGACACTGTCTATCCAAGTCCTAAATAAAACGTATCGTCTCAAAAAAAATATCTTTCAAAACCAACAACAAAGCGGCAAAGACAATATATATTTATATACATACAGTTATTGAAATGAATGACTCAAGTATGTGGCCGAAGCAAACGACCAGCTCACGACGACTCGTAATAAGAAATTAATTATACAAAACCGCCGGTCAACAAAGCGTCCATCTACGCTCGATTGCAGCTCTAAGCACCAGTTAGAGCGACGACAAAAAGAAGAAAACGAAATCACATCTAGAAATGAAATTGAGAGTGCAATCAACTCCTCAAGCGGACGGGCGGATGTGATGCTGCCAACCTCGTTCGGCCGCGTATACACGTATATTATGTTATATACACCAGTCGCTCGTGCAAACGCTAAAAATCTTCCACGCCGGCACGATTGACACGATTTTCCCTGCTTTAAAGTGACAATTAGAGGGCAATCTGCGCCGAAGGTTAGATCGCAAGCGCGCGGCCGGCAGGACCGCCTGTGCCTTGATGGAGGCTCCCCCTTCCCTCTTTCTCGGCGCGGTTCTCGAGCTTCGCCGACGCGGCGCGCAAAACATTTTGACGTGAAACGCCAGCTTATTTTTCCATCTGCCCCCGAGCGCAAGTTTTTCTCCGATGCTCCCCCGAAAAATGTCTGCTTTGAAAAAAGTCAAAATAAATACATCGCTTATAATATTAAACTAATTTAACGAAGAATTTACTTAGGACTAATACTCAACTAGATTCTATACGATTAATGTCAGTTAGCCATTAATTTATATAATAGAATTCAAAAGCTTTAAATTCCAGTACTATATAACTAATTAATTCATAAAATACGAGCGACGATTATTTAAATGTAGAACCACTTTTTTTAAAAGCTACCCTCTAATTTTATTGAAAATGAGATAGCGCAGGAAAAGAACGCGGAACTGAGCGGCACTCGAGAGCCCCCCTTTCCTCGCGCGGAAGTCCCGTACCAGCAAATACAAAGCGTTTCTGCGGCGTCGCTAGAAATCCGCACGGGGCACACACCGCTCGCCCTAACGCGCTTTTCCGCAACCGTAATCCAGTCGCAGGAATCGGGGGAGTCACGTATACACCAAGTGCCAGAAAGTTCCTTCTCATCAAGCCGGCATCCGGCGGAGGGCAATTGGAGGCTCGGGCAAGCAATTGGATAACGAGGGACCTACATCGCCGCGCGCGCGCGCGCGCCGAGCCAGCCTGACACCGACTTATCGTCGCTTGACACCGTTCAACGATCACGCCGATGACGTGCATCACCCATCAGGCGGCGTATACGAGCCACTTACCCTCTCCCTCTGCTCCCCCTTGAGCGCGGGCTCTCGGTGGCACAAGCCGAGCGAGGTCGCCCGCAGGCGAAGGGACAGTGAGCCGCCGACTGCGAAGGAGATCGCGCATCTGATTGTGTGCACCTGTTGTTTTATTTTCCGTTTGCTCTTTTTTTTTTTTTTTCACTCGAGCTTTGCCCTGCGAGGAGGATCTTTCCAGCGGCGATAGGGAGAGGCTTTTTCTCGAGGATCGTAAGGAGATCGGGGAATAAGGGCGAGTGGATTCTTTTACTTTTTTCTTTTTTGTCCGCGCGAGATTCTCTCGGATTAAAGCACGCTCGTTTGGCTCATCTGGTGATAAAGCTTCGATTCACTTCGAAGGTGATTGTAATTCAAGGATAACGAGTTTGCTTTCGTTCTGCAGATCATTGAAGACAGCGACAATCAACATGAGGCGATCCGCCTTAAGATTAGGGATATCCCTAATTTTAATCATCGCGATTGATGCTCTGCCAAAGGTACGTACTGACTTTGCTTTCAAATTTTGATTTATCATTTATTAGCTGATATTATTAAAGCAGCAAAGCTCTATCCTATTTTTATATGATGTTTTTTTAAATCGCTTACTTTTACATCCAGATTTTCCATTTGATGACAATTTAATCTCTTTTCAATCCCACTTCAATAGCCAATGAATTATTAAAGCCATCAAATTAAATCTATTGTTGCATGAAAAAAAAAATCGATATCCCCCAGAAGCTCGAGCGCCGCAGCGTGGACCTGAACGAGCAGCACAAGCTCGAGTCGGTGTGCATCTGCGACGACCTGCGGCCGCGCAGCTACATCCTCGAAATCGAGCCGCTGATCCAGGAGGCCAAGTTCAAGGGTCGCGTGCGCATAAACGTCACCTGGACCGAGAGGGCCGACAAGATAAGCCTCCACGTCCATCCGGACCTGCAGATCAGCCACTCGAACGTGAGGGTCACGCGACTCAACGACGTCGTCGACGAGGATAGCTCGTGAGTGCTCGGACGATAATATATTTTCCCCCGCGGTCGGTCGGGTTAATCCGACGTTCTTTCCCAAAGGGAGGAGGAGGCGAAAGCGCCGGTGCCCGTCAAGATCGCCAGGATCGAGAGGAACCCTCGCAAGCTCATGATCCACTTGGAGAAAATGTTGAAGCGCAACGTCACGTGCGAGGTGGACATAACTTACATGGGCAACATCACGAGCAACGAGATGTCTGGGATCTTCATGAATTATTACAAAGACGCCGCGGGCCAGACGCAGTGAGCCTCGTTCTTCTTTCTCCCATTCTTAAACTCGGGGCCGCTTTTAGCGGCGAGGCGCGTCTTCGCGCCTCTCTTTATTCTTTTAGAGGGACTCTGCGCCCACACGCATATCGAATTCATTCATCCGCAAGTTTTTTTTCTTACTTTTTTCATGCGACTGGCAGCACTTACGTGGCCACTTACCTGCGGCTGAATAATGCGCGCAAGATGTTCCCGAGCTTCGACGAGCTGCAGTACAAGGCCAAGTTCCAGCTGGTTTTGACGCGACCCAAAAACATGACGGCCCTGTCGAACACCCCGATCGAGAGGAGCGTGCCTGTGTAAGCTCCTCCTTATTTTTATCTTACTTTAACGCCGCGTTAAAGCTCTCAACCTGCCAGATGCGGAAGACCGATGCCCGCGGAACTGTATTTACTGAATTGGGGAATATTTTCGCTTCGAGGAAAAATGGGCCGAGGCACTTTTCTCGATGGATTTTCAAATTCGACTCGAGCGCATATCTGAAATGTTTTTTTAGACTTTGTCAAAGTACAAACAATTACCGTTGACTTTAATTTCACAATAATTTTAAGCGTTTTACGCCAATCCTTTAACTTTATATTGTACGTATAGAATTCGTATAATACGTTTGAATTTTTTATTTTAAAATAGCCGTGTACAAACATTGAAAAAAAGTTACTGTAACAACGATAAACATGTTGCGTTTATTAAAAAAAAAATTGATGAATTTTGAGGGGTGCATTTTTTTTAAAAGTAAATTTTCTACGTTAAAACGGTATCTACTCGATGTGAAATAAATTCTACAATTTTTAGTGGTCTTTGAAAACGGTGAAGCGCAAAAAGATTTATTTTCATATTACGTATAACGAATTAATATTTTATGATATAACGTAGAAAGTGCTCTAATAAAATAATGAAAAAATTTGAACGTATTGTAATAACTCTATAATGTCTATAATGTCAAAGTTTTCTATAAAAATTGAGGAATTCAAGCGTTAAAGGGTTAATTAAGAGCAAAAATAACAAAAAATCAATAGCTTTTACGGTAGCTATATGGAAAGTTTGTACAATTCAATTATGCAATTTATTAAAAAGTAACTAGATTAAAGGCTGCCAAAAAAATTAGGGTTTACAAAAAAAAAAAAAAATTGATTTAGCAGACTGGTAAATAATTTTCAAATTTCATTCGATTTAAATTCAATTTAACTAGAAATTTTTTTTTTTTATTATACGTCGATGTCAAAAAAAAAGAACTGCTACGAATAATGCAATTGTTGATACATGCATTAGAGTCGTGAAAGCTCGTCCGACCCAGCCCGTGTATTATAAAAGGCAACCCGCACGAAAGCTTTCAGAAGATTAAACTTGGTATGCCTTTAAGAAAGCTTTTCTCTTCTCCGAAAGGCAAATCGCAAAATATTCCCGAAGCTCTTCTCCGCGAGTCCCACTGTTAAAAAAAACTGCGAAAGAATCCGCCTGCTATTCACTGCAGATCGGGCGAGGAACAGCTGGTGCAGGACTACTTCCAGCAAACGCCCGAGATGACGACCTACCAGCTGGGCTTCGTCATCTCGGACTTCGAGAGCATCGCGCCGACGAGGAAAGTGAAAGCGATGGACGGTCGCGTGCTGGAGGTCCGAGTCTGGGGACGCAAGGAGTACATGGAGGCTCTCAAGAACGTTCCCGACAAAATCGTCACCGTCGTCGATTACCTGCAGGACTACTTCAACAGCTCCATCAAGCTGCCGAAGCTCGACGTCGTCGCCATGCCCGTCTACACGGCGAGCAAGGCCTCCGACAATTGGGGTCTCATGATATTCAAGTAAGCTCCTTTTTTTTCGATATCTCCCGAGGTTCGTTTAATTTATTATACATACGAGCTCAAAGCGAGCGTCGGGACATCGGGAAATTTTCGAAAATGGCGAGAACACAAAATAAAGCTTGATCGATTTGGAAAATTTCCCGATACCGCGTCCGTTTCGAAAAAATCGACCCTCGCGCAAAGCAGCGAAACTTCCTCGGACTCGCGCGGATAAACGAAATATAAATCGGATTGACCCGGATGCTTGTGAACTCTGTTAGGGAGGCCGAGCTCAGCAGCCCGCTGATATGGAACACGGCTTACGAGTTGACTTACCAGTGGATCGGTCAATACATCACCCCTTATCGCTGGATGGACGCCTCCGAGAACAAGGGATTAAACTCCTTCTTAGCCTCCATGACCACGATGGACGTAAGTATAACAACCCGCAGAGGCGAGGGGAACGAAAACCCGCGCCGCCCGTTAATCCGCCGCCCTTTGATGAATGACGATTATTGAGGTCGCTTTCCATATTTCACCGGGTGTCTGTGTGTTTACGTGCCGTCGCCGAGATGCGAATGTATTTGCGGCTCGGCGGAGTTAGCGGCGGGGCCCGGTTTTCACGCTCCGAATGAAGGGTGCAGTGGCCGAGGCTGTATTTATGGCTCGTAAATCCTATATGAACAATTTACCGGGATTCCATGAGTTTCGGCTAAATTGCCAAAGTTGTGTTTATGTATTATTAGAATCAAAGCTGATTAACGAATTGACAACTTACCGATGCCGTCACTTCCGGAGTTGCTGTTCTTTTGTTAACTGAAAATGGAAATTAATGGATTATCCCAACGAAAACTAAATCACGTCTTGCCTTTCATTTCAAGAATGTAGAAAGAAAATTTAATATTTTATAACCCTCGTATTTATTTTAATATTTATCCAAGCGCGCTTTCACTTTCAGATCAATCCAGACGAATTGAAAGGCAAATGGCCTATGAATATTCTTTACTCGCTGTATTATGGGTACGGAAAAACTTTCAGAGCCAACAGAGGCAGTGGAATCATTCGCGATGCCAAGTTTGCCAAAAGTGAGTAGCCCGAAGACACCTCAAATTGAGCTTTCCACTTCATTCAGCCTTTATGCATTAATTGACATTTAAATTTCCCATTTGCCGGCCTTTAACGACTCGACAATACCGCGCTTCACGCCACTACAATTAAATGATTGTGTAACGAGCCTTTCAAAGTGTTTCGCGCCTCGTCGAATTACTAAACTCGCCGTAATTATTTTCAAAACAAATACAACAATTTATTTATCGCGGCGAATGCGGCTCGGTTATTGCGCTTCAAGTATAAGCCCACCGCATTGTTCGCGCGCTTATAAGTGTATGCGCGCGGCGTGGACCGCGAGTCCGCGGCCAGAAATTTCAATGTCTTCCGTGCCGAGAGACCAGCTTTTCAACTGATGCGCCGCGCTCTTTGTAGTGTGCAATTAGTTGTGCTTCGTAGAATCGATTTTTTGTAATTAGCTTCCTAAAATATTGCTTGTAGCCGGCAGAAATATCGATTTAAAAAATGAAAATACAAAAGTATATTTACAAGGAAGTCGTCGTTAAATTTTCTATTTAAATTCAATTAGAATATATGAAAAATGAAGTAAAACCGCGTATTTTGAGCCACTATTCTATTCCTTTGCAGTCGAATTGGTTTTCCGGATGTTCTACTACATTCTTGGCAAGGACACGTTTAGGGACAGTATGAGACATCTGATTCAAACGCAATCCACAGTTAGGTAATGAAAAATTTAATTTTCTTATTTCAGTTTAAAACAATAATATTATATTCTTAAAATTATTACTATAGAAAATTTTGAGTACCACTTTTACTGCTCTCTATCTCTTTCTCTTTTTATGTTCGATTGCAACTTTCAACGATTATCCATTTTCCACTAGGCGTGGAAAAAGCATTCGATAAATGAATATACGCAAATTATGTAATAGCTTTTATAGAACATTAGTGCCTCTCAGCAAAAAGAAAGAAAGAATAATAACTCCGCTAAAGTACAGATACACATGCAGCCGGGTATCTCGCGAGTGCGTGCATAAACATAATAATGCGAATGCGTTAGCCCATCTCGTTACCGAGCTGCTAGTAATCGGCCGAGCCAATCGTGCGAGTAACAATAGGGCCATTGTCGAACCACGCGGGACCAGTGCGCGTGAATTATTTGCCGAGAAAACAAAGCTCCGCAAGGCGTGCAAAATTTTATGAATTTTCAGAAGACAAAAAAAAATAATTTGAAAATACATTTTTTTTTTTAACGCGGAAAACATCGAATCTCTCGTAGAGACTCTCATTTTTCTACGAAGCAGCTCTTTATATGTATAAATTTAAAAGAAAATCGATGATTTTTCAACGAAAATTTTTCACACTGAAAATCGCTTTTCGCTCAACTCGGACAGGCCGGATCTGGCGAAGAACAGGGACGTGAGGTCCTTCACGCAGACCGACATCTACGACGCCATGACGGCCGCGGCGTCAAAGAAGAAGCAGCTGTTCATGAACATGACCGTCAACGAGGTGGCCGACACCTGGATAGACCAGGAGCGGCTTCCCCTCGTCACCGTCACCCGCAATTACGACAACCAAACAATAACCCTCAGCCAGGTACGCTGCCTGTCGAGATTTCTCTCCGGGAAGATAATGAGATTGCCGCCGCCGCGCCACGAAAGATCGCGTCAAAGTTCGTCAGCGTCCTTTTAAGCTCGCTTATCTCTGTTTTAGTATACTTTTATTTTTAAACTGATTTTAATGAATCTCGCGGCCTGCTTTTAATTAATATTTCACCTTTTTCTTATTTCTGTGGAAACCGGTTTTTATAATTACCAAAATTAATCCACAGCATTATTATTTTTACGTAGCAAAAAATATTTCATTCGCGCGTGTAAGTGCTTCTATTGTTACTTCTTCGTTAATTGATCAATAATTACTCGCGTCGAGAACATTTCATTTACAAGCGGATTCAAGCTTGAAAAGGGCAATTAACTCAAATGATTCATACAAACACTTATAAATTTGTTTTGTAAAACTCGAAGCACAAACAATTAAAGGCCGACTGCTCTCTCGATTAAAAAATCAAATTCAATCGCTCGACAGAAACCGTACGTGAGGGAGACGCGAAAGTCCCCGAGTTCCTGGGAAAGTTCGTACCGCTGGCACATTCCCCTGGTGATGAAATCTCGTCACAATTGGAACAATAGCGATTACACGCCGAAAACTTGGCTGCTCAAAGACAAAAAGAATGCGGAACTCAACATGCCCGACATCGACGACAAGGAGAGTTTCATCGTCGTCAACCCCGAGGAAATTGGTAAGGCAATGGCTCTGCATAATTTTGCCCCCCTCCGTTGACTCCGGTGACTTGATACTGCCTTATATTAAGGGAGACGGGGGGATACTTTCAGTTTGACGAAGCTTTTACGAGCTCGTAGCACTGCACCTTTCAATTTCTTGATAATAACAGATTGAGAGTTTGAAAATTATGCTAAATCCTCGTAAATTCTAAAGAAGAATCAAGTAACCCTCGCGACCGGTAGCTTCAAAGAGGATAATTAAAAGGCGCATCTTGTCTCTCGCGAAAACCAGGCCTCTTCCCGGTGAACTACGACTCCTGCAACTGGCAATTACTGGCGGACTACCTGCAGAGCTCGACTTACGAGACGATACCGGTCGTGACCCGAGCCAAGCTGCTGCACGACTCGTGGAACCTCGCGTACGCCGACGAGCTCTGCTTCGAGATCGCCCTGAACATGACCCTGTTCTTGAGGCACGAGAAGAACCTCGTCGTCTGGGAGCCCTTCTTCACCATGATCGATCACCTCGGCAGGCGAATCGAGGGATCGCCGGCCTTCGACAAATTTCAAGTGAGTTATATATAATAGAAACGAAGCTCCCTTATCATTCAACATTCTATCGCCTCGTAGACGTACACGCGGGCCCTGCTGGAGCCGATGTACACCGAGACCTGCGAGAATCCGCAGCCGGGCAGCGAGCCCTCGTGGAAGACGCACATGCGGGGACTCGCCTGGTACTTCCTCTGCCACGCCGGATACGAGCCCTGCATGGCCGAGGCTCACGAACAGTTCAAGAAGTGGATGAGCTCCAAGGAGCCCGACAAGGGCATCCCGTCAGTATACGTAGCCGATAACGATAACGGATAAAGCCCAAGTTTCGTTAGGAATCAGCAGGTTTTTCCTCGTTTGTCCGTAGGGTCGCTAACCAGTTCATGTGCCCGGTCTTCCAGTACGGAACCGACGAAGAGTGGGAGTTCGGGCTGCAGCGCGTCATCAACTTCCCGAAGAACAGCCCGGAGAGAAAGCAGAGCGAGAGAACGTACCTCTTGAAGACGCTGGCCGGCTGTCCGAAAGACGCCCGCAAGATCGAAAGGTGAAACGGATATGACGAGCCACTGTTTTTCACTCCTTAAAACTGTACCTTAATCCGCAGATTGCTGAAGGTGACGATAATCGAGGGCAACAGTAACTTCACGGACCTGGACGTTCACCTGATCTTCGGGATGCTGACGGGCAGCGCGACCGGCTACACGACCCTCTTCAAATTCCTCTCGGACAACTTCGACGCGATAAAGCAGCGCTTCGAGGGCAAGCCGAACCTCTGGATGGGCATCGTCCACTCGGCCACGGAGAACTTCAAGAACCAGGCGGGCTACGACGCCGTGAACGCACTCTACACCGCCCGCAAGAGCCAGCTGGACAACGCCGAGAACTTCGTCGCCGAGGCCCTCGAGACGATCAAGCAGGAGACCCGCTGGAGCGAGAAGAACCTGCCGGTCATCGAGTCCTGGCTCGACCGCAATCTCAAGGAGCAGCAGTTCAAGATCACCGACAAGGACGTGCTGCAGTTCTGGAAGACGGCCCTCGTCTGCCCGCCCCGTCTGCTCGCCCAGAACGGCACCGCCTCCGCCGAGGGCCTGCTCGCTTGGAACGCGAGCTAGAGAGCTTTTTTCTTTCTTTCCTTCGTTCTTTTTCTTTTTGAGAACGATGCTCATTGCGATTTTTACAATCAACTCTTGTACTGGAGTCGAGGGTCATTTTAGAGGACACTTGGAGAGATGCGAAATATATCGGCGTTGCGGTTGTTCTGAAATATTTTAAATGTTTGCTTGTAGTGCTCTATTCTAATATTTTTATCTACATTTACATTACAAAGCAATGTTTTGAAAAATTTTAAATGTGTCCTTTGAAATTTTGAAAGCTATTCTTATTTAGTAAGGTATGTGCAAACATTCCAAATTTTATCTTGTCAGAAAAATGTCGCGTTCTATTATATTAATGATAGGGATTCACGTCAGCAAACATTTTAATGTATGGAAAAGATAACTTTGAAGAGTCACAGATAATAGACTTTTAAGAAACTAAACAAACTATATCCATATAAATAGCTGTATGTATAACTACAAAAATCGGTACGTAATTCCTAATTCTTGATAAATACTTTTACTCTACGACTATAACAGTATTTTTCGTTATGTTCGAATTATACCTTCCTGCAAAAGTGTGATAGATAAAGTAGCATACTGAAGAAAATTTATTTCAACTTTAAAAAAGCACTTGAAATGATTAAAATAGCTTTGAATTAAACTTTTCAAGTGCTTTTATACAAAAAGGAAAATATGGATAATTATGAAAATTTTCATATTTAGTAAATTAAAATTTCGTTTGTAAAAGTTGAATAAAATTATATTAGATGGTCATTTTTTCATCTAAATTACTAAAATATTTACATGTATACTATAATTTAAGTTTAAAAATATTTTATAAGCTGATAAATGTTCCATGAAGTTGTATTTTTAACGACGTACGTTATGTAATACAATTAGAACAATAAATTTAAAAAACAAAGTCCATTTTAATTAGATTTAATTAACAGAAATTATACAATAATATATATTATATATGTGCATTTTGATCTACTCAATGAAAATCAAATTACCCTTTGACTTTCATCAATTCAACTATTTTCTCCCGATATAATTCAATATTAAATTAATAAATTTGTAACCTACTTCAGATTCTAATATTTGTGCCCTTTAAATTTGCAGTACATATTTTTATACTGGTGTATCTCAACGAAAAAAATCCTTGTTTTATTTTATTCAACGTTGCATTGCTCTTGTTAGGATTAGGCACAACTAGTCGTCAATTTGGGATGATATTAAGGTATTTCTGAACAGTAGGAAGCAAAGTCCGGCATCTACCTCGAGGTAAGCAAACTGGTGCCAAAAATTTAAAAAACTGTTGATTTTATTCAAAACGATATTTTAGCGTTCCAATAAGTGACGTACTATGTAACGTCATAAATCAAATTTTAAAAAATTGCTTTTGACCTTGAAAATAAACGTATCTTAAAATTCTCATAAGATTAAGCTATCTCAAATTTCTGAGATAATACAGCAAAACTAAAGGTCCGATATTTGTATTCAGCAAATCACACCATACAGATATATTGTATAGTAGTTCACAGCAAAGGCGAATAGGGAGATTACGGATTACCAACACCTCCGGAAAAACTGAGACACCTCAAACGCTACGGTCTCTCGTAGATTGCCGAGCTATACGCTTGTATTGTATGAAAGTTCCCCCAGTGACCGAGTAGTGTGTGTCGTGGCGGCTTCTGAATAGCTCCTTAGCCTTAGACGCGTACGGTTCGCGACCTTATTCTCGGTCAGTCGAATCCCGCGGAGAGAAATTTTTTTATTTTTAAACTCTACCTTGTTTTAAATAATAATACACATGCGTCTCTTTAACTTTAAAACATTCCATTGATTTGCAATTAAACTCAAAGAATCAGAACTATATTTAATGTCTCTATATGATTAATAAAATTAATAATAAAATATATTGTATATATTTAAGTTAAAAATTAAAATACAATTTCAAATTATGATCAATTGCAAATATAATCATAATAATAGATCTCAATTGCCCGTGCTTCTGCTTCTGCTTGATTTTGTATATGCGTGTCGTTCGGGAGTTTCATCGCGAGAGGCAGCACTCAAGTTACCTCATTTTTTCCGGGGGCGTTAGCAATCTCCCTATTCATCTCTATCCATAATTTATTTCGTAACCACCAGTCATACTTTTTGTTTTTTGTGGGTCTCTATTATTTTAGCCGAGAGACGCCATCGCCCTGTATAATGTCCAACTTTGTCGACGGAAGCTCCGTCGATAAGCAAAGAATTTACCAGTGGAGCTCGCTGCTTCGCCCAGATCGATAGCGGAATATTTGAGCAACGGAGCTGCATGTGTATTATCATATATATATATATATATATTACCGACCTACATTTACCCGGGCATAATATATATAGGTGCACGTCGAATCGGTCAATTCTCCCCCTAGATGATGAAATCCCCCCTAGTCAACGAGTCTCACCTACACTATCTCAAATGGTAGTAAAAAAACCAAACTAGGGGGAGAGAGACGAAACTCCAGAGCTCCCTCTACAGCAACATAGACTCGTCCCGACTTGTACTTCCATGTATGCAATATACCTGCCAATGGAAAAAAAGCGACGATCGCTGGTGAGGATTATAGTTAGTGCTCGCATTGTTCCCGCCAACGCTGCATTTCCGCGAGGTACCTACATTATAACTGGTAGATCGTAAAGCGAAGTGGCTGTTAACATGGCCGAATTTTGATTCGACCGAGTCGCATCGTGTTTTGCGCAGGAGCAGTGCAGCAACAGCACAGCACCTAATCGGCTGCTCCCCTCGCGATATACATATAGAAAGGGACACTAGGCATTCTCGCGCGTGTGTTGGTGGTACAACAGTAGCAGCAGCGCACTCGTCTGGAACTGACGCAAGGAGCGCGAGAGAGAGAGAGAGAGTAGCTCGAAGCATCATCCCCGGGCCAGCTCCCATGTTCCCACGAAGACGTCGACGTTCACGCGTAGATGCGCCAGTCTCGTTGATGCGTCCGCTCCGGAGGAGCAAATACCAGATCGTTTTTACGAAAGTGACCCTGCCCAGCAGGAGACGAGTTTCCAGCCTATGACGGATCATTGCTGAGAATAGGTGAACTGATTTTCCTTGATATTTCGATTCGTTAAGGGACTGACTGATGTAAGGTTTTTTGTTTCTCGCGGAGTGCGCGACTAGGACGCACAACGCTTCTCGAATGTAGAAACAGATCTTCCTCGATGGGTAGCTGGCGAGGGAGAGAGCGGGTTTACTTAACGCGTTATTTTCGTCGATATTGTGGCATCTCGCAGACACTCGGCTCTAATGGCTCTTGTTTACCTTTGTAAGACTTCTTACCAGTATGGCTACTCATCTCCAGGAGAACCATTCACCAAAGAAATGAATAAAAATTTTTGCTAAAGGATTTAGTAGAATGCTTGGATACTCAGAGATGCAGTAGAAAGCATCTGTTTTGCTTAAAAATACTCAAGTGTTTGACATTCTATTTAACATATGTATCAGTTGCTCTTTGTAGGTATCTATGCACTGCTGCTCATTGTGGACTCTTTGTTGGGTATTCTGGACGAACTAATTCAGACTCAAGTGATAATACCCATAGCAGTAGAGCAACTGAAAGTTAAAAATATATTATCATAAAGTGTGCAACACACCTTTCAACATATTGAACTGCTACTAGACTTATGTGGAATTTTATAATCTTACAGCTCTCTTGTATTTTTAAGGGAATACATATATATATATATATATATAAATCCACAGAATATTCTTGAATCTTTTAAAAATACAGCACACTTTTCAAGAATTAGATTTAAATTACCTAATCCAAGATGGCTGCTACATAAATGTCTTAAGAAGCTATATAAGTGAATGTTTATAATATTTATTGATAACATATCAAACAATATTATCTACGAATATTAAATATCGTTAACATGAAAAAAATCAATTTATTATTAATAAAATATCTAAGAAGTATAATGAATGTTAAAAAATTTTTAAAAAGTAATGCCATGTTTAACATTTTTCAACTCAATATATCACCTGAATATGACTTATTAAAGTCTTACAATACTTATAAAAACAACATAAAAAACTAGGGTTGGTAATAATGAGTTATAGTATTTATCTTTCTCTTGCAGTCTCACCTTAACTTTATGTAAAAATAAAAATATGATTTGTGTTTAATTCTATTTATGACTTTTGCAGATTATCAAATCAATAATCATGGTGGAAAGTGGCAGAGAATACGTTCTTCAGTGGCCTGGCCATGCAGCATATGTTACAGAAAGATTTAGCGGACTATTGGCTAGGCAATCATTGGTTGATGTTACACTGATATGTGATGAACAAAAATTAAGAGTTCATAAATTAGTACTAGCTTCTGCCAGTCTTTACTTTGAGGTGTGTATGACTTTTTAATTTCAATTTGCACTTGTACTTTTTGTAACTGCATATTAAAAATTGACCATTTGAATCTAGGTCATCAGTAAGCGATGCTTAATTAGTATTAGATACAATAGCATTAGATACCATAACATTAGATACAATAATATTAGATACAATAGCATTAGATACACTTTAGGATTGTATATATTAAAGCAGTTATATTAAAAAATCTTCAAAAAATGATGCAAATAAAGCATCAGTCATGAAACTATAAAATTAATTCTTACATAATATGCACGTTAACTAAATAAATTTATGCTTTATTAAAATATTTGTTTTTAACAGGAATTGTTGAAGGAAGAGCTTGGTTCTGAACCCATTATACTTCTTAGGGACTTAGACTTTAATATTCTAAAGGCTATGATTGAATTTATGTACTGTGGCGAAACTACAGTATCACACATCGTTTTGCCATCATTATTAACAGCTGCTAGATCATTTAAAGTAAGTATCTAAGGAAATTTTAGCAAGCATTATAACTTACCGAATAAATTTTCTCTAACATACATGTTTTTACTTTGTTTATTAGGTGAAAGAATTAGAATCTCTTGTAGAAAAAATGGTTGGATCACCAACCCAAGACCATAACGACAATGAAGAAGAGTACTTGTCAAAGGACGTTGGAAATACAGAACGCGTCAATGGCGTATTAAATAATGATGACAATGGCATTCGCGTAAGTTTTGCAAATAAGCATACAAACAACGGTCAATCGACGTTTGGCGCAGCAGACAGTAGTGATTCTGAAACGGAGAAAAATTATCTACAACCAAATATGTCTGACAATCTCAGTGCAAGCTTCTTTTATGAGGAAAATAACTGTAACAAACTAAAGAACCAGAAAGACTATAAGAAGAACAAACCCACATCCTTTCCTACAACAATTATAATCAGCGAAATTGCAAACAATACGATGAGTGATAAAAATTCTGATAGAGAAAAATCAGTCGAATCTGCGAGCGGCTCAACGTCATCGAGTCTCGACTCCGAACAAATTGAAAAAGAATCGGAGAGCATCCTATATGAAAGATGCTGTAATTACATAAACAATGGCTGTGCTAAAAACGAAGATCGCTCTCAAGTGTATATAGAAGCCGACAGTACACCAATGGACCAAGAGGTAAATCGAGTGGGACAATGTTCCAAGGTGTATACGCACAAAAAGCGTAAAGTCAATAACGGTGAAAATAATGCAATGAAAAAACACACGTTTATGGAAAAGATGCCATCACAACCCTCTCCTCCGAATCACATAGACTTGGTCGAGGAATCGTCGAATGATGAAACTCCTGTAACCTTAGAAACGAATTTAGAATCCGAAAGCACTAATTATTTACTCAGCTTTAGTAATGAGAGTATACAATCTATAGTGGGTTGCTCTTTAAATGAGTTTTGTAATCCGAATTCTTACGACTTGTTGAATGCTAGAACTCATTTGACAACTAATATGAATGAAAAAGGTAAAACTGTCGAAGGGGAAAGCCACCGACCTGCGGCACTTAGAAGAAGTGAACGTATACATCAACAGGAAAGTGAAGAAACATTTTCCCGTAGAAGAATAAAAAAATCTAAGCTCAGAGATGATAAAAAAAGTAAATCATCAAGGAATATGAAATTGTTCCAAGGAGCAAAACGTAAAAATAAGGAATTAGAGCGCAAAGTTCCTAATGTAAAAGTAATTGTGACTGCGTCTACGTCGATGTCGCCACCATCAACAAAAAAGAGTCACTCACGCCCTTTACGTAAAAGTTCAAAACCTGGGCGCTGCCCTAGTTCAAAAAATAATTTATCGAAAAATGAAAAGGAAGTACACGGTAACAAATCAAAAGCTGTCAATTCTGAAAAGGGAGAATCTGTTTCTACTAGTGATCATTTTTACGATGTGCCGACAAGGACGTCTAGAAATTCAACAGTAAATCGAGCTTTATGGGGAGATATGTCAGATGTAGCCGAAGATGGTGAAATTAATGATGAATTTCTAGAGTACTGCACGAGTGCAGAAATTCCTTTTGCTGTAGGCTTATTACCCTTACGAGCTGCCCTTGAGAGAATGCAAAATACTTTGGATCATCAGCCAAGAAAAACACGTTCCTCAGTAGCTTCGATAAAATTAGATTCAAACAACCTGAAGAGGAAGTACAATGGTCATTGTGATGTTCCTTCGACCCCCAAGAAGCAAAATACGAGCTTATGCGCAACGGATGATAAATCTAGCAGTGCATTTTGTCATATTGAGATAAGATCATCAGCAGGGTGTTCAAAACCTCGAAAAAGGTCGCTTTCCGATGGTGCAAATAATGCGGGGCACTCCACTGTCAGTGGAAGGCCATAATGTAACTCTTGATGTTTCTTCAAAACTTAGGTTGTCAGGCCATATGTACATTTAAAGGTTTCTGTAAAATGACACTCTTAGTTTATTTATCAAATTTTTTGTAATTACTTTTTTTTATAAAACTAACTCGCAACATAACAGCCATATGGTGCGAAATATTTTTGTATTCTACTTAATCAAAGTAAAAACTTGTCTATTTATTATGTTAAATCTACATCTAACTAACTTCAATCTTGTTTCAATTATGATAATTGTATTTAATAGAAAATAATTTTGATCAAACCATTAAAAATTGTTTAATTTCATTAAGTCGCTAAAAAACTATAAATGTACACTCATCGCTAATTTAACAAAAATTACAATGTTAAAAAAACGTAAGTTTCTTATATAATAACGTTCATAAATGTTATTTATTTTCAAAATAGTAGCATCAGATATTAATAAAATTTATCGATACATGTGATATAGAGTAAATAATATTAATAACGAATAAAATCTGGTTATTTTGAATAATTTTAAAAACAATTATTGGCTTTCAGACGTGCGTTACTGTTACAATGTACTTAGCATTTTTTAAATTGCTGTCCACACTTAATTTTTGAAGTAATGAGAGAAAGAGAAAGTATAATAGCATTGTACTATGTAATTTTTCAAACAGTATTAAAAAAATTGGTGATATTACAAATACGATTCATTTTTAAATCTATTAAAAAATCGAAACCTGTCATTTTATACTTGAAACGAAAATACTAAATAAACAAATAGTGTCATGAAGAAGAAATAGTGCCTATTTTGAAATAATAAAAGGCCATCCTATGAATTTCAAATATACATTATTACTAAATGAAAGCTTGAAAAATTCGTCTTTCAATGTTAATCGAAACATCTGACCAGCTGGTTTCGATTTTTATCTAGTAAAATAAACATTTAAGATGTTAAAAAATTGATCTTATTAACTATAAGTTAAATGATCTTTTACAGTTTATAATACAAAATTTTAAGTAATGTCAATGTTTTAAGGATTGTTACTTAAAAATGTATGAAGATTTAATGGGTCTGAATAGTACAATCACAATATTAGAATGTCAAAAAATGATCTTTGTGTCAATCTGTAAAGGCGCATGCAATTGATGTATGTGATCTATCTTGTCAAAATATCAATTAAGTCCATATAACTATTGAATGACAGACTATACCCAGTGACCCAATTGATGTAACTACTAGCCAACAATCGTGTTTTTTTCTGCTATAAATTTGTTATTTTGTACATTAATGTATGTACTATTAATCATATGTACTATTAAATAAATATAAATCAGATATGTAGCCCTTAAGTAAACAGGTGATCCAACAATATGTGGCGCTTAAGTGTATATAATAAGATTGTTCTATAATTGTCATTTCATTATAACTATTAGTTCTATTTTATTATTTTATTAATATTATTATCGTTACTAAAATTATCATCATCACAACGTACAGACGTACAAATGTTATGAATATTTTTTTAATAAAATTTTATATTGCAGTAACTGTACTTCGATTGTCTATTTCTTGAGATATTATTAAATATATTAAATTTTTAAGTATCTTTGTTAAAATGTTGAGTACATTATTGAAATTCCAAACATGCCATTATCCCCACTATAAAAATATTAGTTTTAAAATTTATTTTTTAACTCGTAATGAAAAAGTGAATAATATTTTAAAATACTTGTTTTATATTTAAATACAAAAAAATAGTAAATACTGTGTTTCAAAAATTCAAAATGCAGTCAATGTTTAATAATTAATGAGTCAACTTTGTAAATAGTTGTGTTTTTCCAAAACTAAAATATTTATTAGATTTTTATAGTCACGAGTATATCAAAAATTCAACTTTTATTCCAATTGATCAAACATATAAGTGAAAACGATTTTTAAATTAAAAGAAAATAAACTATGAAATATCGAGAAAGAGAAAAAAATTTAAAGGAAAGCCATCAAGCATTTCCGTACATCGTTCTTTTTACTTTCCCCGGATGCAATTTTTTTATGCTGCAATCGTAGTAAAACAGCGTAACATTGCTCATTGTAATTTCGTACGTGCGCATGCAATTCTTTTATGCGTATTATACAGCTATCTCGTGCAATCCATCGACTGCAAAGTGCAAACTGCAACGGCGGTGGATTGTGGAATGTGCGTGACGTCTCAACAGAGGGGGAAAATACGGTGCAGCATGGCGTTCATGAAGCTGCATTACCGATTGAGTGCTTGTCGGTATTACAAAACTCCAGGGCAGTCCAGGGTTATGCCGGCGGCGCTTTCTCGATCGCGTGTGATTTTAAGAAAACAGAAGCCTATAACATTATACGCAATGTGCAGCACGTTATTTATTCTCCTTTTCTTACGTCTCCATCGCGTTCCGCGCGCGCAGGCGCTTTCTTTCTAGAGCTCTTTCTCTCTCACTCCGTTGGTACATATCTACTACACACAAATTTTACATACGTTCAGCTATCACAGGACACTGTATAGACGAGGTTCGATGCATAGAAGAGTGGCTAGCTGAGCGGAAGAAGAAAGAAAAATAAGACGAATGTGCCAGTACGTATAGAGGTATACAGAGAGCGGCGCGCGCACGAAAATCACACAGCGAAGGAAGAAGCAAAGGCTAGAGGAAGGAGCGGACGAAGAAGCAGCGAAAAGAGAGAGCGGCGGTAGTGGCGACGGCGGCGGCGGCGGCGGCGCGGCCAGCAGTAGTTCTATGTGCGTAAAGATAAAGAGAGAAGTCGGTTGTGGTGTGTCGGCGCGGCGTTGACGGTGAGTGGACGGTGTCGCACTTCTGTTTCCTCGTGGGTGCCGTGTGTCCAGAGAAGTATACACAAGATCAAGGCGCGCTGAGGGCCGACGCATCGAAGGACTGTCTGGCAGTGAATCTTTTCTCTTTGGAGAAAAACACGGTGGCCGTAAGAAAAGAAGTGGCGGAGGAGAGAGAGAGATTGCTGTGTGCGTCGTTCCGGCGCACGAGTATTATAGGCCAGTGCAAGTGCGCGCCTGACCTGACCCCCCGATAGAACCTACTGCTTCGAGAGAAAGAGGAATAGAAAGAGACAGAGAAGAACAGTAGAAGAGAGCACGGCGAGTGTGTGATTCGAGAGAGGCAGCAGCCACGCGAGTCTGTGCACCACCGCTCGACAGGAGGCGAAAGAGCGGTACACAACAGTTGACGAAACGCGCGACATCAGGAGGAGAGTCATCGACGGGTCAGCATCGCAATGGAGAAGCGAATAGAACTCGAGAAGCGGGGCAGGAAACCTGCGGAAGTAAGTACCCGCTTACCCGGGGCGCCGTGCTTTCAAAGCCGCCCGCGCTCCCTTATGCGTAATCTGCGCGCTGCAACCGCTTTGCCCTCCTCCAACCTCCTCCTTTCTCGCTCCGTCTTTCCAAGAAGCCCCGTGTATAGGCTCGTGTATCGCGAGTGTTTACGTCGAAATCGAAACTCGCGACTGCCCCCCGGTCATTCGGTTATCGAGAGAACGTGCGTCTTGGTAGTCGTCGCCGAGGCGAAAAAGAAGCATGGCGCGGCAAAGCGCGCGTGTGTCTCCGCTGCGAGGACACACGTACACTCGCGTTCTTTCTCCCTCCGTTTTACTCCGTACCTTCGTGCTCTATTGCCTTTTCTCTCTCGGCTCGTCCGCTCCCGTTCATCCATATGCGTTGTATTTACGCGCAGGAACCGACCGATTAAAAAAATCCCGCTCTATAGTGCTCTGCTCCCCGTGCACCTGTTTTCCAGCTTGGCTGCTCTTGGCGGTCCCGTCGATTTCGAGGCTTTAGCGAGCATCGGACTCGCTCCTGAACGACAGAAGTGCAGCCGGTCTTTTTATTGGGTCAAGGTTCGAACTGGATCAGCGGTCACCGCTGCGCCTTTCGGTCGCGTTTAGTTTCTAATGGCGCATCGGCCGGACAAAAATCGCTTCCCGTGCGATCTGTGCAGCCGAAGCTTCGGAAATCCCGATCGATCGGCAGGGAGATTTCGGATTTCCGTCGATCGTTTCTTTGAACTTGAGCACGTCCCCGCGGTGGTGCTGGTGGTGGTGCCACGCCGAGTCGCGAGCCCGTTTATTGCGCATGTGCGAGCTGATGAGCGCGCACGTCTAAATTGTCCGAGGCAGGAAATCTGTCGAAAGCGATTGTTTTCTTTACGGTTTGAAGCTGAATCGACGTCGGTGCGTCGGTCCCCGTTAGCAACAAGTCCCGGCAGGCTATTTTAGCGAGCGACGATGAAGTAGGCGTCGGGGGCGCGGGAAACGGTCGAACGTCGTCACGGCCATATTGGACGAGTCCACTTCAGGCAGCACGTTGCCGCTGCACAGTGGCGTTCTCCTTCCCAAAGCAGGCACCTGCCTCTCTCCCTCTCTCTCTCTTTTTCTGTACCCGTCGATTGAAGTCCGACTCTGGGCAGTGACGGTCGGGCCGAATCTTCGAGGTTAGGACTTGTGGCTCCAAAGTCACGATGCAGCGGCGCCGACGACGCAGAACGCGTGGGCGTGTTGATGATTCCCGCGAGCATCGTGGCTGCGCGCACGCTCGCACTCGTCGTTTTGTCAGTGGCGTAACCGTGTTACCGGGTGCCCCTCCTTTTCTCTCGTCTTATTACGGATGTCTGAGTGCCTTGCCACACAGTCCATCCTGTTTTTTTTTTTTTTTTTTTTTTTTTTTTTTTTTTTTTTTTTTTTTCGAATTACATATGCGAGATTGTGCGCAGTTTCGGGGCTAGCTAAGCACTTTATTGTTATAATAATTTTTTTATCTTTTTCTAATTTAAAAATGATTTAAGACCCCTTACTTTTGAAGATAGTAATTCCAAAAAATCTTTTACGAAAGTTCGTCTTACGGTAGAATTCCGTTTCGTTTTCACTCAGTTCGTCGACCAGTCAATTACTTAGAATTCTTTAAGGAGCAGTTCCAAGAAGTTACACAAATGTAATTCAAATAAATAAATCACCCGCTAAAAACAAATAGCTGTCAAAAAGCATAAAAATCCAATGACTTTACAAACCAATGAATTTATAATCATCATTGGCCTAATCGACGAATAAGTGAATCTAAAAATCGGTCGGTAGACTCGAGCCCACAATCTAGAAACTAACGAAAAGTACTACTGGAGTCGAGTGTACATTAAACGGTAATTACTTCGCGCTTGCTGAACTTCGGCGCAGCAAGCCGCCCGAGAGCGAGGCCGGCCTGAAAACACCAAGCAAACGCTCGCGGCAAGGATTATTAATATGCCCGATGTGCATATATTAATAATAGTATCGCGCAATAATAACCGAGGCGAGCGAGGAGAGGAAGGATGAATTGAAAATCGATAGTGTCTCGCGGGGGGGCCTCTCGGGATTGGCGCCTCCCCGACCTTGATTACGTCTCGGCGCACGCTTATGCCTGTGCGGCAGGTGTACTCCGATTTTCCGATCGGGAGATGTAGCTTTTCACCGGCGGCCGAGAAACTCGCCTCGTGCCCTGACAAAGAGAACGCGGCTTTTAATTATTCGAGCGCTGGCCGCCCGACGACTATTACACTTTGTTCTTAACTGGTCGTCCTTAATTAAAGGCTGGGACATTGTCGATAAGCAAGGTTTTCGCTCCCTCTAATATGTATACGGAGGCGTTAGAGCTTCGTCCGAAAACCCGAGCGATTGTTAGCCTAAAAATAGATCGAGAACATGAGTTTATCGGAGATGAGCGCTCGGAGGCTGCTTGCCTATCCACCAGGGGTCAATAGCAGAACGCGTTCATTCGACGAAATCCAACAATCGCCGCATCTGACTACCGCGTAAGGAGAAGCTCGACGACGAGGCAAAGCTCTCTCTCTCTCTCTCTCGCGATAAGCTCAAACTAACCCCTGTCGCGCCGGTCGGTTTACATACACACATATCCATCCTCGGCGACTGCATCGATCGCCGGGTGCGGGAGAGAGCGAGAGAGAGCGAAAGAGAGAGAGTTTGACGCGCCGACTAGAAACGCCGGCTTCAGCACGGACACGTGCACGTCTTACGCGCTTATTGTCGATTTCAAAGGCCGTGGAGCAGAGGGGGGGGGGGGGAGTGAACTAGGTCATACGCGCGCGGGGGTGACACCCCCCTGCGGGCTTGGGAGTCTTTCCGATTTCTTTAACCCAGATATTGTATGCAGCGTGGCGATCGTGGCTTCTATTGCACCTTTCTCATTCGGCCGCTGAAAGACGGGCCAATGTCCGTCGGTATAAAAAAAACCGTTCGGTATCTTGGAGAGTAAGCCCATTCAATGATCCACTCCGTATTCGTGTGCGCACGTATAGACCTCGCTTATTGCCGTCCTGCATCTCCGGCGCGTTCACGTGCTTCCTCCCTACTCCACGACTTCCCGACTTTCCCGTTTCAATTCTCGCGCGCTTACATATCGACGTGGCCGTCGCCGACTAAATTTACACGGCCTCCTTGAGACAATGCCTCCCCTTATCACCTGTTGACAAAAAACTTGGTTCGCCATTTTAAGGAGGTTCGATACCGGCCGCGGGACGTATGCGGTGCGGGGGGAAAATGTCACGTCTTAGCCTGATGGGAGT
>JAWWML010000062.1:12072699-12109107 GCA_035047165.1 Ormyrus rosae
ACATAATAAAAATTGATAAAATTTGAACATGCACTCGCTTTACCACATAATATAGTAATTTTTAATGAATTTATAGTGAATTTTGAAATAACATTTTTCTCAGTGTACGGTTGAATTATTACAATTCCAGTAATTTCCGACGGAAATATTTTTTATCTAAAAAATTTAGAGATAAATGAAAAGGCGTGTCGACTTTATTTGACTCATGTAGTTCATCCATCAACGCGCATTTTTTCTTTAAGCCACAACTTCGATCAACGGTAGCTCATTTAAATGCATCTCTTCTACCTTTTCTACCCATGTTCTTGGCACAGGACATGGGAGAGTACTTGGCAATGCAAAAAAATTAAAAAGGGAAATACGATGCATTTAGATAAGTAAAATAAAAGGGTTGAAGCTCGTAAGATGGGTACTAATTATTCGAATGATGAGAAAACCGGTTCTAATTTATAGTCCTAGTGTGCGCGCATGCACGGGAAGATGTTTTTGAAAACTGAAAAATTCGTATTGAAATGAAAAATACGAATAAAATCAAAGATATTCATAGTGATTTTCAGAATTTTTGCATTTTTATTCGTTCAATAGGCTGCATTAAACTTGAAGCAGTAAATGAGAACAGGTCCATTAGTATTTTACTGTAAATTCTTACTTAAAATGTATATTAAATTCAATAAATAAGCGGATAAATGTATTTAAACTGAAAAAATCAATAAATTAAATTTTATATCAATAAAAAAATAAAATTAATTTAATCAGTTTCATTAAAAAAATTTTATTAACGTTTTAATTCAGAACAATACTAATATATTTCATTTTGTATTTGATTACTTATCTTTGTGCAAATGTATTAGATAATTGTTAATAATAATCAGTAAATAGTTATAAAATGTAGCAAAAATTGCTTGGAATCATTAAATAGTGATTCCAGAATAAGTTGATAGCGAAGATAAACAGCACTAACTTTTTATCAGTATATATTTTTAACCCATAAATAATTAAATTCTTTGATGGATCAAATAATGTCCGCAAAAATACATTAATTCGCTTAACAAGTTTACTTATCTAAGCTTCATTACATTTTATCATCGCGATTAAATTTGAGATTAATTTGAACTTTGTAATTGTTGCAATTAATACTTTTCCACAAATAATTTCTTATCTTTTAAATGATTCATTTTTTTGCCGACATTTACGGCAGTCTCTCGTTCAGTGCGTATTATATATTAAAAAGCGCGATTCAAGAAAAAACACTTGATTAGAGACTAATAGCTAATTTTAAAGTGCGTACACGATAAGGGTAGAACTCGCACTCGAGCTTATCCCACTAAATCGTTGCGCAAGGATCGATGTACTATCTTTATTTCTAAAATCTACGCTCGTCCGTAAAAAGGCTTTTCCACTCGAGGGGCACGATACCGTTGGTATATAACAAAACAGAAAAGGCGCCGGTCATCCTTGCCGGTATAAGAAGAGCGAGCTGGTTCTTGTTCGGGCTTTTAGAACGATAAGCACCTGTTGAGCTAGCAGTCACAGACGCGCCTGTTTCTCTGTGTGAGTGCGTGTGCGTGTTGCATTTTCGAGAGGAAATCGGCGCTAGGCTCAGCTCGACTGCTCAGATCCCGCCGATCGTTCGTCGGGGGAGGAGAACTTCTTGGACGTTGCCAACACTATACCTGCTCGGGTTTGTCGTCGACGCTTTGTGCAATCGATTTCTATTAGTTTACAAAAAACTTGAGGACGGTAATGGCGAAATTTTGAACGGCGGTCAAGTCAATTATTAAAAGGTAAGTTGTATTTTCATCGATAACAATGATCGTAGAATTCAATGTAGAACGGACGACGCGCAAGATTTTCTTTATGTCATTGCAGAATTATCAAAGTATTTGCTATTCTTTACTTTGTTTCTTAATCTAAATAAATATTGTCTTAACGTTTAAAGCAAATTTGTTCATTTTTAGGATCGTTTATTTCATCTTTTTGAATAATAAAAATTTTTAAGGCTTTCAAACTTTAAAAAGACCTTTTTTAATGAAAATTTTAAGTTTTTAAATAAGCACGTTTTAACGATCAAAAATTATATTTTCCTGGTAGAGTCGTTCACGAACGAATCGCGAATTTTCACAATTAAGAGGTACCGGGGTAATCCCCTGACGCTTGATATCAACAGTTTCAAATTAAAAAGATAAAAAAAAATCATTTCCGACGAATAAAATCTAAATAATGTGATATTGTAAATGATAAAGACTATTCTAGAAAAAACGTTGATTAATTTTTTAGAAATAATTCATTCGCAATTTCAATCGAAATTACAAATATTTTATTGTTAACGTAGTTTAGATAACAGATGAAATAATGTCATTGATATTTAAAAAAAAGGCTTTAAATTTGTAATCATGTTTACTGTTTTATTATATTATTAAAGATGAAAATTTCAATTTAAAAATGTACTTCGGAAAAGTAAGAATCCATTTTTTTTAAATATTTTTCGTCCCTTACGATAATGCCTAAGGCAAAATCTTTTTGTGCCCAGCGTAATTTATCTTTAAATTATTTATTTCTTACGTACGCTAAATTTAAAAACCTTGTATTCAACTTTTACAATTATTTGCTCGTTTATTTGCATAAGTTTCCTTTGAATAAAATAATAATCTATTTTATTTTATAAGAGCATCAACTTGACCAGAGTAAACGGCATTATTACAGCTGTGCATTTAACAATTGTGTATGTTTATTGAAAAATATAGTATGAAAAAAATGTCGCTAATAATTACAGTAAAATTCATTACAATCGCGGGACGTCGCCATTTGATGCCAAAACGATCATTATCTCTTCATTTATTTAGTATTATATACACTAAAAATTTTTATCAATGATTTTTCTAAAAAATTTCCTTAAATATATACGTATATTTCAAAAGAACAAAAGATAATTTTTTCTAATCATTCCATGAAGTGAAAAATTCTCTTCGTGCAATACTAATTATTTTTTGATGACAAATAACTCTGTAAGGATACAATCAACGTTGTTTTATTACTTTTTAAATTCGTGTTATATTTTTTTAAATTATTATTATTTATATTAAACAGTTGCGTTACATATTAAATTTTAAACATACGTGCTCACTTGTGCACGCAATTCATGTTAACAGATTGAACAATGACGAAGATCGCAGAGAATTTTCTATTACTCGCCCTTATAGTGGCATCTGTAAGAAATTCACTAAGTAACGAGCTGCATCCGTCAGAACTAGACGAACAAGCGAAAATCATTAAAGCTACTGATGACAAACCTAAGGCAGGAAACGAATACCGCTTGCCGAATTCAGTAATTCCTTCGGCATATGACATCAAATTAATAGATATTGATTTTAAAAAGTTCACATTTACCGGTCAAATCAGTATAGTCGCAAGAGTCCTAAAGGTGACGAATAAAGTTTTGCTACATGCAGGAAACATTACAGTCCAGCCAGCCGCATTTAATGAGCATCCAAATATCGGTGATCCTGTGCCCAAGAAGATCAAAGGCATTTATAAGAATGATACGACTGATATATTGACAATAGAGCTGTTTGAAAATTTAAAAGCAAATACGAACATTAACTTTAATTTGAACTTTAACGGTACTTTGCGAGATGACATGATAGGTTTTTATAGGAGTTCATATCACTATGCAACTGATAAAGAAAGGTAAGATTGAATAAGCTATAAATAAAGAGTTTAAAAGGAACTGTAGAAATTTATTAAATAAATTATATTTAAAAACAATTTATACACAGTTGGTTAGCGGCTACTCAGTTTGAATCCACCCATGCGAGGCATGCCTTTCCTTGTTTCGATGAACCAGCTTATAGGGCCAAATTTAACATAAGCATTTTATTACCGGATGGTTACGACTGTCTAAGTAATATGCCAAAAGCTAATCAAACCGTAAGGTAATTTGTCAGTCTTGAAACCTGTTGATTTTTTTCTCAATTTTCAATTTGACATGCCATAAGTAAGCAAAACTCGTTCTTCCCTCTTGTAGCGGCTGGTGCAGACTTCAAGAATCCGTGCCTATGTCAACGTACTTGGTAGCATTTACTGTATTTAAATTTGCTTCCCTCCCGAAGGACAACAGCAGCTTCCGAGCCTGGGCCAGGCCGAATGCCATCTCTCAAGCCCAATACGGCCTCGACGTAGGCAGAAAGGCTCTCAGCTACTTCGCAAACCTGTTCGAGGAACCTTACGCTCTAGAAAAGATGGACATGGTGGCGGTGCCTGATTTTTCAGCCGGCGCCATGGAGAACTGGGGCTTGATGACTTTTCGCGAGACCGCGATGCTGTACGACGAACAGGATTCATCCGACGCTGCCAAGCAAAGGGTCGGCTCCGTCATCGTTCACGAGTGCACGCACATGTGGTTCGGCAATCTCGTCACGCCCGATTGGTGGAGTTACCTCTGGCTGAGCGAGGCTTTTGCGCGCTATTATCAATACATGGCCACGGCCGAGGTGCGAGCATACTTTTTATTGCGCTTTCTATTGCAGGATTTATTGTGGAAGAGAATTACTCTCGTGTACTTTGCAATTTTTAGCCTGTTTTACAAGACGATTTCTATACAAAGTTTAACACCGTTTCAACATTAATATCCTGCACTTAATCGTCTCGATCGAAACGGAATTTTTATTGCAAAGAAATTATGGGCAATGACATGCCTCAAGTCAAAACTATTAATATTTTATAGTATTTATTAAAAATTTTATTGTAACAATAAAATTTGAAATCATTCTATTCTGCAGAAAATAAAATCTTCTTGTTGTTACATTGACATTACTGTTATAGGGATTTAGAAAATCATAAATTTTTAAATTTAAGAATGTAATAAAAGAAATGATAAAGTCTAATTAATTAAAATAATAATTGTTCAGTGAAGATGAATTATTCTCTTGTTCTTCATTTAAAGAACGTTTACGTATCTCCAATAGCTGGTCTATTCTGTTTATAAGAAAACTCCTTATAATTCTGAGTAAACGAAGTTGAATGTTGTAAATATTTGATATTGCGTTAAAGATAAACCATAAAAACTTAAATTGTGTCAATGAATTTCCAATTGTTAAATTAAATATTAATATTTTTAATTATGAACGTATTAAACCGTTTTTCTTATTTCTAAATATTTACGACAATAGATAGAAAAAAGTTGGAAAATGGATGAACAGTTTGTCGTGGAACAGCATCAACAAGCGTTACGAATTGACGCTTTAGAAACTTCGAAACCTATGACAAGAGAAGCCGTAACTCAAGCAGAAATTGGTGAGATGGGCGACACAATTACTTATGCTAAAGGAGCAAGCATAGTTAGGATGATGGAAAAAATGTTGGGACCTGACATATTTAATGCAGCCTTAAAACAATATCTTAAAAATAGGTATTTCAATACACTTACTATAGGGATTTCTGCATGAAATATTGTGCAAAATTTTGTAATCTTTGAAACATTTTTTTAGGAAATATAAAACAGCTAAGCCTAGTGACTTATGGGCAGCTTTTCAAATTCAAATAGACAAACAAGGAACTAATAAGGATCCAATTTTTAAGGATAAAAGTATAAGCTCAATTATGAAAGCGTGGACTGAAGAAGCTGGTTTTCCGTATATTACAGTTAACATTACATCGGATTTTATTACGCTGAGTCAGGATAGATTTTTGATACGCAAAACAAATGACGTCCCCACAAGCCCCCTTTGGGTTGTACCAATAACTTGGCTGACATCGGAGGAAGTTATTAATGGTGCGACTCCATCGACGAAACCAGTTTACTGGCTAACTGGTAGAAACTCGAACTTGACTAATCCAAGAAAAGACGCTAAGTGGATGATTTTCAACGTTAACTCTGCAGGTAAGACAAGTTAATATTGGGCAATCATGATAAAGTACATTTTAAGCCACTGATGAATAATTGCAATACAATTTTATAGGTTTTTATCGAGTCAATTATGACGTGGATTCGTGGAATAAAATTATTAAGGTTCTAAATTCTCGCGATTTTGACAAGATACCCGTATTGAATCGAGCTGCTATAGTAGACGATTTATTAAATCTAGCTAGAGCAGAAAAATTACCTTACGAAATAGCATTACGAGGAATTCAATATCTTCGAAGAGAAACAAATTATTTACCTTTTAAGTCATTATTTACGTCACTGGATTATTTGATACAAAAGTTTAGCACCAGCACAGATAACGATCTATTTAAAGTAAGACTTATTTTTAAACATATTATTTGTCGTTTTCTTATCATGCAATTAAAAAATTAAAATTACGTTCCATATTTTTGACAGGATTTTATTACTTCCTTGTTTAACATACTTTACGAAAACTTAACATACAAAGATGATGAAAAAGATGATCATTTTAAAATTCTGTTACGCCAAGAAATTAATCATAGAGCATGCAGTTTCGATCACCCTGAATGTATAGTCGAATCCAAAAAGCAATTTTCAGATTGGATGAAAGGCGTAAGCAAAAGGTAAGAAAATTTTGTTTATACAACTGAAAATGTCTAAACTTGTATTTAAAATTTAAAGTCCAACATTAAAGCTACATTTACTTTTTTATTTGAATACTTGAATTTGAAATTAATATATAAGAATTATACTTAATATTTTTATTTTTTATGAACAGTGTGCCAAAAAATCAAAGATCAGCCGCTTACTGTACCGGTATTAAGTACGGAAGTAAGGAAGAATGGGACTTTTTAAGAAAACAATCTCGAATTGCCAATGTAGCAGCAGAACAACTGACCATTTTACAAGGACTTTCATGCTCTGAAAACCGAGAATTTCTTAAAGAGTAAGCAATTCTTATTATATATTTAAACGTAACCAAGTTTTTTGTTTATTTATTTTGCAAAATTTTCTGCAACAAATAAATTCCCCTTACAAACGTAACATAATCAAATGGGATATATAAACATTTAATTATGATATATTTTGAAGCAAAGTATCCGTAATATTTTCATCAAAGGATTTTTAAGTTATTAGAGCGTCATTAAATTATTAAAATTCGTAAGTAAACAATTATGATAATTGTGTAATGAGGACATTGTTTGAATATTACAGCGTGCCGCTACAATAATTTCGGGTTTCCCATGTTTAAGGCAACGTACCTTTTTTGAACAAAAATTAATATAATTATTACAATTTTAGGTATCTCCTTGACATTTTGAAAGGTTACAGCGTCAGTCGTGTTCGTAAGCAAGACATATCAAGTGTTTTCAGTTCAATTTATTCTGTAAGCGAAAAAAATGCAGAATTTATAATTCAATTTGCCCAGGATCATAATGAAGAAATTACTAAATAGTAAGAAACTTTTATTTAATAATAAATTATTAATTTATTTATATTTATTGCTTGTACGAATAAAATAATATTTCATTTTATTTTTACCTACATATTTATTTTACAGCTACAATGCTTCAAATCAAATCGGAAAGATTATTTCTGGTGCTTTGATGAAATATCCAACGAAACATTTAATTAATGAGGTGGAGAAATTAATAAATAATCAAAAGCCTTACGTAAAATCTATCAAATCAATGCTGGAGAAAAGTCTGGAAAATGCGAAATTTGAACTAGAGTGGTTTGAAAATCATTCCCCAGCTATAATTAATTTCTTAAGGGCATACAAATCTCGGAACGAAAATACTACGGATTACCGATTGCCTGGTGATGTCATCCCAAGCGCATATAATATTATTCTCACCCCATTCCTCCAGCAGGATAACTTTACGTTCAAGGGAATCGTTAATATCATTGCTGAAGTAACCAAAGCAACCAAAAAAATCGTATTGCACGCGGATCAGTTGAAAAATTTCACAGTTAAAGTTCATGAATTGAACGGAGAAACAAAAATTAAAGAGCTATCCGTACTAAATATCACAAATACAGAAAAATATGACTTTTTAAATCTTCAAATGATGGATATCCTTGCTGCTAAAACGAAAATTAGTATCGAAATTGCGTATACAGGATACTTGAACACGGAAATGAAAGGTTTTTACAGAAGCTCGTATAAAAAAGATAATGTTATCAGGTAAAAACAAATCATTAGCGATGCACAATTCTTTTTAAAATGAACTAAAATTATTGTTTCATGATTTAGATACTTGGCTGTAACGCATTTGGAGCCCGTCGGTGCAAGAAGAGTTTTTCCTTGTTTCGATGAACCGGCTTTGAAGGCTACCTTTAGCCTGAGTGTAATTGTGCCAGAAAAGTACAAAGCCGTTAGTAACACAAAAGTCAAGACTGTTAAGAAGTAAGCTACTATTTTGCCTTTTTAAAACAATTCTAATCGCAATCAGTGATATCATTTAAATATTCATGCATTTGCATTTCAGCAATTTATACGAATTCGAGAAAACTCCCGTAATGTCGACTTATCTAGTGGCCCTTTTAGTCAGCGACTTCAGCGAGCAAAGTAAGAAAGACAAAGATTACGAGTACACCGTGCTCTCGAATCCTCTGGTGATCCAGCAGACAAATTATTCGCTCGAAGTGATGGGACCGATTGTCGGGTTCTTTAATGAAAAACTCGGGTACCGCTACACCTTGCCGAAGCTCGACATGGTCGCCTTGCCGGACTTTGCGTCAGGCGCCATGGAAAACTGGGGTCTCATCACGTACCGCGAAACAATGATGCTTTACGATCCGTCTAGCATGTCGACATTATCCGCCAAGCAAAGCATACGCAACGTCATTGCCCACGAGATTGCGCATCAGTGGTTCGGCAATCTTGTTAGTCCGCACTGGTGGGACTATCTTTGGCTCAACGAGGGTTTCGCCAGGTACTTCCAGTACATTGCTCACACTAAGGTTTGTGCTTCATTTTTTTAGATGCTTCATCGATACCGCTACTCGATAGTTTTTATTTCATATGCTACATAACAATGAATGAAGTCGATTTTCGAGTGCATGTATTAATCATAAACTTTGGGAAGTTCTGATGACTTTTCCACCGTTATCATTTTCAGCCACTGTAATTTATTTAACAAAATATGTTTACTTAGTTATGAGCTCATGATCTTTTCACATTAGATATTACAATATTACTATGGTTTTTAAAATAAATTTTATAAAAAATGTTTGTAACATGTAACAGTACTTAAATTTTAAATCAAAATCCAACAGTGATTGATAATAATGACTATATTTACACGTTACATATTCATCGAAAAATCTCAAGATTTATAAATAATAATTACACTCTAACATCAACTTCATTTGTTACCTAAAGAAATTTTAATCGTTAAATAACGATAAATAAAATGATAATAAAAATATCATACTTTATTTTATCAACGACGTGACGGAATGTTTGAATGAAAAGTTTAACTTATCTTTATGAAATTAGGTTTTGCAACTTATCATAATACGAAATAAAAATTGTTATTAATATATTTGATAAACGATAATACCATTTTTATGTATTATATCGTACACGACTTGCTTATTTGTTTAATTTTTTTTGAGTTGATTAGTTCTTTAGTATAGAAAGAAGGGAAATTACGTCTTACTTGGACGTTTTATCAATATGAACGTATTTATAAACGCGCATTCGACACAGATTATTAAATTAACTTGACACTTTATTGTATCTCTTGTTCGTTTCTTGAGCTATCTATTTTAAATTGTAAGTAGGGCGATCAAACATTTATAATGTAATAATTATAGAGTAACAGATACACATAAAGCCTGTGTACCATGATTAAACTATTTATTTAAAACAAAAATAATTAATTGATAGAAATAGAATAGCGTGTAATTAAACTTATGGATAGATAATATTTGAATTGCAAATGATATTATGTATTAATTTCGATATTTTAATTAAGAGCAGTTCAAAGTTATAAAACTACTTCGATCAAAAATTAATTGTCAATTTAAAATGGAAATGCTTTAAAAATATTTGATACATTTCCAATCAATTTTTTTTATGGATATCAAATATTTAAAAGATGTTACATTTTAAATACAACTTATGAATATTCTGTGAATTATTTTTTGCATTTCGTAATCATCTCCGAAATTCGTTAAGAACAATCGATTTCAACAAAATTAATTTACAGCTATTCTGTATTTAATTAATTATTTAGTTTTGTATTATTATTTTATTTTTCTATATCCATTTTAACATTAAACAAAATTTAAGTAAAACTTTTGTTATTGGTATATAAAATTCTAAAAAACAGAATTTTGGAAATTCCTTGCGCAAAGCTCGATTTCGCGTCGGCTTGAATAAAAAGCATGCACTAAATCAAGCTTTATACAAGTCGTATCAAAAAATAATATTCAATACAAGACATAAAGGTGACTTTAACCTGGTGTTACCTTTTCACACTATCTTGGTTTTGAAAAAAATTAAATAAAATTAAAATAAATTAAATTAAAAAGCAAAAAAAAAAAAAAATAAGCCGTGAAAGATGAAAATCCGTTCAGTAGAAGCTGAGATCCAGGCGTAATACATACACGCACGCGCGCGCGCACACACACACACACACACACACACACACACACACACACATACATCCATACAGACATTTTTCAAAAACCATTTATTCTTTTTCCTGACACCTTAAAATCAATTATAATAGATTTTTCAAACAACTCCAAAAATTACTATCACAAAGCTTCGTCTAGGAGGAAGCAATAAATAAAAGCTGAAAAGCGAAGATTGAAATTGAATTGAACATTTGGTTTTTAGATTGAAGATGCGTGGAATTTGGAAAATCAATTCGTCGTTGACCATTTACAAACTTCTTTTGCGGATGATGCATCGACTTCAACACATCCAATTACCGCCAAAGTTTATACTCCAATTGAGATTCGAGGAATATTTGACAAAATATCATATGCGAAAGCCGCCAGTGTAATTAGAATGTTGGAAAAATTAATAGGTTCGAAAAAGTTCTATGGAGCCTTAAATCGTTATCTTAAAGCTCGGTAAATATATTGCAGTTTTAAATTTAAGAAGATATAAGATACCGACAATCACAGTTTCCAAAGTTTTTGTCATTTATTTTTATATTGGTTTTTTACCATATTATTTTTTAGTACCCTTTATTTTTAATTATAGGACGCTGCAAACAAAAATTTTAAATAAATTTGAAATGATACGAAAAAACTTGGGAAACTATAATGTCTGATGTAATTCATATGCACCCTTATTCCAATATTTCAATGTTAATTTATTAAACCTTCAATGCACTCTATTCTTTTAGGCAAAGCTCTACTGGAACTCCAGAAGCATTATTTGAAGCTTTTGAAGCGGAATTAGTATCCGAAAACTCAATTAATTTCAATGTTACGAAAGTTATGAATAATTGGACAAGACTACCAGGATTTCCAGTGATAAACGTTACTATTAAAGGAAACGAGGTTACATTTTCTCAAAAAAGATTTTACTTAAGACCGCCAGAAAACGAGACAAGAAAATCAACGTGGATAGTACCAATTAATTGGGCGACACGCAGTAATCCCGACTTTGAGAGCGTCAATAAAGTAGAATGGTTGGATAAAAATGAATCAAAAATTACTATTAACAAGAAAAATTCAGATTGGATTATTTTTAATCTTCAGCAAACAGGTGAGTAAAACAGTTTTAAATAGAAAAATTGCAATTGGAAAAGATTAGTAAATAAATGGAAATGAAATCTGATCCACAGGCTATTACAGAGTAAACTACGATGAGGTAGCCTGGCGCCGAATAATTGCTGCACTTAATTCAAAGGATCGTCTTTTAATTCACGAAGTGAATCGAGCCTCGTTGATCGACGATATGCTCAACCTCGGTCGGGTTGGTCTTCTGGACTACGATCTCGTACTTGCAGGCACGCGTTATCTCGTCGACGAAACTGAATATATACCGTGGAAAGCCGCCTTCAACGGTTTATCCTACCTGAATAAGCATTTTATTAATCGTCCTGATATCTTCCCTTCCTACAAGGAGTACCTGTTCCAGTTACTCGAACCGAACTTTAAGAGATTGAGGTTTGATGAGGTCAAAGGTGAAAAGCACACTGACACTTTGCTGAGGAAACTCACGCTTGATTGGCTGTGCTATTTTGGTTATAAAGAGTGCACAAAGGAAGCCGTCCAACTCTTCCAGAAGCAGAAAAAGGATTCAAGGTACTTTATTGAAATAAAATTTAAAATTTTCTTTACTACTAATATTAAACGTATATCTTGTTCAGTTTCAGTATACCACCTAACAAGCGAAGTTATGCTTACTGCACGGGTATCAAAGAAGGAACTGACGAAGATTGGGAATACCTGTGGAACAGACTTAAAAAATCAAACTATGCCGCTGAACAAATGACTATTTTAACAGCTCTCGGCTGCTCTTTGAATCCTGCCAATTTGAATAAGTAAAATTTTCAGTTTCACAGCTGTTAATGTTCCGCAACAAAAAAATTAAATCAATCACGAATATAAATTATATTTTCAGACTTTTAAATACTACAATTACACCCGATCTCGAATTGAATCCGATAAGATTCCAAGATGCTGAAAAGTCTTTTAAGAGTGTAATGAGCGGTAGTACTGTCGGCATAGGTGTAACTTTAGATTTTCTTAATAAAAATTACGAAAATATCAACAAGTAGTAAGTCAATTTTTTTTACTCTATCAAAAATAGCCAAGTTTTTATAATTTTAATTACTTTTGCATTTGATTCTTTAAATTTAGCTTTAAAGATTACGGAGTAATCAAGAGTTGTATAAGTTCGATCTCCAAACGATTGACATCTGACGAGCTCGTTAACAAGGTAAGCTTTGAAATTAATTTTTTCTTTTATTCTCTTTTACTCAATTACTCGTGTCTTTTTCTAGTTCGACCTCGTGGTTAAAAATCTCTCAGAGAAAATTCCAAGCATTGCTAAATCGCTTCAATCTTCTCAAAAACGCGCCAATATTGAGCGTTCGTGGTACAACAATCGTGCTCCGAAAATCGGCGATTGGTTGAAGAGGAATAAGCCAGAGTCATTGATGCGTCTTCCTACAGTTGCAAAACCGAATTCTTACGATTTATACATCAGGCCTTACTTTGAAGAACGTAACTTTACTTTCGACGGAAACGTCACCATTGATATAACAATTGAAAAAGACACGTGGATGATAGGTCTTAATGCGAAGTATCTAAATATAGAAGACATAAAAGTAGAAGGCAAAGAAATCATATTAGATCATAAACTAGATGAAGCCACGGAGAGATTAAATATTGAATTCGGACAAAAACTGACCGCCGGTTCGAATCTTAAATTGCGAATAAAGTACAACGGTTATTTAAAAGACGACATGAAAGGATTTTACAGAAGTTCTTACATCAACGAGGAAGGGGAAAAAATGTAAGAATAGAAAAAGAGCTCATTGAAGAACCTAATTTTATAATTTAATACTAATAAATCGACATATACCCATATTTTAATTTAAAATACTTACCATTTTTGTCCTTATTAAGATGGATAGCAAGCACTCAATTCGAGCCGACTTACGCGAGAAGAGCTTTCCCCTGCTTTGATGAACCGTCTTTCAAAGCTAAGTTCACGGTGCACATTGCAAAACCGAAAAATTATCACACTCTCAGCAACATGGGATCGACCCCCGTACAACGTAACGAGTAAGTTAATTTTTAGACGAAGTAAATTAATTTAAAAATTTACGAAACAGCGTTGGCTTTATTTGCGATTTTTTTTAAAAATTTTTACGCGTAACAGTCTATTAAAAATAAGTTGATGACTTTACAGATCTAACGGTGAAGTCTGGGACGATTATAAGCCAAGTCTGAAAATGTCGGCGTACATACTAGCTTTCACCGTAACCAATTTTGAGAAATACGTAGGTTCGATTAAACCTTCTCGAGTATCAGTGTGGGCAAGATCGCAATTGAAAGATTACATGAGTCACGCACCTGATGTTGGCCACCAAGCTTTAGGATTCTTAGAAAAATTGACCGACTTCAAGTATCCTCTTGACGAAATGAATTTCGTGGCCGTTCCCGACTTTGATGCGGGCGCTATGGAAAATTGGGGACTCGTCACCTACAGGTAGAAATCCGTCCTCCAAAATATGAAATTTTTATTATTTTGAATACACTTCATTTGTACTAATTTGACGATAGGGAGTACGGTCTGACGTACGGCGAAGCAGCAATACCTGCAACTTACAAACGGTATGTCACAACTACTATAGCTCATGAATTGGTGCACATGTGGTTCGGCAATTTGGTCACTTGTGAATGGTGGAGCTATGCATGGCTCAACGAAGGTTTTGCTGATTACCTTTCTTATATAGCTGCTGATTCAGTGAGTTATGTTTTAATGTTTTATTGCTGTCCAGCTTCACGTGACAGTGCTGTTTCTCTGTTAGGTATAACATTCTTTTTTTCTTTTCTTTTTTTTTTGCTTTAGATTGAACCGAGTTGGCAATTGTTGAAACAGTTTGTAGTCGAAGATTTACAAAACGCTTTAGCAGTTGATTCGTCAGAAACCTCTCATCCCATGAATAACAAAGTTGTTACACCGGCTGAAGCTAAGAAAACGTTTGACACAATTACTTACGCAAAAGGTAAGTGAAAAATAGGGTCTCTCCCAATTTTAATAGTAACAATAATCGAACGTTTTAAATAAATTTTTTATAATTTCAGCTGCAAGCGTGTTACGAATGTTCCACCACAGTCTTGGAAAAGATGTGTTTATCGAAGCGCTACGAATTTACCTAACAAATCGCAGATATGATACTGCCAAACCAGAACATTTAATAGCAGCAATCAAAGATCGTTTAAAGCAGGAGAAAATTGAACCACCGGGTAACCTCGACGTCGATATTCAAATCGCTATTGAAAGCTGGATTTCCCAATCTGGGTATCCAGTTATAAATGCCACTCGTAAAGATGAAAAGGTTGTTCTTTCCCAGGTAAAAGAAATATTATTATATTTTCAAACATTTCAGAATGATTTGTTGATTTTTTAAGTTTACCATAAATTTATCTTATGCTTTAATTCATATATGCGGCACGTGTTTATATTAAAATAATTGTTACCGAACGAGAAAGAATTTATTTTTAACTTTTTGATAATTACAGGAACGATTTCTTCTTCAGTCCAATCTCACCGCAAAACAGCGTTCTTACTGGACTCCTATAACTTATACGACTGAAACTGAACTTAACTTTAATAATACAACCCCACATTTATGGCTAGGTGGAGAAGAAAAAACTATTAGCGTAAAACCCAACGATACGTGGTTTATATTAAACGTTCAGGAGATTGGCTTCTATCGAGTGAATTACGATGTTCCTACGTGGAAGAATTTAATTAACTTACTGAACAGCAATGACTTCACTGTAATCAACGAGGTGAATCGCGCCCAATTAATTGACGATGCGCTGAACCTTGCTAGAGCTGGTTACCTTGATTTTGACATTGCCCTCAATGCTACAAAATATTTGCGCAAAGAGCCGAGTCATTTCGCGTGGAAGTCGTACTTCGATGGTATAACTTACATCGCCCAGAGATTCGAAGGTCACAAAGAAATTAATGAACTCTTGAGTCGCTATGTTTTATCGCTAATTTCCAATAGATACAAAACCCTCGGCTTTAAAGAAGACATGAAGAACGATCAGCATCTAGAACAGCTCAACAGACAATTAATTGTGTCCTGGGCCTGCAAATACAATCATACGGACTGCCTTGAACAAACTAAAGAGTACTTCCGACAAAAGAAGTATGAATCCACTATTAAAAGCATCATTTCTGTCACCGAAATTTAATTATTTACTATTTGTTTTTCCTCTTTTTTTTAGTAAGGCGCCTGTTACGCCAAACATTGCAGTGACAGTTTATTGCACAGCGATAGCTTATGGAACGTCGGATGATTGGAATTCATTATGGAACGAATACACGACAGCTGTTTTAGCAACGGATTACTTAATGATGCTTAGAGGCCTTGGTTGTTCAAGAAACGCTACGGTATTGGAAAGGTAAATCACTTAGGTAGATTATTTTGTTAAAAAGAGACGCTGATTAAACTCAACGCATTGATTTTTTTAAAAGGTATCTGGGTAATATCATAGCAAAAGATTCAAAAGTTCGCAGACAAGACGTGGGAACCGCTTTCTCCTCAGTCTACACGTCCAGTGCAGTTGGCTTAGAAACGGCTCTTAATTACTTTGTTAAGAATCTTGAATCCTTATATAATTAGTAAGTAAATTATAAAATTGAATAGTATAAAATTAATGATGACTTAATTGTCAAAGAACATTTATATTTATTTTTATCTCGTTTGAAATTCATAGCTATGGTAATTGGAACGACGTAGGATCTCTATTTACGAGTTTGGCTGGTCGCATTTCAACGAAGGAGCAACTTAAACGGGTAAAATAAGATTAAGTTTTTCTACGCTTTTTCAAAATTTTATTTAGCCAAGCTTACCTCGATTACTTATTTACGTAAATTGCAGCTAGAAGAATTGTCAACGGAAAAGAGTTTAACAAACATTCACTCTTCCTTAAAATCAGCCGTAAGTACTGCCAAGAAAAATCTCAATTGGTTCGATCAAAATTCGGCAAAGATTTTGACGTGGCTTAAAGCTTATAATCCAGAGGAACCTGAAAGTGAAGATGACAAAGGTAGTGCAATAGGACCAATGAGTCTTTCTTTCTTAACGATATTATATTTTGCTTTATTAGTAAGCTACATTGCATGATAGATTATACGCGCAACATTCGCTATAATCAGTGTTAAAAATTTATAAAGTTAACAATTGTATATATTGTGTATATATACGCGTAAGAAACACAAAAATTATTTAAATAAATTTAAGTATATTATATTGTTTTTATGTCAAAATTTCTATAATTAAAATTCACATACTAATTTTAGTTAGGACTGCTTAAGTCCCATCAAGATACTTCCTAAAATGGAAAGTATGTAAGTGTTATGCTTACATTTTCATTTGATTACGAACGATTGGTGTTGCTTCCTCCAACTACCAGGAAAAATGGCCACACGAACTGCTAAAAAGTGTGATAAACGTCTATTTTACTGCAACATTTGTGTATTGTCTAATTATATTTATGTCAAATTAATTTATTGTGTAAGTGAAAAATTTGTTTTTGTCTATATGTCATACGATTATTTGTTTCTGCCTTTGTATAAAAATAATATTTTTTATTTTGTATTTGTGTGCAAATATTGCTTTTATGATCTGTACGCTGTCATTATTAGTAGTTAGTAGAAGATTCCCATGTTCATAATAAATGTAAAGAATATCGTTTTGACAAAAAATTACTCTATTTTAACTGTCTATTACACCCACTCTTTTCTAACATGAAAAAGGTGTATGTATATATTATGTGGTTCTAAAAGTTTTTTCAAATATGCAATTTAATCATAAAAACATTCATCATTCATCTGTAAAAAAAAATAAAAACGTCAACCAAAATTTTCATTGTGTATACGTATAAAAAATTGATGTATTAATTGTTATTTCACACTGAGCACTGGTTTTATACATTATATATACACGCATGTAATGTAAGTATGCAATGTTCTTAATTATGGTGTTTTTAAACAGAAATCTTTTAAGAACATGAATCATCGATATACTTTTTCACACTGTGATTAATCGTTAAAAATAAGATACCAAACCATAAGGAAGAGAATATAATAACCTTATATCAATATAACGTTTTATATAGTAATGATAATAAAAGATTGACATATATGCTTAGCTATAGTTATACCTACAGTAATTGAATGCCAACTGTTGACCCGTTATATTAGCTGAAACTGATCCAAAAACTGAACTAAGTGTAAAAAACTAATAAAACCATGGCAACTATATTCAGTTGGAAGCCACTCTTTTGAAGTCTTCCTACCCTTGCTTCAATGAAGCAGGTTTTAAGGTCAAATTTTTAATAAGTCAAAGATTGAATAAGAATCAAGTAAGGTAATTTATAACACTTGAAATCTGTGACTCACACATAAAGAAATTATTATATTCGGAAATACGTTCCCCAGCATTTATAAAACCAAGCAGTAAGAGGCGCGATAGCGCCTCGAGGCAATAATACTTACTTCCCTCTCTGTATATATATTTTATTTATACAGTATATAAATTGTCCCAATTTATTTTTTGTAATATTAATTAGTCATTAATTTTTAAAAACAAAGTGAAAATTTGAATGCTAAAAGCAAAACTTGTTCTTTAATTTTATGGCGGTCACATTTCAAAATTTCTTATATTTTTTACATTTTTTTGCAAAATCTTTAAAAAAAATACACACAGTACAAAATTTAAATAAATGTAAAAAGTTCAAAATGTAGTATGCGCAAAAATAAATTTAATTTATTTTGCAACTCAACAAGTCCAGAAAGATCATTTTAATTTAACTCCGCCAAAACTGTACAAAATGTTTGTTTTGTTTAAATTTAATGTTTAATTTGTTTAAAAAAATATTTATTATATTTCATTAAATTTCCATTAAATCCAAAAATAAATAAATGTATGTAGATATATAAAAGAATATAAATAAATATCAATAAACATACATTATGCTCCATATATGATATTTATTTTTAATTCTTACAAAATGTATTTTTATTAAATTAAATTGTAATTTAATACATTTTTCATTTAGAATATGTCATCTAAATTAAATAACCCTCTGAAAAACATTATCACGTTTAGAAACTGATCTTTCTTCAAACTGCTGTTAATGACTTGTTAAAAATCTTGAATCCATAAATTTTCCATATTAGTTCGAAAACCGTTTAGAATTTCCATGATTAATTATAAACACATAATGTATTGTAAAAAAAATTAAGAAGAAAGATTAATCAAAATATTATATATTTGTATGTTTATTTATTAAACAAACAGCAGTACCCATTGACAACAAATTCTCAATGCTTCTTACGAACGTCATTGCATTTTCTCATCATAAATTTATGTATCATCCTTTCTTTCTCTGATTAAGAGTCTAATCATTTTATGCATTATGTGATGTAAGTACAAATGACAGTTACGCAGAACACGTTTTGTAATACTGTAATTATATTGTTTAGAAAACGACAATTTTTTAATAACATCAAATATAGTTTATCATATTCCCTAAAGAGAATTTTAACATTATCATGTTTTTGGCGCAGTTTTACTTTGTGAAAGATAAATGAGTATAGAGTTTTCTTATTTCGAACATTAAAAGTAAACACAGCATACAAAATAGCTGTGACAGCTAAAAGTCACACATAATCTTATTTTATTATCTAAATATTGACCAAGCAATTATTGATCAATAATAATGATTTTATAAAAAAAATTTCAAGAAATAAGATTAAATAATCAAAAACTTTCTTTCCACTTATTTTATCGCAAACATATAATTTTATTATTGTTTTTATAAAGTCCTCCAAAAAATTTCTACTTTCGCTTTTCAGTAAACATTATTATTGTTTATTTACATTTAAATACAAAAAGTACTCAAATATTAAACGCTTATTGATTGTGTAATATAAACTATATCCATAGATGCTTAATTAATTTGCAACAAATATTTATCGGTAAAACAATGTTTTTGAATCAGTATGTTAAAAAAATAATGTTTTCTATTGAATCAATACCATATAAACATATTTGTTGCAAATTACAATAGAAGTAAAGTTATATTATAAAAACACGATTATACGCTTAAGTCTTGCTCAAATATAAAAAGAATGACGAAGTCATAACAAACACAATCAAAACTTAAAGATCCCTACTTTCACCAGTTTTTTGTCTTTATTTTTTCATAAATTCGTGAATCAATTTTTCATCATAGACTTTGTATATTAAAAATTTGATTTATTTACACTTAAATACAAAAAGGATTTAATAATATCTTATGTATCTTAATTTTATAAAAAAGAATGTTTATAATATTCGTATGCATATACCGTCTATGTAATAATTGTTTCAAAGGACACCGCAGCCACCTTATGGAAATTGACTTTCAGTGGAATTGGCTGAATTTTTGATGTATTATACTTTATGGCCTCCTGATCAAAAGTGTCTATAGAGTACAAAGTCGAAAATTGAACAGTTTAGAGATATGGGAGGGTGACTGCGAAGTCCTTTAAAAATATTCTGTTCTTACATATTACTAAAGAAAATTTCAGAATAATTCTCTATGCTTTATAAAAGATACATTTAAAAAAAATAAAAAAAACACAATAAAGGAATGCTATATATTTATGCCATAAGTAATCTCGGCTTTATATATTTTTTAAAATTATATATTACTGGTAATTTCCTTTAATTTAAACAAATTATTGGGAATAGCTTTGTGTATTCAGAGCATCATTAAAACCAGAAATTTAAAGAGCTCTTAAATACGATGGTCCGCTACCTTAAAATTAGTTTATGTCACTTGAGAACATATTCGTTTTTTACATTGTTTGAGATAAAATCGGGAAAAATCGCCTAAAGTAAAAAAATAAAGTCTCTGTTTCAATTCGACAATTTTGCGCTTCGTCCAGAGAAAATTTCAGACATTATAATCGCCAATCAGAAATTCAATTGGATTAGCATTATCGCACACTGCTGCTTTTACGCGGCGTTTCTTTCGAGCCACTCTTGAATGGTTGCGTGATTATTCTCCAGCCAGCGGATATTCGCCTCGGCTTGTTCCACCGCTTGTTCGACAGCTCTCGTCGCACTGCCCAATTCCTCCTTGTGCTCGTTCGCGAACTCCAAGAGCTTAAAAGGTCAAAAGAGATTTTCGGTTAAGAGATCCTTCTGCCTTTTCGAGGGAGATGAATACTTACATCCTTAAGTTCGTATTTGGTGTTGATACGCTTCGTCGAGGACTTGACGATATTATTGATCGTCAGAAGTGAAGTTCCGAAACTGTAAAGAGAAGGAAATCCACGTGAGAGCGCCGTTCTACCAAGAATAAAATATCGACGTACGAAGACTTACTATTCCTTCAGTCGGTTCCATTTATTCCTAAAGTAGTTGAACGCCAACGGCTGACCGATGATATTGTTCGAAACCGAGCCAAAGACTCGCGTAACATCCTGCTTTCTGATTCCGGAGTTCTCAGTGAGGGCCCAATCGAGGTACCTGCTGAGCAGCCAAGTTTCCCTGGTACATCCGAGGGCGTTCAGCAGGAGATCCTTTTCGGATCCGACGTTGGTCTGGAGGTAACGCTGCCACGTGAACTCCCACTCGGCTTGTCCACCGACGCGAATAGCCGTGCAGTAAACGACGCTCTTGAGATTCGGCGAGATCGGGTTCTCGCGGTTCGGATTCGAGCTGTTGCGCCAAGCTGCGAATTGGCCGACGGCGTTGCGGACGCAGTCCTCGTGACCGAAGCTGCAGGCCCAGCTGAGGACGTCGATTCGCGTGAAAATTTTCAGCTGCGGATCTTCGAGATTGTCCTTGAAACTGACTTGGCGATAAACGTTGTCCAAGAGTTTTAGGGTAAACATCTACGAACATTAAAAAATGGTTAACACTAGTAAGAGTAGTGCTCGTGAACAGAAAACATTATTTTGAAATCAATGAATTTTTTTTTAATTAAAACATGGGAGAACTGATAATATCACAATTAATTAATTAAAAAGTTACAATTGCACCACTGGAATAATCAAAAAAGGTTAATAACAGAAAGATTGAATTCTTGAATGGAGCTAAAAATATAGCCGAGCAGATATAGCTTCGCGAGTCAATGCAGTCTTAGCTCGATGAATTGGTAAATTACCCTGAACTTGTCGTAGCCCTGAAACTTGACGAGCATGTTATCGAGGAAGCTCATGGCGGTGAGGGCTGCCTTCCAAGGCAAGTATTCGGTCTCTTGGGCGAGATAGGAGGTCACGTCCATGGCCGTCATGTAATTGAGCCTGCCGGCCCTGGCCAGATTCAGGGCGTCGTCGATCAGCTGAGCCCGATTTATCGTCGAGATGTCCTTGTAATTTTGGCTCTTCAGCTGCGCGATCAACAGCTTCCAGTTTGCCTCGTCGTAGTTCACGCGATAGTAACCTGGTTTGCGGAGATTTTTGTTTTTCGTTAGCTTCGTTAAAAAATCTATAGCTCTCGATTACAACCGTCTTACCGGTTTCTAAGATGTTGAAGAGGACCCAGTCTTTTTCTCCAGCGCCAATATTCTTCAGCGGAATGCTCTTCTCAGCCCTCATCCAGATCGAAGGCTTGGTGGCATTAAAATCAAGTTTCTTGGAGGTCGTGTAAGTAAGTGGAATCCACCAAAGAGGATCTTCCCCTTGAGTGCGGTTTCTAAACATAAATCGCTCCTGAAAGCAAATTTAGCAGAAATAAACGTCTCCGTCTGATATCGACTTAATTCTCGGGCAATACGTTGATTTTTACCTGAGTTATTACAGCACTATCGTTCGCGTAATCGCGCGTGACAGTGACGACGGGGAATCCGGTCTGCAGAGTCCACGTGTCCATTATTTGCTTTATAGTCACGTCCTGCTCGAGGACCTTGTCCTCGTGAGCCTGTTTCGTCAGCGCGTTCCACAGGTCATCTTGCTCCGCGCTTTGGTACGCTCTGAAAATTTCGAATTTCGCGGGATTGAGCAATGCAAGAAAGTAAAGGTCAAGTTTCTTTGATGCAAGGTTAAAATCTATATATATATATATATATACATATATATACATATATATATACTAACTTTCCCCTGAGGTAATTCGTCAAGCCGCGCTTGAAGACGTCAGTTGTGAGGAAATGATCCATCATGCGAATTATGGAAGCACCTTTCGCGTAGGAAATTCGATCGAAGATCTCGTTGATCTCGTCGGGATGTCCGACCTCGATAGATATGGGATGCGAGGACTCGAGCGCGTCCAGACCGAAGACATTTTGCAATTCGTGGACGACGAACTGCTCCAAGGCCTTCCAGCTCGGCTCCACCTTTTAGTTAATTAATCCGATCAAGTGTTTCCTTTAATGAAGCCAAATAGTCTTCAGAAATATATTTATACACTCACTGCGTTGATTCCAATATTTTCAACGTAACTGGCGAAACCTTCGTTTAACCACAGATCGGTCCACCAACTCGGTGTTACTAAATTTCCGAACCACTGATGGGCCAGCTCGTGAGAAACGACCGTTGCGACTCGCTGTTTATTATTATTTGTGGAAACTCCTTCTTCGAACAGCATAGCCGTTTCCCTGCGGTTAAAAAAGAAATTCGTTTTCAGTCATTTTCATATCATCCGGCTTAGGAGCTAAATCGCCGTAAAACCGCACCTGTAAGTGATGAGTCCCCAGTTCTCCATGGCGCCAGCCGAGAAATCGGGAAGGGCGATCATGTCTATTTTCGGCAGGGGGAACTTGATTTGGAAGTATTCCTCGAAGTATTTGAGAATCTCCGGGCCGATTTTCAGACTGTAAGCCGACTGCTGTATGGCCTCTTTGCGCGCCCAGACGCTCACGTTTCCCTCTTTCGAATGCAGCGCCTCGAAGTCCGCGACGATGAAGGCAACGAGATACGTCGACATCGGCACCGACTGCTCAAAGTGGTCCCAGACGTAGGCGGGCAAACCTTCGCTGAAATATCGCATATTTTTTTTTTGTTTTTTTTTTGTTTTCATTTTGCGAGTCCGGTCTGTTGAATTAAGAGATTGATTTTAACGATAAACGAAGCTTACACTACTCGGGTTTCATCCCGCTTTGGCATATTCGAAATGGCAGTCATGTTCTGAGGTCGAGCGATGTTGATCTGGAATCTAGCTTTGAGTGCCGGCTCGTCGAAGCAGGGAAAAGCCCGACGCGCATCGGTCGGCTGAAACTGCGTCGTAGCGATCCATCTGCAAATAATTTTAATACAAAGAGCGATCTCAAGTTAGTGTCGAAAGAAACTGTTTTTTTAACTTGATACAATTATTTGCGCACCTCGTCTGATTGTTGACGGTGTAGCTGCTTCTGTAGAAGCCCTGCAGATAGTCGTTGAGGCGGCCGACGTATTTCAGATGAACCAAATACTGCTTTCCGGCCTTGAGTGTATCCGCCACCTGTATAACGTGGAACTGCCTGGCTGTGTCGTTAAACTGCTGATTCAGCCTCAAGACTTTACTCTTTCCCGGTACAAGCGGATACTCCTTTATGCTCGTGAATTCCTCGTCAATACTCATGTCCACCGCGTGCAGGACCACTTTCTTCGTATTCTCGGTGACGTTGACGACGATTTTCGCCTGCATTGCCAAGCGGAAGATAACTCGTGAGAATTAACAAAAGCAGGAAAAACGCAGGATTCTTTAGAATAGAGCCGCGTTACCTCTCCGTTGAAGGTGAAGTTACCCTCCCAGATGAAGGGCACGAGATTCAGCTCGTAGCTGTCCGGGCGAACGGACGTCGGCAGCCTGACGTCCAGCTTCTTCTTGGCGGAGGCGCCGAGCTTTCGGCCCGACCTCGAGGGCATGAAGTCGGCCTCCGCGTTGCCGTTGAAGCTCCTCTCGGTGCCGTTGACGCAGGGCGAGAAGTGGTAGACCAGCAGGCCCGTGACGACGACGCAGCCGACGAAGGCCAGGCCGAGGGCGAACACGCCGCATCGACTGATCGTGCAGCCGCGCTTGCGGCCGAAGGTCGTTGTGCGATCGTCCATGTTCATCGCACTCAGCGACTTTGTCATGCTACTGCCGCTCGATAGTCTGCGAATCGTAAGGAGGATCGTATGTGACAGTGGTATCAATGTTCAATGTAAAGGTAGCACCGGTCTCGCTTTCGAAACTTTTTCGCCGATCGGAAAGAATTGTCATTTCGTCCGTTTTTTCTCCATTGACGGCGAGACCAATCGAGTCTTTATAGTAATAAGTACATTATAAGTACATTCTATTTTCTTGAATCTTTAATGCCGCAATGTAATATTTTGAAAATAAAAGTCTGAACGCCCGTAAGTAAAAGTTGAACGGATCGGGGCGAAAAAAAAAAGAATCTCGAAGCTCTCTGCATAATTTATCTTGGAAACTGACGAAAAAGCAAAAGTCGGAATAGCTTTCTAAAGTCGGCGGATTTGCGAAAGAAGTCGGAACGGCGCGCATATCCAATATTGTCATTTGCCGAATAGGTGAAAGCTGCTGGGAGGGTCCGCATAATAACGCAACAGTGGCGCCCGGCTAAAAGGAGAGCTCAGCTAATCAAGTTTATCGCGACACGCAACCATAACTAACGTCAAGTCAACGGAAGAAGATTCTTAATTACTATCCGCGCTCTGCTGCTAATATAAATTCCCTCCTCTTTTTCTTTTTTTTATGGATTCCTTTTCCGAACCGCCTTATGGCGATGTGAACGGGGTGAAGGTAGCACAGCGTTGATCGTTAAAAGTAATTAACGCGCGAAAGTCGAGATTAAAGCAACGGACGTCGCTGCTGAAGCGCGCCGGACGTGTCAAGGAAACTCGAGAAGAGTTGTAGTAAAAAATTAATCAGCTCTATGCTTATTATTGCGGGCGTTTCATTATGGGAGGGCCGCTTTAATAAAAATTTATCGTCGCGGATTCCTTCGCCGGGCTGTGAATTAAATATTTCGCGCTTATTCAATTTGAATTTTGCTTTGAGGGACTAATTTTGCAATTGTCTGAAAATTCACGCCAATTCAGCTTGTTCGCGCGGCGTTAAAGCAAGCGAGAAATCCCATTGACGGGCAAGGCGCGGAGAGTCTGTATAGCTGAAAAAATGTGACTAGGCATTATCTAATTTTATGAAAGCAAGCAGCGAGCGAAACAATCATCGGCTGGACGGATTCAATTGCTTTTATTCTACATTGGAATACAAAGCGCCGGGAGTGGCGGTCTGCGCGCCAATGTAAACAAAAATTGAGTCCATCGCGCGGCGAGAGGGCAGTGAATAGACGCGGTACTCAACGAGCGCGCAAGGCATTTCAAGGCGAAAGATTGCGGGAGGCTACGTTCAACACGTGTTTCCCAGCGACAAACGCATTAAAACTCCTGTCGATCGTTTTCCGCCAACGGAAAATTCAGCTTGCGCGCGCGTTGCTTTCTTTGTGCAGGAGTCGAGCGCTTCAAAGCACCCAACATGGGCGTTCGCAAATGCCGTCAAAGGTTTTTCTCGGCACTTTCTCCGGATTCTTAGTTATACGGCGGCTCGCCGCTTGGGGTAATTGACTTTGGAGCTCGAGTCGAAAGATGTTGAGAGTATATAGAAGAAATAGTAAGAAATACTTATCGACTTATACAAATTGTGAATTTATTGGAAGTTTTGTCTTTGCTTAAACAATTATTTAAATACTTTATCAGGGTGGCTGTTATAAATCTTAATGCTGAATTACGAATAACACGGAGTATGTCCATTCATTTTTGCACATAAACTATATAACGTTGGAACAATAGTTCTTCGCGATACAGCAATAAAGTTTTTAACTTCTAATCGAGTGGTTTAAACGTTTTCTTTTAAAATAAAAAAGCCATCACTCGCACATTCCGAAGCAACAAAGAAAACATTTGTCGTCCATTACGCCTCTTACAAATAATAAATAAAAGTACGCTTCCTTTTAATCATGAAAATTCGATAAAAAAAAAAATGTTTGAAATCAGTTAAACGCGAGAAAAGCTCAGATTCGCCTAAGCGCAAAAGTTGGAAAATCGACAATAATTGCACAAGAGGATTGGTAAAAGGTTAAAATAAATATTTACGTGGGAGAACGCGGGGTCAGCGGCAGCCGATCGGACTCTCAACGTATCTCTTTTGGTATTCACGACACACGCACGCGCACGCACACACGCAGAGGCCTCTGCGTTCCTTGACGCCCGAGGTACAACTGCGGCCCCGGCGATCCTTAAACCTCGCGCATAGCGGCTCGCTGTCGGCTCATTCACGGCGTCTCCTCTCTCTCTCTCTCTCCTGCTTCGTCTACCTTGCCTGACCACCTACCCCACCCTTTTCGTGGATTTTTTTCGTCTGGCCGGTATAGCCTCTTATTCCGCGCGGTTATGCGCATCCAGCCGGGATTTTTTTCACCTTTCAATACGTCGGCGGCGGTTTTTAAATTGCCGGACGTTCGGTCAAGATACGCGTACAACAGATTATTAGCGGACGGGTGTATATAATGCGGTCTCGACTTTTAAGACTTTTGCGCTAAAGGTTTTTAACGCAGCTGTATTTTGCGCTGTATACAAAAGAGAAACATTCGAGGTAATGAAGAACGAAAATAAGCGACTTTGTTTTCCAGTTATAGATCTGGAAAAATGTATAGTTGTCAGCTAGGGGGGAAATGTAAGTTATTGGGAAAAGTAAATTAAAAGTTATCACAAATATACTTTGTATTTTATACTTCAACAAAGTAATTGAGCGAATTTGATTCACAATTCTCTGATCGTTCTCAATGATGAATATGAATTGACCAAAAGAATATATCGAGTCATAATACCGTTGCGACAGTTCGGTTCAATTGTGCGTGTCGATGAACGTAGTGTTTTCCAGTGAGGTAAATTACGTGATTACAATACTTTGAACTTATATCCTTTATGACAAGAGCTTGTTTTTGTACACATTTTTTCAGCGGCTGCGGAAGTTACGTATAAAACAGTACTGATACTTTCAAATTTATGTATACTACTCATAATTTTGTCCCTCGTTGATCACTTTATTATAAAAAAAAAAAAAAAAAAAAAAAAAAAACATTTTGGTCCCTTCCTGCGTGCTGATAATAACTTCAAAAAAAAAGAAAAAAAATTGAGATTATATAACTGCAAAATTACGTAAGATTGTAGCACCTGGTAAATCGCTTAAAATGTTGGCTGTGCTGAAAATTAAAGTCCACTAATCCGCCATTCGTTCTGTACAGGAGTAATTGTACAATAACACTACAGAATAATCACCAGAGAATAGCTACGTAACAGCGAGTCGGACTGGGAGCACGTCCAATTGCTGTACAGGTTCGATGATGGTAAAAGTCTCGAGGCTTGCCAAAACCGGATTGCGGATCCTCCTCCATTAGCGGCAGCCTACAGATATGCAGGACCCTATACGTGTACAGCCGCCTTAAGCAGGCTGAAAAAGCGACTGCTTTACAAACGAGTTTTTTCGCGTAACATTATGCCCGAAAAAAAAGCGCGCGACGCATTCGGATGATTTTTTAAACGAAAGAATCGGCTAAAAATGCTGCAAAGTAATTAGACGACGGTAAATTAGTTGATTAGTGCGAAGGTGGCTCCGAACTATAGGAGAAAGAAGCCGCGTAATGCCGGTTAACCGAACTACGCAGTTTCCAATGATCGGGTAAGCTCGCGCATGCAGGTGGACGCGCATAATAAGCGAGATGGCCCTGCACGCGGCGTTCGGAACTTGTAATCTAGCCGCTTAATCAACCCCCTTGCGGTCCTTCCGCGGTGCAAATTATCGGGCTCAATTACCGCGCTACCTAGTCCACCGTATCGCAATACTGGAGGGAGAGAGGGACAGAAGAGGCGGACAAAACGCTACTCCAGCGGTGGCGGTGCATCCTTAAATAAATCTCTTTGCTGGGACACTGGCGCGAAGCGAGGCAGCAAATTTATCGGCCTATAGCTTTGGCGCACTTTTGAAAATTTATCGCGCGCTCACTTTCGGCTCCCGTAAACTTATCGAGGAATGGCATCTCTCGCTACTGTTACTTTTATAATAAGCGCGAGGGGTGGCTTACATTTCTTAGACTTTTAGATGTTCTACTCACGGCACTTTTCTAAATAACTTTTATTTTATGAACCCTAAAATTTTTATTAATACTACGTTATTCTACGCCGACGCTATTTTTATTATATTTATTTAAAAAATATTAATATAATTAAACTTTTCTTGGTCAAAAAAACATTTGTAAAACAAAACACCGAGCGGAACTTTTATTTTTCATCGAAATCAAATGAATATAAAAATTTTACCGAATTTTTCGAGTGATTGAGAATCCGTAGGAGGTCTCCGCACTAAATTTTGAATTCATTTCTTACACCGAGGGTTGTCTTTGACAACTGAATTACTAAAGAAAATTATAGGATCTTATATTTTCAAACGACTTGATACGACTGCTGCGCGTCTATAACTTTGGACGATGCATATCTCGATTGTTCCTCTCTTTTTTAGTCATTAAAGTTTCCTAAGTGAAATCGAGATTAAGATCTTTCGCAGCAAATGGTGCCAGCCTAACGTAAAAGCTCACTATAGTTACTGCCTTGTGTTTTCATAATCTTCAAAATAATTGCTTCGCGATCCACATTACCCTATAAACTGCGACACCAAACTTAATCAAGATAAGAAAGTAGTGACCTTTCTTTGAAAAAAGTTTTTTTTTTTGTTTTTGCGTTATTTTCTGAGCTAAAGCTAATTATTCCCTTAAATTAATAATACGGCAAGTTTAAAAATAAATAAATGCGTATCCAGGAATTCTAAAAGAATATTATTTAAGTAATATTTAATTACTGTTTCATTACTCATCAAGTCACGAGGCTTTCCTCAAAAATGTAGATCGTGACACAATTTGATAATATTTAAAAACGTTCTTTTAATACTCTTGAAAAATTTCATGAAAATCGATGACTGCACAGATGTGAAATATACTCTTTAGGACATAACGTCGGTAACGAGAATCTATTAATTATTTTCAATACCGTTCCTTTTTTTCACGCAAGCTTTGATATTGGAAACTCGTCAGCGCTCGCCCGCATTGCCCGCGTGGAATACAAGCCATACTATTAACATATCTGCGCGTCGGGTTAACATACATACGGGCGCCTGAGTGACCGAAATGTATACACTTGATGCTAGTGCAAATAATTCGATCTTCGCTGCCTCACCTGGAAGCCCAGCGTAATACTCGTGCCCAAAGAGATCGAGTAACGCTTTGATCCTGGTTTTTCTGAAATATCCATTGATACAAATGCACGTAGAAATTGTGAAAATCTTGATTTTGTACAGTCTAGACATTGTTGAATTTCAATCAGTATAAATGAAATGTCAATGGAATATCGAACGTCGCAATAAATTTAAAATTTTTTTCTCTTCTTTTAGAGTATTATTTGTACTTGGATCAGTCACAAGGAACAACTAAGAAAGCAAGAACTTCCAACCCACTTTTCCTGATGTCGCAGTTCGAAAGAAAAAACCGAAAGAGCAAAAAATTTTATCCTCTTTGCAAATGAATCTCACAAGCAAACAGATGCTCGCACTGCATCGATAAGCGACAATTTGAACACGCACAAGATGGCTCTTTTCCAGAAAGTTCGCTGGTCAGGGCGCTGTATCTTCCGAGGTCCAAGTCCATAGTTCCACTGAACTATATCTAAACTATCTTCCGTTTCGAGCCGTTTGCATTTTACACCAGGAGAAAATCACAGGGGTAACTTCAAGCTGACAGCTGAATTTCAGCCACATTCTCATCCACGCTTTGAGTATAAGACAGATTTTTGTTGCAATAAGCTTGCGCTTATATATAGTTATTGGTGTTAGACTCGCGATGTAATTGTCCAAAGGATCATTCATATATAGTCATCTAATTCAGAAGTCAGGGGTGATAACTGCGTTGAAAAGTTGCTAAATCCTCCTCGAACCATCAGCAGGTTTTAAATTTATTATTAATTAATTATCTTTCCTTAGTCGCAGAGGATTAATTTTTTGATCGATAAAACCAGCGGATTATTGCACACACGACGCACAAAAAAAAAACGCGTGCCAGTTGTCGTTTCGCTAACCCGTGCTATATATAGCCTTGAACTGTGAGACACGCGGCGGAATCCACTTAAACATATTGGATCACTTGTTTCCTACGTTAGAGCGTGGAGTACGAACTGGGTGGCATTAACGCGACGGCGCGCGCACAGTGCACGTCGCGGTGGCGGTTTCACCGTAAAGGACAATCGTCTCGATTCTGGCGAAATAGTAAAACTCCTGTTTCTGGCTGTTGCCCTCGTCGAACCGCAAGGACAACCATGAGCTCTCCTGCGCCGGTCAGCCGTCAAGTAAACGTGAACAATCTTTCATTCTTTGCCGCGAAACCGAGAATAAGGTGTAAAAATAGCGAATGGGGAGTAGCTAATAAGTGTATAGTGACATAGTAACGGCTTTACCAGTTTTCAGATGCAAGTCTATTTCTGATCTGTTTTTTTTATCGTTGCAGAGGTGTTTATTTTCTTAACTGCTTCGCCGATACATTTTTTAACATCTTTTTCACTCTCGAGAAGCACTTTTTTGTAATACTTATCCTTCGGGAAAACAGGTCAATTTGATTTTAAATTCTTTGCATTCTTTCGTTATTACAATGTATAATGATCTATGATAATTACCACAGGTAATAAAAAAAACTGTTTTATTCAAACTGCTTGAATAATCAGTTTACAATCACGAAATTACAAGTTATAATATCAATACAATCAGTACAATTCAAGTAGGTAGTTTATGATATGTAGAGATAATGAGATATCCCGAAATGTGTCTCCGATTTAGCTGCCGTAAAAACATCAAGTGAATTTATTATCTTACGAAATGATTCTTCCTTCGAGTTCACGTCGTCGAGAAGTTGATTTATCCTCCTGTTAAACTACGTAAATGTACGACTTTGTAACGCAAAGAAATGTCCGGAAATTTTTTATGCAGGTTGTGCAGTTTCGACTGTATATCGATTAGAAGTACACGTGCTGCTTAATATCGTTAAGGTTAATCTTGTTAAAAGATTGATACACGTTATTCTTGATTTTTTTTTTGATTATCCAGCTTTTTTCGGTAGGGGAGACCCGGGCAAAACGGACACCGCCTATTATTTCTGATATCGCTGTTACGAAAATTCCGAAATAAATCAAGTGTATATGTGTGTCATATTAGCATCAAAGTTTCAGTACTTGCACGCTGCTCGCGGTAATAACAACGCTTAGAAAAAAAATTTATTTTAGTCTGTGAGCTTACGATGTTATCAAGGTAAGAAAGTGAACTTATTTTTTACACGGGTGATGAAATTACATAAAAAATATTAGTATCAGGTTATTGTATTTTCCCAAAAAAACCTTTTAGAATCAATATCAATTTTTTTCACTAATTTTATTAAAGAAAAGTCATTTTATCCGTTCCGAGCAAAATGTCACCTTGACTGTTTTGCCCGGAATACACAAATATGAATATTTTCTTATAAAAATCATTTAGCAGAGTTTTTTTCCATAATTAACCATGTAAACGAGAAATATATTATTTTTCCTAGGTTTATATAAAAATGGTTTACAAATACGTTTGGATAACCGAAGGGGCAAAATTTTCTACGGGTGCGAACAAAGATAGGCTTATGTAAAATAACCCGTAGGTTGTCATAAACTTCTATAAAGAAATGTATATATATATATAAATATGATCGAAGTTGCTTATTTAGCCAATTTTTATTGATTTTTCCTGAGGGTGTCCGTTTTGCCCGGGGATCTGTCAAGACCTCAAAATTTCAAAATTTTTTCAAACATTTTTTATTATATGCTTAAACAATAATTCATCGCTATGGTTGTTTACTTATTTATTTTGATGCCTACTTTAGAAAAAGTTTTCATTGATTATACTTTTCGTTCTTGAGTCCATTTTTTATTCGTTTTTCCTTATTAACGTGTCCGTTTTGCCCGGGTCTCCCCTATTTTAATATTTTTGCAAATCCGTAGCGCCAAATTGAAATGAGCAAAGCCCATGACCCAAACTTATAATTTGTATTATACAGCTCCAAAGCGCGATTTAAGATAGAGGCGTTTTTGTTATTATGTTAAAAAAGATCGGAAAATTATCGGATAAATAATAATAATAAATGAATAAATCATAATTATATAACATAAAGTATGCAACATTTTATCAAAACTTCATGCTGACAAGCAGATTTCGTCATGAAAATTCTATTATATCGTCCATGATTGCAAAGTTAATGATGCGAGTCGCATTTTATGGCCTTAACAAATCGCTGTTCCCGCTATATGGGACGTTTATACCTTTTCAGTACTTTAAATAATTATTTTAATGCAGGAACAAGCAATGAATCTCAGTGCTATATAATGTATAACTTAGCTATAAAGTTGAGTTTCATTTTAATATAAATTTATTATTAGTGTTAAACCTTATTTCGAAATAATTTTCGAAATAATTAACAAAATATTAATTAATCTAAAATAAACTTTCTATACATAGATTTTACTAGTTAAATTAAATAAAGTTTATCAACCCTAATTATCATATATTAATTTAGCAACATATTAATTGAAAAAAATTTGTTTTGTAATCACTCATCAAAGTTTTATTCGTTGCATATGGATTTGGAAAGACTGCAGCTTGTTTATTTAATACCAGGTTTATAAAAAAATTTAAATTTTAAGAATTATTGGGTTCACAAGTAATGAAGTATCACAATACAGCAATACACAATTAATACGGCTTCCTAGAAATAAAATATCTAATTATTATCTAATAAAATATCTAAATAATTCCTAGAAATTAAATATCGAATTATGTTCTGTACAAGAATCATCAACAAAGAAAGCATAAATAGTTCATTTAAATTTCTTGGTTGTAACTTAGTTTTCGATTAAGTTATTATTATCTAGTTATTGTGCTATACTAAGCAGCAAAATGGCTAGAGATTATTTGTTTTTTTTTCCTTTTTAAATGTTTCATTTGCCTATGCCATTTTCAACACTTAAACCACTTTAATAATTTGTAATATATTTTTAAGATTTAATTAATTTCAGCTTTATTTTTAAGAACATTTTATTAAGCAAGAAAAGAGTACTTAAAATAAATGTCGAAGACGTTAGACACGATATATGCAACTTTACATCATATCCATCTGGCCTACCATTTTTCCAAAATTTTAGCTCGAATTTTTGTTTTACATAAATTATTTCGTTACCTTTCCTTAGGATCCCAGCTATTTCGCTAACCGTATATATAATAGTCTTAAAATCGTTTTAACCCCATGTTTAATACAAAAAAATTTAATACAGAAAAAAAAGCTAACTTTTTCATTCGTAAAATATATTTTTCCTCGTTGTATTGTGGTAGAACGAAAGTAAGCACTTTACCTCTCCGCGCTAAATTTATGGAGAGCACAAAGTAAGCTTTTCTCGAATCATCTTACCGCTCGTCTTTTGATAAAATTCATTTTTGTTTAAACGAATAATATTTACTGCATTACAAGTAGAAGTATAAGCGTGCTTGATAAATTCATAAGGTTTCTTAATCTCCCAGCTGGCACATCTAATTCATTCAAACGACCCTAATTCCGACTAATAATAGTTTGTCCATTCGTTTGTCAATTGATCTTTAGTGTGAAAAATACGTGCAAGAAAAGTCAAACAAACTTTTCGAGCTTCCCATTATTCTCCCAGCGACAACATGTAGCAGCGCGAGCACTCGTAAATCGAATCGCTCTTTCGTAAAAGAGTGCGCGCGCTCGACAATGTATAAAAGACAGTAAGCAGCAGCTACCTCAACGCCCCATCGCGGCGCCTGTACAGCTATATGGCAAAGTGAGAGAGGGAGTGAGAGAGAGAGAGAAAGAGAGTATTTCGTTCCCACCGCTTACGCGCGCCGCTCCAAAACTCCGAATCGAAAGAGACGAAAGTGCACTCGGCGACGGAGGCGAGTAGCGCGCGGTCGAACGGGGCGCTTTTATTAGAAACTTGGAAGAGAGGCAGGAGACTCGGCGCGCCGCTCGATCTCAAGCAAATTTCAGTCTACCCAAGTCGGCGCGACGCTGCGCTTTTTACGCCGCTCGGCTCCGGAGCACCTCTTTTCGCCCGGGGTTTTATATAGCTTTGCACGTGCGGCTTCGGCCTGGAGTTTCGACGAACTGCGCTCGCCGGCAAATGGCCTGCTTCTTTAGGTAAAGTTTCAGTTTATTTTTTTATCGATTCAAGCGTTGCGAGAGCTGAAATTCGGAGGCGCTCGTTCGATTGATCGTATCGCGATTGTTACCTTACACCGTTAATTAGAAAATTTATTCGAGTGTTCGAAAAATACCTTATCCCAAATCGTTGAGAGAGAGATAAGTGGCTTCTAATCTTTTAGCCTAATAATTCGCCGCAAATTTTTGCTCTAATTGCCCTTTGCAGATGTATTTTACAAGATTTATAATTCATTAACATTAGCTGATCAAAGAATTAATTAATAATGGCTAAGAGTGATTATCTTTAATCAATAAATATTCAAACGCACAAAATTATCATTTAATTCGCACAAGCCGCTTGGTCTAAATACATCAATCAAAAATTGAAAATGTACACATGCATCCAGTGACTTTTATCGCTTGTCTACCTTGAACGCTACTCACTCAGATAGAGTAATATTTCATCTTGAAATGCATGAAGCTTTTACTAACACAACGAAGCGCGTTAGCTTCGTTTCTGATACCTAAACTCGTCGTAAAAGTTTTTTAATTTTTGCATCACACGGCGGCGATCGAAAAGTGATGACACAATTTGAAGGCGGTTGTCACTTCCGGTTCACAAGCATGCCGGTTTTTTTTTTTTTTTTTTTTTGGCTACCTAAAAATAAAGGTAAGGATAGATAAACGCGCTAAAACAGCTTCGCTATACATTTATACATTATGTAGGTGCGTGAAGAGGCGCTGCTTTCGCGGGTAACTGATAACCGGCCGTTGGACACAAGCGACATTTATCGCGGGTGCCAGATGATCGAACCACTTTATCTTCTATATTCGTTTAGTGTACAAAAAATATAAAATATTGCTTTTTAATATCTGGAATTGGGATTTTCGTTTTACTAATCTATTAGATAAACGTGTTTTACTATTTTTTTAAAAAAAATGTTACTTTTTATGGAAATTAAAGCACTGCAAGCGTAAGAAAAAGCTAAGTCACTGTAACTTTATATTCTTTACTTTTTTGAGAGAAAGTACGCTCCGATCGAATAACAATTAGCCTTTTACGAGAGAAATTACGGTTATATTCACTCAACCCAAAAAATGGCCTACTTTGAACAGATAATGAAATTTAAAACGAATTTTTCTCCCTGTCGTTAAAAAAATTGACTGTAGAGAAAGTTTTCTTCTTTTTCCTTTACCCAGAAACGTCTCTTGCCGCGAATTTGTCGTTATTTTACGTAACTTGCGCAAATTGTAACAAAGTAGAATTAAGTAATGTTGGCGTAATAACAGTAGAGACCAGTCGAGTTGATATAATAATTGCATTGCCGCGAGGCAAATAAAATTTTCTAGAGAATCGCAAAAAAACAAAAACCTTTAAGAAAGCCGAATGAAATCTTTCGCGGTAAAGAAAGCAAAGTGTTTCGCCGCATGGGACGGAGAAACCATCACTGAGAAAAATGTTATTTCAATATTTATTATAACCGTATTAAAAATTACTATTTTTTGTGATAAAACGAGTGCATGCTCAAATTATGACAAATTTTAGTATAATT
>JAWWML010000062.1:12109207-12130633 GCA_035047165.1 Ormyrus rosae
ACTCGCTTTACCACATAATATAGTAATTTTTAATGAATTTATAGTAAATTTTGAAATAACATTTTTCTCAGTGCAGTTGAAAGGGAAGTAAAATATTTAGCGCGCGGCCAATTAGCAGACATAAACGAGATGTAAGAGGCGGCAAGACAAGGCGGAAGGAAAAACTCTTGGCGTGAACGAATTGATGGACTTGAAGCGCTTAACGCACGCAAGGGTCAAACGCGATAAGCGTACGTTTTCTTGGCATAGGAAACGCTTTTGTGAGGAACTTCTTGAATTCTGTACTTGTTGGCCGATTCTTCCTCCGACTTAGTAAACAGAATTAGTCCGCTATTTTTAAGAGCAGATTTTTACGAAATTGCCGATTGGATGACAAACAGTGGCTAACTGGCAAAAATGATTGCTCTTTGTTTCTTCGATGAACCTACGATTGATGCACATTTCTAGGCTGAATCCATTGCTGTCGAACAATTATCTAGTTTTGTCTAAATGGTGGCTTAATAGGTCAAGTTACATGTTAACAGGCTAGGTATACCGTTAAATCTACGTTCAAGAGAAAACATTTTATCGGGAATAAACGATTGTTTTGCTTAACCGGTTTAGCCAGATAGATTTGATGATTAATTATTTTGTTTTCCTGATAGTTAGTCATCTTATATTTATAAAATCCTTTAATTCGAAGACTAAATTAATTAAAATATAATAAACTAAATTAAGACTTGAAATTAATTTTCTAAAAGAAAAAATTTGAAAAAATGACGCTAGTACACTCGTGTTAGCAACTTCTTCGATTTGAAAAATGCTGAAACAAATATATTGACGAGAGAAAAAAAAATATTTATTTATAAATAAGAAAATATTTATAATTTTTAAAAGTATTCATTTCTTGATCATTTTCTGGGCACAAGGATTTTTGAAAAATAAAATTTGCGTAAATTTAAAAGAATTTTAGCCAGTAAAACTGAATAATTACAATCTTTTTTATTTTTTAGGAAAATTTTTTTGTACGTTAAGCCTTAAACCGGATCGTAAAATCTCAAATGCTAAAACTACAGTGTAGATAGATGAAGTTTCTAGAACGAAATTTTACAGTATAAAATTACTCTGTGCGTAATAGAAATTTGCTCGAATTGAAAGGGAAAATTTGAGAAAATTACTGCCTACTGCCCGTTCTTATTTCTTTCGCAACCAGCAAAACCGTAACGCTCGAAAAAGCGAAAAATCGCTTTTAAGCAAATAGACACGCTAAAAGATAATTGATTCAGTTCGGCGCCTCTCCCGCGGCGCGCATTTAAGCGAGTTTTTGTCCCACTCGCAACGAAAGCGTTCGATCGGCGAGCGCGCGAGTGCATTAATTCCGCGCGCGCAATTAGACGAGACTTCGGCGCTCCGCTAACCAGCTCGCATCGAGACTCACGGCCACGGAGAGATCAAAGGTGATGATCGGTGCGTCCGAGAAAGGCGGAACAGTAGTTTTCCAACGAGGCAGAAGGAATTTTCCTCGCCGAAACTCGGCGGACGGGGCGAAATTTTGAAGTTATCGCTTCTGGCTGTTTCGTAAAATAGATAGGAGGTGCTTTCGCGGGGAGGTTTTTTTTTTCTACTGCGATCGAGATTTATCATTCGGAGGTTGCTTAAGTTTCGGAAGTTTCTTTATCTTTCAACGGTCTTGGAGGTTTGCGTCAATTACTTTATTGATATATAATAGGATTTTCCAGTACTTTAACTAATATAATAAGAGTGCTTCAAAATAGTGAATTTTAAGCTCGTAATTACAATTATCTAAATAACATTATAAAATAAAGCTTTATTTTTGTGCACAAACTAAAAAATAAATACTTCTTTATCCATTAAAAACTTATTTTATTTTTTTAAATACTAAACAGAAGCAGTAACAATGTGTATAAGCCTTCGATAAAAATAAAAATATTATCTCCTACTTTAACGATTCGCACACAATCGCTTATACTAAACAAAGTCTAATGTATTCTCCGCGACAAGCACTGAAGTTACCTATTGTATGAAAATTTATCTACAGTTTTTTTAAACCAAAGCATTAAAAATTCATTTAATTAATCAAGTCGAAGATATAAATAGAAATGCCGAAATATATTTTATTACGCACCGGTGATAAGGACTCATTCCATAAATAAATTAAAATAATTATTACAAATTAGTATCATAATAATGAGTAAGTAACAAGTTATTTCTTTTATCATTTATTTATTTAGTTTCGACAATACGCAAGTATCAAAAACGTTTCTCAGTCATAATTTAACGAAAGCTGTTTTGAAATTAGCAAATCAAGATAAAATGAATGCATATATCCAGAGACTATATAAGACTCGGGAAGTAATTAATTGATTTCAAATCTACAAACAACCTACGAGTGAACTATTCTTAAACTGAACTCATTGTACATTTTTTTTGGTATAACAATAAAAGAGAAATAACAAATCTTTAAAGTTAATTCTTAATTATTTATGTTCCTAACTAATTGAAAGTAAACAAAAATGAATGTATTTCGTACAAAATTATTACATAGTTACGACAAATTTATTCTTGATATAGTGAATCCAAATAGTGTTTATTTCGCTATTTTGAATATTTCTTAAAATGTAACAAAAATCTTATTGACAATAACAAACTAATTTATTTGATACCTAATAGAAGCATATTATGACTCTTCTAAATATAACGGCTGTTAATTTCATTGATTTAAATGTACTAACATTTTATCATAATGCTTCTTTCATTTCCAGCCATTCTGCTTATAGTTACATAATTATTATTACTATAATATATCTATAATATTCATGCGGGCCTCGTATTTCACAAAAATAAGCGGCTTCCGCTCGCAAAATAAAAAGAAAACAAGAGCAAACAAATAAGTGACAAAGGCTCTCTTGAAAATTGCAGGTGACGACGACAGAAGCCGTCTGCCAAAGCCGAGACGTCCACGTCGACTGACGAGCGCCCCGCAAAATGCGATCGCCCGTCTGAAATACTCGGTGGCCCTCCCCCTCCCAGTCAGCCGGCCCGTACGGTAAATTCGCAAATTCGTATACGCAACCGGGGAGGTCGGCAAGGCGAGCGCGCGGGAAGAAAAGGCGCGGATAAGACGGAGGCAGTCGTCGTTAATCGCGATCTCTCGGAGCGCAAGGTGAGTGCACGCCGAATGCTCGGAGGGCGAAGCTTAGTCTCTTGGCATCGCGGGTATATACATGTTGTACGCGTGCCTCGTGAGTGGTGAAACGGGTTCGTCGGCTTCTTTTGCAAGATTGCAGTTTTATTGGGAAAAGTGAAAAAGCATTAAACGTTTTTTTCTTTTTTTTTTTATCCGACCCGAGGTAATCGAATTTTACATGGAAGTTTAATTTACTTTAAATTCCGGAATTACATTTTTTGTTTCTAATATATTTTGGTTTTTAAAAAAGCCAATAAAGCAATAAATATCATAAGTCAATAAAGCAGATTGAACGCAGGCTGCCTTTAAATATTATTGAAAATTCTTTAAAACTATTAAAAACGAATAAACTAAAAAACGCAGTATCATATTTTAGTTGAAAATCTCGGCAAAAAGTAAACACGTCATATTGCGGTCAATGTAGAAATTCAAAAATAAAACTGTCTGCGTAAACAATTTTTGACCGTGCGAACACGAGTAAAATAAATTTTCGTTCAACAGAAAATTGTATTATCTTCTTTTTATATTTTTTCTTTTTCTTTTTCTTTTTCCGTCGCGAACGTGCATTATTTCTTAGTTAACTTCAAGGCCTCCGATTGATGCCAATCTTGCTCGTACAGCTTTCTACCAAATCAATGCACCATTAATTATTCGTGCTAAAATCTTTATGAAACTTTCAGACGGCATCGATCCCCCCAAGGACGAGGAGAAATTCAGCAAAGCAGAACGACTGACTCTTACAAAAAGAGGAGAAGCTCGCTGACTCGCGGAACCTGAAGAAAATGGCGAGCGTCGACAACGACCTCGAGGAGGTCATGTCGCACTTGGGGGAGTTCGGCAAGTATCAGGCTTGGCAATTCTCCCTGCACATAATCGGCGCCCTGACCGCCGGCCTTCACATGCTGACCCTCGTCACCGTCGGCGCCGTTCCCCCGCACAAATGCGCGGTGCCCGCGATCTATCTGGACAGCTTCAACGAGACCTTCCACTCCGGCAACTCGAGCCAATTGCCTCGCGCCATCAACAGCTGCCAGTACCTGGACTTGGACAATCAGACGCAGAGCTGCACCTCCTGGATCTACGACAAGACGTACTTCCAGTCGTCCCGAGCCATCGAGTGGGACTTGGTTTGCTCGCAGCGGTGGATGGGCTCCCTCGCCCAGTCGGCCTACATGTTCGGTGTGTTCATCGGCGCGGTGACCCTTGGTAGCATGGCGGACAAGTACGGGCGCAAGATCATATTTTACGTGTCCTCGGTGGCTCAGCTGATCCTCGGCGTATCGGTGGCCCTGGTGCCGGAGTACTATACCTTCTTGATTATCAGATTCCTCTACGGCATCTTCGGATCGGCAGGTGCCTACATCACCGGTTTCGTCCTGACGATGGAGCTGGTCGGTGCGTCCAGGCGAACCGTGTGCGGGCTAATGTTTCAGTTAGCATTCGCTGTCGGTTTCATGCTGGTGGCGGCCTGGGGTGCGCTCATAAAGGATCGCTTCTGGCTGCAAATTACCTACGGAATGCACAGTGTCTTTCTACTAGGACACTGGTGGTTAATGGACGAGTCCCCCAGATGGCTTTGGGCTCAGGGTCGCATCACCGAAGCTCTCGGTATCGTTCAGAAGGCTTTGCGCATGAACGGCAGTCCCGTTCAGTTGGACATACAGAAGTACGCGTCCAAGGGAAAAGTGATGGAGAGAACGGAAGAGAACGACTCTTCCTACGGAGCTACGGATCTTCTTAAAACGCCAAATCTTCGAAAGAAGACGCTTAACGTCTGCCTGAACTGGTTCGCCAATTCCATCGTTTATTACGGGCTGTCGTTGAACACCGGGAATCTCGTGGGCAATCCCTATCTGATGATGTTCCTCAGCGGCCTCGTCGAAGTGCCCAGTTACATCTTCATCTGCCTGGTCATGGATCGCACGGGACGTCGAAGTCTCATCAGCACGGAGATGTTGATCGGCGGTCTGATGTGCATCGTCGCGACGATCATACCGAAAGACGCAGCGATCTCCGTCGGCGTCGTCCTCTTCGGTAAAGCCTGCATAGCCGGATCTTTCGCGATTATTTACAATTACACGGCCGAGCTCTTCCCCACGGTGCTAAGAAATACGGCTCTGGGGGTCGGCTCGATGTGCGCTCGTCTCAGCGGTGCTCTCACGCCCATGATCATGCTTCTGGACTCCTTCAATCCAAAGGTGCCCGCCACGGTCTTTGGATTTATAGCGCTGTTATCCGGATTCCTGGCGCTCTACTTGCCCGAGACGTTGAATCAGCCGATGCCGGAGACTTTGGAGGACGGTGAGAATTTCGGGAAGGGCGACACGTGCTTCTCTTCTTGTTTTAACCGCAAAGTTAAGGATAAGGCTCAGTACGAGGTCGCCATGCAAAAGGTGGACGATTTTAATGAGAAAGAGTTTCAAAAATGCTAAAGTGTTATACGTGTTTCTTGAACTTTTCTCTTAAAAATTTTTCGAACAAGTTCGTAATGTCAACTAAATCATTATCTTCTTTCATTATAAGTAAACTGACTCGTTTTACAATAAGATTATTGAAAAAATTTGACTTCAGTTTCCTGAACATTTATCATGATTAATTAACTTCATTATGGTAGCCTACATTTCTCTTCTAATAGTACAATCGTCGATTTTTATTTTGATACGGCCAAATGATTTAAACGCAAATACTCTCCTCGATAAGAACAACTTTCATTTGTAAACAAAAAATTGAAATATTTAAACTTGTCAAGATAGCCGTAGTCGTATCATTGAATACGAAGACTCGCCGAATAGCAATCGAGCTTCTCGAAACGGACCAACAAACTGTGTAAAAATAAAGAAAACGACGAGACATGGACGACGTGCATAATAATGTGTACATAATATCTAAACGTAAGAGATAGCAAATCCATCACAATAATGGATTGTTATAATAGCGCTCCTCGTGACTCATCGCGAAACGCGGTCCTAAATGCGAATGCGTGCCGTGCACTGTTTGTAAGTAGTGAATGTTTTTTTTCTGAAAGCAACTAATCCATTTAAAATTCATTACATTAGCTCTGCTGAGCATTGTAATGGAAATTCGTCAAATAATTATACTTTTATAATGCACTGTTCGAAAAAAAGGAATATGCGACACTTTTTGACAAAAGATTTCATGCATAATATTTATTTTTTGGTTCGACTGGCGGCAAAAAGCTGAATGTTTGTTAAACGTTGCCAGGAATATTTTGTTACCATCGATATTCCTTTTTATATATATGTAGTAGATTATATATGAATCGTACTGTAAGCAATTCATTTTGTGATTTGCAAGAAAAAATTTCTTTGTCGTGAAAAACAGCTTTTAGTTTCATATGAATTGTTGCGAAAATAGTTGCGAGCATTGTAAATACATTTTCTTTAAAGTTATTGTAACGAGGAAATGATAATGTAAATTCTAAAAAACTTCTATAATAATTTTTAACACACAGATGATTGTAAATATCACCACAAAAGTGGCTTTTTAGCATCATCGATTGACACGCATATATAGGGTAAGAGGGAGATCGGGCCGTCTAACTCCGCGAGATGCGTTCTCACATAAAACGTGCTCTTTTCAACCCGACTCATTGAAGACCAGAGAAAATATTCTTTATTCATAAACCAATAGATTTTTCCTGTTCTTTCTAATGGTGCGATTATTTTTCCGAGAAAATGTTATTTTGTAATTTGTAGATAGTAAATGATGTTGAATTCAAGATTATTTTCGAGCTGTATATCGTCCTTTGATATAAAAAATTTTACGTTAAAGTGTAAGCTTTCAGTTTGAAAAAATGTGTACAATCAAGTTGATTAAAATTGTGAAGCAATCGTGCCACCCGCAACCGTGTAACTCGCTCTTCGTAAACGTACCCACATATATAATTCTTATTACTCAGAAAAGAAAAAGACAAGAAGAACAAGACTTTTCTTTTAAATTAAGAGTCTTAAGAAGTTTGATAAATCGACGCTGATGCAAAAATTTATTTTTTATTGATATACTCTATATATTACTTTGTTTAATAAAAAATATTTTGCCTAAATATTATTTAAATCTATGATTAATTCTTTTGATTTATCCTTCTTAATTAAAAGTTTTACAGCAAGCGTATTTATTGTTCATAATATCAACAGGGCAATTTCTGAAATAATGGTCTTGATAAAAATCGTCCTCCATAATATTTATCAATGATTAGAATTATTTTCTATTGAAATAATAACGAAAGAAATTTAAATTCTCTAATTTTAGTAAAAATAAAATACTTTATATCTTATCAAGAACCTTGCATTATCGAGACAATGTATTGATTTTTAATTCTCAGAGCTTAATTTGTCGATTCAGTACAATCTTGTACAATCCAATGGAAAAAGTTTGAGATGCTCGTTGAACTATATCTGTCCACAAAAAGTAGAAAAGTAGGTCAGTGTTGAGAACTTTTTCGACGCAGATTTATTATGATTTCTTTTTTGAATATAATTGAAAAACTATTCAAACATCCAAATACCCAATTTTGGGGTAGACTTGATTAAGTTTCGGTCCAAGAAATAAATGGGTCTTAAAACTTTGGTTCAGATTTGCTTGTAAACATTAGAATATTAATTTCAATGAATCCTCAAACGATAAAAACAGACTAGAAATAAATATATACCATCTGAGAGTGATACAAGATCGAATTATGTATATATATCATCATCATATATTTTATTATAACCAGATCAGATAGGTTAGAGGATCTACATTATCAGCGGTAGATATGCCCGAATGTATGTTCAATTTATAATAATAATAATAATAATTGCCCTTTTAAAGGTATATAGCTCCAGCCACAATTCATGCATCAGATTGTAAAATTTATATATATTTATATTAAATTATTGCACAGTTAAACACCAAAATTTCGTGAATACTACTATTTTTTTAAAGAGAACACAGTTTTCTTTGTAAGTTTAAAAGTAATTTATCTGTAAAAATTACAAAAAATTGGTTAAATTTATAAAAGTTGTTCTTACTAATTAATCACTATTTGAATCCAACTTTACTTGGTTTCAAATTTTCGATGCTAATTTTTAGTTGCAGTCAGCAACAATATATATTAAGAATATATATTAACGCAGTATAAAAAAAATTATTGTACCCTAAAAATCTGCATGAAACTAAAAAGTTTTAGTCGGCACCCTAAGCATTTAGTTCGTATAGAAGCATTTAATAATTTTACAAATTAAGAAAATAAATGTCTTATAAAAATAAAAAGATCGCCCTAATTTTTGTTCACGCAACATAATAATACATTAAAGATAAAAAAAGAGGTCGCTTGTATACACTTCCCAGCTAAACCACGAGGGTAACGCATCAGTAAATCACCTGACAAGGGTTAATCCTTGTACAACGCGAATAGGGGCAAGAGATCTGAGTCTGTAAGATACAATGTTTATCAGCAATAAATATAGAAGCATTTTTTTATTTGCATATCGGCTTTTAAAATAAAATTTACTTAATGTACATTTAAAAAAAAAATACTAAACATTTTTCAAAAATATACTGCTATACAAGTCAGTGATTATTAAATTTATTCAATTTTTACGAGGATTATATTATATTTTATAAAAATGTTCTTAATCAAAATTTTAAAATACATTTTTCAGATGCATTTTCTTAATGTGTTTTGATACAACTTGCGGCTGCTTAGTATTATTAAAGTTTCCTTAAAGTAAAAAATGGGTGCAATTTTCACGCTAAATAAAATATGCAACTTCAAAGCGTAAAATGTTGCGATATGTATTTTACAAATAACCAAACGCATTTCCACATGTATATTTGTTTCGTGTTAAACTAGACCAAGTCCTTTTTTAGTAGGATATTACCTCTATTTGCATACTTAGCTCATTAATCTAGATTTAAATTTATTGGGTTTTCGATTAGATAAAGCTGAACAAAATTACATCAGTCTTTAAGCCCAATAAAACTCGTTTGCCATGATTAAATCATACGACCAATTTGCAAAATTGAAACTTAAAATTATATTAGTATCTAGTAATAGTTAATTTCAATTACTTTATTAAAGCTTTTATTAAAACTCTGAAGAACTTTTTTTCCATTTTCATTTACAAGTTCAATGTTATATCGCATATTTATGCACACACGACTAGATTTAAATATTTTGAGTCAATATTGTGAACCCAGAAAAGATATTTCCCGCGTTATTTCTATCTGCTCGCGTTACGAAATTTTCTGCCACACCGGCTATCAAAAGTCCCCAACACGAGTAACACATTTCAAAACTTCGAAAAGAAAAAATTAAACGAAAAAAAAAATAGAAAACCCGTTTCCCCAAGTGTTGGCACGAGGAAATACTTAAACCTGCAGATTTTTTTAACGACTGCGCCGGCAAATCGTGCTTTATCTTTAATACAACTTTTACGAGCGCAGAGCGGCAGACGAGCCGCGGTTAGGCGCGGTATATGCGCTTTTTTTCGGGCGAGAAGCGGCGCAAGCGCGCGCTCATGAAAGCTACCCGACAAGTGGCTCTTACACGCTTCACCGATCGTCACCGCAGCCCCGCGCCGTCAATTTTCTCTCTCTCTCTATCTTTCTCCTTCTGCTCCTCGCTTTCTCTCTCTCTCTCTCTCTCTCTCTCTCCTGCGACAGACACGTACAGACACTTCAATTGGCACGCGTGATTTTATCGGTTTTAAGGGTGACTTAAAAAGGAAGCTCGGGAAAACGTTTTCCAGAGGAAGAATATATCGCGAGTTAGAGGGGTAGATTTTTCGTCTTCCCATTGTTTTAGGAATGCGGTTCTTTATTTTAATCGGATAACCTTGCAGAGAGTTGAAACGAAAGTTTTATAGATTTTTCTCCCCGAGCCAAGGACACTCTGTATCACAAACATCTCTCTTCTTATGTACTTCGTTATAGATATGAATTTCTTTAAGCTACGATTCTTATATGATAGCGCACGTTGATTTACGACGCACTAGTTTGCACTTATGCATTGAAAACATGTTGGTTTAGTTCAGCGGAGGAAGAAGGTTCTATATTTTAACTAATTTTAAAACGCGATTTTTATAATTGCATTTTTCTTCAAAGAATACGCTATTAACGTTTTTAAGACGGAATAAACTATCTCTAAACCATAAAATCTTTCATTAGGAGATTATACGGCTTTTACCTACCAAAATGCATGCATAGATAAGATGATGATTTCGATTTAAGTAACTGAAGGCTTACGTCACGTTGCTTTGAATAAATTGTTTGAGCTTTCGCATAGTAATTAATATTCTTAAGGAAGAAAAATTCTGACCAAATAGTTCTAATTTTTTTAATACATTATATCCTTAGATTCTCCAGTGGAAATTTTGAAATGTATCAAAGGGTATCGAAATATATCAAACTTCAGCTGCTGCAATTCGAACCAACTTTTTAAGAAGTTTGTACACTTTGATATACTTTGCTGTATAATCGAAGTCATTCACGTATTTGTAATTTAAGAATATTAAGCTTTGCAATTGCTTCGATAAATTAGGTAAATTAATAAATATCTTTTGTTGGAAAAAGTTCGTAACCATGTAAAAAAAAATTTTAAACACGTTAAAAATTCAAGTAAATTATTCAATTTAGATTGAGATTAATAAAAATCCAAAATAATATTTGTTGACGTTCAGAATTACATAACATTTTAAGAGATAATTGGAAATCCAAAAAAAAATACTCTTTTTGTATAGATATGCTAAAAGCGTAAATAAAAAAAACTTGCGAGACGTAAACTTCGGTGCGTCACGTCAGATTTTTAATCATTTTTCAAATACAGCTGCCCAGATTCGTATTAACCAAATTTTCCAACATTTGTACTTGACAATAAACTTTCCTGTTTCGCAAGTACGCAACGTTGTAAAAAAATCTCTAAAAAGAGTATCGGATTCATCGTTTTACCGGCGCACTCTTAAATCTCTCGATCGATCAAATAAAAATAAAACTCATCCGTAATGCCCCGAGCACGCGTGGAAAGCCCTCGCAGCGAGAAAAAAAAATTGCCGTACACGCGTAATAAAATAATCGACAGTGGCACTGACCTGCTGTTCTGCGGAAACAGTAGTAGTAGCCGGCCATGCGACGCCGCCGAAAATCCCGTGCGCCTCCGCGGCCGCCGAGTGGAATCTGCGAGTCCACGCGGCTGCTCGAGAGGCGGAAGAGCGGAGAGGATTGATCGGGGTAGGAGGTGCCGGAGAGAATGAATGAAAAGCGAGGGACAGAGGGAGAGAGAGAGAGAGAGAGAGGAGAGAGGAGAGAGAGAGAGAGAGAGAGAGAGAGAGAGAGAGAGAGAGAGAGAGAGAGAGAGAGAGAGAGGGAGAGAGAAAGAGAAAAAGAGAGGAAGCGTGGTGTGTGCGTGCTGCGACGACGATCGCGCCTCGCCGACTACTTGCAGGGCGGCTGCGGAGGTGCGCCGAGAGAGCGGCGCGCTTGAAAACGTTGAGCGCGCGCAAACGCTCTCTCGCCAAAACGGGTTCCCGGCTGTTGCTGCCCCTTGCTCCCCCTCTATCTTTATTCGAGCCGTCTCTTTTTCCGTCCACTTTCCTCGAGAATCTTTTTTTTTTTTTATTCAAGGTACTTCCCGGTTCTCTCGGGGGGGACTTTTTCTACTGCTTCACCTCGGAGATCTGGAGTCGAAACATCATGGGGGCTTCCTTCTTTATCAATGTCAAAATAAAATTGCCGCTCGGATCGGTGTGCTTCCCTGGCAGGAGCTTTTACGATTTTTTAGCCAATTTCGGGCACATCGCGCAAGTATAACTGAAATAAGCGACTAAACTGGCTAATTTGTAGAGTTAAAATGGATCAGCTAGTTAATTGAATCCTTAAATTTCTATCAGAGTTGGAATTTGCCGAACATTTTTCGGTTATTTATGTATACTAATTGTAAAATAATTTATGAGAGAAGCAGGAAAGATTTTTAAGTAATAATGTATTATTTAAATAATGGAGCTGTACGAATTGTATGCCTTTTTTGCTTAAATTGATTAATTGCTTTTGTGTGTATGTGTGTGTGTGTGTGTGTGTGTTTGTGTGTGTGTGTGTGTGACAAATAAGAGTAAAAAAATGTGCTTCAATTCTTCACATGCGACATACTATAATTTTCTTAAATTACTCACTTTGTTCACATTGCGACGCTTATGCCTGGAATGACATTTTGTAAAATGTTATTTAAATGAAATTTTAAAAGCATTTGTCGCACTTAAAGCAAGGAAATACGTAAAAATTTTAACGAGTTTCCTTATAATTAAAAAGTTTCCTTGATTCTAAAATCAATACTCTTTGGTTTATATGCAGATTGAATGATGTATTTTTAAGAAGACTCTCAATTTGGATTGTATTGATCTTAATTCTCACCATTGGCACTCTTTTTGATTCTCCTATGTTCTAAATATAATTATAATATAAAACTAACCATTTTATTTCTTTATATATATTTCTTTTCGCAATCGCTATTTAATGAAGTAAACATGAACAATTTAGCTTTTAATTTGATTTTATTGCGTCTACAATAATCATCTACCTATAGTCAATTAAATTCAAAGGAATTTTCATTTAATCCACAACGAAAGCACCACGCCAGCTCAATTTTACACCTTCAACCGTAGCGCATCGGTAAAGTCGGGACTGAGTAAGCGGTGGGTGCAACGACACCATTTTTACCTGAACTTGTTGCCAGATTGTTAACACGAACCGTTACGGCAAACTTCATCGCGTCTCCAGCGCGATTGCCATCTCGAACGAATCTTCATGGTGTCTTCTCCAGTTTCATTGTTGATTATATTAACTAAGGCTTTTCCTATGCAGAATCAGGTTAATTAAACAATATCCGTAAATATTTATAGACGTTTTTAAAAAATGCTTAATTATAGAATGCAATGTTTTTAGTAGTGACAAAATTATTTCGTCTTGTATCTCTTTTCAAGCAATTTTACAATAAAAGTGTATCGTCGAGAAATTGAATAAATTGATTTTCTTTTAAGCTATTTTTTCTTGGCAATAAAAAAATGTCCAACGCTTAATTACTAACTTATTATTATCTAAGTAGTGGTACTATATACACGCCTTCAATACAATTATAATGTATGTTAATATTAATAGTTGATACTAATTCAATTAGTGTATTCTAATAGATATATTATTTTAAATTTAACGACTACTGATTCCAGCTTAAATTAATAATTAGTTTCACATTTTTTTGTTTTTATTTTTGGTTTCATTAAATTGTACGTAGTGCATTTGCTTACAAATATCTATTTCCATTGATTTTTTTTTGTATAATGATCCAAAATACGTACTCCTTAATCGGAGTAAATATAATCGTTTCATGTTTAAAATTTCTCAGAAATCGAATTTGGCATGATTCCCCCACAAAAACTAAATTTTCTACATGTTTGCATCACTAACCAACGTATTTATGAATTTTAAGAAAAGCAGAACGAACTAGTTTATGAATTGTACCCAAGTATTAAATATTCAATCCGGTTTGGAGACATTCACAAATTTTTTTTTTTTCTCGTTGATTCTCCAAGTTGATGTCAATAAAATTTATTGAACACTCGACTTTTAACGGTAAGTATACTTACACCTGGCTTCCGAGCCTGTTTATGCATTTTAACATAAAGTACCTTAAGATCCAATACGCATAAATTATAAAAAAACTGAAAATTATGAAATCCGAAAAAGTCGCTTCAAACGCTTTGAAAAAAGCGAGAGGCGGACGTTTCATACACATAAGAGTATCCTCTTAAAATAACTTGTAAAACTCATCAAGATTACAAAAAAAGTATTCGCATAATCGAATTTTTCAATTTACTATTTTTTTAACTCAGAAGCTGGTAAAGAAAACTGAAATAAATTAGTCTTTACTTAAAATGTCAATAATTCAGCTAAAAATTGCCTTCGATAAAGCGTTCCAGAGTTTTAATTGACTCTTTTCAGAGTCTAAAAATATGATTTCTATCTAAAGTAACGTTCGTTTAAAGTTGGATGATCATGTATCAAAAATGCACAATAATCATAATGAGATTTTTTATATTGATCATGTGATTGTAATTTGCTTACCATTTTAGAGTTGCAACGAGTTTCGGCATCAGGCAGCTACCAGTAATGACATACGTGTGCTTCTTAATGGCATTTTAACTACATTAGCGAGGTAATACCCTCAAACGCGAAGGTACTATTAAAGTTCGGCGGTGCGACCGCAGTTTTGCTTCTGCTTTCGAATGAGGCGTTCGAATCCACATTAGCAGACGGAAGAGCGCGCAGATTGAATGGATATCGATTAAGCTGGTGAAATTTCTCACGTAGACTGTGCATAAAATGACTGGCAAGATCTGGGACTCTACCATCACCACTTTAAATATTTTTTATGGTTATTTTCTGCATGAATCTGCTTTAATTTACCTATATACGTAAAACTTTCACCACAGTATTTTGTTAAATTTTCTTATATAAGCGAATTTTTAGCGATGCATATCTATACTTATTATTCCGCAGATTATTCAGTTTTTCATTATACGATTGCATTAAAATGTGCTTTACGACCTTTGTCATGGCAAATAAATTTGGTTACGTACAAAAAATATTGACCGAACTATAAATGCAAAGGATTAAAAATATATTTTAATCGTTTAGATATAAAAAATATGCTTTAGTCGCTGTAAATATAAAAATATGCAATTTTATCAACTTTATATAATCACAGTTTATTCCATTAATCAAAAGTACAAAGTCCTACTTCATCTTCAAAAACTCAAGATTCCGTACAGCAATTTATTAATAGTTGTATTTTTCAATCTTTAACTTTTATAAATTGGTATTAATTAATGTTAAACTACAGAATTATGATCATGCTGAATCAATACAAGCATGAAGGACTTTTATAATCAAATCCATTCGTGACAGAAGAGATATGCATCTCTGCCGAGATTACGGCTTTTCAGATATTATATTACTATATTTGATACTAGTTTAAACTGCTCACTGAATCGCTCTATTTTTAGTTAAGAAAAGAAACACTAGTAAGACTAATTGAACAAATTGAATATTAAAAAAACTAATAAACATAAGTTTGATTGCTAAATTAACTTTATCTTTATTCCTCATAATAATATTAATAAACTAGAAAAATTATATTAATTTATTAAAAAATATATTTGCTAAATCACAAACTGAAGTTTTATTAAATCTTTGTACTTGTATTTTTTATTCAAATAGTAACAAAAATAGTAAGTTATAAAATTTATAATCAAGTTAGCTACGTAAAAAAGAATAAAATAAGAATAAAAAAATAAGGATTTTTGTTACTATTCCTCTTTAGGAGCTTATTTATTTTTTTTATTGAAATATGCACTCAAATTATGCACTTAATATAATTTAAAAAAAAATGTTGAATTCTAAAATTTAGTTCAAATTTCTAGAAGTATAAATAAAGTATATGAAGTGTAATAGTATTTTTTTTTATTTATAAAATATATTTTAATTGCTAATTAAAGCTTAAAACTTTTCAAAAAAATATATAATACTTTGGTTATTTATCTTTGATCAAACTATTATAAGCTCTTCTGAAATTCTTAATTTATGAATACAGTATGCAAAGGAGTAAATAAACAATCAATATTTCATTATCCGTGCATTCGAAGAACTATACATGTATTTATATACATTTATAAAATAGAAAAATAATTAATCGGTTCACGACCACTTTAGCTCCGGGACTCATTCAATTGCAATACAAAAATACATTCTCACCATATTATATATACATACTTATAAATGCATTTACATACACATGCGCACAGGAAATGATTTTCCTGGAGAATTCCGTTGTTGTAAGTAGATTATAATTCATAATCATTATGTTATTAACCAGGAAGGGCATTAACAAGTTTTTTAAAAGTACAAAACATAAATTCGCATTAACAAAAACCACTAAATATTTGTGCTTAATAAACAAGATTTGGCTACAAGACATTTTTTAGAATTTTCAACAATATACAGTTATACAAAAGTGTTTCTATTTAAATAGAAATTCTACGTCTAATCACAATGTTCAAGTCCCCATTGTAATTTGGAAACACAGAGTATGATTTAACTATAAAATAATCTTAGATTGATTATTGAAACATAATACGCAGAATTAACAGTATTTTTAATTATTTTGTCGAAATTTAGAATAATCGTTAACTTCTTTTTAATCTAATTTTCACACAGAATTTCGTATAACTGTAAATAAAACTTGAGAGTTTATCAATATATTAAATTAAAAACATTAAGAACGTTGAGTTTACATTTCATCTTTTTGTAACTTGATGATAAGTTTATTACTTTTTATGATCGAGATGGTATTTTTATTTAAAACAGAAAACGTTAGTTTATATTAAAATATATTCAAATAAAATAAAAAGGTACTGTGAAATATTTGAAATTTAACTAAAAATGTATGGAAACTCAAAGTGGCGTAATTGGGAAGCTGTCAATCTCTCGAAGTTTGAGCATTCATGGCGTGTATATCTGTCGAATGCACAAAAATCCTTCGCGACCCGTCAGAAGGCAGAATTTAGTGAATGAAGCCTCGCAGCGAGGTAATAGATTGAAAGGAAATCTTTTTCCTTTCATTAACTCTTCCCTAGTCTTGCTCCGGTGCATCCTCTGCATCGAGAATTGTTTTGAAGCAGAATGGCTGAAAGGCGTAGCCTTGACCCTCGTAAAACTTGCTCATAAATTCAACCCTGAAAACAACCATACAAATTTTTTAATGCACAGTGAAAATCGCGGATCGCAAACGTTATGTTCGTTTCCTCTTAATAAAGTCACGCTCTTTTGTTAGCAAAAGATGTTAAGATTGGGCAAAGAATTTTATAAACATTTTGTAAAAGTATAAATAATAACTTTTAAGCCAAATGGTTGAAAGGTATAAATGTTTTTCAAAAATTAGAGCGGTCATATTATTTTTAGTCTTACCAATGAAGACGCAAAGTATGCAGGAAAGCTGATAAACCCTCCATCATCACCAAAATGGCAAGGGTAAAGAGGGCCCAAGCGCCAAAGGATAAAAATAGAAAGATGGCCCTCATCCAATCGGCTGAATCAGTCTTGAGGCCAAAAGCCATGACCATAGTCCAGAGTACTTCTGACAGTTGTGCATGAGCAAGTGATAATGCCCAGAGACGTAGGTACGAAGCGGTATGCGATATCGTCGAAAGTACGTATTCGATCGTATGGATTGCCTGGTGAATCATAATTTCACCAAAAGAATCGTGATCCTGGTGAGGCTTTTCCGGCGGATTGTTGATAGTTGCTCCGTTGCTCGTTTGAAGCTCGATATCCTGCGAGGCTGAGCCATTCGTCTGCAGTTAAAGTACGTTTATAAGAACGTGTAAATTTGATTGATTGAAGTAACGTTTGCCTTTACTTACGTAAACTTTACCCTTGGACGATTTCTTCGTGCACAGCACGTACAATGGTTTTCCAAGAAGTAATACTGGAACGCACGCCAAAGCACTGAATACAAACACTTTTTGAAGTATCGCTTGGCCAGAAAACATGAACTCCTCACAGTCGCCCGAATCTTTCGAATGACCAAAGAGCATCATATTTATGAAAGTTATGAGAATTGACGGGGCACAGTTCTCGGAAAATCTACCTTTAAAAAAAGAAAAATTAAAAAATCAAAAACAAAGTAAATGAATTACAGTTACTCAAACGATTTAAATTGAATCAATAGTTTTATTATAAAAGTCATTCTATAATAAAAAAAATAGCTAATATAAAATAAAACTCCGAATGCAGCGGTAGGAATCTTTACCTTTATTTATTGAGCTAAAAAGCACCCATTTGACAAACATAAGAGATACCAAGTACGCAAAGAGTAGCAGTAAAAATATTAACTGAGGCAGGAATTCGAAGAATAAACTTGAATACTTTTTGAAGTGCCTGATAAAACAAAAACACTATTCTTATCTTAAAATGCATTTAAAAAAATATAAATCTATCAGAAGTTATACTTACACGATATTAACAACATTCATGCAGACGCCGAATATCATATGAACAACTCCGAATATTATAGACAGTTTCATTTTGTAAGAATTCAAAAATATAATTTTATTTTCGGCTAACATCCATACGGGATCTATACCCACTGGATATGGGTACTGATAGTATGAATCTTTGGGATCTATCGTTATCGATTTGGTTGTCATGACGAACTCACTGGTATAATTTTCGTTAACAAACCAATAGGAGCCAAATACATTGACTGATTTGGAGAAAACGTCATTGTAAATGATACCAGTGTAGATGGAAAACAGACCCATCAGCAAAATAATATAACGACCGCCAAAGAAGATGTTCCAGATTTCATTGGTTGATCTTTTAGTTAACAGTTTCTTTTCCCAAATCACCATGAAGGCTCCAAATAGAAGCATTATAAGACCTGCACAAACAATATTGCACGTATATTTGTCTGATTTAATGTAATGAAACTTATACCAGTTCAAATTTCTTTACATACCGTGACCTGCATCGCCAAACATGATACTGAAAAGAAATGGAAAAGTTACAATCGTGTATAAAGCAGGATTTGCTTCACGGTAGGAAGCGACGCCGTAGGCATCGATTAAATTTTGAAAGCCTCTCGTAAATCTATTTGTTCTATTAAAAGTGGGCGGATCTTCGTCCGTATGAATAACGTTTAAAAACGAGGGAATAGAGTTGCCACAAAGACGCTGGAATAAAATTGGTTTTTAGAACTTTTCACCAAATACTTGAAAATTTTCGTTAAACGTTTCTATCCGTACCGATCCTTCAGATAAACAGTTTTGTACAATGTCCAAGTCAGCCATTGGCACCCAACATTCTCCAATAAGACATTTCTTCGATACATCCATATTGAAAAGGTTCATCGTATGATAAATAGCCTTCATTTTACGCACCATAATTGTCCAATTGGGCAACTCCTTGGCTACGCTGTGAAGGACACGTTGTCGATGATCGTGAGTTTGATTCAATACCTAAACGCATAAAAATCAAATTGAATGTTAAATTACTGCTGATCTATCACTGGACTTATCTAATGTCATCCTATAGTTACCAAATTAAGATCTTCCAGTCTTGTACAAACTCCTTTGACCATGTCCATACGTTCGGAATGGCTGTTAGGGCAGGGATAGAGGGAGGCGTGAAATCCAGTGCAAACCTTTTTAATGCGACTTTTTAACTGTTCGCCTTGAAAAAAGGCTACAAAAGCCGTTTTGAAAATCTCATTTCCCTGCAAAAGAATAATTGCTCTAATAAAGACTGGAAAAATGATAGATACTTTATGTACAATAATATATAATCGGCTTATTTATTTACAACGACGTTTGCCCTCCCGTACTTACAGTACTAGGATCTTCCAGGGGTTTCTCAAGACTGGCCTGGCGTAGGAAGACGTTGCCGCGAGAAATTCGCCAAAGCATCCGCTCAAAAGCTGGCATTCGCTCGCGGTTGATCACTCCAGCGACGAATCTGTGGGCAAAAAAAATTTTTTTAAAACCACCCGAAGATTTACCCAGTTGCACGACGATTCGTATTCTTGGCCCCAGTTTCATTCCACTTCGGTGATCCTTCGAAGTCCTGTGTGCTCCTCTGTTCTCCCAAAAGATCGAGGCTTTATCGCGTTTTCAATTTTAAAACTTCCCATAATTCACGAATTAAACGTGATTGCGTGGAACGTCACAATTCGAATGAAAATTTAACTGCTCTGGCTGGAACAGCTCTGGACAAGCAGTCGGATGGCAACTTACTCGAGTCGTCCGCGTTGGGTGACAGTCTGCATCTGGCTCTCCTCATTGATCAGGGCTCGGGTGATGGAATCGTTGGCCTCTTCCTGTTGATACATAAGAAGAAGCGAACCTTGATTCTTCGACAAAACGTGAGCACCGATTACACGAAGGGGATCATCGCTTAGGGATTAAATGCCGAACTACAATTAGCTACCTCGGTAAAGAAGACTTGGGTTTTCTCCAGAACGTGGCGCAGCTCCATCAGTTCCAGGTAGTTGCTCTTCAAGTTCATCGCGTTCTGACTCAGCTCCAGGATGTCGTTCTCTGTTTTCTCGATGCGTGCCTGGAAAATTCATCGATTCTTCACGTCTGACAATTTTTGCACGGTGCGTAATATGACGTATGCGTTACCTCGAGGTCAATTATCTCTCGAGGATTCGGCGCTCTGGGCAGTTCCTGAAGGTTATCCGCGATGGGCACTCCGTCTTTCTTCACCTCGGTCTCGATGTAGCGCAGTTTCCTCTCCATTTCGTCGCAGCGTCTCACCTCGTTGACGAACTTCCTTTGGAAGTAGTTGACGTCGCTGTTGAGCTAAAGAATCGAACGATTAATCAGCTGCTTCCAACTGTAGCCAAGACTTTTCTGATACTTACGTCGCGAAATTGAACGGTGCCGGTTTCGCCGAGCTCAGAGACGGAGAGATAAGCTGCTTCAGGTTGAATGAAGAGCTGGCACAGGGCCATCTCCTCGCTCCTGAACAGTGCCCCCATCCTCGCGTTGAAGGCGGCGGTGGCGGCTCACAGAACTGCTGGAACATAAATTTACAACTTTAGAGATTTCTTTTAAAATCGATATTATCTTGTTAAAATCAAGACTTACATGTAATATAATAATTGATGCGCATTTATGATTTGTTTATTAGATTTATTGTGCTTGAGGCGAGTGTTTAAAGAGATTCGCAAGAATAAAACGATAATTATTGATAAAATGCCAATTAAACTCTGTCCAAGCAATTTCGCGTCAAGGTGCGCACAGAAACGTCTTTCTCAAGTTATACTGCAAATCACCTAATCATATAAACTACTACCCATCAGTCGGTCACGCGCTGCTTATTCACGCGCGTATGTAATCTTCGCCAAACTCTGCTTACAATAACTATGACCTCCAGTGTATTTTATCCCCGATAATTTAAATTAAGTGGCTTCCATTTTTCCACTTTTCAACTGGCAGTAAAAATGGACCATTAATTGCTTTTAAACTTCTTTGTTACATCTTCGTTCAACGTCACATATGTTCAAAATAATTTTTAATAACAGTTTAACTACAAAAAAAATTTTCACCCAATAATACCCTGGTAGAATTTTCAATCTATAAAATGGCCATAAAAAATGGCCATTTTTCGTATATTAATGTAAACGATTT
>JAWWML010000062.1:12132780-12178579 GCA_035047165.1 Ormyrus rosae
AATATCTTTATTTTTCTTCCAATATCTGGCATTACTAGCGAAAATAGTAATTCTTGCTAGTTTTTTTCTCTCAGTGTGGCATCCACGTGCTGCATACATATAGAAAGTGCAACTCGTCGATCAGAGCAAACGAACAGAAGTTGATATTTTATTGTCAGTAATCGCGTATACACAGGACGCCTGAAAGCAAGCTGACATTAATCTCACTTTATCTCGGCAGCATCTAACCGCTAACCTCGCGCACTTGATTCTCCCGAGAGAGAGAGAGAGAGAGAGAGAGATAGCGAGACTCGTTAAAGCACCCGAAGCACGAGACTCGCTTATTTACATATTTTGACGGCGCGCGGAGGTGAACGCACCTAATGTAGTCATTGTTCCTACCTACTTTTAGCGCTCCGCGCCAGGCGATGATAATTTCAGGCGACGCGTCGCTGGAATTTTCTGCGCTTCCGGATGTATATATGCTCTCCCAGCGGCGGCGGATAAACAGCGCCAGGATGCGCGACCTCCTAACGTGACGAGCCTCTGCGCCGCGCTCGTGCAGCGAGCTCGCGCTCTTTAAGAGAGAAGCGAAGGCTTCTTTTTTCGTCGGGCCGCCGTTTGTTTTTAGGCGTCGTTCCCTCCGCCGCCTGATGCGCGCAAAGTGGAGCTCGAGCGAGGTGGCTCGCGCCGGACGTGAAATGCGTGGAAATTGATGGATTCGTTTGTCTAAATCGAAATCAATTTTCAAATGCTTTTTGCGCAGTTTAATGCACGTGGAAGTGACGCGCAATTAAATTTGCTGCGTCAGACAGCATTTGGATAATTGGATTTATTTGAGTAATAATTATTAGATACTGTACAAATAATGTTTATATATGTATCTTAAAAACTTTCTATTATGAATGACTTAAAAGCTTTTTTTGTGAATTATATATAAATTAAAAAATGAGAAATGCTGGTTTATAAATTTTCTCTGCTTCTTTTTTAAAGCTTTTTCTCCGGTTTTAATGTACTTAATATAAGCAATACAATGGATATAAAGCACAAAATAATTAATGCTCTTTTTATCATTTCTATTTGCATTTTAATGAGCCTAAAGGACGTCATTTTATTGCTACAGGAGATTTTAATGCATAAATTGTGAATCGTTCGTTAATTTATAGCTTAATACCAAACAGTCTTTTATTTTCAAAACACATAATTGCGTCGAATGTAATTTTATAATATTATTTGATTGCTTTTGCTTCGTTTAATGCGCTTTTATCGTCGACTGAAATTTTAAATAGAATTCTATTTTTACGACAAATCCACAAACTCACAACCGAACCTTCCACCGCGAAGCTTTCGGTTCTCACAATTCATCGGAACTTTTTCCGAGCGTCGCCAGCAGAACGAAAATATTAGCAAGGCAGCCGTCGCGCAAAAAGTCGAGCAGCTCAGCTACCCAAAACACGAAATCCAAAGTCAAATCTATCCTGTGCAGCGGGTGAAAAGGCTCGAAATAAGTATAAAAAGTGGCACATACCTTTGAGATCGAGCTCGAAATCCAGAGTGTGCCGCGAGCCGAATAAAGTATGCAGCGTCCGTGTGACACAGCCAGGTAAAAAGCCTGCTACGTATCAAGTGGCGATGCGTCCCGCCCATACGCGATTGTTTGACGTCCGAGATAGAGAGAAAATGAGAGAGAGAGAGAGAGAAACGCTCGTTTGGAAATTCTTGTCAGGATCTTCCCTTTGCCTTATTGTATTCCCTGCAAGAATCCATGAGTATCCCTACTTTTCTATACGTTCCCTTTCGTGGGGGTCAGTGGATCTTTCGCTTCTCCGGCACACAGCTGCTAAGTGAGCTATTTTCAGAGATGAAAATCAATCATACACAGTAATTATTAGCAGTTTGAATCAAACTATTAAACTTTGTAAATAAAGAGACTGCCCGAAGCTGTTTATAAAACTTTGAGGAAATGAATTTTTGACCGCAAATTTAAATCAATTGTAAATCAATTGAACGCTTTGATTAAATGTAGGATTTGTATCTTTAATTTAATATTTTCTTACCATCGTATTTTTGCAATCGAAGCAACCTTAGCTTTCAAACAATAATTTCTTTTTCTTATAAAAAGGTAGTCATAAACATTGTTCCACTTATTTTAGATTCATTTACAATAAGATTAACTACGATAAAGAGTCCAAGTAGAGACAATATTTTACAAAAAACATACTGGAAGTTATCTTCTGTTATTTGCATAGCCCTTTGTGAAACTGTTAAAGTACTTTACTTGCGCCCTTTCTTTGCCGACACTTGTAATGAGCCTCGCTTACAGAGAGAATTAATGTTTGAGAAAGTTTAAGAGGATTCGGCTACACTTGCAGCTTTCTTGCTGCGAAACGGTTAATTAAAATTTGTAATTCTTTCCCTCTCAAATTAACCACATGCCACTTTTCGTGTGTCATGATTCTTTTAAATCATATTATGATGATGACGAACTCGACAATCGTCTTTATCATTAAAATTTGTCACTCATAATAATTAATGCGTTTGAACTGAATGATCAAAATATTAAGCTTAAAACGAGTGAGTAGCATGATGGTATATAGTTAAACTGTACGAAAAAATATGCCCTCAATGAAAGCTTTAATTAATTCGTTCAAGTGGAAATGTCAAAAATCTGTAAATCGACTCAGATTTTCAGTACGTGGTTTGATTCTACCCACGCTGTGTTCCGTTTTCACGACCCATCCTTTTAAAGAGCCGCATATTTTACTGGAACTTTGTAGGACGCTGAAACTCGGAATATCAACCAAGTAGGACCTTTTTTACAAAAAAAAAAAAAAAAAAAAATAAATAAAATAAAATAAAATCGAACCACAAAAGTGCTACCGAAAAATTGACAAACACAAACTGCTCGGAAGAGGATTCGTTATAACCGCAACGGGCACTTTCGCCGAGCTTACAATCGAAAGCCTACACGCGGCGCAATCGAAAAAAGCAAAGCCGATCGGCGAAAGAGTCGTTGAAAAATTCATCGCGCAAAGCAGGTGCCCCGAGCCCGGTTCTCAGACTCCGCTTTTCGAGTTTACTTTCCTGGGCGAGAGCGCCTCCGATCACGAGGCCAAGGACCCCGGTCGCGGCGGCCCGAGGACGAGAGAGACTCTCCAAAAATATACCGTTTCTCGCGCAAAAATCGACGCCGGACAGCTCGGGGCACTCCTCTCCGTTCGGGACCGAGGCTAATCGGCCCGGGTTTTACTGTTACCGGAGAGGTGTCGTCGGGGCCATTAGGCGATCGTGACTATTGGGAGAAGGAATTTTCGTAAGAGTCTCGTAAAAGTTTAGCGTCGCGACCGCGCGGCTCTTTTCGACTGTGTCCCACTTGGTCGGGCCTGTTACTACTTATGCAAGCGCTCGCGATCAATTATTCGGGTGGCCGCTGTGGGAACACGTTTACGCGCCGATTTTTCCATTCCCGCCTTTCCTCCGTTCCCAGACGGTTTTTCTCAGCCGCCTAAAATAGTACATGTAGACAATCGGAAAGTAGAATATATCGATCTTCTCCGAAAGTAATTCAAACCGAATCCTTCCAAGCTCGCGCATCATCCTCTCTCTCTCCTCCCGTGCTCGCGCAAAAATGCTCGCTCGCATCCGCACGACGATGCCTTTACGGTGCGGCTCTCTGTGTATATATATACGCGCGCGGAGCGGCGGCGGCGGCGGCGGCGGCGGCGGCTCTCGCGCAGAATGGGGAACGCCGCCGGCTCGACCGACTGACCGAGCGACCGCGAGATTCCCCCTCGCGTGACTCGCGATCGTCTTCTTCTCCGGAAGACACGTTAACGCACGCCGCGCGCGATCAATCTTTGGCTCATTGTGCGAGCGGAGAGCTCTGCGGGGACCTTTTGTTTTTACCCGATGGCTCTCTGGGCTACTGACACCTATACGCGCGCAGCCAGCGAAAGGGAATAGAGCGATTGCGCATGCACGCAGGGCTCATCGCCAAGGCAGGAGAAGCGGCTGAAAGGACCACCGTTACGTACCAAGTTAGATCCGACTGCGAGATTGCCCCCGTAATGCAGATCTAAATAGCTAATGAGCGCGCGCGCGCGCTCTTCTCCCCGGCCAGATATCTTGCTGAATGGATGCTTAATTTATGCCCAGGCATTTTGCTTATGCAAAGCGTCTAACAAGCCGACTCCGGAATTCGAATTTGATGAAACTATGTGCGTGCATTAGACTCTGGCTCTTCAATCTTTTCTTTTTCTTCGCATGCTGAAAAGACACGTATCATTATTTCTCCTCGAATTACGTGATTTGATGCAAGTTTTTAACAGCAGTAATTTTAAACTTGCTTCTACAGCAGTATTTTGACCAAACTATAAGGAATTATTCTTATAGTAAATTGGAAAATTGAAATTCGTTAAATATTTGTTGTATCTATTTGACTTTCAAAAAAGAATTATTCACGTTACAGGTTTCGAAAACTAGCAAAAAGGAAGCTACAGTCGGTGCAAAGATAAAAAAAAATCGTCCATTAAAACAATCAGCAGTAAAAGAATCGATCGAGGCAAAAGACATTAAAGAAAACTGCTGCGCTTCGGTCGTGGAATCAGCAATCCCCAGAAAGCATAAAAGAGAAATATCCGCCGAGTCGAGGAGAGCCAGGCGTATTAGCTCCTAATAAAAAAGTCATAGGATTTTACAGCCCGGCAATTAGCGGGCCGCGCACATAAACGCATGAAGTGCAATCGCGTTAAACTCGCGGGCAGCCACCTCGGCCTCCCGAGAGAGATTCCGAGAGCCGCCTATGGGTAAGGTCGCGCGCAAGATGATTTATGAAAATGGCATCGCGTTGATGGAGAATCGACGTCGCGTTAATGTATACGCGTACCATCGGGCAATCCCCTCTTCCCTCTTTCGCGAGCTGATAGCTGGCTGCAATTCCGATATTTGCGAGGTCCCTAAAATTCAATCCGAGAGGCGGGAGAATATACGCGCTACCGTGTGACGATTACAGCTTTATTTCGATATTAAGAGATGCTAAAGCAGTTTTATGAATCGTGTGATAGTACTGTATTTTTCGCATTGATTTATTTTATATTTATATTTATTATCCACGTTTTCTTAATTTCTTACGTAAAAACTCTTTTAGGAGGGATGCGAATTAAAACTCATATTTAAAAGTATATTTTTTATTTGTAATACTTAATGAACAAGTTTCATTCCACTCTCAGCTCTTAACAAATTCACAAATTCTTTTTACAATTAATTGGTTTCAAAGTGTCGCATACATTAGAAAATAATATTAGTTCGAAAAAGTCCATTCAACTCCTAATTGCGGTATTACAATAAAGCCCGACGAGAAAAAAAATTGCCAGAAGACATAATATTTAGATGCTTGCGGTTACCGACAAATTAAAGAACCAAGAATGAAGAATGCGCGATCAAATTAATATGCGTTAGCGTTAATACTCACTATAACAAACGATATTAGACTACAACCGAGATCACAAAAAATGTATTTGTGCATGACACAGCCAAAATAATGGCATTGATAAACATACTCACTAAAGCATACTCTCACGACCACCAAAATCATATTTACAATCTTAAAGCTACAACCTTTTTCTCTCTTCACTCATCTTTAGGTAGCGTTTATAGAATTTTTACTTCTTGCATATTTACATATAATATATATTTATTTATATAATGTATATTTACTTCATTTCTGTTAGTTCGTTCAACGAAGTGAAATTAAGTTTTTGTAAATAAAACCTTTTGCAGAATTATATTTCGGAAGCTTCGACGAATTGTATAATATCAAAAAATTTAATGGAAAATTTGGTTCAGACTTAATGTTACTAAATTAATTTATTGTAATTACTATATATAGCTAACAGCGAGATATAAGCGATTTATAGGGCAATATACAAATTATAATAGGTACAATTTTGTAACATTTCAATTTCATTCAAATCTCTAAAAATATATAATTTTAAGAAATCTAAAAGTTTTTCATGATATAATAATCATCACATTATAATTGATTCTTTATGAGTTTCAATCCTTATATAAAGATTTTATGAAATTTCCTGAAATTTATTTTATACAACAAATTGTACATCATGTAAACGTATATTTTTCAAGAATATTTTAATACTCAGAAATATTTCAATAATTTTAAAAAAATTTCTAAAAACGCATAAGTAATTATTATTTTAATAAAATATTCTATAAAAATGTTATAAAATTAGTTTAAAGTATAAGAAATGTTTCACCTATAAAAGTGGTTTGAAATTTTTTGGAATATTGATAAAACTTACTATTGGCATATACGCGGAAGCATTCTTTCTTATTAATTAAAATTAACAAGTTTATTAAAACTATTCAAAAATCTTAAAATCTTATTAGTTTACTATTTTTAAGTAAACATTTCAAAAATTCATAAAAAGAAAATTGAAAATAATTTACTTGTATTGAATATTTCAAAAAATAATAAAATATTCTCTGAATTGACCTTTTCAATCATTAAGTCTTTTATGAATATTTTAAGTTTACATACAAATTTTTTGAATTATTTCAGACATTTTCATAAAATGTTTCTTACTGAAACTCAAGGATCAACATACTATTAAGAACACTCTAAAGTTTTTAGAAATTAAGATTTTATAAAATTTACTAATTTTTTAATAAAATTATTTATTGTTTATATAATATTAGTACTTCCGATTTTTTCAATTCATAGATTTAATTTCACAAGTCTTAATTTTCTAAGACTTTAAAGTTTTCTTTAAAATATTTTAACCAAGAACCTCGTATTAATTTAAATGTTCAGAAATGCATCTTCAATACATTACAATGCCTTTGTAAATTTTTTGGTTATATTAATTACATTTGTTACAGAATTTGTTTTCATTGGAAGATACAAAAAAGATTGTTTATTTAATACTAAAGGATTTTTTTATTACTTCGAAAAATTGCTGTTTGAAATTAAATAAGTTATTTAAAACTCAAAAATAATTTCATTAAACCTTTCAAATACTTTCTTTATATTTATTTATTAAACTGGACATAATTTATAATTATCCCCTAAGAACTAACTGCTGAATATAATTTCATTTAAAAAAGTTAAATATTTTCATTAATAAGGTTCACAAAGGCACGTAACTGAATTAATTATTTACTGTTGAATTTTCGTGATTTTATTCAAAATAATTCACGATCCTCCCTCATAAAATAGTGAAAGTTTTATCATTGTCAACGACCACTGCATTTCTCCGATAAAAGCTTAAAAAACATTACTTCTCTTGAAAAATTTTAAAGTAAAAATGATTTATAATAATTTAAAGAGACAAATTGCATTTTTCGTTGACAGTATCGGAAAAATATACTTAAAAAGATTCTAATGCTTAGAAAAAACAAATCACCCACTTTATTTAATGAAATTTTCATGTTAACAACCTAAAATGTTATGTAAGCTTTAGTTTTCCAATAAAAAACTAAACCCAATTTCTAAATATTAAGTAGCATTAATTTAGTTAATGCAAACTGTTCCAAGCACTAGTGTCTTTTCGAAGTTCATGCTTCTGAATACTTTCACTTTAAGCAAGAGCAGAAGCTGGTAAGGAGCTGTGCTTTGGTTTGTTCTTGTTTAAAAACACCTTGATACAGCCGTTAAAGTCCGCACTAACAAGTACAAGACCACCACATCCCTTCGTGCGTTGTTCAACGACTGGATCAACAGGCGTTGCATCCGTGCTCGAACTATCCGTTCCTCTACTATTCTCTGTATTTTTGGCCTCAATCTCCTGTTCCCTTGCTTCAATCTGTTTAATAATGCTATCGGGATTAGGAGCAAAAACAGCACAGGTCACAACTGCATTATGGGCCTTGATACCTTCCCAAAAATCATTACGATCTCTCCGCACGCTTGAAAACTTAGAATAGTCGTGATGTGTCTTCCAAATATAAATACATTGATTTTCTGATCCACTTACAATATACTGACCATCTGGACTAAAACTCGCCTTTATTTGACTACTTACATTCACATAGCCTTTGTATTTGCATGAAATATTAAGATCGCGTAAATCATACAACCTAGAAAATATATTTATTTATTAAATAATTTAGTTTAAAAATTTTAATATTAAAATATAAGTCTATTATAAAAATAAACAAGTTCTAACTTCTAATCATTATACAGTCATTAATTATAATGGCTTACAAAAAAGTTATGTTATATAAATCTCACTAAGTTTTTTAAATTTTTTTAATCTACTCTGATTCTTTTTTGGACCTACGTAATTTAACTTTAATTTCAAAAGAAATTTACCTGATGCGACTGTCGTTCGATGTAACTAATATTTTATCCTCTCCCGGCATCGGTTCAATGCCGCTGATTTTCCTTCCTGTAGAATTTTTACCCCTTGATGAACGCACGTGTATCTGTGTATGATACTTAAGCTGATCAGTATTATAGAATATGCATCTACCATCATACGAACCCACTACTGCAAACTTGCCATTCTGACAGAAATTTGCTGCAGTAATGAGTTTTGTTTGGCCTTCAAGCTCATTCCATACGGCAACTTTTTTGTCTGGTATATTCCATAGTCGAAGTTTACCGTCAAGCGAACCTGAAAGAAAGTAACGGTCATCTCGCGGATGAAAGACTATAGCCGTGACAAAATCGATGTGTTGGAAACAGCAGAGACATTCTTTGCGTGATATATGCCATAAACGAACCTGAAATAAAAAGCAATTTTAAAAAGAGCATTTAATATTAAGATCAAAGCTTTAATCACTTTTAGTACTTTTAATAACTACGCCAATTCCCCTAGTTTTTTTCTATCTCTATTAGATTTAAAAAATAACATTACCCGTAAGGCTTTATGTTAAATTGCAAAATTTCTCGAAATTACGATCTTCTAGTAGCTTAAATATTAAACTTTCAATTTTTTATATAGAAATATCATATCAATCTATTCATTCTTACGAATTTTTATGATATATTGCATCATCTTACCGTTTTATCCATTGATGACGACAGAACAAAATAATTTTTCGACCACGAAACATCGAGTAAATCCGATGTATGTCCTGTGTACGTGCAAAACGGTTTGGGCATAAAAGGTCCCTTGCTATTATCAGCTTCGTTAGCCAGAGCGTTCGCCATGGCATGCGGATCCTCCATTGATTGCTGCGACACGAGCGATTCTTGCGATGGAGTTGGACTAACTTTTTCTGCCATATACTTAGTTCTCATATCTTGAAAATACGAAAAGGCATCTCGCAACACCCAAATTCTTAAAACTCGATCTTGACCAGCCGTAGCTAATAATCGACCACAAGCTGAAAATTTCATACACCAAACTGGACCGGTATGCTCACCACTTAAATCTTGTACATGTTGTAGATTATAAAATTCGTAAGGACCTTTATGACTATTTGAAGCTTTTAATTTGATGCACTGCTCACCGGGGTAAACCTGTAAGAGAGTAAAGGTACAGTTATTTTTATTAAGATTCTTTTATTAGGATCATTTAAGTATTTAATTTCAATATAAAAAATTTATTCCATAAAATGAAGTTTTAACAGTTTAATGTAATATTTTTGAATAAATAAATAAGTAAATAAGAATAATATATTAAAAATTTCAAATACGTAATTTCTAATTTACCTCATCAACGATATCAACTACATCTTCTTTATGCCGAGCATGCGAAACTTCTTGAGCTATTGATTTTGCTTTATCCATTGTTTTCTTAACTGTTGATCCAAAGAAACGACGCAGCTTTTGCGTTCGTTTACGCACACGACCAACAGTTATTTCTTCGTCTGGTGGTATGCTTGACATTTTACTATCAACACTTTCTTCATCGCTTTCCTTCTCCTTTTCAAGGCTCGAATTACTGATATATTCAGACGTCAGTCGCATTATATGAAGGGACAGAGGATTTATGCATTGCGGAAGTTTATCTTCGGCTATACTTAAAGGTACTCTCTCGCCTGTATCTAAATTTAATACAGTTACTTGTTCAAGAATTTCCTGAAAAAATACAAATTTTTAATTATTTTTTAAATTAAATATTTTCGATAAAACTCTTTATATTGTTGTGAAGATATTGCAATTTTGACAGATGTAAATAGACGTTTTAAAATCATTTTTTTTTATTTGTAAATAAATATATTTTTTTCACATTGCAAATAACAAATAATCTCGTATTATATTATTTATTTGAAAATGAAAAATAGTATGTCTAAAATCAAGTAACGTTAATTAAATTAAATTTAAATAATAAAAAACATTAAACCTTTAAATAGCTGCCCTAAAAGAATTAAAATGAAAATATAACTCACCATGTCTGTGAGTCGTTTTCCAGAGTCAGTTCTAGTTCTAACGAACATATTTAATTGTTGTACCATATCTTGATCACCGGCAGATTTTCGTCTTTCTCTCGAACCTTGTTGAACAAATCCAGTAATTTTATGAGGTCCTAAAGAATGTCGACCCATACTATTGTTTGATATCGAACCTAAAGCAATATTATTAGATTTATTACTAGAATTCACATTCATAAACTCTGCTTTCAGTTTTGCAATCCTCTCAAGTTCTTCTCGTGACGGTCCTTCCGCTTTTGCTTTATCTTCATCCTAGACGATATAAATAAATGATAATAAATAGACGATAATAAAGAAAATATAAAAGATTTTTTCAACAAAAAAAAGCATAAAAATAGCTTGTTTTACTTTTTTACTATTTGAACGCGTTCTTTATTTTTTTTTAATTTATAATAAAATATACAAATTTATAAAATCATTGTTTAAAATAATATTATTTTTCCTATAAATGTATGCCAATACATATCTTAAATAACAAATTAAGACACTTAGGTAATCTTTCAATAAAGGTATTTTAAAATCTTACCTGGGGCTTCACTACATATTGTCCTTTTGTTGCAGATCTTATATCAAGAGAGTGTTCGAATTCTCTTGTTATGGATTCTATGGTACTAGCTGGACTAGGTAAGGATGATGTTGATATTAAAACTTCTTTGTTTACTGATGGCTGTAAATTATTAATAATATGATAATTATAACATTACAGACAATATATGTATATATAACATATAATGTAATGTACATAAACATATAATATACATATCAAATGATTAAATAAATGAAAAAATGAAATTGCAAAATCATAAAATTAAAAAAAACTTAAGGCATCCATTTTCGCAACTACTTAAAGATTAAAAGTTATGAATATAAAACCAATATAACTTACAACTAAGTCACTAGGTGTTTGAGCCTTTGATTTTTTCTTGCGCCGGGGTGGTGCAACAGGCATTTTGTTAGGAACAACTTGAACTTCTGTAGCTTTACCATTAGACTTGGTACTGGCGATAACATCAGGCTCTTGTAAAACTGTATTTTTTTCACACTGTGAAGAAGATGATTGATCAGATTTTCCATTTAAAGAGGGCTCTCTAAGTATATCTCCAGATAAAGTCATCACACTAGATGATTGAGATAATTTATCAGAAGCTGTATCTTCATCTTTGCTTGACACACTATGAATTGCTGACATCTGAGTTTCTTTTTGAAGCATAATGTTTGCTGCTGAAGCAGATTGTTGCAATATACCAGATGTTAAAATTTGTGAGGTATTGTCTGGTGCCCCTGCTAATATTCTGCCAACACGGCCTAAGGAAGTCATGCTTTGCAAACTTAATGTATCATGTTCAATGATTCTGAAAGGGTGACTTGTTTTTGATGGCGTTGGAAAAACCCCTTCGATAGAGGAGGTTTGGCTATCTGGAGGTGAACTGTTAACAGGAATAATATCATCATCTTCGGTTTGCATGCGCTGTCTCAACTCTCTGAACTTTCCTCGTACTCCTCTTGTTTCTTCCTCCTTTTATAGGATTCAAAATATTAAAATAAAAACACTTAGTTGAAACTTTCAAAAGTTGAAAAGTTTGATTAAAGTTTATATCTAATAAGATGCTTTTATTGATTAAAGTTTAATTAATCCTACCATATCTAAATAAAATCTTATTAACCTAATACGTTCAAAAAGCTAATCAAACATAAAATAAATAAGCAAATGTAAATTTAATTAAGTGTCAATGCGTTATGAAACATTAAAATAATGTACGATAATTATTACACAAAGAAACAGTTGGCTTACAATTTTTTCAGTGATTGGTTGAACTTCCTTTTCTTCAACTCGAGGTTTCTCAGCTGCTTCATTTGATGGTTTTGGATCAGCTGGCTTAATGAAGACATGACTTTCTGCTTTTGCATTTGGAGTAGAAAACTTTTCATCATTTGACTCTGCACTAACTGATTCTCTATGTCTGCTTTTTCTAACAAGATTCCAAATGACAGTACAAATTTTAGTTTTACAATATCATCATTTTATGTAACAAGTTAGCATTGCAAAAACGGTAGAAAAATTAAGCTTAAATGAAAAAATTAATTCTTTATAAATAAAGGATTTAATCACGGAAGAAGCAAACGGCAATAAAAATATTTATCAGAACTCTGAATAGTTAAGAAAAAAAACAAAGAGAAATTAAAAACATTTTGGAGCAAGTCTATTACCTTGGAGCTCTATGGGTCGTGTCATCCTCGGCATCGAAGAATTCTTCCGAGTCGCTGCTGCCAGACATTCTCGTCCGTGAATTCTGATCGGAAGGAGAGGCAAGCAAGTAATAGAATAGGACACTCTTGTCAGCATCGAGAAATTGTCAAATCTAAAATCGTCGCCCAAAGTGTACCTTATTACTCGCTTTTACGTCGACTTTCCATCCCACAGTAAATCAGCAACCTCGAAGCGAGCAAAAAAAGAGTAGGCAGCAATTTATTACTTATCTAGAGAATCAATGCTGCATTTTGTTCCACTTCAGTGAAAATACGAACGGCCAGACGACGGACTGTCAGATGGGTGTGAACGCTCGCGTCATCGCGGGGAATAATGTGCGCCTTTTTTCTCGTACTCTCCGCCGTCGACGTACTAATGTTCCTTATTTATCTGCAGACCGTCGCCGCGGCGCAAGAAAGGCGTAGCAGCACACGACGACACGCACGGCCGACATGTTCGTTCGAAAATGAAGGCTAGGAAAGTTTGCCACTACGCCATTGGGAACCTTCGAACACTGCAGACGAGTTCTGCTGAGAGAGAGCGCGCCGAAGCTGCTGCTGGGCTTCGAGCACCAACAGCCTGTGTGAGAGGTGCTGCAGGTGCACTCTCCGTAGCCTCGCGATCTGCTGCGCGTGCGCGCGACCCCGTGCGCGAACTCTTCGAATTTAGCATCGCGATCGCAGAAACATCCTTTGGAAAAACCGACTTTTATGCCCTCTGATCGACATATCTTACTAGGTCTGTTTTTTTCCCAATTGAAAAAACGTTGCAGAAAGCGCAGAGTGGAATAAAAAGAGTAATAAGGTTAATTTTATACAGGAAACGAATATATTTTTTTAAGTAAAAAAATAACTGTTTTCTTTATATAACTGTTTTTCTTCTTTATATAACAATGATTTAAAAAACGCTCTAGTAACGAAGATAAACAATTTCTTTTTATTTACATATATTATTTAAAAAATTTGAAACATTGACGTGTTTTTACAAAATTAAATACTATCTGAAATATATAAGTTAAATTATTGTTAATTACAATTTGTATTACTTAAGGTAATTTATGTACAATTTATAGTAATAAAGTATTAATAAGCAATTAAAATGTATTGTTTAAGTACTTGCACTATGCTAAACATTGGATTTAATGGTCTTGAAACGTAATATACCACAATTCGAAATGGTTATCCTCTGAAGTGGACTCCCGTATTTCGTGCCGTAAGCATCCAACTGAAAGAACCAAGAAACAATTGAAGCTGCTTGATTTTACTGCAACTTTTAAGAACGATTAATACATACTTTATACAAAACTTGCATCCCTTTAATGACCTTCCCGAAAACGACTTTCCTTCCATCCATTGTTTGCAGCGGACGGAACGTCAAGTTGAACTTGGAATCGCACACTTGCTTTCCGTCTCCGTAAGTAGATAAAACTCCAGAACGGTTGTGCGTCAGTGTACGATTTATATCTTTTACCGGGACGTCCTTGTAAATGGAAGCACCACCCACACCGTTGAACTTGGTCACGTCTCCACCCTGGCACCAGTAGCCGGACACAATTCGATGCAACGGTGTACCCCTAATGTGAAATAAATTTTCTATTAATCTATAGTTCTTTGAGAGTTCAGTTTTTTTTTATTTAACTAATTTCTTCGATTAAAAGCAATATCAATAGTTGTAACACGTATTAAAATGTTAAATACATTCTTATAATATATCCTTAGCAAACAATATGAAGAGATAGCAATTATACTTGTAAGACAAGCCGTTGTGCCCTTTGCAGAAAGCTAGAAAATTGTCGCACACCAATGGGACGTAGTCATTATACAGTTGGAAAACTATTCTCCCTAATGGCAGCCGACTTTCGTTTATCTCGAGATCGAAAAAGCAAATCGAACGATTTGCCTCGGCAGATTTATCGGGTGGAGGAACTGCAATGTCGGTAATTGACGGGAATTCGGATTCTTCTTTAAACCACGGGTACCTAGAAAATGATATTATGGCATTATCAAACGCGATAGAATACAAATATTGCAGCAAATTATTATAATAATAATGATATTCTTTTATAAAATTTTGAAGACTGAAAATATATTTTTTCAATTAAATACTTCTGCTTTAATATTATTTCTGCTTTTGCTCTTTTCCACTTTTTCGCCATTACTTGCGGTGAGTATTCACCCGGCGGCTTGTTAGTAACGTTACAGTACGTTACTCTATTGGCCTGTTCAATGTTTTTGGAATTCAATTTTTCGTAGTACTGAGTGGTATCGTGCTTTCTGCTTCTGAAGTTCCAGCAGTCTGTTTTTCCCTAAAGAAAATGGAAATTAAACTTTTTTGTAAATTCCTTCGCTAATCGATTATCGTTTCATTGAATCTATATTTAAAAGCCAATTTGCATTAATTCACCCCCATTCTGAAAACTTTGTTTATTCGCTGCGCAAGATCTAAATTGGCGTTATAGCAATTTTTAACTATTTGTGCATTATCAATGAGTTTGGTTTTATCGTAGTAAGTGTCCGTAGGAAATCTCGGAGGAAAATTATCAACTTTTGCTTTGGCATTTCTTAATTTCTCCCGATGTTCCCTGTAAGTTATGAAATCTCTCGTTGCAATTATCTCGTCGACCTAAATAAGTTAGCCAGTTTTTAATAATATAATAAAATAAAATTAATTCTAACCATACTCGTATGATTAATTCTTTACCTCGCCAGGAAGGTAGCGGGGTTTTATTGCAGGATCATATTTGAGAGTTTCTTTCTTTTTCTCTTTTTTACTTTGCTTCTCCATTTTGACCCCAATGTAAATGGACTAATTTATTTCATTGAACAATTCACTTCTAATTTTGATAATAGTTTAACTCTTATAACATGAACCCGGTAGTATTTACTTGCAAAGCATTGGGCATTCCTTTGTTTTATTCGATTTTGAAAATCTAAATTTCATTTTTCACATAATTGGAGTGCAAAATTATAAAATCTAAATTTTCAGTTTACAATTTTATCATGATGCAAACAAAAATATTGTAAAACTTTGACCAATAACTTAAAAGAAAAAGAGAACAATCAACCAGAAAAATGGACAGTCAAAATTCAAATACTTGTAAAGATAAAAATGATGAAAATAACCTTTCGATTGTAAGTTGATTCCTACAGTAATTTATCATACAATTTAAAATGTACTAAACTATCTGTAACATTTTTATGTATACAAAATGTTTTTCAGCCAACAAATTTTTTACCTCACGGGATCGATTCGAAGCAGTTTGAAATTAAACTGAAAAATTATGATGTGGCCCTTAATTTGTTGTCTTCGAACTTAAAAAAGTTACATTTAATCAATACTCTCAAAGTCCGCGTAAAAAAAAGATCTTATTACCGAAAAGATAGCAGGATAAATAATATTCACAAACTAAGACTGCATCAACAAAAAATTAGGAAGGAATTGGTCATAATAAAAAAATTACATTCAATTAATTTGAAAACACTTAAAATAATAAACAAAATGTACGAAAAGTACAGCGACTTGGAAAAACTACTTTTAAAATCGCATCAACTTACAAGAGGACAGAGGCAGCAGCTGGAGAGCTTTAGGAAAGAAAATGAATGCCTACGATACGCAAATACGTCCTATAGATTAGGATTGAATTTTTTGACCGATACTATGGACACGGAAGACAATGAAATCGTACGTAATACGCATCCCGAAACAGGTAAAAACTACTCCACTTATAAGTTATTGCAAATTGACGTTGTATCTTATTTCGTTATCGCTTATTTTTAAGGAATTGAAAGCAATGCTTTAACAGAAGAATGTCATAATGAAGAAAATTCTTCTCGAAACCAAGAATCTTCCGAATTACCTTTGACAATCTTTCCTTTTAATGCCAATTCGAATAATGAATTAAATAATCTAAGTAAGATCGCAGAAATAGCTGACATGACTGACAGGCAAGAGTATGTTGCTGTATTGAACTATCTGAAAGTATTAAAAAATAAAAATTTGCAAGAATCACTATTCCCATTAAATGAAAGTGAATTTGTTCCTATTGTGCAATCGGTTAATATAACTCCTGTAATTTCAAAATTAAATGAATTCGTTCATTCTCAAACTGAAGAAAGTGATATTTCGAAATTATTACAAAACATATATCTGTCAAAGTGGTCCAATGAATCCTTTAATATAGAAGTCCAAGAAGTTATAAATCTCTTACAAATGCCGATGTTAAAAATCATTGAGATGGATCCTCGACTTCAAGTTGTCTCCTATCAAGAATCAGATTCGTTTTCTCCCTTAATTGATCAACCACTTTTGTCTGACGTCAACTCAGAAAACAGCAACATACTCGATGCTAATTTTGAAAAACCGGTGGCTAAAAATCGTCTGAGAAGAAAAAATATCCGTGTCAAAACGCGTCCGAAGAAGATGAAGCGTTTGTCTTACTCTGCTTTACTCAAGAAAATTCGAAAGAAGTGCAAAAAGAATTCTAAAAATATATCATTTAGTAGTATTGCTTCAAATCATTCCATGAATTCTTTAGATACTATGGACCAATACAATAAAAGTGATATTTACGATCAGTACGTCCGCTACCCTTCACCAGTAACCGGAATTAAATTAAATGTTAGCAAAGGAGTTGGAAATTATTCAGTTTTATATTGTGATCATGGCTGCCAAGTTGGTCGCGATTCCGGTGTATTGAGAGAACTTCGAAGAAAACTAGTCAGTCCAAGTCCAGATATAGAAAGTGTATCAAAGAAATTTAAAAAGCTTCCGAAGCCACCGAAACCACTTCAAACAAAATTTAAAAGCAATGAAAAAAAAGACTCAAAGTGTAATATTAAAAATGATTTTAAACAATCTCTTAAGAATATGGAAAACATTATACGCTCCTATAAAGGATTATCCCCAGATAACTGTTTTCCTTACCAATCAGGCTTAACACAAGACACCAAAAAGAAATTTTCTGCAAGAAATACAAATAAATTACCTGTAAAACCTTGTCCAACAACAAACAAAATGTCAATAAAAACTGGTCAAAAAAATTATATTAACGCTTACGTGAATAAAAAATATAAATTTCCTAGTTTACTAGAGATGAGCGAAATTTACCAAGTTCTTTTATAAAGTAAATTGCCTCAAGTAATTAGTTTTTGTTTAAAAATACTTTCGTCCGTGTGAAAATTATGAATAAACAAATGCAGATTTGATTTTTTATTTATTGAAAATTAATTGGTTACATCATTAAATCATCATATCATTATTATAGAATGTATAAAAAAATCACAATGTCTTGATGATAACTTTATTTTTCTACTAAAAATATGTTTATTTTTTTCGTAAAAGTTAAAACTTTGATTAGCTCAATAAATCTCTCTTATTATATTAGCATTAAACTAGGCTTGGTTCAAAATATTCATATACATAATTAAAAAGTGACCAATGACAGATAAATAATTTGGCAGTAGCAAATCTAGTAAATCTGTGATAAAAAAATGTATTAAAATTCCGTAAAGGAACTAATTTAAATATTTGCACTACGCAGATGACTCTATATCTGGTAAATCTAAAATTTCTGCAACAAAGGCTGCTACATTCGTATCTTTTTCGGCATGCTCTTTAATAAATCGAAGTTCCAGCAACTGATTATAGTTAGGCCGCGATGCGTAGTTTTTCAATAAACTGGAATGCATTAATAAATTTTTTTAATTTTTCTTTACTTTTCAAGAAACTTTGTATAATTATAAACTTACCACTTATCAATAAATTCTTCAAATTCAGGAGTAAATTGATTTGGTGGTAATTTTGGTGCTTCATCTTTTACAACCTGCTTTAATTGTTCAAACGGAGTACCCCATGATTCATACGGAAATTTCCCTGTTGCAAGTTCAAGGAGAGAAATACCTAAAGACCAGACATCAGATCGTATGTCATACTGAGAAGGATTCCCTGTAGGATCTATCCTTTCTGGCTAAAATAGATAACTAAAAATTAAAAAATTTTGCACTAGAAAATCACTTCATTTTAAAACAAATAGGTAACTCACTGCCATATAAGGTTTGCAGCCAGCATCGATAGTTTTTGCAACGGAATCAACTAGGTAACCAGATATTCCAAAATCACATATTTTTACCTCCCCTTTGCGATTAATTAATATATTACTAGGCTTCACATCTCTATGAATCACTCGTAATTGTGAATAGAGATAGTGCAATGCACTTACTACCTAAAATGTAAATTATACCTCATTATAAGAAAATGTGATTTATTATTGAAAAAATAAATACTTACTGAAAATGATATTTTTCCTAAAATATTCTCAGGTATCGAACGACCATGTTTATATACTTTTGTATAAAACTTGTCAAGGCTCATATCCATAACTTCCATGCAAATCCAAACATCCCCTTCTCTGAAAAGAGCGCCATAAAACTGTACAGTATATGGACAATCTGAACTTCGCATTGAAATATCTAAGTCCATTAATAGTCGCTTTTGTTCTTGTGTGTTTACAGTGGCAGTTATGCGCTGAAAAAATACATTTTTTTTATAACATAATAAGCAATTTTTCAGAATACTGAGATAAATTAGTTTCTTTAAATAATCATTTTATAACAATAAAAACAATTACCTTTACTGCCATAATAGTACCACTTTGTTTATGTTTCATTTTATCAACAACTCCATATGCTCCTCTACCTAGAGTACACAACATCTCTAAATCATCTGCATCTACTTCAAAAGTTTTATCTCCTATTGTAATTGTTGTTCTTTTATCTAAATTTCTTGGTGGAGTTCTGAAAATGTAGATAATAAGGGTTACCAAATAAATCACTTCTTAATAATATAATTGAAAAGTATCTATCAAAAATTTACACTGGGGCAGGTGTTTCCTCTGAGACCTGGATCTTCAGATTTCCTTTGTTTCGACGATTTTTTAAAGCCATAGTTTAGGATTTACTTAAATTATTCGTTAAAATTCAAATATCAACAGTCTTATCTCAATTGAGATGTGACAGAATTGTTGTCACTTCCTGTACATGTTGCCTTAGATGTGACGGAATCTCACAGAAAATTACTCTAATAAAAAGAAAAATTGAATTAATGTTAAAATATGTTGTAAACAATAACCTCTTGAATTTAGCAATTTAGGTTAACAACAATGAGAGATATTGTTATCTGTATGATGAAATACATTACCGTTAATATCATGCCTTTAATACAAATCTATTCAAATTCATGAACTAACTGAATTTACATTTACAATATTTTGACATTTACCTAAGAGCGGTCAACGACAATAAGGTTTGAAAACACTGAATATCCATATAAGCAGTTTTATCAAACTTAAATTGCTACCTGAAGGTAGTTACGATTTCATTCCGCCAACGCATGAATCGCGATAATGAAATTATAATATTTTTTCGCACAAACTATATATTATATATTAATTTACAATTAAAAAATACCTTATTGTATTAATAATGTTTTAGACAGTTTTTTATTTAAGCAATGGTAGCTTTGAGCTTCATTGTTGAGCTGCAATAATTCAGCAAACATTTTCAACTGCGGCAATTCACATGTGACCTACACATATATATTTATTTATATACTAATGTCTGCCAATATATATGATATACCATACCTCGTCATCTCGATCTAGTGTGACCCCAAACCCACCCGGCTAAGCAATATATAACCTCTTAAAATGTACATAATTGAATTTTAAAATACTTTTAAAAAACGTAAATTATTGAATCAATCAATAAATAAAATAAAAGTTAAAATAAAAGACATCAATGGGTTTCTCAATAAGATGTTATCTAAAAAGTAGTTTTTTATTTAAAAGTTATATTAAGTACATAAGAAGTGCATCTACTCTTGCACATTCTAAAGGGTCCAGTCCTCAAGAAGACTTTACTAATAAAGAACGTGACGAAGTAAAAATTGATAATAAAACAATAGCTAAATTAGAAAAAATCTCTTTAGTTGATTTTGACAATGAAGGTGGCATTTGTAGATTAGAAGCTGCTATTAAATTTGCGCAAAAACTTAAGGATTTACAGATACATCCTTCTATAAAACCAATGTATAGCGTTTTAGAAAATGAAATATTAAGTCTTAGAGAAGACCAAGTTTTTGAAGGAAACTGTAGAAATAAAATTTTGAAAAACGCAAAGATTTTAGAAGACGAATATTTTGTTGCCCCACTTGGTGGATCATCAAAAAATTGTTGAGTAAAATGGAGCAAATTTTAAAAACACTTGGTGCTACTTTTGTAAGTTTAAAAGAATTTGGATTTGCTTATGGTATACAAGGTACAATTTTCAGGAGGAATTTTGAAAAGTTTTGGTTTCTTCAATGTGTTACCATGTCCAAATATAATATGTTTTATGTACCCTCTAATACTCTTACTGCATCTCTCAAAGATTTAACAGATATTGGACTTAACAAAGTACCATTTGGAATCACCGAAATAGAAAATGTTAAAAATACCTGGAATACTTCCTTTTTACCACCTAAAACTAAAGGTTTTCAACACAAAATTGCTAAAGTTACAACAGTATATGAAAGTGATGGAGCTATACAAAGTGTAAAAGATTTATTTTATTCAAAACAAAGAGAACGCCAATCATGGTGGCGTAAAATTTCTGAAGACCCAAGTATTTATAACATGAGTGAAATTAAAAAAGAAAAGGGTAAAGAATATGTAGAAATAGAAGCTCAATTTCCATTTGGCAATATTGTGGTTGAAACAATTTATTTTAAAAAAAGTGCTAAGAGCTTCTTACCTGGAGTAAGTAATTCATTTAATAAAAATATAGTATTTAAATTAATAAAAATAAAAAGTAAACTATTGACAACTATAAGACAAAAAAAAATTAACAAAAAAAAATTCAATTGGTATGATTAAGCTTTATATTTGCTTCTACAAATTGCACTAAATAAATATTAATTGTCTTTATAAACTAAAACCATAAAAAAAATATTAAAATTTATAGAATAAATTATGGTTCTAATAAATAAAAAAAAAAAAATAAAATAAAAATATCAGCAAATATTTATTTTTATCCTTTGCTAATAAAAAAATGTATTCTTCATAAATAAATCATAAATATAATTCGTTTAAAATTTTCTGTTGCAGATTACTGACAAGTCCAACTTAAGAATAGTAGAACATATTACATCTTTAGACTGGGGATGCCTAGCATTGTTATGTGATGGCTACATAGAAATTGATGGCTCTAAAGAATTACAAGTCAATCCAAAATTGGCACCTTATAAAGCATACTGCAAGGCAATTATAGCACCTGATGAAGAAGAGACAATAAAAGAAGAATTAAATGATTTGACATTGTACATTATTGAATTATTACGTGAACAAGGTATAGAATCAATTATAATGAACGATGCAAAAAAACCAGAAGTTTTTAGAGTGCCATATATTATAACTGTTGATAAAGAAAGTTTAATAAGTGGACTTGTGAAACTTGTTAGTCAAAGAACTTTATGTGGAGAAATAGTACATATTACTAATTTAAAAGAACGTGTAGATGAGTTATGTGTATAGTAATGTAAAGATTAGATTTTTTACGTAAAAATCCTTTTTGAGGATTATTTAGTTTATTCATAGAGAATTAAAAATTTGTATAATATAAATAATTTGCGACCTATAAATCAACCATTGATTATAATTTCAATAAATTTTTATGAATAAACTAAATTGATCAAATAAAATATTAATCACATGTCTGGTACACACATCTATTATTTAGTCGTATTCTTATTAATAAAAATCATAAAAGTAACAACTTATCATTATTACAATAGGTAGATAATAGTTTAACTCGATCCCTAATTTCTTCCTGTTTATTTTTGTAATCCCCAATGTTTTATTTCTAACATACAATTACATATCAAAAACACTGGAGCAAAAGATCATTTCATGAATGTAGCACTTTTTGTGTTATTATAAAAGGCGTTTCATGTACGTAAGCACTTTACAAAAAATGTACTATACATGGAACAATGTATAAAGTGTTATTATAGGTTCTTAAAACTTTACTAAGTTCCTACTTTATCAGCACTTTTTATTTCAATATTTATTTGAATAACTATTATCCTGAAATTTTTTTCAACTTTTTTCTAAATTTTCATATCTCATGATTTCATTATGAAGGAACAATTAAATGATTAATAACTTTCTGAATATAATGTGAATTATTCTAAAAATAAATTTTTTTCTTAAATTTTTGATATTTTATAATAATGAAAATTAGAACTGATAATTTTTTTATATAAGAGAAAATATTTAAAATATTTACAAATCAAGTATTTATTGAATAAATAATAATTATTCAAATAAGCCTAGAAAATTAATATTTTACTAAAACAGAACATACTTAAGAAAGTAGGAATATCGAGAAGATTCTAAAGAGCAGAGATTTTAAGGCGCTTTGGACTTGGCAAAGTTACATTTTGTGCGCACAAACATCCTCGCTCAAACTTTTGATACCTTTCATGTCACAATCATACAATGACTGCAGCAGCTTCTTTTTGACAACACAGCTGATCGATGTTACCCTATAATACTCGCAAATGCTTAAGCTGGTAACGATAGCTTTTTTCCTTTCAGTACTTTGGTGATGTACAAATAGAAGAAATCACAATACAAAACTGTTTGTACAAGACCTGCCACTATAGCAATGACATCGTAGTGGCCCTCTGAGTAATAACGGTATACCCAGTTGAGCAAGTACAAGCCTCTGTACGAGCCTAAGGCAAACAGGTAATGACTGGTGATACTTTCTGCTTCACCTGTCTTTGAGACCAAAAATAGCTGAGGTAAAATAGCTACTGACTCCAAGTAGATACTGAATGTCCACAAAATTTCCAAAACTGTAAATTCGTGGTTTATTAGTAAAGCTAAAACCAAAGCAGGCAACAGCAGGAACTCAATTCTGTAAAACAACATATAAATGTTTATTTAAGCATTATATTATAACAAATACTAAAGCAAAGGAATCTCTACTATTATATGAATTATAATTTTAAGAAATTTAGCAAACAAGGTTTCTTATCTTATATTCTCATTAAAAATTGTATATGCTTTCAAAATAATAGTATTTACGTTTATAGATAACAAATATAAGTTGATATCAAAAATGTTGAGTAAGCTTTAACATTAACATGTTTAACCAATTATCCTCAGCAAGTTGTGGGGATAATAGACTTATCTATGAAATAAAGTAAATATAAAAACACTCATTGCATACCTGAATGTATCATGATTGTGGTCGTAAGTGGCTTTGAATTTCATGTACATCAAAAACAGTGTGGCATATGAGGTTGCCAAGAAAACTATTTTCATAACAGTATTGTAAGCAGAAACGTAAGTAGTCACCAGATCTAAGTACCGGGTTGTGTAGACGATAGCAAACAGGATCTGAGACTTTCCACTTATACCTGAAAAGTAAATAGTATGAGTGCCTGATCTCAAAACAAAAATGTCCAACATTCAGTGCTCCCTGGAGCTGTTCAGTCACTCAAATTGTGAAAAAATATGTCTCCCTGCCAAAAAGCAGCAGCGAAACGGTAAATCCACGCATATTTGTAACTGCTATCTCATTGCTACTATTCGGGAGCACTGAATCAAGTTCGGGACCGCACATACCGGCACAACTCCTCGTCTTCCATATCTTGAGCAAGAGGACGATGATTGCGAGGAGGTGCGACAGATCGCCGACCAACCTGAACAAGTTCATTTTGATAGAGCCGGTGTTCTCGGTCCAGCGTCACACACACGGCCACGGGGGCGAAAGGAACTGTCCGTCTTGGGCCCGGCAGTTACGGTAAAAAAGGCTGGGGAGGGAACTTGCCGCTCGCACAGCGGTGCACCGCACTCTCGGCGACGAGGTCGGCTATTCGGATAGCAGCAGCAGCGGTGGCAGCGCGCACGAATATGACGTGGCTAGAGGCAGCAGCGAGCCTGGAACAACATCGGCAGATGGCCGACACAGAAGAAAAGACACGATGTGTATACACGAGCGCGCCAGCCACGGCTATTGCGGACCTATTGCGTGTGCGCGTACCAACACAATCAAAGCCAACAACCGGAGACACAGACGACGTGGGGGCCCTCGCCACTGCCGGGAATCGAGATCCATCCACGTTTACAAGTTGCCGTTCGCGATAAACCTTCGACGCTATGCGCACGAGCGTTCGTATATGACGGCCAAATCAAAAGAAGTCGCGCGATTACAAACCCGGCCATGCACCTCTCCCTTTTTTATTTAAATTTTCAAGTTCTAACATTGTAATACATTATTGGGTTTGAGATTCGATTATTCAAAGTCGATAAGGGATAGATGAGTTTCCGGTATTATATATAGAGAGAGGCTCTGCTAATTCCGCTAGATAGATAAACTTGTTGTGAATAGATAATGAATTGCTATATATTGTTTCCTTGACCGAAAAATTGCTAATTTTACTAAATATATCTTTTATTACTACTTTTTTGCACGCTTCGCAGACTTATAACTTTTTATTTCTAAAGAAATATCGAAAAAGATTTTTCTTCTATACTTGTATAACCATGAAAATTATTTTATCTGCATCTTTAAGTGTTATTTTTAGACAAATTTTGATGTCTCCCAAAATTAAAGTTCTATAAAAATCTTAAAAGCAAACTTGAAATAAATCGAGACAAATTTAAAAATAGAACGTATATTTCCTATTAAATATTTTTTTAAACTCATTTTATAATAAAGGGATTAATTAATATATTGTGCATTTGCACTAAAATCCCTTATTATATTAAAATGCATTGCGAATTTCAACCTTTCGAGTTTGAGATCGAAATTCTCAAATCTAATATTATTTTGTTTATTTTATTGTCCATTTTCGTCATTTCTTTAATTCTTGAAAATAATTAGGTATATGATAGTCGTTTGTGATATCTCTGACCTGCGATTATCAAGCCACTATAGTGGTATACCTAGTCATTATATCGGAGGCCAAAAACGACGATCATACCTAGCAACCTCCTTACCGTCTTTGAGCTTCATGTTCTCCGGATACATGTTTGTTTACTTGAACGACATTATCTCTGTAAAATCTTTGAATAAAACTTGACAAGATTTTTTCACGAGGGAATGTTATATATTATATATTATATAAAATTTTTATTTTTGTATAATAATTTTACTAATATAAATATTAAAATAAAATTGACAAATTAAGATATTTTTTTAAATAAAATTAAAATATAATATACAAAAATATTCCAAACATCGCTCATGCAGTGCTTTTGTTTATTACAAATGTTTGATGTAATCTACCCACCAGGGTTGCAGATACTTTAAGTCATTGTGGGACTAATAAGTCCATAAATAAAATTAATTTATGATATAATCTTGGGTTAAATCACACCAGTCCAGCCGGACTTTATGATTCAAATTTCGACCCCGCGTGAAGATATTATATATGAGATCTCACATGAGATCTCGCATAGATTTTATAACGATTTTCAGACATGATCTCATTGAGATCTCATTTGCAATTGTTTATTAAAAAAAATTAATAATTTTAAAAATGTATAAATTTATTAAAAATTACAATAATATAATTTTAAAGAACAATAATTTTTATTAAAATTACAATAAAATTACAATTTATTAAAATTAAAATAAAATAATTTGTTGTAATTTTTAATAATAAACTTATAAATATTTAAAATTATTAATTTTTTTTTAACAATCAATCGCAAATGAGATCTCAATGAGATCATATCTGCAAATCGTTATACCTAAGATCTATATAATGAGATTTATAGATCTCGTATAATATCATGATGATAAAATTTTATCGGATTCTATGAGGTTTCTGCTCCTTTTTATCGGTATTTATGAGGTCTTTGCAATAGGGATATATTTTCAGGCGGGACTAAATGACAAATCCGGCCAAACTTATGGAGTTGTGATTTTTTTAAATCGTAGACCTGCAACCCTGCTACCCATATACGGCAGAACTATTCAAAAAGAAATTCTTTTTAAAATTGACTTAAACAGAATTCATTTAGGATAGTTAAATCTAGTGTGTACACCCCTAAAAATAACACGCTTTTATATCCATGATATTTCTCGTTAAAACTATAATATTCATTTTGTGAACTTTTTTTCTATCTACAAATTAATATTTATTTAATTTTTTAAACTTAAATAATTATCAAAACGTTATAATACAAATTTAAGAAAAATTAAAAATATTTCATATTACGGAAATAAAAATAAAATAATTTGTTACTAATTATTTTTTACAGTTAAAAAAATCTTTCTTGTTTTGCAGATAAATTGACATTTCAATAATTATTTTAAATTTTACTGATTTTCAACAAATTTTATCAAGTTTAAGTTCAAAATATTTTATTCAATATTAGCTTTAATAATTTCTGTATCGATATATACTTACAAATTTTTACGTGAATCATTTTACGCTTTTCAAATTGTGGAAATTACAGATACTCAAGATAGGGAGACTACTCCTAAACATAATTGTTTTGAAAGCAGCTGTAGCTATGAGTGTTTATTTTTCTCGTATGATTCATAACAGCTGTAGGATTGCAGGCACGGACATTACCGACTTAAAAAGATACGCATTCGCAATACGGCGTAATATATAGGTATATTATATATATGTATATGCGGCTTGCAGCTCGCAACCGAACAACGAAGGCTACTGCTATACCTATAACCGTTCGTAATTCGTGGATCGTTTATCCAACTATATTGCACCTCGTACTTTCATGACTCATAGGCGTACTACCGCTACTACTGCGATAAGAGAGCGAGACAAAAAGAGAAAGAGAGAGAGGGAGAAGAGAATAGCCTGAGAGAGAAAGCTATATCGGGTATACAGAGAAAAGATTAGGAGAGAACACGTCAAAAAGTGGGAGTAGTCGCGCGACGGGCTCGGGGAGAGCCCACGAGTGAGCCAGACAGAGACAGAGTGAGGCAGTAAGAAAAGGGAAAAGGAGCGTGTAATACGAGTGCGGCAGAGTATGTCGGCTACGGAGTACTTAGACGCGATATCGAGGTGAAAGAGTCGTCGTCGAAGTCCACCCTACGCCCACGAGCGGCAGCGCCTCTTCGTTTAGCGGCGGTCCAGAGGCCCTGCACCACGACGACGTCGTATCATGCTCTCTCGCCGAGAGCAGCTCGCCGAAGGAGAATCGTCTACGGGTGCAGCAGCCTTTCTTTTCCTTTTCCTCTTTCCTCTGACGACAGCCACCGGACGTCGCAATTAATAGCAGCAGCAGCAGCAGCAGGATCGTCTTCTGCGTCGGCAGCCTACGAAGATGATGCACCGATCATGCGATCACTGCTATGACGCTTGAAGCGCAGAGGAGCCAAGCTATGCGAATCCTCCTAGTGTTTTGCCTGCTCTGGAAGAGCTTACCCACCTTTGAGGCTCATCCTGTATCATCCGTCCTCTCTCCGGGTGAGTGTCTTGAGAACCATTCTTTTCATTTTGTAACAATGACCTGATAGCATCTCTTGTGTTTGTTATTGTATAAGCACAGATCCTGCATTGCCAAATATGTCAGTTTTTAAAATGATAACCTTACTTATACCTTCATATTTAGGAACTTTCTAATAGTGTAAAGTGTTATACAACAGATCAATATTATATGCATATTTTTATAATATACTTAAAAGTAAGTTATATCTTGCCTGCTCTGTGTTATTAAAAATGAATTATGAAATTTGAAGTCCAAACTTTGTATTTTGTTATAAAAAATATGCTTTAATTTGGATAAAACAAATTAAATAGGTTTATTGCAAACTTTTTTAGAAGCTATGATTGCATGAAAGAATTGTGCTATATTATTATGGGAATCAACTAAATAAAGTTTTTTGTTCCAGGTAACAATGAAACAGCCAGTTATTGGGATCTTAATTGGCTCAAATATACCATAGGTTTATTGGGAATCACAGTCACTGCTTTCACTCTGGTTGGCTGTTTATGTTGCCGTAGAAATCGTCGACCCAAAGGATTCCAGGTAGGATCTTCAAAGTCAATTTTGAAATATTTTAATAAGATTTGATTCCTATTGCTTTAATTGATGATCACTACAATAATGTTCTATAATAATTCACATTAAATTATGCTCTGTAAAAATTTTATTATAATTAAAAATCTTTAATAAACCATTATAAGAAAACTGTATAAATTCTCAAAAAAAAATTTGCTACAGTATTATAATGATTACTTTCTTATAATATTTGGTAGCTAATATCGCTAGACGTATTTAAAATATTTCAGCTGCATTTTTTCATATTATTATTTATGCATATAATTAAAGACAAAAAATTGTACATATTCATAACATTAGTAATTTCATCCAAATTTAATATAAAAAACTTCAACAGTAAAAGTGCACATATTTTTTTTTTAATTATAGGACTCCAGTGGAAATATTAATAAGGTAAAATTAAATGTTAAAGCTAATGCACCGTGTAAAAGTTGATGTCCTAGCTTTAGCTTAAACAATCATTGCCTGTAAATAGTAGTGCTAAATAATTTTATACATTTCTTTTTTTCTCTTTGAATTTCTCTTTGGACATTCTATCTTTCCACTTCAATTTCATAAGCAACGAAATTTGCTTCCAGGAATTTAAGGATGGCAGTTCCATAGAAAACGATCCTTCTTTGCCACAGTTGCATGGTTTGGAGCTCCAGGTTCCGATCAGTACCAGTCTCAATGATCGTGTGCAATTTGAACCGTTGCCGGTCGAACGTTTCGTACCGGAGATTAGCGTCGCGCCAAGACCAAAACCGCCACCACCGTCACCATCCCTCCTTGAAGAGGAGAGTGAGACGGACCGTTCCACCTTGCGAGATTCTTGTAACGAGTGGTTCCAGAAGACTGATCTCCACGTACCCCGTGAGAAACTGAAATACCTGCGAGAGATTGGTCATGGATGGTTTGGCAAAGTCGTGGAAGGATGTGCTGATTTACAGGGTACTAATTTGGTAAGAGAAATTCTTTTTAAATTATTAAAATATGTAGCGCAATTTGTAAATATTATAATATCCTGTTTTTAAACTAGGCTAAGTCACACGTAAAGAATGGAAATGTCGTCGTAAGAATCCTTACAGAAGAAGCGACAGCCAAAGAAAAAGCTTGGTTCCTTGGAGAAGCCACACCTTATTTCAAACTTCGTCATCGGAATATCCTTTCTCTTTTCGGATCTTGCCTTGAAACCGATCCGTACCTACTTCTCTTTGAGTCTTGTCCTTTGGGTGATCTTAAGGGTTTCCTACGCTCTAATCAGGACCCTCAGTCGCAAAAAGCTTTGGTCAAGGAAAACATGCCGACGCGTATAGCCATTGAAGTTGGTGCAGGTCTGCGACATATGCACGAACACGGACTTGCTCATACTGACCTGTCAGCGAGAAATTGTCTAGTTGCTTCGGATTTGTCTATCAAGTTGGGCGATTATGGAATCGGTGTAGAGAAATATCCTGAAGACTACTATGTTCTAGGTATTGACATTTGCAATCCCTTATATAAAATGTGATCATATCATTATTAATTATTGATACAAATTATTTTATTTTAAAATAGGTGACAGAGCATTGCCTATAAGATGGTCCGCCCCAGAATCTGTCGAATGCACAGAGACTACGATTGAAACTCGTGAAATAACTCCTAGAGCAAACTTATGGAGCTATGCTGTTTTATTATGGGAAATAGCAACGTGGGGTAAAAGGCCCTACGAAGAAATGGGTGACGAACAAGTTATCAAAACGTTACTTTCCTCTACATCTGGACGAAAAGAAACTGAGAGCCAATTACTTTTACAAAATAGTGATAGCTGCGCTTCCAATTTATTAGAAGCAATAAAAACTGGTTTAATTCTCGAACCTGAAAAACGACTTCCTTTAGATCAAGTTAGTAATATGAACAAATTGAAAATTGAAATTTATTTTAAATTACACGTGAAAATAAATTTTAAAAATGTATTTTTATATAGGTAAGACATGTTCTCTTAAAAGACCAATTGGAAGCTGAGACATCAGACTTTGAACAACGTTGGGAAACTTTGCGGCCAAATATCTCCAGAGACCAAACAAGGAGTGCGAGTTTACAAGATTTGCGTGGTAGCCTTGATTCTGAGCAATGGCCAAGTTTAACACAAACCTCTTTCCGCCTTGGGCCCGAGGAACCTGTAAAAAATGTGCCAGGTGGACTAGTTCGTAGCAAATTGCCTTTCCGAGATTCTGATTCAGAAACTGAAGAAGAAAGCTGGCGAGGAAGAGTGGAACGCGGAGCTTATACAGAAAAAGTCAAACAGAAATCTAAATCTGTGGCAGATCTAATGGTTTTGGTTCACATCGAACCAGATTCTGACGCTGATCTTTCACTAGGACCTCAGGTATTCAAATAATTGTAACTGTTACTTGTGTTCATATGAAAATGCATTCATAATATAAAATTTTTCTTTCGAATGTTTTGAATAAATTGAAAAATGTTTTTCTGGATTTTTTGAGAGCAAAGGGCAATACTGCATTAACATTTATAAAAAAAAAATTGATCACGAATTTTCGATTAAAAAAAGTTTAAGCAATATTATAAGGTAATGGAATTCATTAAATGGAAAAACATTATTTCATAAAAACATTGTAAAAAAATTGCCAATATTAAAACATTTCAGTAATAGGTTGAAATTATTGAGCTTTATAAAAAATATATATTCCTATAAAAGATATTTATTTATATATTTTATATGTATTTTTCTTAGATTCCGATGTTGGAAAAAGCAATGCTATCGAAGAAAAGAATATCGGCAACTGGTAGTGACGGTGATCTCCCAAGTGCAATATTTGATGACCAATTCGATTTGGCATTAAGAAAACTTAGAGATCCTTTAGTGCCGGGGAATAGTCTTCGACGCCCAAAAATGGTTACATCGCCATCCAATGGCATGGAAAAACCCAAGCTTCTAACTTTGACAATGGATCATAGTCAAGCACCAATATTAAGACTGGCTTTCGATAGTAAAGCCGAAAATGTCGAAAAGCAGGAGAAAATGATATTAAAAGACATCACAGAACCTGTCACTGAAGACTCTAAGTCAAGTAAATAACTACTTTTTTAATAACTTACATTTATAACTTTAACTCTTTTCCTTAATTTATTCGATTAATTTTCATGTTAAAAAAATTATTTTAATCTGCAATCCTCTTTAATGCCGAATTCTTTTTAATAGTAAAGAAAGATTTGTTATGCAAATTCTTTTTGAAACAATTCTACTACAACTTTAGCATAAGAAAAATTAGTTTTTCATTTTCGTAATTCAAAATTTTTCTATTTAAAAAATTTATTTTTACTAAATACGTAATTTAAAGCATTTTATAAATTCAGCATTAAGGGGTTGATTAATAATTAATTTAAATTAATAATTTGCAATATTTTATTGCCTGATACCTCCTTACTCCTTGCATTAGAAAATTACAATCGAATATGAAAAGCAATTGATACTGTTAATTTTCAAATAATAAAAAAAAGTAAAATTTAATAAAAGTTTAATAATTTAATAATGAAGTGATAATTACTATATTGCGTATTTCTGTACATAAAGACACAATTTTCATACATAAAAATGTATTAAAAGAACTACGTTTTAAAAAGTAGGGTAGTACGAGAACACAATTTTCAGAGAAAGAAAAAATAGGTTTTTTTCGTAAATGACTTGCTTCAGGCATTAGATGAGAAGCCGCGCGTGACTAAAGCGTCTACTCGGATAAGTGAAAGTTAGAGAGTTTTACACTTGTAAGAATATTGCTTTCGCGTAGAAAGTATATTAGTTGTATATTACGAAAAATTCGTAAATAATAAATTCTGATTGAATAGTAAAATAATGTTAATAATATATAAATTATATTTATAAATGAAACGAATTTTCTTCTAAAAAGAAAGCCTAATTTCCCTAAATTAAATTCTTATTTTTTCATATTTAGATAATCAACTGTTTAAAGAGCACGGATTGACACTTGCATCCAAAGAAGATTTCAGTAGATCCCGTTTGCGATATGACGATGGAATCACCGCAACGACGGCGACACCAAATATATTACAGAAGACATCAGAATCTGAAACTAGTTTGGCTGTGGACGAGAAAAGTGTGAAATCTTCGATTAATGACAATTTACAAGTATCAGATTTTGAAAAAAATGATAGAAATTCGAAAGATACAATTAAAGATAGTAATCAGGGTAACACAAATAACTTGTTACATGTTGATTCATGGAACAACGCTTTAGAAAGAGCTCTTGAGCTAAAAACGGGAGAATTTAATATTTTTGCAACACCCTCTCCTGTGCACAAGATAGAGGGAGCTAACGAAGAAGCAATTACTCCTTCACCACAATCACGTGCTGAATACTCCGCCGAGGAGGCTGAAGATGAATTTTCCAATGCCGATGATCTTCCTGGTTAGTACAATTAACTTTAAACTTAAAACTGGCATAATTTCAGTGGCCTTATCAAAATCGGTAATCATTATACGTTGACAAAAAATAATTAATCTGTTTGTTCTTATTCTTATCCTTGTATTAATATGTATAAGTGAAAGTCAAAGGACATCTAGGAGAAAATTTAGAAAAATTTTAAGAATATTATTTTGAAGTTCGTTTTTTAAATGCAAAAAAGGATACTTTAAAGAGATATTTTGAAAAGTTTTAGTATAAAACCGAAAATATTCGAAACACTAAAATTTGGGGAATTGCGTAAATATTAATGCTACTATAATATGTAATTAGGTCTGTCAAAGCGGCATTTGCCGATGGACGAGGAAGATGATCGAAAACGAATGTCGACGCCTGATGATGAACGCAGCTCCGACTCGGGCTTCCGAGATAAGGAGTCCTGCGAGGAAGAAGAAAGCCCACTGCCTGGACCATTGCCGAACCTCATTGCATCGCAATCAAACACGCCAAGGTCAATAGCTACACATGATAGTGCGGAAGAAGAACAGTTACGGATACTTTTCGAGCTCGATACAATATTAGATGCTGAATGTTACGGGACTCTTAATGATTCATTAGATCCAAATGTGAACCGAATAATGTTACAGGTACTTCAAATTCTTAAAATTGTTTATTACTTACTTTATAATAATTCCCAAACATAAAATCATCAATTTTTATAAAATGTTTCTAAAAAGATTTACGTGTTACAGTTTTGAATTTGTTTTTTAATGAAATTTTTATTCCTTATACTAAATTTATTTTATATTGGCAGGAATCTGAAGGTTCAGTATCGAATACCATACAAAAGGAAATAGATTTGGAAACGGAAATTTCTGAAACTGTCCAGTCATCGAGCGAAACAACTGGTGAGACGGAAAAAGAATTTTTACCCATGGACAGATCAAGTAGTGATGATGCGAATTTGAGTTGTAGCGTCGCTATAGATTCGCAACCTATGGAATTACATTGCAGTTCCGAAGTCCCAAACCAACAAATTATTGTATCTCATGAAGATGTAAATATAAATGTCAATGAAATAACGGGTGAAAGTAACAGCTGGCCCTATTTAGCGACAATAGATAATAATGAAGATGAGGATAGTTCAACAATGTCATTACGTAGCGATAATTCCTATGCGTCTTTTGGTATGGATGAGGAATCTGTTGCAGCTATTAGAAATGAATTGAGAGAAAAACTGCCTCACGCTCAGCTATCAGTTGTTGAAGCTCTAGAACCGCATGACGAAGACGATCCTTCACTTGTTAGTGATGTAGATAGCAAAAATTGGGATGATGAAGTCGAAGATGAACTCGCAGAACGTAGCGGCGTCGTCGATATATCAATAAGGTGATTATGTAAAGCAATTGAACTTACAAAGTTTTAAAAAACATTTAACAATAATTTTTGCTGAAAGAAAATTCGATATGCAACGAAATAAAAATAACTAATTATTTCTTAAATCATGCAAGCGCAAGACAATACCGAGTCAAGTCACCGACCAATAATAAACTAAAATATATTATAATTATATTATGTATGCAACTGAAAATTTGAAATTGAAACTTTTTACCTTAAATTAACTTCGTATTAAAACAAGTATAATTCGAAAAATTTTAGAAAGTCAACTTTTAAGTAAATATTTTTCTTTCACAATTACATAAATACATAAATTTCTTATGAATAAAAAATAAAAAAAATTCATGTCAAAAAATTTTGCAAGAACTATATACCACATTTCAGTTTTATGGTGATTGGCGAAATGTCATCGTTAAGTCTACATGATTTAATAAATAACTGACTTTATTTAATAATTAATGGAAATAAATATTTATAAATTTTACTACTAACAATGTTTTTAGATATAATACTTATGGTACACCGTTAAGCCCTATAATGGAAGAGCGAGAAAGCGCTGGTAATTCAGAATCAGCTAACGTAACAAGAGATGATTCGCGAGATGCATCGATAGCATCAAAATTGGGAAGTAACTCACTATCTGAAGATGATGTACTTTTAATAGACACGCAAACGAATCGTGCTACAATCGTTGAAGGCGTGTCGTCACATTCTCGCGAATCTCAGGTATGGTTGCATGTTTAAATTACTTATATGCTAATATTAGAATTGAAAAATATTATTGAATTTTAATAATTTTGCAAATATAATTAATTCTGTCATTAAAATAGGATCTGTCGAATCACGAAATATCCGACGGGGATAATCAACTAATCTCGATGCATCAGCATAATAGACCATCCTATCCGTTAGACAAAAGGTTTGGAGGTATCTTGACAGGTGGTACTGGCGCTCCATTACCAAGTCCTGAGGATGAATCCAATACATGGCAACAACAGATGTCGGGATTTCCAATGCTGCCAATCCAGTTTCAGGATAATCTAATGTCCACAAGTTTTGCAAGTGAACAAGACTGGGACAGCGAAGACGAAGAAAACGATGAAGAACCCGATGAATGTATGCAAAATGAGATAAACGAAGAAAATGACGATGATGACGATGAAGATGATGATGAGGGAGAAGATGATATTGTAGATGCAGATGATGATGACGATGATGATGAAAATAGTTCGAGTTCTGGAGAATTTGTTTGGCAGGTAATTTAAAAAAAATTAAAAATAAATTAATTAATTTTTATGGAATTAAAAATAATAAACATTCGATGATTTTAGCAATATGGAGCAACGCATTTGGAAAACCGGGAAGCTGAAGATCATAAAAAAGATACAGAGGAAGAGGATAATGCAGAGAATGATATGGCTGAGGATTTTGAAACCGAGGATGAAGAAGAAGAATTTACACCATCTGCTTGGGACGCAACCTTAGCTCCTCATCGGTCGGCACTCAGATCTCCAGATAAAACGATGAAATCGGGGGTAAGTTATCTTGTATAATTTGTGTCTAACATAACACCTGTAATTTATATTAGAATTATGAATGATCGATATTTTCGTGTTTGATTATGTGCTCTCTTGCTGCTAGGATGAAGTGGTAGGTGTGCTACATTCCCAACTAGACAATTAAAAGTAAATCTCCACAATTAAAAGTAAAAATATTATTGCTATGCCTTTTGCACCAGTAATTGTTTAAATATTCCAGACGCTTCTCCACTTTTATATGTTAATTTTAGAAAATTATTGAAACTTTAAGACAATTATAGTGCATTGTAAAGAATAAATGTAAATGAATACTTTGTGTACAATAAAATCAACAAGAATAATTTACCATTTCTTACGATTTATATAGGATCAAAAGAAGAGTGTATGGTTCAAAAAACAACGCTACCATTGTGTTTATGAATATCCAAAGGAAACTCCACCAATGGAACATCCCAGTCCCACAGTTTCAAGTTGGGAACCTACTTCATATGCAGGTTATTAAAACACAAATTTATACAAAATTACATCAAATTTTTTCTGCCAATTTTTCAAATTTTTATTTTTTTTTAATTATATTAGTTTAAAAGATTGATTTGATTTTGATATGCTAATAAACATAATGATCATTTTATTAGCATTACTAAATTGTTTTAATAATTATACTTTGTTACATAGACTGGGAAGAAATGATCGATAACATCGATAGATTGAATTTTCAGCCAATGGATTATTTTGAAACTAATAATACCAGTAAGTCGTAAATGATATTGAAAAAAAACTAAATTTTCATCGAAAATAAATAATCTAGCTACAATGTATCCATTGTACCAAAAATATAAATTATCTTTACATTAAAATTGAAGAAATGAATAATTTACTTATTTAATTAAAAAAATTACTAAAAATAAAAAAATTTATTACAGAGTAAAAATAAATTTAAATCAATCATTTTTTATTTTTTATTTTTTAATTTTACTTTTTTATTATTTAAAGTATTGATATTTTTTTGTTTCAATCATTTGCAAGTAATTTATTTTTCTTTTAAAATTTTTTATAAAGATGGCATAATTATAATAATTAATGAATATATTCATTAATTATTTACGGTTTACAGGAGGAGAGGAAGAATTTTATGTTAGCAGTTCGAACCGTCCGTTCCAATTCCAATCTGGAAATGGGAAATTTGTTAGTCAATTCTTTCCCGGCGCCAGTGATAGTGGGGCAACCACATCTCAAGAAGGCTTAAGTCAAGAGATCCTACATCAGCAAAGTAATGAAGCAACTCCGACGCAGCAAGAACAATTTTTCAGCGATCGTCAACAATTGGGCGAGCTGAGGCACACACGTGATCGTCTCAAGCTTAATCTCGTTATGCCGTCATCAAATGGTGGAAGTTCCAGTAAAATTGCACTATGTAAACCGGTGAAGCAGGGTATAAATGTGGAGGAAGATGACGAGGAAGAAGAAAACGAAGACAACGATTCAAAAATGAGGCTGAATGAGAATGCAAAAGACGAGGACGTTAATTCAGAGGCCGACAAAAAAGCAGAGTCTGAAGCTGGGCCTTCGACAGGTGCGGATAGTGAGGCATCTACATCTACTACTGAATGTAGCGCAGTTCAGCAGTCATTGACTTCCGTTAAAACGTCGCCGTCCGATGGACAAAGTAGTAATAGTAGTTTCGAATCGAAGAGCAATCGTGATGATCTCGATATCGGTTAATATAAGACATTGTTTTTTATTGTTACGCGGAGAGAGGAATTTCGTGATTTTTTTTTCAAGAATAATGCTATTGAAAACGTGAGAGACTAGAGTAAACTTGTGATATTTATTACAAGTAAAGTTTTTTTAATATTGATGGCTTTTCAATAAGTTATATGAAAAAGTGATATTCAATTTGGAAAACAAAGTTTTTAAATTTTAGAATTATATTGTAAAATAAATATCTGTTTTATTTTTAATATTTTATTTGATTTCATTTTACTAGAAATTTCTAAGAGCATTCTGAAAGAATGTAATATTTTAGAAATGTGAATCAATCAACTTAATAATTAAATTTTTAATTTTTTAAACCTTTGATACAAAAATCAAAAAACTTTTCTCATGTGCTTATGCTGAGAATAGACAAAAGTTTTTAAACAATGACTGCAGCACTTGAATATCTCACTTTTTCAATATTTATAACAAAAATTACAGTATTTTTCTTCGCGTAGTTAAAGAACTTGGAAAAATAGAAGGTTCTCCAAGTAAAAAATAATCTGATCGGCCAAAGTCCGTCCGAAAGAATCTGTTGAAGTTTCTTTTGTACATAGAGGAGTGCGATTCGATTCAAACAGCCAAATCGGGTATGTCCACATGGTGATAAAGTCAAACTTAGGATCATGTCGCACTGAGTAATTCGAGTATAGATATTTGTATATATAGTATATTTACTTTTACCACATTCGCGGTTGATTATGTGCACTGAGGAAAATGGTAGTGCCTGGATCATCGAAATATCATCTAATTCATTGATATTCGTCCGTTGTTGAAATGTTCGTACCCGTCGAGCAAACTTTATACTTCATCGGTAGGTTTTTGTTAATTATTATGGATTTAATAATCGTGTTTTAGAATAAAAACTAGCTCTCTACTGTGCGAATATTATAGGAAATCGCGGAAGAGGGACAACCTGTACAGCCTAAAGTCTCTTCTTGTAAGATACCCTTCTTTCCGTACACTGATGTAACTCTTGTTCATAGTGAATGCTCGAATTAGTTTTTAATTATTAAGCCGTGCGTAGCACATCGACTCTCATTTTTAAATAAATTATATAAATATATATATATATCTATACATATATATATTTATTATAAAGACGGAAGATGGGTCCACCGATTTCATAGCTTCGCAATATTTGCGAATAGCAATTTATAAATGATTAACTTTAAACTCTTGTATTATGAAGTTCATTCAAACCATGGGCCTAGGTAACAAGCGCAATTGCTGAGACATTTTTTAATAAAAGACTACGGATTGTATCAAAAATACATCATCATCAATCTTTCAAAGATTACAAAAGTTACCGATTTAATGATTTTCTTAAATGATTGTATCTTCTTCATGATTACAATCGACTCTAGTACTCACTGCAATCATTATTCATCGTCATTTACAAACTATAGTATACTATTTGAATAGAGGACAATTAATATATTGTTATATATAAAATGCTTTGCAGTTTTTCATACAAACCTTAACCGTTCCTTCCTAAAATAGTTAATAAAAACATATCTAATTTTTCGAATTAGTTAAAATGTATAGTAAGTAGTGATCTAATAAATTTAATCTGATAAAACATTTATTAAATTTTATATTTGAGTACATGTACAATATCAGTCAATTTTGTTACAAATTCTAAAATTTCTTAATTTGTAGAAAAGTATAAAATCTTAAATCTACTTATTCATATCTATATATAGCACACAGAAATACGAAATACTTCATGAAAAAATAACATATTCCAAAGACATATGGATTAAAATAGTATTAATAATATGTTATCTATTCTATTTTCTTTAAGCTTATTTATTAATTGTTATTAAAATTAATTATTCATAAGAAAAATAAAAGCGTAAACTAACATCAAGAAAGACAGATTGATACATTTTTTCAAATATAACTCGTTCTTTAAAATTTGTTTTAGCCAAACATAAAATTATAGCATAAAATACATACAATCATTAATAGTAGCTTAAAATGTAATTAAATAATTGTGTTAATCTATTTAATTAGAATAAAATTATATCAAAATATTAATTTTTAAAATTCTTAGCTTTCTGAAAATGCTTTAGAGCATATTTTTGAAATTAAAATATAAACTAAATAAAAATCTTAATAATAATAATATTAATTCATCACAGAATCTTAATATAAACATGTTACTATTTTTGAATTATCACATTTAAAATGAAAATAATTTGCGCAACATGCTTTAAAAATTAAATAACTTTGGAATGCACGAGTAACGTGTCTACTAGAAAAAAAATACTTATTTCAATTCCTTCAGTAGCGTTTCATGTTCATAAGTACTTAGGATAAAGTTTCAGTTTTCAGATGATTACTCGCTCCTTGCTCTTTAGCCGCCAGTAGAGTGACCTGAAATTTTTATTAAATGTACCGTTAGATGCAATGCCGAAGAGTAACATAAAACGTAGTTTAAAAATATCGAGTAATAATTTTAATCCATGTATTAACTAAAACATCATTAATTCTGTATTTCTATACCTATATATTTATTTTTTGAAAACAGCTACTATAAAGCGACGTTTGCCCAAAGTGAAAATGTAAAGAGAAAAACCCTATCCTACAGCCTGTTGCCCGAGAGTTTGCTCACCTTCTCCTCGGCGGTCAGCTCGGCGGGCACGGCGACAACGAGATTCCTGCATTGGGAGCAGCGCTCGGCCGGCGCAGCGTCTTTGTCCGTGTCGACGGGCTTGTTCGACTCGACGTCCGGCGGCGGAGGACAGTTTTTGGGCTTGAGGATCGGCAGATTGCGCGCGAAGAAGTCGCAGTAGAAGACGAGCTGGACGATGCCGCTCGCCAGGGCGAGCCTTTCCAGCCTCCCCTGCTTGAAGTACGCGTACAGCCAGTGCATGAGGTAGCAGCCACGGTAGAGGCCCAAACAGGAGACGTAAGACACGACGATCGAATCCACCTGCTTGGACTTGGAGACCAGGTAGACCTGCGGCACGATCGTCACGGCCTCGAGGTACATGCTGAACGCTTGGAACACCTCCAGGGTCGCGAAGCGCTCGTGCACGAAAAGGGCCAGTACCGCGCAAGGGATGATCAACAATTCGATCCTGCAAGGGAATTTCTTAGTACAATCTCATTTTTATCCCTATATCTTTATTTATTATTTAGTTTAATATAATTGATACATTTATGGATGAGTTATTAATTACACGATATATACATATATATATATTTATATACGAGTATTTATAAATAAGGGAATATTAAAAATGTTTTACTTGATATTCCAAAAAGGTGTAAAAGTAAAGCTATGTTTCACTTTTAACTAATAAAAAATATATTAATATACTATACCTAAAGACATCCCGTTTACGATCGTAAGTCTTCCTTAAGAAAAGAAACATCAATAATACTGTACAATATGTGATGCTAAGGTATATTATCTTCAGTATTGTGTCATACAACGAATTATATCTAATCGTTAAATCCGTGTATCGTGCCGTGAAAACCATAGCGTACAGGAGTTGGGTCTTGCCACTAATGCCTGTAAACATGATAAATATTTATTAATTTAAAACGACAGTATATCGTATAATTTATTATGAAAATATGGTGTGGTCATGGTGATCTTATCAGACACACAATTAACGGAATACTTTTTCGCAATAATTAAAAACTAAAAAGGATTAACTAGTTTTTATATTTATTACGTAAATGATTCACGATTATTCGGGAACGTTTAAGAATTCATTTTAAATTTTTAAATAAAAATTTTGAAGTCAGAGTAATTAACTTGCGCACATATTGCCCGTGTTCTTTTCTTCATTGATTTGAAATTTGTTACGCTTGTCACTTTTTATATAAATTACATACACGAATAGGTGTAAACGTTTTTTTTTAATTTACTTGAACGGCAATTCTCCTTCGCGGTTAAAATGGCTTTTGTAGACTTTCAAGGTTTTGTTTAAAACTCATTAAGTGTACAAATTAAAAAAGCATTTTATTTCACCACTCCATATCTCTTTACAAGGAAGAAAAATAAATAGTGGTTCACGGTATTGTTTTTTCAGATAACTTTGTGTATACGCCTATATTGTGAATTGAATATTTATAAAAAATTATTTATGGTTTTTAAAGATAATGATTTCAGTTTACTAAACTGCTGCGCTTTTAATGTCGTAGCATAATTGACTTAATTTACTTTATTTCTGCAACTTGTAGCCATACAACTTAGTATTCTCACGGCGCAACTATAATAAAATTCCGATTCTTGGTGATACAAAGAAAAGAATACAAAGATTTGTCTTTATAAAATGCTAATTCGTAGATAAAGAATTCTTTTTATAGCCGTTCGCTCCTTTTATGAAAAAAATGTTACGTAAAAATTTTAGATTGTGAGAAAATTGCTACAATCTGGTAAAACGTATAGGCATTGAAAAAATAAGCTTCAAAGACTTTTAAACGACGAAAACGGGATTCAATTTTGAATTATAAAAATTTATTTGGAAAATGCATGGGAAAATAAATTAGACACGCTCTTGTAAAACAAGCTATAAATTACGAATATAATATTGTATTCAAAGAAAATCTTTCCCGTTATAGGAAGTAAATGTATCCAACAATGCGTTTAAACAATTTTCCGGCAAACATAGTGTTTAACAAGTTCATAAATTTTACTCACGGATGGTCAATTAGCATGAGATCATTAGAAACATTCTTTTAAAATAGAAAACGTATATATTTTTTCGAGTTCCCTCCCCTTTAAAGTATTCGTATATAAGTCGGTTGAAATGGCCTTTACAAAATATTCTACTTTTTACTCTCACTTCTAACGCGATGCTTGATAAGATCTTCTGAAATTTACTGGAAATTCGTTGGAATCCAATGGCATTCCAGTGAAATTCAGGTGCTATTTTCAATAACGTGTTGATTGAAAAATATCATCAAATAATTATTTTTGAACTATATAATTAAAATTTTTTTACACGCTTCCGCGAAACATTTTCTTACTCCCAACTGTAAACAATTACTAATAAAAGTAGTAAAAATAAAACTAAGCTTAATTAAAAAAAAAAAAAAAAAAAAAAAAACAACACACGAGTCTAATAAGAGCAAAAGGTAAAAAACAATAAATTCGTCGGCCGCGAAACGGCGCAAGAGTCGGTCAGATCGAGGCAGTCCAGATCGGAGCAGAAATTACGGGCGCTTCCGAGCGAGCGACAGGGCCAATTACGCGCGGGCGGTGCGCGTGCGGTAAACAAAAAAGTGTATCGCCGCCCGCGGCGCGAGAGTGCAGGCGCACTTACCGGCACAGTTCTTGGTGAGCCAGAGCTTCGCCAGCAAGATGGTCATGCCGAGCAGGTGGATGTAGTCGGCGAAGATCTGCGCAATGTCCATCCTGGTGCCGCTGCCGGAGATGACTGGGTGTGGAGCTCATACGCGATTGGGCGGCCTTTTTTTTTTTTACGTACGCTTCGCATGTGCGGACTCGCTAATGCCTACTTAGTCGCTGCTGCTGCGTGCAGCCGAGAGCTGCGCGGTGCATTTAGCTACACGGTGCGGCCCTACCCCCACTCCCGCCTGGCGGACGATCGCTCGCGGGGACCGGCGCGAGGCGGCAACGCCGTTCAAGCTGCAGGACGACAACACGTTGCGGGGAAACGCACAGGACACTCGCAGGCAGCCGCTCGGGTGATAGCTCGAGTTATAGCTCGGGTATAATGTAAGCAGGGCTCCGATCTCGAGGAGAGAAGGAGAGAAACTGCTTTGGCTGTCGGCTCGCGTCACCCCACTCAGGCTAACTGGCTTTGCTTTGCTCCGCTCTTTCGGACTGCACGCTGCGTAAGTGTGCGTGAATCGTTGCTGCGTGCTACACGAGAGACCATAGAGAGAGAGAGACGGAGAGTGGAGTATACACACTGCTGCTCAGATAAACACTGGCCGAAACGATGTGTAATAATCTGACTCAAGGATCCCGTATGAGTTGTTCTCAATTGTCTGGAGTTTAAGGTCTCTCTTGAGACCAATATTTTATAACTATATTGTTATTGTCTCGCAACTAGAGCACGATCAATTTCATTGAATTAACTTGAATTAATTTACGAAAATTTGAAAATTTTAGGCAGACCGTTACTCTGGCTTTTATTTTGTGTTTTCTAAGCGATACATTCTGTAGACTTTTTGTTTGCCTTACCTTAAAAATTATGTTTCGGTCGTAAAAATGTATATTTCTAGGAAACACATAAAAACTTCCGCTGGAGGAAAAAATCTGGATACATCTCTCGTTTTCAAATGCTTTGTTATTCCAATCGGTGCAGTCGGTTTTTGAACTTGACGCTGCTAATTAGGATCACATTTCGTCAGTAGAATGTCAAACCATCGGAAAGTGAATTTAAATTTTAAAAAAAGAAAAGTTAATTAACTAAAGCTTTTAATCATGATATTTAAAAAAAAGATCCTTAGTCAAAAGCAATCAACAAATTGAATACCAAATGAAACAAAAAGTAACATAAAAAAATTTAAAGAATTGATCTTATGTATATATTAAACAACAACTACTTGCTCCGTCCAAAATTCAAATACGTACACATATTAACTTTCTATGACTACAACATAAAATCTATAAATAGCGGTTAGAATATATTTTAAATCTATCGACTTTGTCACCCAAACAGCTTTATTTTCTTTTTATCTTATCTTAAGACCGTGGAGATTTGCTTTTTCTCTTAAAAATAATCCACTAAAATTTATATATAGAATCCTCTTTTCCTTTTTTTATTTCAGCAGGAAACTTGCCTGTGTAAAATATATTTTATAGTGAAATTGATGACTGCTTTTATAATACATACACCAATTTTGCCATGTTATGAAATATATCTATAATTTGTTACAAAGATGACTACATCAATGTACTACAAAACGAAAGAGTAGATTTTTTAAAAAAATTTTTTCAAGTTCTTAATATTTAAATCGAAGAAAAGTTTTTGCATTTTTTTCTTGATTATTATTAATTATTTTCAATTTTGAACCGAATTTTCACTGCAAGAAAATACCGGACACCTTTTTACTATTGCATAAATATTTACTCCCGTTTGCAAATTACGAATTCGATCTTTTCTTTATTAAAAATTACTTTATTCAAAGATGCCTTATGTACATTAGCGGTCATCATATTTTTCAAATTTGCAAAAGGATATACATTATAAATTTCGATTTTCCGATAGAATGTAGACGTATGAGGTTGATAAAGCAGAGCACTAGCTTGAGGTTTTAAACAGAGGGCGTGCAGTGATACGTAAGATGGGGAATCTACAGTTTTTATATATTGAAAAAAGGTATCACCTGTAAAAAATCTACATTTTTTCAATTCAAGCTGATGCTTTTACGTGGTTTAATTTAAATTTCATCCGTAATATTGTATGAAGTAATTTTCAATATTTTTTATTTAGTTATTGAATGTTCCATCCCCTTTTCGGGTATTGTAGCTACAGGATTAACTGTAGTCAGTAGGTTTTTGGAACGCGTATTTTCTCCGAAGGGTAATTGCGATCAACATTTTTTTAAAATGTTTCCAAAAGTTTCGGACTGACGGGCGGATTCGAACCCGCGCCCCCGAGCAGCCTCGTCTTGAAAAGCAAAGTCCGGCCTTTACCTCGAAGTAAAAAGTATAACCGATGCCAATTATTAACCGCCGGAACCAAGTGCCGCTCTTTTGACAAAGCTCGTTTTTAAAAAAAATGAGAATGTAGTGCAAATCACTCATTCGATATTTAAACAAGAAAAGCAAAAAAAAGAAAATGAATAAAGTCAGATAATACGAATGAGCCTATCGCAAACGGCGAACGCAAAAAGCGTTCGCCAGATTTCATCGTGAAAGGATTCTCAAGTTCTATTCTCGAGTTAGCTACGTTTCATCAGCAAAGTATCAAATAAAACTCTTTTCTTTATACCTCGGTCGAAAGTACGCACTTCCCGCACCGATTTCAATGCAGAAAGTCATTGATTTGTGCATTGC
>JAWWML010000062.1:12178679-12361491 GCA_035047165.1 Ormyrus rosae
ATGTATATGCTCTAGACCAATCACAATGCTCGATGATGAGCTTCAACTTACATCTCATGGATTTTTTAAGGAAGGATCTTATCAATAAGGAGAATCGATTCTTGCAATTTAAATTACAAAGGTTACTTTGAAGATTTACTCGGCAAGGACTATGAAAATTTTGTAAATCTTTAATTCAAATATTTGTTACGAAACTACTTCTTCCTTCGTGAAAAAAGAATTTTTGTTTTTATCGTAACGACCGATTGCCTCGTTTCGAATTCAGCGAAATACATTATTCAAAATAATCAGTTCTCGGAATCGGAATAAATGCAAAAAGGAAAAATTTCGAAAAAAAAAGCATCCGCCGACGAGAAAGCAACTAAAGAGCTGGCAGAAAAAGAAGCAGACAACTGAATCATAGGGCCCGGGACGAAGTCGTAGGCAGGCAACAGAAAACAATAAAGAAAAGGGTCGGAAGAAAGAGGAAGATCGAGGGTAAGAGAAAGATGGAAAGAAGTGAGGTAGGCCAACTTTCGATGAATTATTTATGCCTCTGCGTATGCAAGATCCTTTATCGGCATCTCTCTCAACCGTTTTCGCACAAATAATCATCCTTTATGCGCAGTGTGCTTTTATCGAAATCATTGACTGTCTTTGTTCGGTCCTCGATCGATAAATACGCTTTACTGCGTGCGCACTTGAAGACGGGCGCTCGGGCCTTCCCTACCAAGAAAAATCCTCAAAATCCCATTTCGTCAGCGTGTACTCACTTGTTTCGGATTTTTTCGCGAAACTCAGAGAGAGAGAGAGAGAGAGAGCGAAGCAAATCGTTATATCGACCGATTGCTCGAAATGGGTCGTACGGTAAATTTTATTTTTGTTTCAGAGTCTCTCTCTCTCTCTCTCTCTCTCCTTCTCCCTCCTTCCTTTTTTTTCCGTAAACCAGGCTGTCGCTGAATTTTATTGTACGCGGGCACGAGCCTTTTTAGACCCTTTTGAATATGACCCCCTTTTTTTTTTTTTTTTTTTTTTGTAAACAGCCGCCTTGTAATTTTTCCCGGACTGCGAGAGAACATCGCCCGGCTGCCGGTTATTTATAAAGACGCGTATTTGCACTGGCTTTTGTGCGTTCGAATCGAAGCGGCGTGCAGACCAGCCGATGGAAATAAATTTCATTGAAGAGAGATGGCTATTGCGTCAAAGCTTTTGAATTTGCCTTATTTCGGGCGAGGATTTGAACCCATGATTTGAAAGATGTTGAAACTGGATAGAAATATTATTTTGTTCAGTCAAATTGGTTTTTACGAGTTTAATTATCTGCAGTTTGAACGTTATTTTTAAAGGTTTTTAGTTACAAGTCAATTAGTTTAATTGCTATTTTTTCATTTTGATGTAATCAATAAAATATTGTTTCAAAGTTTTATTAATTCCATCAGGTTGGAGTCAATTCCTCGGACGTAAAAATATATTGATAACTAAAATTGTTACATTAAGAAGATGAATCATCCACACTCTCGAGTTTTTAACAGATTGTGTAAGAAAGCAACTTAAAATGGTTACTATATACTCTGCTCAATTTTTTTCTGCAAACATTTCTTTCCAAGAACGCTCTATTAAAATACCTCTGAGAAATAAAGTCATCGGAAAATCCATCAATTACAATGATGTTTTGCGGGAATCTCGAAAGCGTTTAGTTAATTTACAACTGGCTAGAATTGCGAAAACCTTTTCCTTCCTCTCCGCCACTTCCTCGTATCCGCGATTAAAATTTTCAAATCCGCGCGATGAATATTTGCGAGCTCGGAACTCCATATCGCTTCGCGTTAAAAGCTTAAACGCAATAACAATTTTATAAAATCTGCATATTTTCTGCGGGGGGTGCGATGCGAGTGAAAACCAAACTCGTGTCTTTTTTCGCCGCGGGTCCGAAACAAATTCTGCAAATAAATGTATAAATCGGAGGTGAAATTTTGTTCCGCGCCCGAATGATTGTTTGCCGTACATCTGCATTTTACTGTTTTATCCTCAAGCACGGAAACAAATCGCTATAGTCGTATGTATTCGTGTGAGCTTCGCTGAAATTCATTTTAAAATCGGCGCATAGACGTATTCGTTCAAGTAGGCACATACGCAGCTCGTCCTCGAAAAGTATTTAAATCGAAACAGCCCTCCCGCCCCAGCAGTTCGAGAGCGAGAGAGGTGTACGCGCGTGGAGGAAGTTATTTTGCATTTTAAATGTTAATTCGGTCTCCAAAATTAATTAAACAAAATCGGGGATGTGAAATTCAGAGGCGAAGCTCACAATCGCAATAAGCTTGAAATTCATATTGAAAATACAAAAGGATCCCCGCTGAAATTTCGAGCTCGCATTTTCCAATTTTCATAATAACGAATAAAAAAATTATCATGAGCTAAAAATGCTCCGCTTCCTGCCTTTGAAGCGGGCATTTCGCAAAAATTCGATGGAAATGGCTGGTATCCTCTCTCTCGGGGGTTTCTTTTATTTTTCCTGCCATTGACGCTTTCTTGGCTCGCGACTTTTGTTCCAGTGATCAAAGTGCGAACTAGACTCTGTGTTTGAATTTTTTTAACTACCTTACTAATTATATAGTACATTTCAGTTTTTACTTAAAGGTAGATTATTGGAATTTCTGGAAGCGATTCCGATTTTATTTCGTGCAAACTCGAGCTTGTTATTTTATTGTTGTTGAAGTGGGCTGTAAATTTGTAAATTTATTACAGAATATTCCACGATTCGGGAAAAATGCGAGTATTCATAATTAAAAAGCACATTTCATTTGATTTTATTTTTTAAGCGAAAAATGTAAATCACATCATGAATTCGATAAAATAAAATTTTATTTTTGCGCGTCAATAATTATGAAAAATTTATGAACTTATTGCATGTCCGATTAAGCAAAAATTATAGTTTATAAATATTCTATTATGAAAAATTATTCATGCTGAAAATATTTCAACCTCAGATTATCGTGTTACTGATTTTTTATTGAAAAACGCTGCCAACCGATTTTGGCACAATGCTTTCTCATAGAGAACAGAAAAAATTTAGTTAAAGTCGAAAAAAATAAGTGGTCGATCATTGAAAAAGACCAATTATTTAATAAGGTACAGATATTCAAAAAATTGAAAAATAATAAATAAAACCTTAATATCTTTTGAACTAATAAGTTTCATAAGCAGAAAAACTATACAGCTCTAAACATGCAAAAGATCTACCTTTTCTCAAAATTTCAAGTTAATTGAAGCCATTTTTTTCTCAAAAACTAATTCACAAAATTTCTTGAAATTTGTATAGATTATAAGTTCTATATACTGTTAATTACCAAAAATGTTTTCAGAGCAATTGATAATTTAATTTAAGAGTTATAACTTTTTTAAAAAACAACACTTTTTTGTTAAAATCAAAAGAAGCATAAGAACCAAAGTAATTTTTTTTCTCTGAAATCCTAGGTATTTTTATGCTCTTTAAAATGTTTTTTGTTCGATTGAAATATCTCAATCCTATCATTAAAATTTATCAAAAGTTAAATTTTTCAAAAATCGAAAATTGACGATAAAACAAAAACTAATCTATAGAAGTGGTTGAAATTTTCAAGTCCTCTCACAAAAATAAAATGAAAATTGAAACGAATCCACGGCGCCGTTTAAAAGTAGTTAAGGGGTAGCTACATACATACATACATACGTACATATGTACGTACATAAATACATCCGGACGTTTTTTTAAAACTACTTTTTTGAACTCTCTGAACCTAAAAATGTGCTTCTACGTCAAAATATGAGACTCGAAAAATTTTACCGATCCAAAGCTTTCTCTATGAAAAAGTAAAAATGGATAGAAGTAATTATTTTAAATTAAATTAATTTAACGAAATTTCCCTGTTAGAAATCTTACGCAGTTTTTGACTAATGAATAGACAGAACTGCGATTTCTGGCTTAGTTTAGGCTATTCGCTGGCTAATAATTTTTTATTTTCGTCACGCTTTTGAAGCAGAAGATGGTTGCTTTCTATTAGTAATCAATTTTAACTAAATTCATAAACAAAGGAAGAAATTCATAAATAATTCATAAATAAATAAATTAATAAATCAATAAATTAATTAATTCATAAATTAATAAAAATCCATATGCAAATTCGTTAAAACCGGAAAATACGTAAGTAAGATATGGCTGCGTCGACAGAAAAATGTACAATTGACGAATCGAACCGATAAATGTTAGTAAAAATACGAAAATAAGTCGGAAGAAAAACATTGATTTCGCATCGAAAACAAGCATATATTATAGAAAAATACGGGGAAAATATTCGCGCAAAAATAATGTATCAGACCGTAGTATTTTAGTATTTGTGTAGCAAACATTTTCGCAAGGCCGTTTCGAAGAAAGTCAAGCTCAGAATTTTCGTGCGAGCGAATCGGCGATGAAAACGCGAGCCGAGCGAACGAAATATATATTTTTGAAAATGGAACTGCCGCATCGGTCTCTGCATATCTGATAATTACTTTCCTACCCCGCAAAATGTTTACTCGCCAAGCCGAACTTTTCCCACACTGTCAAAGTAAAATCGCCGACCGGTGCATTTCTGCCAAAGGGGCGTAAAGAGGCCGGCTGCTTTTTTTTGCACCAGAGCCGACTGCTCAAAGGCACAATCTATTCTCGACCGGCATTATCGAGCTTTTTCGTAAGGAACTTTTTTCCGCCGCTCGGGGAAAAGCACTGCTAAAAACCGGCATTTGTTTCTTCGCGCGCCTCGTTTTTACTCCTATCGCGTATTATCAGTATAAAAAAAAAAAAAAAAAGAAAGAGAGAGAGACAGAGGTTCGATCGATGTACGGCCGATCGGCGTGACTCGGCTCGTTTCTTCCCCGCTTCGGGTTTTTTTTGCTTTACGACAGGCGTTGAAATTTTCGGTCGTAGCGTCACTCTCTTCCATCGACTCGCTTCTCTGCGCCTCCTTCCTGCCCCGTAGTTTCATATTTTTTTATCTTCCCGGCTTTTTATACTTCTTACGGCTTTGTACATAAATTTTTTATGATCAAAGTTTTAAGTCTGCCTTTTCCGCGAAGGCTTTCCGCGCCTCGCTCTCGGCGCTATACTCGAGATTGCTCGTCGGACGGGATGATGGAGGGGGTAGGGGGAGAATTTATTATTATCGCATAGTCCGTTGCGTTTGTAAAAACGGCGAATTACAATGCAACAATAAACGAAAGGTTTTAGGGGAGGAATTGCGCTATTCTTTAGTGCGCGCTGCTGATATTCCGGGGCGCGAGGCGCCGAGGGATTCCAAGTCGGAAATATAATCGAGGCATTGGCTTTTGAGAATTAAAAAAATTTTAATCAACGAGCCCCGTCGTAAAGACGCCGCCGCCGCCGCCGCCGCCGGTCTTTTATGCCTCGGCTGTTAAACTAATTATAAGAGAGCTGAAAAGAAAATGATAAATGATATTGGAGGAAACGGCTTTGAATTTATTAAAGTAAAAGCAATTAGAGTATTTCCTTCTTGCGCCGCTTCCACTTCTTTCTTTCCACCGGAGCTTTTTTCATTTACGTTATTTGCGACTGACTGGCTCTCTCAGTCGATTCATTATTGTTTTGCAATAATGTTTATTATCTTTTTTTAACGAGTCGCTCGTCTCTTCAATTCTCCGTACATTCTATTTCGATATAATTTTAATTTATTCTGCACGTTATAGCTTAATGCTTATACCGGTTAATTTATAAAATCGTAAAGGAAAATCGTCTACGATGGAAACGAGCTTTTTCGGTACGGAAAATACTTTTAAAACGATGCATTTTCGAAAACGGAAGAGAGAGAGAGAGAACATGAAAAAAGCTCTGAACTCTTTTACCGCCGGCAAGGGGGAAAATTCTGTAATACGGTGCATTTTACGCAATAAGGATTCACGATGTTTAAAAGTTTTACAACGAATTGGAAAATTTATTTTTTCGAAACATATATCTTAAAAATGGGATTAGCCTTTTACGAGCTTTTCGCAAAATTGCGTTTCATTTTTTTACGGCACTCCGATACTGTACAATCATAACTCCTAGTTTTGATCGAACGAGGCCATTATAAAAGAAATTCCTTCTCGCGGCAATAATGAAAAAACATTTATGATGTTCGAAGTATAAAAATTTAAGTAAACCCTACCGTTCCGCTCTTCCGTAAACAATAAAAATAAATCTAAAAAGATTTTATCCCCGCGCGTTATGAAAATTTACAATTCCCCTTTTCCCCTGAAATACGAATATCGCATTAAGAATCAATTTTTACCGAAATAAGCCGAGGCATTAAGCGAATCCCCGCGACTCTAATGCACTTCCCTTGCATTTGAAAATGCGCCAAAAAGCGTCTTTCAATCTTGCTTTCCAGCTTTTTAATCAGCCCCGAAGCTGAAATTTTCATGAAAGCGAAAAAGATGAAAAAAAAAAAAAAAAAAAAAAAAAAAACGCGAGCAGCTACCTCGAAAAGCGTCTGCATGAGCCCCCGTAACCAATCAAGAATCGCGTCGATCCCTTTAATTGAAAGCGGCCCGGGATTCATCATCCGCCGATGCTCTTCGCCTTCGCCGAATGAAGATCTTTCCCCGACATAATAAAATGTTTAATGTCCGATGGACGTTAAAGCGCCGAAGACGCGTCCCCCCCCCCTCTCTCTCTCGCGCAGTAAGGCGAAGGAAAAGGCTCGTAATGAAGCCGATATGAAAAGCGCGCGGGAGTTTCGCGGGTATAATTTATTTTTTTATATCGCCCGTATTCCCCTCCCTCCCCGTAAAAAGCGTCGGGCCATAATAAAGCGTTATATTGCTCCGTAGCAAGGCGCGGGCGGCCGGCTGGAACTTTAAGGGGTGGGAAAAAGAAGGAAAAAAGAAAGAAAAAAAGAAAAAAAAAGAAACGGCGCGCGGCCTTTACGATCTTATTTGCGGAGACATAAAAATCGAGAAAATCAATACGAAAGTCCTGGCATTAAATATTCAGGCTATTGACTGGCCTCGGCATATTCTCTCCTTCTCCTTTCTTCGGAAGCGCGCAAAAAGCGCGGAATAACTCTCGGGTGGGGCTTTTGCCGCCTCCACCTCTTTCTCCTTCTCCTCCGCCTCCTTTCTCTCTTCTCCTCCAGCCGACGTCTTTTGGCCCGAGCTAAAGGCACCCCTTCGACTGGCTTCTTTTCTTCTCCGCTTCTCTTCTTTCGGGAGTTTTTTTTCGAGAGGACGTTGTACCCCCGTTGTGTTCGCGCCTTGTAGTCTGCGACGTTGCTTCTTTTCGGAAGGCTTAGGCCGGAGCCGACTCGAGCAGGTCTCTGCGCTTCGAATTCTAGCTAGATTGTTTCTTGAGAATTGCGGCTTGCTTTCTTTTCTTATTTCGGTCTGGATTAGTTTATTCGGCCTTGCTGATTCGGCTTTTGAACAGTCGAATGATAATACGCCATCTTGACTGGCCTGATTGGCCGCAATTGATTAATCTTCTCGACGATGCGTAAATACGAAGAGATTAATGTTTCAATCGTAAAAAGTGCCCGAATTTTGACAACAGTTTCGAGAATGTATACACCTGTCTTGTCGAGCGGAAAAATTTACGATTTTGAAGCTGGCGTTAAAAAAAAGGTTGATTAAAAAGCCGCCATTCTCCCGTCAGATCCATGCACTCTCTTCCATACCTTCTAAAGCAGGCTGAATAAAAAAAAAAAAAAAAATCCAAGTCCCAAAGCAAAAGTGCAAACCTCCTCGCTGATTAGTTCCCCGGACTGTACAGTCAAATGTGCAGTTAAAACGTCAGCGACTCGCCATTATTGTACGCACACTCGGGCAGCAGCGCCGGAGGAAATTGAAATATCCTGTGCTCCAAGAGGCAGACAGCTCTGCCTAGGCGAGGAAGAGTCGCCTCGCTCGGTGCAGCACCGAGTGCAGCTTGATTGATTGATTGGCCGATCGATAGATCGATGCGGCGGCGGCGTCATCATCTCGTTCTCTCGGCCGTAACGCCATTTCTGTCTCTCTCTCTCTCGTTTCTCCTCCCTTCCTTCCTTGGGCCTTTAGATGGGCTTTAGAAGAACGCGCGGCTTTACGACACGAGCTTTGTTTTATTACTTTTGGAAATTGCCGGGTATATATTTCCCTCGGAGCTAACCGAGCCGAGCTTTTATCGAGTGAAACGCAGCGCCGAGCGAGCAGCTAAATTGTTGGGATGTGGGCTTTGTGTTCCTTTACTTTTTATTCTCCTTCGGTATTGTTTGCTCTCATTTCGATAATGGAACAATTTTATTTAACCAGAACGAGCTCGATGGAAAAATTATGGCCCGCGCGTATAGCGAGTTTACGTGCGCTCGCGCTTGCGCTGCGATCTTATATAATATAAATACGTTTCGAAGTGGATCGAGAAAATTATTTATGAGCCCTCGTCGATTAAGAGTTGCAAAGATGATTCAACGGCGTTTGCTTTTAGAAAATGCAAATAATGCGTCAGTTTTCGGAAACTAAGCTCGTTTCAGCTGCGACGAGCAATGCGTCGTTAGAAATGAGGGTTAAATATCATATAACCCTTTTCGTCGTGTGTTAGAGTAATATAAATTTTCTTCAGAAAAACGTATTTTTACGTTTATTTTGCAAACCGTCAATTCATGGCGGCAATCAATTAATCAAGTAATAATAAAAGTTGAGGGCAGTTATAAAGCTGAAGAAAAATATATTTACGCTTATTTTCAAGTTAGTGTATTTTTATGTAATATTTAAATATCGATAATCATAAGTATGAAAATACAAACGTTTAAGATGCGACGGAAGGAAAGTTTGAGATTTATCTGAGATATCGCCAAAGAAAAACAAAATTATGAATCTTCAAATTTATGAACAATGTTCGATATTCTTAAACAAGTATCACGCGAATGAAGATGTTAAAGGCAGCTCGAAAGTTTTTCATTGCAACTTTCCTTTTTGTAACGGAATGTACACATTTCTTATTCGATACTGCGTTTTATAACTATTTTCTATCAAAATAACTCGAATCGAAAGTTTTTTTTTATCAAATTTCTATAATAAAGACGTAATTTAAATTCAGATACTTTGGATAATTTTAATTCTTTTGCCTCTGTTCTGGCGTATAATTCTGCAAAGTATTATTAAACTTCGAACAGCGCATATTTTTATTTCTAATGCAGCGTACGGCACAGTGCAGAGAATGCGCATGATGGATATGTTTGAGCCTGACATTTGTTAAAATATAATTTTGAGAGAAAGCAGTTTTAATACTGCAAATGACGTTATTTCTTTTTAGAAAAAAAGCTTTTAAAGTAGACTAAAAGCTGTCATTAAAATTACTCCTGAAATTTGATTTTTAATACCATTTCATACACACAATCCGACAACGCGATGTACTCTCTCTACTTTACCAGCGTAAATTAATTTGCGTTCGCATTTTTACGTTTCGTTTGTTACGAGCCGCGAATTAATTAAATAAAGATCAAGCAAGGAAGAGGACATGGACGATGGGATTCGAACCGGGGACCACACGGCTGCGAGGCTCGTGCTCTAACACCGTCCACGATGCAGCTTCGGTGCATAATACGAGTAGTTCTCGTGTCTCCTTGCATCCTGGTCATCTTTGCTTTTACACATTTTAATTTTGCACATTTATTTGTATGCGCTAAAATATTTACAAAATAAACAAAATAAAGTTACCACTTAGAGCATGCTGAATCCTATTAAGGGATCAAAATCATAATCTTCGGCGTAATTCAATTGCAAAACAAATGCTTTTTTTCGTAAATGGAATTTTGCAAATAATTCGAAAACGCCCCATGTTATAATTTCAATAGAAGCAAAGGTCTTTAATCATGAATTGTCAGACGGACAAAAAGCAGCTTCGAAACACATTACGCGAATGATTTTCATCTCGGAAATATATCCGCACTAAATATATAAAATTTTCAATTTCTGGCTCAGACAATTTATATAAAATACAAATTTAAGCGTCAATCGGCGTCGCTTCAGCGGGCCATTTTGTATTAATCGAAAATGATAAAAATGCGAGATTCGCGCAGCTCGAGACGCGGATTATTTAGATAAAATGAAACTTTTGAATTCGAAATAAATTTAAAAATGAGAGAGAGAGAGAGAAAGAGCGAAAAGCACGCAATGAGGGGCAGAGAGTTATGCATCGATCTTGCGTCACATTCGAGTGATAAACTTTTATATTCCCTCTTGTTTTGTTTTTTTGCGCAGGTCGTCCTGTCTGCGTGCAGTACATATTTCGATACGATCTTGTCACAATACGAGGAAAAAGATCCAATCGTCATCATGCGTGACGTCAAATTTTCCGACATCAAGGTACTCGTCGAATTCATGTACAAAGGAGAGATCAACATCGATCACGTAAGTTGGATTCTACCTTTTTTTTCTTCTTTTTTTATTTCGCGTTTCCGCGTTGCTCCACCTTTCCTTTATTTTTCTCCCCCGCACACGCTCACCTACACACACGCGGCGATTTTAACGCGCCCAGTAATTCGCTGCAGTTCGCGCCGCTTTGTTTTATTTTCGCAGTGCATTACGCGCGTTTTGCTGCAAAAGAATAAGAATAATCACTTTTTTAATTAATCTGCGCGAAACGAATCAAGAGATAAGGAGTCTCTGGCTCGCCAGTTTTTGTGTCATTTTTAATCCATGCAATTTCACCCTGCGTAATTAAACATTAATCTTTTGTATTGTAAAATCCGACACTAGACAAGAATTTTTTTTTTTTTTTTTTTTAATTAATACACTTTCTTGTAATAGCAGTGGTTTTTTTAAACGAAGAAAAAAAACATTGCATGCCATTTTTATAGTATTTCCGTTTATTGCAGCTGTGTAATTGCAAACAAAATTAGTTTGCACTAATTGTAAGGTAAAAAAAAACACCCTATTCTTTATTGAAAAGGTAAAATTACTATAATTTGCAAACACAACGGCAAAATTACTAGTTTCGTATTCCCGTATAGAAACACTAAAGAAAGAAAAATTATCAACCCGATTAGGGACTAGGAAAATAAATAATATTCTGCATTTTGATTTCTAGAACCCCTAATTTTTTCAAATTAAAGCAAATTTTCTACAATCTATCTTTCATAAACATAAAAGAAATTTAGTTTTTTCAATCTATCTTTCTTAATACAAGTATATATACTTACTCCAAATAAATTTCATTAATAATGTCGTTTCATTAGTATCAGAAGATTATTTGACGTATAAAGCTGTTAAATAATTTTCGACTACTTCTATTTGACTATTAAATCGAAAAAGCTTTCAACCAAAAACTGTCAGAATTAATAGCAAAGTAAGCAAACAAAGAAAAAAAGCTATTCAATTTCGCCGAAAATAAAATCAATTTTGTAATATCGAAAAGCGGTCACTTCCTAACTTGGAAATATTTTTATCGCCGATCCGCCCCTATTGCACCTACAAGCAATAAAAAGTTTATCTCCAGCATAAAAAAAAAAACGCCAAAAAACGGGAGAAAAAAGAAGAAAGAATACAACAAATGAACAAAAAAAAAACGGAAAAAAAGGGAGCCGCACAAAGCGCAGAAAAATGAACGAAATTCAAAATCGAGTCGCGCGGCATTCCAATCGGTGCACAGTAGAAATCCGAGCGATCCGCTGCCGCTGCCGAATGCGCGGCAAAGATTCGCTCGATCGCGTTCGTTCATTTTTCCTATGCAATTTCTGAAATACACGGCTACGCGCGCCTCTATCTTTGACCCACATTGTATAGGCGCGCATTCCGATTTGGCTTGGAAACGCGCCGCCGCATAGAAAGCGCGGCTAAAATTGTTACTATCCGAGGGAAGACGGTATAATTTATGCAAGAGGCACGCTTATTTTTTTACGGGCCGCGCGGCTGCTTAATTAACTCGGCCCTTTGTACGCGATCGGCTGATCGTGTCTGCTCGTGCGCCAGACCTTATTGTTATTTAATAAAGATGATTCTGTTCTTGCATCTTCGCCCTCGAGTTTGTAGCTCGGTCTAGCTTCCAAATGAATAAGATTAATACTTCTACTTCATTTCCCTGCTTTACTTGTGATAAAAAGTTTCTATTTAAGGTAATAAAGTCATCGATTAAATTCAGCGATTTTTAGTTTCTTTTTTTTATAGAGCCTTTATGAAACAAGTTCGCGTATGTCAGGCAAATTGATGAATTTTTAAGTTCGCTCGTGAATATTTTAGAATTTCAGATGGAATTAAAACTAGGTTACACTTGCACGGTCACGAGGTAAAGACTTGTTTTTAGATTTGGTTTTAAATAATTTCAGTCCTCAATGTTTGGGATAAGGTCAGGTCTATTAAGCCGAATTACGAATTCAGCGATATTTCGCGTCATTGCAATTTTCGGAATGAGTTAGATCAGTGTATAAACGGCATCGATGAACCAATACTGTTCTGTCAGTACCAGCTGTCAACGCTGACGTAATTAAATCATCTTTTTAACACGCTGTGAATTAGTCCAGTTTACGGTTTAAAATAACGTTATTCCATTTTGAAAGGGTTCACTAATTTGATCGATGGCGTTTCAAACTTTAAGTAGAAAAATAAGTGTAATGCTCTTGCTTTAAATATCCTACTTCCGAATCCGATTATTTTTAACAAAGTTAAAAAATTTATATAGTTTTGTTTTATTATTTTTATTTCCTATTTTAGTTAAAAATTAAGGATCACTTTTTTATTGGGTCATGCAAGATATGCTTTCAAAGTTCCCGTTGCAAATTCTGTATATCGATTCAACCGTTATTTTAAAACAATTCAGCAGCGCAAAAACTACCCAACCCAAAGTCCCCCAAGCCAGTAGCTTCGCAAGACAATCCGTATATCCAAAAAATAAACAGGCGAGCCTTAATCACATACTCAGATCGGCGGAAAGCATACTTAACCCTAATACCTGAACTAAAAACTTGATTTAACGTAACTCCGGCGAATTCCCCAATGCGCCGTGCAGCCTTCGATTTTAGAATAGAAAGTTACCTTTCGCTCCCTACCCACCCGGCTCGAGCGCACGGGCCGCTGCATTATTTGACATTCAGCAGAGCGCGCGCACTCGCGACATTATCGCCGTGAAAATTAGCAAGTAATAATTGGATTCATTGTTGCCGCGCGGCGCCGCCGCCGCCGCCAGCTCCCCACCCCGCCCGCTAACACCCGCTACTCTTTTGTCTCATCCCTCTTTTATCGGCTTCGCAAAGTTCTTTGTGGCGGCGGTTCTCCCTTCGTTTTTTTTTTTTTTTTTTAAAGGTAGACTCTGCCAGATGCCCTATTTTTTAACGATAACTGTTTTTCGACGAAGCAGCGTTAGCGCCGAGGAAGCGAAGGTTTTTTTTTTTCTAGCTGCTTTTAAATTGAATCGCTGGCTTTTGAGGGTGGTCCGTTTTCGAGAGCTAAATTGGGAGAGATTTAGAAAGTAGAATTAAAAAAAAAATTTCATCAAGTATTAATAAATTTATTATATGAAAAAATTGCGAAAAATTCATTCTGATTTAATTTAATGCGTAAAATGTTCTTTTATTTTACAGACCAGCAACTTGTCCGCGAAAGAATTATTGGCTCCCGCTAACGTGGTATGCGGTCCAAAGCAACGCGCAACTCGTGCTTTTATTGTTTTAGATCAGACTAATGAATTGTGGTATAAGCACGGAAGAAAATTAAAAACGATATCAAACCGATACTTTTTGTTTTCATTGAACAAACGCGATCCGCGTTTGCGGAATATTTTATTTTTCAGGTTTTACGGTGCGCATATTGGGGGAGCGAGGCATTTATAATTGGGAGAGTTTCGGAATTTTTCCTTGTTATTTGTTCCGATGAGCCATAATTAAAATTCGAGCCATTTTTCATTGAAAATTATACAGCCGGTGAGGAAATATTTTGAGCTTTTTAAAATCCATCGTTAAGAACTTATATTATTATTTGCGAACGCCGCGCGTGTCGACATTTATATATAAAAGTGCGGCTGTCTTAGCTAATGACGTGATTAAAATGTCAAATGTGCGTGGCGTATAGGTACGTGCACTAGTAAAATTATCCTTCAAATTGTGAAAGTCAATAAAAAAAAAAGTGCGCACCATAAAGTGCAGAGGGAATAATTTCGCTATAAAAAGTGGAGTGCCTTCGCGGAGGTAAATTTATTTTAAATAGGCACTGATAATGCAAAGCAGGCGATTTCCATTTTGGATGTGACGTTATTTCAAATGCCATTAAAAGCATTCTGCATCTTAATTTGACTGGATTCAATCTATTTTATATTTGGATAAAAAGCGCTGGACTAAAATGCAGTGTGGATTTAAATATGATTTGGCGAACGAAAATGGTTTATAATTTCATTTGCAAGTTTGGCATGCGTACTGTTCATTTTTTCAAGCAGAAACGCGTTAATTAAAAGCATTATTTAAAAACCATAGATTATATATTGGAATTAATTATTGCAATTTCAATGCCCAACTCGAAAATGGATCAATGATAAAGTAAATTGAATTAAAAATGGCCAGGCAAACAAGACAAGCTAGACAAAACGTTGATTAAAGTCTTTTCATATTTACAATCTCGGCAATATATAGCTCTTTATTTGCCAACTTTCGATTAGAAAGTCCGCGTCTTTTCTTTCAGGAATAAAAGAGAACACTTGAAGCGTTCTTTTTCCCACGAAAAGCTGTTAGAAGAATTTTACTTTGAAACTCGTTGCATATAATCTTTAATTAAACTTTAATTGAATCGTGAGCACGTGTTTTTTTAATTAAAAAAATTTTCATGCAATTATTTATTTATTTTTTATTATAATTAGAAAATTTTTAATGGAACTCGTTATAATTCGCTTTCTAAAGTAAATCTTCAATTGCGCATTTAACAAGAAAACATTTTCAATTAGCAGCGGGCATTAATAAATTAATAAACTTTTTATCCGTCAAATGGCAAAGTGGATTGTATCTTAATTGGTATCTTGCAAAAATCAAATTAAATAATGTTCGCGTATTACGCTCGGTTCTTTCCAGCTATTAACGGAATTAGAATTTTGAAAAATCTTTATTTTTACGACTCCTGCGGTTTCGCATTCGTAGAAAGCAGTGATTTATGCGTTTCCGCGGATCACGGCTTACTATAATCATTATAATTGCGCGGAAAATTTAAATGCACTCGGGCTGAATTTTGTCGGATAAAATAACAGTCGGCTTATTAAATTGCGAAAATTATGAAAACTTTACTTAAAAACTTTCTTCATATTTTTCGAAAGACCGAGGCAATCGAGGGCTGCGGGAATAACCGGTTGGGAAGGCGTAACGTCATTCGAACAAAGTTTCAATCCCAGTTTTCAAAATGTGCATTCCCACTTTTGAAATCCACTTTTGAATGTGCTTTGTAATGCAAATCGCAATCTCCATAAGCTACTAAAATAATTGTTAATATAAAAAGCACCGAGAGGATCCAGCCTCATTAAAACGCGCGAACCATTATAATTAAGAATTTCAATTTACTTCCCCTACACCGACCAACTAACGCCGAGGGCAAAAGTTATTTATCATGGTCAACTGCATTTCTTTCCAGACGCGGATTCAGTCGCTCCTGAAGACGGCGGAGGACCTGCACATAAAGGGCCTGGCGGAGGTGAGCTGGCGCAGCGACCCCATGCAGAACGACCTCAGCAACAGCGGCCACAGCCCGGGCTCGGGGCCTCCGGGCGTCGAGACGGTCCTCCGAGAGGGCCTCGACACGGACGAGCCGCCGCCGCCGAAGCAGCAGAGGCGCCGAGGAAGGCCGCCCCTCGACGATCCGCCCTCGGCCCACGACGTCTTCACCCCCAAGATCACCTGCATCACCGGAATTGTAGGCACTGACTCATCCTCCTTATCGGTTTCCAAGGTTAGATTGATCTAGTGCACAAAACCCGCTCGCTGCCTGCCTACTCTTGTCTACTGCCTGTCCGACTCGGTCCTGTTTTTCTATATCGCGACGCGACTATTCAAAATAGAGCCCATTTTCTAGAAAGTTTACCGGAGCAGGATATCAAGTCACGAGATGAAGGTTATTGCCTTGAAAGCTTACAATTTCCTTTTTCCAGGCATAATATCATTAATGATCGTCCTGAACTTCTTGCTTTTATTTCAAGCTGCATTCAAGCGGGCAAAAGTCTATTTTCAGTCTTTAAAGCTGTTTTCAAAATTAAAGCAACACAAGTTTTCGCTCTTTAAACTACCTCTGGTCGTTAATCATTTTCCAAGAAAACGCAGAAAACTTCAAAAGATATTTTATATTTTCCGCTAGTTTCGAAACGATAGGTAACACAAGTATTTACCAGCGTAATTTGTTTCTTCTTCTTTAGACAGGTGTCATTTAGGGCAAATTATAGGCATGAGTGCTCTTTAATTTCGAAAAGTAGTGAAATTTGCTCTTTCTCTATTTACCGAAAATTTCTCATAAAACTAAGAATCTGGAAAAACTGTTACCTTCATATCTCTGGCTTGTACCTGCTTTGGTCAGTGACGTGATATGATTTTGGATTATCATATATTGAAGTATATAATTTTGTACTTTCACTCTCTCAGTCTGTGTCACGAAATAACCAAATACAGCTGATGCAAAAGAGTCACGGTTAACGTAAGATGGTTTCGATCGGTTTGATGCAATTAGAAATTTGTTGACGTGATTCTTGCAATTCCGCGAGAGATATTTATTTTCTGCTGCGCCTAAACTGCTGAAAAGCAACAACGTTAATTTACGTTAATTTTTTTATTAAATAATGTAAAAGCTCAAAAATAAATCAGAACAAATACGGTGCGTATTAAAATTTTACGTGAGATTCGGACAGTGCATCGCCCAGTTCACGCTTTATCACCCATGTTAGAATAAATATTCTGTACCTGCATATCTACAGTATTATCTTCAAACACGCGCTTTAATTAGTTTGTACTTGATTGATTAAAATGGGCATTGTTTTAAACAAGTGGAAATTTTATTTTTAATTTATCTTCTTATATTTTTTAATGTAATGCTTTGTTGACGATTCAATCAATTCTCTGAAAATTTGCATATTTAAAGTTGATTAAGCAATATAAAATTGCAATAAACTTGTTATTTGTTGGTGTATCTACTGTATCTTAATTAAATCTGATAGAACATTTTTTTTGCAATGCTGCCTGTTTCATGTTTATGATATTTTTTGTACGGCCTCAGTCTAAATATACACATAGCTCGAGAAACTAATTTGCATTATATTAGATAAGTTGAAGCATGCAGACGTAGGGCTTTATCACACTTTATAGTCACAAAAAATAACAAAGATTGAAAGCGTCCGTTTTCGAAAAGTCATTTTTTTAGCGCCTTTTTTAATTATTCGACAACGCTTATCGTGTTCTTGTTTCGTGGAATAATAATTCGGATGTAAACCAAACACAATTAGATTTTCGAAACAATTAGATTTTAGAAAATTTATGCGATGCGAAATCGAAATTCACAACTGCACATGATTGAATTTCAATGATGAATTTGAAGTCTAAAATTGATTATAATCGAGTTACTTTTGACATGATTTTCAATACTTCATCGCTTTACCAAATCCTAATTGCGACAGGTAACGTGTGTCAACTATGAAAGGCAATCACAGTGTTGAATTTGAATTTTAGTATGCGCCTTCTGCCACGAATTAGGATCCTCTGTCAGATTTCGACAAATACACGTATAATAGGATAGGATATTGATGACTGTCGCTGCATTGGAATTGTAACTTGCACGTAGAAATGTTGCAACCGTAATCATGCATTGTTCATTGTTCATTCGCTTATTATCTGTTTTAAAATACGAACAAATTCAAAAAATATTTTTTCCAAACAAGCAGGAAGAAATGAGTGAAGGTGAGAGTTGGGAAGATGATATAATGATGCCCGAAGGCAACGAAACAATGCCGGTTGTAAGTTTATCCTCATTTTCATTTTCTTAATATTTAGGAAATGGAAATTTATTTAATAGAATAATTTTTGTACTTTTAGCAATTGTCGTATATGCCAAAAGATGATGGCATGTCTGATCAGGAGAAAAAAGGTTAGTATATTTACTAAACTCTAGAAAAGCTAATTCTTAATGAAAACTAGTTATTTTATATACCGAAATGACGTGCATCAAATTTTAATCTTCTAATTTTTATAAAAGGAATTCCACATATTTGATTACTTAAATAAAGTAGATGTAAAAATATAATATTCTCAATATTTGTTAAAAGAAAAAAACGCTGAATTCTGCGTTAAAACGATACTAAAGAAAAGAAAAAAAAACTGACGTCGACCGAATTTGATGAAACATTAGTTTGCCGAAAAACGTTCGCTCGCTTCGAAAGCAAAAAGACATCGGCTTGCGCAAAAAAGTGAAAACGAAAAGAAAAAGAAGCAGAGAGGAAATCAGAACGAAAAATCCATTGACGCGATAGTAATCGGCATTTCGTTTCAGCTAACACATCTACAAATTCCAACGCCATGAATCCGGCGATACCAGAGCAATTCCGTGACGTAATCAAGATGAACGATTACCTGACGACGGGTAGGCGACAGGAATTCTGGGAGGAGCCGTTTACGCGGCGTGTCATGGATGCGATCAAAAGCAAGGAGCTGGAGATGAAGACTGCTGCCGAAATTCTCGGAGTGTCCTACGGCACTCTGTACGGCAGATATCGCGACAGTTACGGATGCTTGAAACACCCGTACAGGTAATTGCAGCCGCTCCCCTTCATTGTTTTCTATTATTTCCCGATCGTTTGATGAGTAAGGCTCGATAACCTAATACTAATTACGCTCTAATTTCGCGAATTATCATTAAAGTAGTTGCAGCTGCTTTTGTACATTTGGTAAGAAAAGTGGGATTACGTAAACAAATTTTTAATCAATTTGTGTAGATACAAGCGATCAAGTGTTTATTTTCCACTTTGCTCGCTGGAAATATTTTATCGTATATTGATATAAAAAATTTTAGGAACACGTGGTAATCAAAATATTCTTCTACGTGCTTTCTTTTTGATTATTTTTTTCTGCATTTTAAAGTGTACATTTTTCTCTTTCAATTGTCGCTGCCCTCACATTGTATTAAATTTTCAATAGGAAATCAATAAGTCTTTGTAAAAGTTTGATAGCTTTCTTCAATAATTAATATATTGTTAGAATTGCAGTACCACTGCGGGATTACATTATTTATACATTTTTAGATTTGTATATTTCTTTGTAATTAGTCCGGATGAATATATGAATAAATAAATAAAATTGGTCTGGGAAGTGTTAAAAGTATTTCAATACAGTTTGATGAAAGAAAAGTAGAATCAAATCAGTTGAAATAGCATTTAAAAAACCTTCACTATTATCAAATTAAAAATTTCTTTTAATTCTCACTATGAACTACAATTTAAAAAAATATGTATCAAGAAACTAGCCAGGAAAAGTTTAGTAGAAAGAGCAAGTTATACATTTTTTCTGAATGTCCATGTTTGAATCGCAGAGTACGAGACTTTTGGTCCGAACCCGGGCCCGCGGAGATCCTGGCGAAACTTCGACGGAAAGAGATCACGCTTTTCCGAGCGGCTGAGTTCCTGAACGTGACTGTTCACACCCTGGCCACGTACCTCTCGACACTACAGGGTCCGGACCGGATCTCTCTTGCCGGCGACCTGAGCGTCGCTGCCACAGGCGCCGTCGTACCCGTGGACGTAACGGGCAACAACGATGGGGACAACGACAGCGTCAACGACATCCTGCAAAAGATCAACGTGAACGCTGCCGGCCTCGCGCCGTCCGCTGCGGCACCCACGACCTCCGCCACGATAAAGCGCGAGGGCGGTGGATACGTCGAACTGCCGGCCGTCGGTCACGTGCCCAAAGCCGCCACCTCTGTGCTCGAGAATAACCCGGACATCACGATCGTTAAGACCGAGGGCATGCAGCGCAAACGCGAGTACACTAAGCTCACGGCCGCAGAGAACAATAACGCTAAGCTCATGAGCGGCGGTGCCGTCAGCGAACTCGCGCAACCACAATTGACGCATCCAGGTACGTACGCTTCCTAGTTGTCAAACGTCGGCTCTTTTCTGTTTCTTGCGGTGAATCTTCGCTTTCGAACTTACAGAAACTGAAATGAGACAATGATTTATGAAATCTTTCATATCTGATTTAGGTTGTTGCTTACAACTCCATTTAGTGAATTGAATGCAAGTTTAGTTTTTAAGAAGTTAATTTCATTAAACGTGAATTAAAACTGTTCGTTATTCTCTGCAATAGGACAGCCGGGTCAGCAACAACCGATGCCTCAGCAGCAATTAATCACGGCTCAAACGACGGTGCAGCAACAATTACAGCAACAATTACAGCAACATCCGCACCATCCACAGCAGATACCGCATCCACAGAAGTTACCCGACACGTTACCGATGAACAACGACATCAGCAAGCCCTAACTGTTCAGGCCGTACTTGGGACCCTTGAGCAGCATCGGCGTTTGCCCCAGAATTACGAATATGTTCGGCGATGGGGTGCGCTACAACAAACCCAAAAGTCGCAGCAGCATGATCTGCAGCATCCGCAACAGCAGCATCACCAGCAGCAACAACTTCAGCAGCAACAGCAGCAACAACAGCAACAACAGCAACGGCTCCAGGGAGGTTTGCCCCAGCACCTTCTACTCCAACGTCTTCGCCAGGTTCTCCGCTAATTGCCATCTTAAGTAGGGGCAGCCCAACTACGACCGGTCACTATTTTCGATTCTGGTAATTTTACGTCATCGTCGTACGCGGAGAGTCGAAGAACGAACGACAGACGCGAATCCCCGATGTCCCGTTACGGGGGGTGCATTTTCTGTTTTTTATTTTTATCCATATACAACGGAATTATTTTAGCACCATCTTTTTACGTGCAATTAATTTTTAAGTTGCATTTGTATTTTAGCCTAGGCACAATTGGGTTCATTAAAGTTTAATTGTTTTTATACCTTTATGCGTATTGTTAATGCAAGTGATCAAGTACTTGATCGTTTGGTTAAGTATTAATAATAATTTATACTATGTCTGATTTTTCACTTTTTTAACATGAAGCGACTGATAAAACCAAAAAGAATAAATTATTATTTAAAAGCGTTAAAAGGCGTTTATTTTATTAATGGCCACGCACTAAGTTCATTTTTATATTGTGTAATTTAAACTTTAATGAATTCCATTCAATAAACTATTCGCTGATGTTGTCATCGACTATAACATCGGCTCTCCACGGACAAAGCGAAAAATATTTGTTGTAAGTGTACAACATATACACTAAAGAGTTGTAAATGTGTGTGTCGACAGCGTAACTAATGTATCGTAAAACAAAACTTTGAAACTGTTAAAATATATTGTAAAGCACTCTAGATCCGTCGCTAGGCTCAGCTCGCGTTATTAAAAAGCGATTTACAAAGGCACGTTGACCGTCGATTTTACAAAAAACCCTTTGCGTACAAATATTTCCCAAAGTATTGCAGGAAGAAAATTAATCATTGATCCTTGTTCTTTTCTTGGTATAATCCTAGCCAATTGTAATTTCTTCGTCAATTCGACAGCGGAGTCGAATTCTAAGAAAAATTAAGGAAAACGAAAAGGCGAAAAGGATAGTATGCGAATATTGAGCGAAGACAGTGATGGGCGTGTTCATTAATGTTTGCGATTAATAGGCTAAACGTATTCTTTAATTTATTAAATAACCTAATTTTATCGCGCATAGAGCGGCGGCTAGAAGCGACAGGAGACGGAGCTGCCATCCCTCGTGGCTGACATTCCGAATTAAATCTTTTTTTTTTTATTTGAAAAAAGATAAGAAAAATCTTTGATAACAATATATAAGATGGCCTTGCGCTATTTTCAAATGAAATACAATAAAAGCCGTAACGTTCAACCGAAGTTCCTTTTTTAAAAAAGAATGAAAAAAATAAAAGGAGAAAAAATAAGTTAGGCTATACTTTTCCTGCCGCACATGTCTGTTAAATTGGATGTAGAGTGACAATACGTCTCGGTTATAGACGAACTTAGTAATTCTGGGGTGACTAGCAATTTCCTCGGCGCCATTGCACCTATGAAAATCGCGCGAAATTGCCACTGATGTTTTATATTTTTAGAGGTATACATCTGTGCACCTAATTATTTCTTGTGATGTAAGAAATTTTTAAATTTTATTTTATATTAAATGTATTTAGTGTATAAATATAATTTTTATAAATTTTGACGATTAAAATTGTAAATGTTATTTATAATTGTACAATGTTTTCATTGTAGTGTCATTTATAAACATCAGGAGCTCTCAATTTCAAAGCGATATTTTAAAAAGTTCAGGTGCAAAGCGCGTCGACAAATAGAGATTCTCTCGCGTGTTTGATGTAAAATACTGAAACGCAAAATCGTCAGGTTTCTGTTGAAGCGGTTCTTACAAATTCAAAAAGCTTTAAAATAATGTCCGCTCGGAAGCCTTAACAGTAAGAATCGATAAAGAAAAAAAAGGAAAAAAGAAGCGAAGGATAGATTTCTCTCAGTCCGAAATAAATCGTATTTACGGACGTTAAGGAAGAGCAGCAGTTTAGTTTTCGAACAGCGAAATGCATATTTTCTCCCTAATTAATCGCGCTCGAAAAAAATACTTGATAAAAGAACGAATTTGAAAACTAAACTGCAGCGAAAGGCGCGTCAAATAAATATTCACGAAAGGAAGGAATAAAAAGGAAATCGATGACTTATATTGCCTATAAACGCGTTAGATGGTACAATTCTATTTTTCTCTTTTATAAACAGCGTAGGATTACTGCACTTAGATATTTTAGAGAAACGTTATTAGGAATATACATGCGCGAGCTTTTTATATAGGAATTTTAAGTGGCTTTTATTTAAATGAAGTATAATTATAAAACAAGATTAAGTAGTCGAAAGAAATGATTATAGGTGGAAATGATGTCGAATAAAAGATTTTATTTGAAACAATGCGAAAAATAACGTCCATGTAAATATTGGTGCAATAGATATACCTAAAATTAATATTATTTGTCACAAAGTGTTTGAGCACTATTTTAAACCTTATATGAAAACTAATGATTATAAAAGGAAACAAAGTGAATGCCTGCTTTTATGTCGTGCAATCGCATTTAAAGAAAACAAAGAATACATTGTCGTGATGACCGAAAAAGATAGATAAGTTGCGAAAAACTGTATCGATACGCAAATTTGAGTCGTCGACAATGCCTTATGAATCCGGATATACCAGTGCCCGATGCGATTTCGTTTATTTTTGTTATATAATATGTATAAAAAATGGAAAAAAAGAAAAATGAAGCATTTGGAAACATTATCTCACGAATTAGGTTTATATACGATGAAGATAACGGTGTAAAAATAAAAAAAAGACATGCACGTACACACGGTTTAACAAAAAGAATCTTAATAATTAAGATCGTTTTAGATGAAAAAAAGAATTAAGTAAAGAGTATAAGGCCACACTATATAATCGTACTTTACGATACAATGACTGGAAATGAGTATTCCTGTTCGCTGAAGGTATAACTAATTAAGGAATAAGTATATATTAGAGGTATTCTCATTGATATTTTTGATGATGCGAGGCTTAGATGCATCAAAACATTCATAGAAAGGGTACTAGTAAAGTAATCCGAGGGATTAATAAATATATTATATAAATGTGTTTATGTCCCGCCTCGAGAGAGAATACAAATTTATATTATGCATTTTTTCTGTTTTCAAATAAACTTTTTTCAAGACAGAAATAGTTGAATTTAGAGAGAAAACATAAAGTAAAATAAACATATACATTACATATACATACAAGCATAGCGTTGTGATAAGAATGTACATAAAAGAAAGATAAATGTAGATACAAAATAAATCTTTCTGTACATGTTCAGTGTACACTCAGTGCAGGCAACTCTATTTAAATGTTTTAAATCAATTCATGTATAGAAATCAAAAACGGCATGCGACATCCCAGAATTATGTTTTCGTAAAAATTTTACTTTTTATCAATTTTTTCAACACATTTTCATTTAAAAAAAATTATACTTTTTATCTAATGCATTTGTTTTGGTACATTATTTTTGTCTTCAAAAATCTTTCGATTACTTTACAAGCGCTCGATTATAACGATGTAACAATTATACTTTTTATACGATTATTCACTTCTCAACACGTTATTCGTTATCTTGTCACTGGCAAATGAAAAAAGAAGGAAAAGAAAAACTGTATAATGTAGATCTGCCCATCGCCACGAATAATTTTAAATATTCGATAAAACTCATCTTGTCTCATTGAAACCCCCTGTATTAAGTAAATAGTAATCCTTTCGTTTAAATAAAAAATAAGACTAAGACATACCAAATGAGAAACGTAAGGACAAGTTTTCGTTAGGATAGTAATATCGCATATCAAGAGAGCAAGCAAAAAAATGTAAAAGTAAAAAATACATGCGCTGAAGCACTCTGTAATGCCTACGCACGTCTTGGGTAACAAAAACAAGAACCCGAGACGCACAAGACCACTTTTACTCTAACAAGGGTATACGACTAGAAGTATTAATATTTAATATTAATAATCAATATTATGCAGAAAGTTTGCAATGATTGGCCATATGTCTTTTTTACTTTTTTTTCGAGGCATCCTCATATTCTCATTTTCTCATGTGTAAAGTTTTGTTTGCCATTATTATGTTTTTTTTTTTTTTTTTCATCAATGTGTCACCCATGTCGGATTTTTTAACTTTTTATCCACGATGATAGCTCAAAGCGATAGTCGTAGCTTTATAAGTCTGTTTTATATTGTATTTATATTTTCTTTATTCGAACAATGAGTTTCTCTTTTTTGTTAAGCTAAACATAAATGAATAAATAACCTATGTTGAAGACCAAATTTTCTTTTTATACTTTCTTTTTTAAACGATTAGTTATGAAATAAGTTTTTAAAAGCGTAGAGAGATTTATGATTTAGGAAATTGTACATTAGTTATTTTAATATTATTTTAATTTTTTTAATTTTTTGTAAAAAAATTCCATTACGAATTTTTATTAGGACGAAAATGTTTTTAATTGTCATTATTCGCTTTTAGATAATTATAGTATTTTTTGTAAAGATGTATTTTCAAAAATATAGACGTAATAAAAGCTCAAGTTTTCATTTTTTTAATCTTCTCAGTCAATCGAACAATAGCTTTTACTCTATTTTCACTGTAAGCCATATGTTTAGCTTGTGTCGTAAGCAAGGCTTTTATTGAAAATTTAATTAGTGAAAAGTTTAAAAATTCCAAGCATGGGTGAGCAAAGTAACGTGTTTTTTTTTAACTCTAACGTAATTTTCGAAGTCGATTTATGTAAAAGCGCTGAAGATGGCCACTCGTGAAAACGTCTTTGTATCATAAAGAATTACACACTTTGGAGTATACTGTTCTAAAATAGTAAGGAATGTTTAAAGAAAATTGATTACTAAGAGAACGTCGAATGCGTGTTTGCATATTTAGAAAAAAACATTGTATGAGGAAACAGGACAAGACTAGCCTATCGGCGAACGATTAGCCCTTTGAATGTGGCTATCGCACCATGAGACTAAAAAATCTATATCATAACTATGTGTCGTTTGATATAAACAATTAATAGTAATGTATATCATCGTTTTATACACAATTTAAATATAAACTACGTACACTATGTACATTCCTATAGAATACACGCTCTCACTGTCATTACACATTGCATTACACACGTGTTATAACGCATGGACCTATTATACATATTTATATATATACATATATATATATATATAATATACGTACATAATATATATTTATAATAATTATATAGGAAATTTGAACGGACCACCATTGATAAATACATCTGTGCATGCATCATCGGTGACAACAAATAATTCAAATTCGTGCAACATTTTGTACATTCATTCGTGGATAAATCAATGATTTTTATGTATCTAGATGATGCTCTATCTAGATACGTTTGTTAAAAGATACAAAACAGTTGTTCTTTAAAGGAATGTTTAATAAACAATAAAGTCTAGATGCTTCTTAATCAACGTTCTAAGCATTGTTTCATAATAAGAATATTATATAATTGCAATGAAAAATTATCCAGGCTTGAATGTACGAGAAATTGTTAAAAACTGGCAGCCCGCAAAATGTTCTATCGCTGTCCAAGCGTCTCTCTATCTCATTTACTCACCCACAGGAATATTATATTATCGAGTCAGTGTATAAAGTTACATTATTATGCCGTGTGAATAAAGTGCAGTCATCACTTACAGAACAAACTTCACTCATTTTTTAGCTGTAAAGAGTTTATAGTATTGAACACAATTAACTGAAGAAGGTGGAAGACTCGACTGTTTCTTTCTGCCATTGCGACCAAGTTTTAAAAAACTGTTCAAATTGAATGAATAAATAATGTAGAACTTTATTAAAAACCGAGAAGAATTATAATATGAATAGGCTCACGATTGTTGAATTATAAACGTTATTTAAAACGTAAATAGAATGCAAGAATCAAAATCCACCGATGTATCTTAAATAGGAAAGATGCCTACAGTTCCATAGTCTGTAACAGCTGTTGTAAGATGGAACTAATAAGGGCGATTTTTACGTCTTTTAGATTCAAAGCTGCACAGCTTTTGAAAACTAACTGGTGTTTATATTTTTTCCGTTTAACGTTACTTTTAAATTTTACTTTTATAATAACGTCAAGTACAAATATGCATCTTGCAGTTGTAAAATAAACTGTTCAAAATCGTTAAACAGAATGGCTGTTGAAAAAATGTGACCATTCGTTTCTCCATTTAGAGAGGAAACATTCAGAAATGAAAATCAGTCGAGTCAACTACATTTTTTGGGAACATTACAGATCAAATCGTTTAATCACATCGTAGATGTGCCAGATTTTGGACTTGATGCATATTGCACTTGTGAGGCTATTTTCAAATGTCCAATCTGATAGAGTATAATTTGCAGAGAAGGTTTCAGCCTTATGGAAAAAGACAAAGGCGAAGGGACAAACTTTTTGACTTGTTAATCGTTATGTAAAATAGGAGATGTGATTTCACCGGTGAGCGATAATCACAATACACACCTTTCACCACTAACATCCTCATTCACTCTCTTAGAAACTTTATATCATTCTCTCCTTAACTATCCCTTTTTATTTCTCCTTTTTCCACTTAGTCCGATGCTTCGAAATTCGCGAATGTTGGGTCGATTTAGAATTTTTTTGAGAGCCCAATTTCGGAGTTTCGAAGTATTATTTCTTAGCCAAAGTTAGTGTTTGCGTTTTTAGTTCTCTTTCTTTTTTACACACGACATATTTTGTATTTGCTAGCTAATTCTAATTTTTTTTTTAATTGTCTGAAGTATGTTATTATTTTTATTAATTATAATTCGTGGTAATTTTTAGAATAGAAGAACAATATATTAGCGTATAGAGATTAAAAATATACATAAAAGTAAAGTATATATATATATATATATAAAGTATATATATAAATATTATTGAGAACGCAATTAGAGGAGGATTAAAGCGCATACAATGCTAGAAGAGTGACGGAAGGAATTTTTGTGAAATGCGTTAATAAAATAAGATTTTTTTGAAAGGGTCAAGAAACGTTTGAAGAGTAGACGCAATTGCTTTATTAATTCTGATGGCAATTGGGCTACTTTGCAGAGAGTATTCGGTGAATTGAACAAAATAAGATCAGTAAGTGTAAATGTTTGTAAACAAATTATGAAACATTATTTGTTCAGTGCCTACATATTTACACAGTACTAATAAAGATGAAGAGTAGTGAACCTGCTAAATCTTATTTACCATCTACCATACTCTGCTTTGTTTTCATTATTCGATGTACCTTATATAGACCAACTTCAAGTGATGTGAATAAAGACTTAATATCATTTCTAAATTATGTAAGTAAGAAATTTCTGTCAAATGCGTCGTATAATAATAATATTAAAAATTTTGTTTTACATAATTCATTTTGGTTTTTATTTATATGATCAATCAAAAACACCCAAAATCCTTAAGATCTTCATTACGAAGAGAAACTATGAATATCAATTTTAAAAACTACACATTCTTAGTTTTTTTTTTAATGTTTATAAAATTTAATATAAAAATAAGTATTAATATTTATAACATTTTTTGTCATACATATATTATAAGAATTTAAAATTCGTGTAACTTTTGAATAAAAATTCTTTTTGGTTCATTCATTTTTTTTTTTTTTTTTTATTTATAGAACGAAATCGACATACTGTTTCAATATATCATTCTAGTTATTGTTCAACAAAAAGTAAGTTTATCAAATAGTATTATACTAAAGTAATTTTTTAAGTAATAAAATTTTCACGTTATCTTTGTGAATGCAAAAGTTTTCGTTGTAACTAATTTATTTTAGCTATTTTTATAAATAAAAACATTATAAAAAAAAACAGTTTTTTAATTCGATCAGATTTTGTTTAATGATTCAACTTACCTCAGTTAACCTTGGATGAAAAACAACTTTAAGGTGTTAAATAAAATGTAAAAGCAAACAGATTTTTAATATTTAAGTAAATGTGTTGAGCAATATTATTGCTGGATATCAAGCTTACCAAAATTTTATTATATAAAATTAAATTAAAAGTTTAAACTAATAAATGTAGTATTATTTGCAAAAATTAAATCTGTGCTCAATATAAAAACCGCTGCCAAGTCATTGGCAGTTAACTTCCTCCTAACTAATTTATTGTTCCATTATGCTCATTTTAGAATTTAATGAACAACAAACAAAATTTAAATAAAACTTTTGTTATTGGAATATTTAAAATTCTAAAAAACAGAATTTTTGAAATTCCTTGCGTAAAGCTCGATTTCGCGCCAGTTTGAATAAAAATCATGCACTAAATCAAGCTTTCTACAACTCGTATCAAAAAATAATGTTCAATACAAGCTTAAAGGTGATTTTAACCTGGCGATACCTTTTCACACTATCTTCGTTTTGAAAAAAATTAAATAAAAATTGCAACTAAATTGAGTTTTCTCTAACTAATATCAGTCATATCATAGAAAAGTAATTTTTTGTATTTTATTTAAACTATATTGCTAACTAATGTAAAAAAGTCATAATAAAATAATAATAATAATAATAATGATATGACAGTACTATGTTATATATATAATCGCGATACCATACATAACTTAAAATCGTTATAAAACAAAAATTAGTAGATGAACTTCAAAAATTCTTTTTAATTTTAAGTGCAAAGTATTTAGTAATACAAGTATATGAATTTTTATTCATACAATATTATTGTGTACTTGGCCTACGTAACAATCTAGTTCCAATGGATATATTAGATCTACTATATTGCCTGTTTATACAAATGCTCCTAATATTTAAACGCACTAATTAATTAGCTCATAAACTATAACGAAAAAACAATCGTAAAATTAACAGTGATTAAATAATTAATTACAGAATAGTCCCGGTGCTTCTGTTAAAATAGTATATCAAATTTATGCTACAGAAACAAAGTCAAAGAAGAATTTAATCTAATTGCGGTTACGTATTTCTACTCAAAGTATGCCACATTAGATTTTTCAAAAATCACAGAATCTGCAAAAGTCATTAATTAATGATGTAATGATAAAACACAAGGCAAAGTTTAGGAACTAATCTCATGAGGTGCCCATTATGGAAAAGTTACGACGCTCACAATACAAACACAGAAACACACTTTTCAAAAACTGCAAATATTCGTTATTAAAGTACTTTATTATCTATGAGAAAAAAATAATGAAAGTTTTTTTCGTAAGAGCTAAGTAGTTTATTACATAAACGGCGTTGTAACGCCCGTTAGCAAGTATGTTATAAATTACCTGATTGTTTTATAAGTTTGTACTCTATACTACTATTTTACCTTCAAGTTTTATTTATACTTTTGCTTATAATATATCCGTATCATAATAAATCTAATATTAAATTAGTATTACAACGTTGATCTTCTAGCATTATAATAATTAAATAAAGTGTCACCTGTTTCTTCAACGGAATTCTTTATAGTCTATTTAATTTTAAGTTACTAGGATACAATTTAAGTCATGCAGAATTATGCTTTGTATATATATTTTAGTCTTTCTGCAAATCTTATATAATTATCTTCTGGATTCGAATGAAGTTTAGATGAAATATTTGTCCCTAAAGTTGCGGTTTGACGCACATGCTTTGTCTCCGCGCTTCACCAGATTTGCCTCCAAGGTAACTCGGCAAAAAGGGCCGACCTTCTCCGAAGTTTTGGCCCAATATTTCCACAAGCTACCCCTTTATTTTATTATGCTGCTTCGGGGGTATACCCAGTAGGTAATACGCGCACATTTTTCTGTTTCCTACAAGTGCGCATCAAATTGATTCTTTTACAATATTTTTAATAAAGTAAAGAACACGCAATTCTCGCGAGCTTACGACAGTTTTACTATATTTCTACTATAGTTCTACTAGATTGAAAAATTTTAATTATTTAAACCTGAATTTATTATTATACTGTGTGGAAGTTACTTTAACTTCTTTCAAGACATTAAATTTTTGTCTATTTTTCTTTTAAACGTGCTAATAAATAACAGAAAATATAAGAAAATATAAAAACCGATACTTGAGAATCCCTACCTTGCCAGTCCGATTACTTCAATTTTACTGGCAGAGTCTAATCTGTCAGTTGCCGGTGCGCGCTTATCGGAAACAGAGCATTCTATTTACTGCAGAGAGATAAAAATATGGAAACAGTTGTCAAAGGTATCGAAAAATTCGGCATTAATTTTTACAAGGTACATTAACTACAGATGCACTTGAAGATTCATGTAATTTTAAGTTATTAACTTCCCATCGATTTGTTGCAGAGTTTAGCTACCGACCATCCTGATGAGAATATTGTATGCTCTGCGCTGAGCGCTCATTTAGTTCTTTCGTTAGCTGCTTACGGCGCTGCCGATGATACTGCTGAAGAAATGCGCCAAATTTTGAATCTGCCAGCAAGTGATTCGCAAGCTCACGAAGGATTTCAAAACCTTATTAACATTCTAGGGGTGAGTCAGAAACGTGCACGATCGAAAGAATTATTGCAGACCTTTGTTAAGTAATTTATATTGTATATTTTTTTCATTTATTTATTTAAAATTGAATGAAAGAAATGTACATATATCATTACGTATAATTTACAACATAGATAATACATAGAAAAGCGTAGACCTTTAATTTATAAAGTTGATTTTGTGGAGATAATTGATTACATTTGTAATATATGTGATAATTCGTCTAAATATGATTTTACATTTAAGAGTAATTTACTTCTAATTCTACTTTCCTGGAATTTTCGACATTTGAGTAAAAAGTGATTTGCCGTTAGTTTGATATTACAGTAATCACATTTTGGAGGATCAATTTTGTTTATCAAGCGCAAAAAGTGCTATTATATTCTTTTCTTTTTTATTCGAACTTTTGACAGATATATTAATGTTCGGGTCCAGAAATTTTTTAAAACAATATTAGTTATTTAGTGCACGAAAAACCTATTTGTTCATTCATACCAACTACAAACATTAAATTGAAAAATATTTATTACACTGTTCACTTTTGCAAGTTTTTCGATATGTAAATATTTTGCAAAAACGTCGGGTTTTTAAATAAAATAATCTAAATAGAATAAAGTATATAGGCATCAGTGTTTTATACGTCACTCTCACAGTGTCATGAGCAGTACCCGCTCAATGAATATATGATATAAAAATTGATAAGATTTAATTAAAATTTACTAATATTTATTAATTAAAATTAACTCAGTAATTAATTTAAAAAATTCAAAATAGAATGCTTTATTATATTGCTCATTTATGCAAATGCTTCAATATTATTTCAATCCACAAATAGAACAAGCAAGAAATAAATTCCTACAAAATGATCGATTAATATTATAGGATAGTTCCGATGCTTCCGTTCAAATTGCAAACCAAATTTACGCTGCGAAAACTACAAAAGTCAAAGAAGAATTTAGTCTTTTTGCCGCTAAGTATTTCTACTCAAAGTGTGCCACATTAGATTTTTCAAAAACCACAGAATCTGCAAAAATCATTAATCACTGGTGCAATGATAAAACACAAGGCAAAATTCAGGAATTAGTCTCGTCAGGTGCATATTATGTCTACAGGGTACATTTGTGCAATATCAATAATATCAATTGTTATTTACAGATGATATCGTTCCAAATTTATCATTGATACTTTTAAATGCAGTTTATTTTAAAGCCACGTGGATGCACCAGTTTGATCCCGAGGAAACAAAAACTCGTGATTTTAATGTTGATGATAAAGTTATTCTACAAGTTCCTACAATGGTTTTAGAAGCTTATCTGGCTTATAAAGATCTCGAAGAATTTAATGCTAAATGCATTGCTCTTCCATATCAGGTACTCAAAACAAGTAATGCAAACTAGTATATATTGAAAGTGCATTAATCATCATTATTTCATATGTTCAATCTTAAAGTTTTTATAATCGGATACTTAGGATCCTGATTTCTGTATGCTGATAGTAATGCCGAATCGTATTGGTGACTTGAAAAACCTTGAAGAAAATCTTGAGAAACTCGCATTCGACTTCGAGAATGAAACAAGAGAGCATTGGTGCGAAGTAAAATTGTTCTTACCAAAATTTAAAATTGAAAATTCAATCGATTTAAATAAACATCTTCAAAAAGTATGATTAATGTTAATTTAACATTATGTTTAAAATAATATTTTCAACAAAATTTTGCTTCTCTTTTAGTTGGGCTTTAATCAAATGTTCACTAACAATGCGAACTTTAGTCGAATGACCACTGATTCTGTAAAAGTCGCGAAAGTCCGGCAGAAAGCTTTTATCGAAGTAAACGAATCAGGTACAGAAGCGGCTGCGGTAACAGGTCAGTGTCTATCAATTTTAGGTTTCATTTAAATGAAACATTTCATTTTTTTACTAGTACTGAGAACAGTTACAATTGTAAAGAGTAAAAAGTGCAGAATTTTCAATATTTACTAAAAGATATTCATGTATTCCCAAAAGAGTTTTATATTACTGCATATTTATCAAACTATTAAATATTTTGTGTAACCTACTTTCTTACACAGAATTTGAATTTACAACGAAAAACACAATAAAAGGCATTAAATTTTTCAAGCACACCTTAAAAAGTTAACGTAATGCATCTGAAGCTTTGAGCTACCGGAAAACTTTCAATTGCTACATAAATAAAATTTCTTTTTCAGTTATTTGTGACGTAGATATGTGCTTCTTTGAAGACAAAGATCCTCCAAAACTGGTGCAAATAGATCGACCATTCTTTTATAAAATTCTTTATAAAAATACTACTTTGTTTTCTGGGCATATTATAAAGCCTGAATAGTTCGAAAAATAAATTTTTTAAATCTGATATCGTTTAAAAAAAATGTTTAAATAACAATATTTCCAGTGCTAAAAATGGATCATTTATTACATATACAAATATTAGATACAACTTGCATATTATTTATTAATATATTTATTAACATAATTATTTTACATAATTACCAGATTGTTTTCTCAAAGAATATACTGATTTATTTCGTGTTTTGCGGCCGTAAAGTACTACTTTACAGAAACGTACTAAACGGTCGCAAAACACGATCGAAAAAGCGTACTAATAAGGATATCCGATCAAAAAATGTTGTTCGCATCTCGACCGCTAGATGTTACGGTCTTGTAAAGATGCTTTGATTCTTCCACTCCAATTTCAAACAATTTCTATCTAGAATAAGCGGCAGAAACTGGCTAAAAGTAGTTTTTTCTTGTAAATTGTTTTTCCATATCATAGAAAAAGTTCAAACGCAAAAAAATTGTTTTTTTTTTTAATATAAAATCTTACTGAATGGCTTTTAAATCTAACCAATTCTTTACTATGCATAATGCCCCTTCAAACCTTGTGACGAACTCAAATTTCAACAAACAATGCTTTTAAAAAAATACATTAAACTTATTCGATTCAGGATGCAGGAAAATATTGTATTCTGCAATTCTACTGGTAGACTTTTTTAAAAAACTAAGCAGTTTATACATTATAAGATTATGAAACATTTACTTCAAATTAAAAATTACATTGTTGTTTATTATTTTGCATTACATACTGCTATTATTTCTAATTTTTCAAGCCATATTTTTATATTTTTGCTTATCCACATTTTTTGTTTATTTCCTAAAATGTGGTAATATAATTAAATAAAATCTTGTGAGTCTTATTAATGGACTAATTAGTATAATTAAAAGGAAACGTAATCTTTTATTTTTTATAAAATTAATTAATATTTTTGGAGTGACTAGTACTTTTAAATATCTTTATCTGAAATACTATTAATTTTAAATCTTGGTAAATTGCAGTTTATTTAATAAAGAATATATAATAATACTGAAAAATGTTTAATTATTTTTAATCCCGTTAAATAACAAAATACAATTGTAATAATAACTTATTCTCGTTATAAAAATTTAAGTGAAAAATTCCAATATTTTCAATCTTATCTATGCTACTTGTACACAGAATTATTACTTCCATTCGAATTACTTTGAATGAATATCGAAATAAAATTCGTCTTTTATCAGCATACAAATATTGTGAAACAAATTTCACAGATAAAAATGACCTTATGAATTGCTGTAGAAAAATAATAGTAAGTCAATCATTAACTACATAATACTTTCAAAAACTGTATAAAACACGCGAAGAAAATGAAAATAAATAAGTTTTGAATCTCGAAGGCCAACGCTAAAACAACGCCGAGCATTTATAAATCGCACATTCATCCTGGCTCCACCGCTTCCCCAATGCCATTACAAACGCTTTGAACGCGGCGTTCCTCTTCAACCTACTAACGGCAGCATTGCCTTCATCTTCCTCGTTATCATCGTGACTATTACCGGTGCTCCTACCTGCCACCTCGTCCGCTTTTCTAGCCAGAAAGTTCGCCAGATTGTCCGGAAAATTGTCGTAAGTCGACGAGGCCAAAAACGCGCCGAACTCGCAAGAGACCCTACTGGGACACGCCCTGAGATCCCACACGTTACCGTCCTCCACGTAGTCCTCTTTTCCGAAGGTCGAATTGACGCTTACGTCCCTTCGTCTGTCCGCGTCGTGGGGATGGACGTGGGGATGGACGTGCTGATGATGATGATGATTGTGCGAGGGTACCAAGTCCTGGATCTTCTGGAAGAGAGAGTCGAGGCTGAAAGAGCCGGACAGAGCGGGATAGACGAATCGCAGGAAGAAGGGCAGGATGATGAAGAACTTGACGAAGAGCTTGGTGAGCTTGATGAGCTTGAGGATTTTCAGGGGCACCAGGATCATTTTGATGGCCAGGAGGGGGATGACGAAGGGCGCGGCGCTCGCGGCCATCAGCTTCATCAGGGCCCAGAGATTTTTGCCCAGCGAAGACATCAGGGGAAGAAAGCTGCTGGACGGATGCTCGCACTCGTAGGACCGAGTCGCCGAGGGTGGACAGATGCATTCGTGTACGGCGATCACTGTTTTTTAATGGTATTTAAAAGTTAGTCGAGGGGGCTATAGATTGTTGTTCTCTATTTGCTCTAATGAAACTGATCGTTAACCTTGAGGCTCGTGGTCGTGTTCCGTGGAGATTTCGGTTACTGGAGCGGGAGCTATGTAATTTGATGGATCCGGAGGAAGGTAACTGACGCGTAAAGGATCGACGATTGTAATTTGACTCTGATTTTGGTCTTCGGGGATGGTGTTGTAAGTCTCCTCGTATTCGACGTTTTGAGGGGGTGGATAGTAATCTAAAATCAGAAGTTTTTTTTTCCTGTTAATGGAAATTTATCTTATTCTTTGAAATAAATTATTACTTTTCGATTTCCAAAGAGCTTCTACCACTTACTTTTCCAGATTTATTTTCTTTTTCCAAATCTTGTGCACCTTTTTGGGACTTTTTTTTAAATTTTATGTTACATAATATTAAAAATGCCTTTCTTACTCAAATATTTATATTATTTTGTTTAAATGATCGAAACCTTGTTAGTTAAAAAAAAAACATTATGATTTGATTGTCTTGTGTACTGTGCCATTGAAAATTATGTGCACATTCTATCAGTAACTGATAACTTTAAAGATATAATTATTAATTTCTCGTGAACCTATTATATTGATTGAAATTTTTTTAGAATTTATTATCTGGCAATTCCTTGCAAACTTTGCAGTAAAAGTCTCAAAAAATTACCCATAAAGGTTCCATAATAAATTTCCTTCTATACGGTCATCGAATTGCTTACAGTTTGCGCACATTTTCTTTGAAATAAAATCAATCTGTGGTAGAATTGCCAGCGAATAATAGAAACAATAATTACATAATAAGAAAGCGTGATCATTAACTTATTCACGATGCTTTCAATAAAACTGCTAACAGCGCATCTGTTATTTGATAAAGATTTTTAAAAGAGATACTTTGAATAATGGAAATCGATCATAACAATCAGTTGTTATGTAAATTTGAAAACAAACACGGAATATACCGCGATCCCTGGCTGGGCTAAGTCTATTTGCACAAGATATAGTTTCACGTAAATTATGTTTGCATTCAAAGCATGTCATTTTGATAGATACTGATTCATCGCCCGGTGGGGAACAAAGAATGAAAAAAACAATCTCGATAATTAAAATTAGAGCCAATTTCTGTGCGTGCAACCTTCAAGAATTCATATAAATCATGACGAACCGAGATTATAAACTGGTGTGGCCTGCTCGTAATCTTCGCGAGGAGCGTAGAATTTCCGTTTCTCCTCGATTCTGCTGTTCTGGAATGTTGCGTAATGGTACTTTCGATGAGATCCCTTTTGTCTTCCGATGAGCATCTCTTTGTAAGCTGCACTGGCAGGTTTATTCGGGTTTGTCGAATTCTCGCCGCCTTTGCCGGTGACAACTAGGCGATAAATGCTGTCGGTATTATTATTCGAACCGCGGTGCGAGTCCACCTAAAAGAAAAACGTGATTTATTTCGAAATTGATTGTACTGCAAATGACAAAACGAAAACAATAAATTTAACGATTTCTTTATGGAAAGAATACAATTTTACATGTTTAATGAGTATACTTTTTGTATTGTTAATGAGTTATCGATTAGCAGTGAAGAATTTACATTTCAAAATAAAAAACGCGTAAAAATATACAGTTAATTAACGGTAATTTGAAAAAAAAGAACAGATTCGATAAATTACTGAAAAGCGGAATTATAAACTTTTGTGTACAGCCAAAACTTTAAAAATAAACTCTTTTTTCCGTAAATAATGGAAAGCTATCATTCAAGTTCTAAAAGAAGCTTATCAAGCGAATGTACAACTTTTAAAAGGCGATTCGCGCAGAAATTCCCGCCGTCCCTCAAACGTCGCGCAAAAGGACGCGAAGTCAAATGAAAAGGAAGAACGCGTAACGGCACAATATGCAAACTAAATTATTCGAGAACGCTCGAGGATATGTAAACAGGTCAGGCGAAAAGCATCCAATGACAAAGACACATATTTTCTCTCTGTGCGTTCAAAACCCACCTTGCGCGTCGTCGTCGCCTCGAGCCCGAGCTTCGTCGGCGCGAACGAGAGAAGAGACTTGGCCTCTCTGGCTGCGTTACCCTCGACGGCCGTGACATTCGCGGACTGGGAAATCCCGGCCTTCTCGGCGCTCTGCGTCCTGTTGACGGCATCGTTCAGAGATGCTGCGCTGCTCAGAGCCGCCGTCAGAAGCAGGAAAAAAAGCGGGCCCATCGCTGGCACGGCGGCTCCCTGAAAAGTATTCATTTTTTTTTTTTTTTTTCGAGGCGTTTTTGGTAAGTTTCGCAGAATCGTGACGAGGTTTCGTGTCTAGGAGTGGACGCGTTGTTTTTTTTTTCGTGTTTTTTATTCCGAGTATAATTAGATGCGAAGTATGGTTTGAAGGAGTTTGGGTGTTTATTGATGCACGTGCCAAGATTGAGCGATTACGGTTTAACGAGTTACGAATTTCGCTTGCGATTGTTGAGTTAAAAATACAGACGGGTTATTCGTTGGAAGATAATAAAATCTGATTACGATCATTAATTGAATAAAAATATTGACGTTTAAACTAGAAAAAAATTAAATAATAACTGAATATACTTGACGCGATAAGTCAACGCGAAATAGATTTGCATAATATAAGATAAATAATTGGAATTCCAGACAATTTAAAATTCAAAATTTAAGTACATTGAAAATATCTAAAAATGGAAATTACGGGTTCTTTTACAAATATTTTCATACTTTAACTTCTAAGATGATTTTTTCAATCTCAAAGATTTTTGCGTCTGTTATTATTGCAATTAAATTAATATGTTCATGGTACTTATTTATTATATACTTATTGTTATCAAATTTAAAAATTATCTCTTATTTATTTCGCGTTTATTTAAATAAAATTAATAATTACGTCATATATTAACTGCAATCAGGTACAAATATAGATTAAAAAAAAAAAAAAAAAAACATAGACATACATTTTAATTTCTATCTAAAACCAAAAGGAACCATCTAAAATGGTCAATATTATTTTATTTCAAATGTTTGCCCAAGACCGCGAAATGGACGAAACTATTTTATACCGGCCAAATATACTTTGAACTTATTTGAAGAATAAACAGCACGGCAGACTAATAATTCTATTCCCATCCGGCGCTCCAAAGCCCAAACTAAAAAGTTTGACCGTCCGCGAGCGAACGGTATCGTTTGCAACGAGAACAATGGAATGAATTTCGTCCTGGAAGCCATCGTCGGAAAACCGCGGCGCGTCAAGAATAGAGCGCGTCCAGCGACTAATTGACCGGCGCAAGGACTCGAGAGCCGGGAACATAAAACGAAGCGGTCCGCGACGACGTTATTTCGCTCTCCGACGAGAAATTCCCACGGAAAAACCACTGACACCGATACTCGAACGGAGGCGATCGCTGTACAGGCCGTGGAAGGAAACTAATCAATTATGTATGACGCAGATGCGCGATATTGCGCAACCGTCTGAGAAGTGTTTGTTTCTTTTAACATTTCGGAGTAATGACCAGTTTCGAGTCATTTGTTTTCAATTAAATATCGGATAATGGGGAATCTAATTTTAGCTTTGGGAAATAAGATGTGACGTCAAAACGGGGATTGATTATAGTTTTTCGGTGCATTAGTAAAACTGGTATCGGAGGTAGATTGTGCATGTAAAGTGTCTGTTTATAGAAAAAGTTTGGGAAACCAAAGAAATGCAGATTTATAGCATCGTTTTTTGACCCTTAATGATGAAATATCAAAGATAGAAGATTTTATTCCATAAACAAAGTTATTTGAAGAAGAGGATGCAACATTTTTTAAAAATAAATTATTCATAATATTTTAATTCAACTCTTGCCGTTAAAAGAAATTTAAGTAGTAAAATACTAATGCTTTTTTTAAACATGGGAATAATATAGATTTTGTAACATTTTATAAATAAGTAACTGAATAGAAAAATCCCTTAAAAATAGTCTAAAAATCGATAATTCCAATTAGAATATAGCAATGAACAAAGTTAATCGGAATTTAGAAGCTAGAAAAATCAAGCTTTTATTTCCTTTTTTCAGGATCGAAAAATCGTTCAAAATTTTGTTGGTTTAAAGTTCAACATCTATGAACTATCACATTCATTTGGACCAGCAAATTTTTGCAATTAATAAAATTTCGATCCTGAAATAAGCACATTTAAGCTTGATTGCCTTTCCTGAAACTTGATCGAAAACGATTCTAAGCTAAATTACTTTGGTTTAACTATTCTTTAAGAATTTTATTAAATAAAAAAAAACTAAAAATATAATTGCCACTCTAATTATTTTCTATTATAAAAGTCAATCCCTATATTACTTCGGCTTTCTTCATACTTCGGTATCTAAAAACATACCCCAAATCCGTGGCCTCTCCTAAAGGGTATTTTTATATATAAAATTATCCTGATTGAATATGCACAAAAATACGTCCTTCACCATTTAAATACTCTTCTCTACTCGTTCCTCCCGACACGCAGTATTTCTCGATACGAATAAAAACCAACAATCGCACACTATACAACCACAAAATTTTCCCAATCTCGTTTATGCGAACGTCGATATTTCACAAGAACCACCGACGAAGAAACTGGCAAAATCCCGATGGGCGCCGATCCTTTAAAAGGACTCGCCTCTCGGACCGTCCCCCCCGACGGTGGGAGGATCGACTCGGCCTAACGGGGGCTTTTCGCGGGCAATTGCGTGATGAGCTGACCGGCAAGAAATCGCGCGTTTTCCGCCCTTTCGCCCGTCCGCTCATGGAACGCGTAGCCGAGCGTAAAGGAGGAGCACTTTTAACCTCGTTCGTGTCGTCGGCTCGTTTTTTATCCGCCGTCTGTTTCCGTCTTAATTGTTCGATTTTATTGCCTTAGAAAGGGATCCTTTTGCTGGCCTATTTTCGGCGGAGGAGGAAACCGTTTTTCGCGGTATTTCCCGCGCGGCTTCAAAATAAATATATCGGGTGCCGCGCGTTTTTGCGTTTACTTTCTATTTGGAATTTTAAAAATGGCCAGCGTCCGTTGTATCGTTAAGTATGAATAGAGAAGCCAGACAAATAAAATACAAGAGATTGAAGGTGGATGAATACATATCTATTCGATATCTAAAAAAAGAAAAAATTTAAAAAGCTTTTAAAATTTGACAAAAAAGTGAAGAACGAATAATGAATTTATTTTTCTTGTTATTACTTTCTCATAGAGAAAGCTTTGGAACGGCAAAATTTTTCGTTTTTCATATTTTGAAGTAGAAGCACATGTTTAGGTTCAGAGAGTCCAAAAAAGTAGTTTTTAAAAAATGTCCGGATGTATGTACATACGTATGTACCCCCGGTAAACGCGGTCTTATTATTCCGAAGATTTGCCACACTAACTAATTCCAAATAGATAATAGTTCAGGACATCCGATGAACTAATACAACCCCTTTAGACGAAGCTATCATGGTTATGCCATGTAATGTAGTGAGAAATTCATAGTCTTATAAACGAAAACATTTTAGTAACTTGTAAATAAAATGATAAATCATATAATACCGGCTAATTACGTTGGTTAATTTTATTTTAAATTTCACCTTTTAATAAATAAGATAGTAAATTGTATAAATTAATTGTTTCATTATTTTGATGTTCTCTACGAGAAAGCATTGTGCCAAAATCAGTTGGCAGCGTTTTTTTGTTATGCTTTCATATAGTAAACATATTATCTTTACTGCAGAGTTTTTATATAACTAATACTATTTTGTATAACTTAGAAAATTTATATTAAGCAGTACATTACAAAATTCAAAGGAAATTTAAAATGCTTAGACTTTCATGTTGACCTCGATTATAACCCACATTTTAGAATCGTGTCCTTATTCGGCATTATTTTTTGGGGAAAAACAATAGGTTCTTAAACTTGGAACGGAAGCAAATAGGAAAGTGCATTTTCATCAGAAGCTGGATTTGAAACAAAACACGTTTTAACTCTGCAAAAATTGTTCCGTTCTATTGATTTTAAGATTGGCTTTACAAGAAGAATCAAACAATTAAGTTTTTTAAGACGCCCGTAAACTCCTTATAAATAAGATTATAAGTCGCTAAACTAATGGCGAATAAGACGTTTTAGTAAGTATATAGTTCTGTTCTGGAGTGATAAAAAATCACAACGAACAATGATTTTTCGACCGGAAAAATTAATTTCGAAATCTGTGTCATGGTTATTAAACCACAGGTAATGACTACTTTTTAATTAAGTAAGTGAAAATACACTTCTGACAGTGCTGACAATGTAATGCATTTGTGTGCACTTAGCTTTGCGGGTATTTTTTTCAATACGTAATTGAAAGAAAAGAGACGTATTGCAAGGAATATTTTTAAATTGTGAATCATACAAACCTTGGCAGAAATATATCTATTATCAATGAAAGCTTGATAAGAAAAATAAATGTTTTAAAGATTTTTTTCGATAAAAGATTTTGAATAACAATAAAATATCCGATAATTGATGCTAAAAGTACGGTAATACGGATTTTCCCAGTTTTCTCAAAAGCCGCTAATTAGAGAATTTTATATATAGTAGAACCAAACAGCACACGTCCTTCCATCAGCAGAAAATCACGTATATATACTATCGCTGAGAGAATTTTCAAGTAAAAATTACCCCCTAAATTAGGCTAATAATATTTAGCCCCTTTTAGAATAATATTTACTCTACTTTCGAGTAAATTTTATCCTTTAGGGGGATTAGCCTAACTTAGGGGGTAATTTTTACTCGAAAAGTCTCTCAGTGTCCATAGTTACACCAAATCATTTCTTTTACCATCAAAGACGATTGACAAAATTGTCGAGAACAACGGCACCGTTATTTAAGACAGTAGCTGGCCGAGCGTCTCGGCGAGTGACGCAAATTTTTCTCGGAAACCCCGTGACCGAGTGCCCGACTCACTCTAATTTTTTACTTTTCCGGCTACGGAGATAAAGCCAGAAAGAGAAATGGACGGGAGAGTCATTACTTGGGTTTTTAGTTGGGGTGTCAAGAAAAAAAAAAAGAAAAGAAATAGATATTCATCGAGATGCTCTCGCGGAAGAAGCACTTTCCCCACTAGATTTTACGTGTATGTACGTATATTTTCCTACCGAAGCGTTTCGTAGCTTTGGGAAAATCTTGACTACTTGGCAAACGGATTGTACAAATATAGTTGCGTTGAGTGTCATTAAAAAGAAAACAAATGTCATCTTAAAATGTTAGATTTACGAGTTACACAGGAGGTGTTCCGGTACGCGATTGTACATTTATTTGTGTTACGTGTACACTCGAACAACAAATAATGAGATCATCTGCCATCATGTGTCACGTGGGATCTCCCTTGCCACGGATATCGGCAAATATACAATAGGCAATGGATTAATTTTTTTTGTTCCTTGTACATAATGCTGTTTTTTTCTTTGTCCCAATGCTATTTGCTTTAAAAACGTTAAATAAGTACGAATCGCTAAAGCTTTGTAGAGATCCAAGAATAGTTATGCGGACTTGCAAATGTGTCAATAATCAATAATGGCAAAGGACGATCGTTAATTAATCAAAATTTACAACCTCCAACATTCCACTAACCTTTCGGGACCTTTATTTTCGTACAAAATTTTCAGTTTTAACTCTCCCCCAAAGAAACTCCCAAGAAATGGACTTCAATTTAACCAAAATCATGGACCGCTTTACCGAGCACAGTAATTAAAATTATCAGAGTGAAAATTCATCACTTTCGTTCGTTTAACCTCAATCTTCCCCGCGAGAACCGATGGGAATACCGTCATTCGCCGTTTATCCTCTTCCAGTTTCAAAGGTCAGCTGCCAGCGCGATCCCTGCAAGCAGAGGTCGTTCGTGGGCCAGCTTTACGTCAAATATTTCAAGGGGCTCGACGCGGAGGAGGAGATGAGGGCGGCGGATGCGGCGGAATGCGAAGACGACGGTGACGCTGCTTTTGGGAGAGGCTCCGGATCGCAGGACACGACAGAACCGTCTTGTACCATTATAGAACAAGTAATGACGCATGAGCTTATTGAAAAGAATTTGGCAATTTTTTTTTACTATTGAACTGCTTCGCGATCAACGAGACTCGCTTATCTAATGCACTTTTGATAAAACACTGCAAACGTTTACGAAAATCCAAATTGAGTAAAGGTTTTTTTTATAATAATAAAAAGTTTAGGTTAATAGAGGCAATTTTTTTATAAAAACAATATAATCGATGTGATTTTTTTCATATTTCAATGGTACCAGCCGAGATATTTCTTTAACGTACGAAATTTACATTCGTAGCAGTCTTTCGGGCAGTTTTGCTCGAACAGTTTCTTTTGAAAACGTCCAACAAGTAATCTCCACTCGCGCCTCTCTCCACCAGAATCCGTACGCGCCGTGCTGCTGCGAGAGGGACGAGAGCAGCGCAGCGAGATCCGGCAGCAACTGCGACAACCCCGGCGGAACGGCCGCCGAGCCGCCCTGTCCGCCGGCGGGGAGCCTCGAGGATCCGCGGGTGCCCACCTGCGGCTGCGACCTCTGCCAGAAGGACGGCTACCACGGCAACTGCTGCGATCCGCGCTCCCGGCTGCAGCAGAATCGAGAGGCGCTTCACTTCGAAAAGGCTTGACGAGTTGCTTCGGTAACAAGTAGGTGCGCTGAGCGACGTCTCTTGCTGGTAGATTAGTATAAATGTGTCTGTAATAAGAAAAATGCAATTTTTAGTTTTAGGAAATATTAAAAACAGTTAATAACAAGACTATAAAGTATTAAATTTGTTCTTTCTAGTTGGAAGTGTTTTTCTTCGTCTTTGCTTGTCCGGGAGGTTATTTGGATTGTCCGACTTCAGGTTCATTTTTTTATTTATTTTTATTAACTTAATTATTATTTTTTAAATGACAGCTTAATCTCTGTAAAGGCTCCCTGCTCTACAATCATTTATGCACACAGAAAAATCTTGGGCACGAAAGCGTACCGAGTGAAATTCTGACCCGAGAGGATGCCGAGTAAAACTTCAATAAAGAAATTTTCAACCAAAAGTCAATCGGAAACAAAAAATTTTACAAACAAAAAAAAATTACAGCATAAAAAAGTGGTTTATTATAAAATAAAAAAAAACTGCAAAATTTTCCCAATATAGCTGTTTAATTTATTATAAACATTAGTTAAACAGCAACCAGTTTTAGATCATATAATCATGCATTTTCGAAATCGTTATGATTTATATAGAAATCAGTATACTCATTACTTTATGGTAAATGCAATAATTTGCACTACACTGAAATCGAAGTACGTTGCATAACGGAATTTATTAAGTGTATGTGCAAAAAATGTTGCTCTACTTAAAGAATCACTTCTCAGTTTCGGCTGTATATAGTTACGTTTAAAATCAATTTTAACGATATTCGACGTATTTTTTCAGGCTTTTCTTGATAAAAAAAAATGATCTCGACTTCTACTAGAGAAGCATTGTTTTGTTATTTATTTCCTTTTTTCCAACTTTAGGCTTTTTCACATTGCATTTACTGTATTTAGAATTTAGAATGTATAAAATTAAAGCTATTTTGTTTTTTTTTTCAAGTGTTAAATCTATATACACTTTCATTTATTAGGTTAATAGACCAAAATACCACACCCACTCTTCCCTCACTGTCAAAATTAATGTATTGCGAGTTTGAACAGATTAGCTAACAAACTTTTGCATTTAAATAAAGTGTTAAGATTTAAAAAGAAATTTAAATGGTTTTAACAAATTTTTATAAGATCGCTTCAGAGAGACATAAAATTATTTAATAAACTTAATTAATATGAACTTTAATAGTCATTTTTCAAGGGAACGAGGATGATAGTTATTGCTTAGCAATAAAACGCATTTTTATGACTAAATTTACAGCAGTGCTAGTTTACTAGTTAAAAATTTATCCTTAAAAAAATTCATTTAAATAGCAGAACAAATTTTCACGCTAAGAAAAAATAAAAATATAAAAACAAACGCGAATCGGTCTTTTTCTTTATTACTGCATCGCTTTCTAATCATTACAACTACATGTTTATCTTATCTCACACAGATTAGTGAACCCTCTCTGAAACTGACCGATTGAGAATCCGAATAGTATACATATAGTTTGCATTCGTATCATTCACCTTCGATGCTTCCTTTCAGTGCCGATATCAATTACATCGCAGTGCGTTCAGGGTAAAAACACTTGTACGAGATGATTCAAAAATTGAAATAAAAAGCGCCAATTCTAAGTTACAAAGGAGCCGCTTATGCATTGACATCTATTTGGTCGACATCGATTGTTATTCGAGACGTGCTTTCAGAGGTTGAAATGCGGAACTCGGGTGCGGCTTTTTATGACAGAGGCACGACTTTCTAAAAAAAGCGTTATTTTTTTTTTAAATATTTGCGTTAAAGTAAGTAAATCATTTTTTGTTAATAATATTACAAAATTATACGTTTAGATTGTAATCCAATGACTGAAAATATTAAAAAGCAATTTTGATTTAATAAAACACCAAATATAATTATTGTAACTTTTCGCAATATCCGTTGAGAGTTACGGAGGTAATATAATAATAATAATAATCTTATTGTTAGTCACAGTTAAAACACTTACGTATTAGAGTCATATAAAACTAAAAATATTTTTAGTACAAAGATTCTTAGGAATAAAAAATTTAATATATTTATTAAACAATTAATTACACAATTACCATTATGATTTACATAAATAAAATTGAATAATACCGTATTAAAACTGGATATGCTGTTAACAACAAGTACTACAAATATGCGTCATCATGAATGTCAACCAAAATTTTTTCATGTTATTTGCAACAATTTCTGTGAATGAAACGTTAGGGGATAATCCAGAGTATTAAAGTTTTTGTATAAATGGAAAAGTGCAAGAGGAAAAACATGTAAAATAGATTAATTCTCACGAGCGATAAAAATTATCTATGTTCCAGTTTTAGGATATACCTATAGTCGCTTAGTCGCTGCACATTCACTTAACAGAAATTAAAACTATTACATTACATCACGTAGCAAACTCAACTTCGTAAAGCGATTAACATTTTTAGCCCACTTTTTGAGAAATCGAAAATAAGACTGACGATTCACGCGAATTAGCGCCCACTTAACACTGTGTACAATGGCTTGGAAGGTTAAAAATATACTACAGAAAAGCCTTTTGAATAAATTCAAGATATATACCCAACGCCAAGAACAAACCGAATCCTCGAAGATAAAAACTCTGACATTATCAAAAGTAGTTGAGGTTGAATTTTTAAACCTATTATTTTTTCTATACAAGGAAACAAAAATACTTAAAAATCAACCTTCAATGAAATTGAGCATTAGCATAAATAAATATTAGTATTTACGATTCCAAGCGTTGAACTCAAAAAGTAGACGCGCAATGCTTTTTAAGTCAAAATTCCGCTTAAAAAGAATTCATTTGCAATCGTTTTGCCGTCTGGGAATCCAACCTCGAAGGAGAAATAACTAAAAAAACCCGCCAATCTGAAATCTCAAGGCGCGCATTTGCAGACTGACAGCGTCCCGGCAAGAGCCAGATCACATCCAGATAGGTGGCTTGCCGACCGCGAAAATTTAAATTTGAATGGCGCGGCGTGTGCGCGCGCACTTTAAGGATCGGGTTTAAAAAGCGAGCCGTCGCGTCAACAATAACGCGTGCAGATGCGAACCACTCGTTGCGCAGACGGATTGTGCTCCGTCTTATTGTGCGCTCGAAGGACTTTGCTTTGCGGCGAAAAAGCGGAGCTGAAATGGATTTCCTTTAGAAAGCTTCCAGGGCCGCGCTGCGGCCAAATACGTTTGAATTCGTAATTAAACGACACGTTTTTGGTTATTCTAGTTGCTATTATATGAATTCGGCGAGTGTCTTATTGCGGCTTTTGGTGTAAAAAATAATCAATTTAAAAACAGAAATTTTAAATTTCATTAAAGATTTTTCTTGATGATTGTGAAGTTGTTTTCGTAGAAATAATCTTCAATTTTAACAGGCGATTCGTTCAACTTTAAGAAAAAATCTCTTACTTCAGCAATAAACAGAATATGTTTCCTGATTAAGAATTTTGAAAAAATTAATTTATTAAACAGATAAAAGATATACATCGTAAACAAAATCCACTCACTTTAATCTCGTGCTTCTTCAATGTCTGTATATAGACATAATCAATCACAATTTTTGCTCTCCGCAAAGCTAATTTTCTTATTACTTCTGGTATGATGCGAATCGCGTTCTGAAACTGTCAACAAGGGGTTGCTTTTTTATCGTCCCTTTTTTCCCTTTGCAAAGCTCATTTTCAGATTGAAGCGGAAAGTTACACCTGATAGGACTTTAATAATAGAAACGAGAAACGAGAAAAAACCTTTTAATCGATCCGCAAACTAATCAAACGCTTTCGTCCGTAGGTACACAAGACGCTTTTTTCTAAAATAGGTAAAATTTTTATTGTAAGATTTATACGTATATTAGAAAACTAGATTTCTAAATTCTTTTTAAAAAACAGTTTTTTTTTGTTTATTCAAAGTACAAATTATAAACTTAGAAACTTGTTTTTAATTCACATTTTTACTGTTGTCTGACAATTATTTCATGCAAATACACACTTGAAAACTTTTAAATCCATTATAATTTGCGCATGTAATTGCTAAGGAAACAATAATGTAATTTTATACGATCAAATACAACTACTACAAGAATCCTGTAAAGATCGATCGTTTTTTGTACTCTCTGAAAACCTTTTTACTCAACAATTCATTCACGAACCTTATAAATAAATCAATATCTCAGCACCGCGTCAAAAAAAAAACTTGATAACTCCCGATAAGCCGCGGCAACTAAAAAGCCCTCCCGTCGATCGGGTCGGGTAAAGAGCAAAATCCTTCCCTTGGAAACGTGTCGCTACACCGCAAACACACGGTAAAATAATTAAAGAGCAAAGAGAGCGAGAGAACGATAAACGCTCCGGTGCAGAAAAAAAAGGGAAAACACAGAGAGACGCTCGAAGCGCCAAAAAAAAAAAACAGAGAGCTGCCGCCGACTCTCCGCTATCGCCCGATCCCCACCCGAGTGAATCCTTCGACATTTTTTCTCCGTAGGGCGAAGACACGAGCCGAGGCCGAGTTCTGAAAATCCCGCGCGCCCGCTTCTCTCTCCGTCTCTGTCGCTAGCGGCGACGCGACGAACGAGAAAGAGAGAGAGAGAGAGAGAGCGAGCAAACAACACACACGAGCGCGCGTCTCTCTATTAGTTTATATAGCGGCCGAGGTGAAGCTTGAACTCAGTCGTCGCTGCGCTCGACGAGTAGACACATATCGCGGTTACAGACGAGTCACCTAACGTTCTCAACCAGGCACCAGCATGCGTTACTGTAAGTCTTTACGATAACTCGCCGACCGGTAGTATATCTGCTTTCTCGGGTTTTGGCCTAGGCTTTCGCGACAGCCGCACGGTTTTTAATGAAACGCCGCTGCCGTAATACGGCGTCGAGTTTGCCGACGAACGTCGGCTCTGATGTGTATATGGAAACAACGAAATGTTGAGAATCGATTGGTACACGTATAGTAAAGAGATCGCGAACTTCCGACGTGAGTAACGATGCTTAATAAGATTACGGTTGATAAATTGATAATGTGTATAATTTTATCGCGAGGCTGTTTAATTGCTGTTGAGATTCAATATTGTTAGCGGTGAGCGATTGATAAGAAATATTTTCTTTGTGTAATCGCGCTTAAAGTAATATTAATTTTTGTTGTGGAACTTGCAATTATTACAGCTCTTTAATACAGTTATCATTTCGAATTGATTTTTATTTCTGAAAGACGCGTTTTGCTGTTGATTTCATTTACAAAATAAATGTTTTTGTTCTTTTTGTCAAATTTAATTACTTTAATATTTACTTTATATAAACGTTGATTTTTAAATGACTTTAATTATTTTTTCTCATATTTATACAATCTCTTATTATTTATTTATGTTTACCACTCGTATCTTATTCAAGTATTATTATTCTTCAATAATCTTAACTGCGTATTAAACCTCAATACTCGTTACGTTAATTTTGAAAATATTTTAAAAATTAACACTACAATAGCACCCTTTTTGTCATAACATAAAAGAATTATTTCAAAATGCACACATCGAATTCCTTCACATTAACGATAAATTTCTGTGTAAAAAATGATTATATGTTATACTTAACCCTATCTTATTTACGAGAGTTCCGAGATACTTTTTCCCCGTGGCATTCAGAGTAATATATACCCGTAACTTTTTTACTCAATGACAATACTTTACAAAAAAAAAAAAAGAATTTCCTCAATCCTAGTCATACTTTATTTACATTATATATACGTCAGTCACGTAAACACAATTATCAAAGAAAAAATTTTTTATTGTTTTCCAAGTCCACATATTGATTTTGCTAGCCGAGGAATATCTTAATAAATCCCAGACGATTTATAGAAGAGAGGAAAAAAGCGATTAATCACCGATCGAATCTTTTGAATATATAAAATTAAAATTAAACATACATATATGCCGTCTATCTCAGTCGAACAAATCGACTTCGCTCAATAAATAATCCTCCAAATTGCCCATAGTTTTTTCAATCGATTCACGCCGACGAATCCGGACGAAAAACCGTCGCGCATCCCAACGCAGGGATGTCCTTCTCGTCCGCCGTGTTTCGAGTCGAGCGCTCGACTTACGGTTATGCATTACGATAAAGGCCGTAAAAACTCGACCGCCTGGACCGGTCCTATTCTCCTCATCTTTTATTTGTTTTTTTTTTTGCTTCCCTCCGCCGCATTAACGAGTCCGACGAGCGGAGGCGTCGTCGTCTATAAAGCCGGTAACGAGACCAGTCGCTCCGTCCGGCGTCGTCTAAAAATACGGGATATTGTAACGAGCTTTTTGAGGCGCGCCGCGCGGAGGAGAGGATTATAATGCGCGCGCGAAACGTGAACTTACGCCTCGCGCTCCCCGTCGTAAACTCGCGAGAGGCCATGGAATTTATTACATTAGGATTTTTCCGCTCTGCCGCTAAATATAGAGCGGCGCGTATATCGTTTTTTGAGTCACGTTTATATCGTCCGCGGCTTTTTAATCCGCATTTTACGGAGAGAAGGTAACGAGAAAAACAAAATGCACAGATACCGATCCATTTTTTAATTTAAAATCGCCGTCCGATTATAATCTTACGTAACGTCGGGAGTCCGACGAGTCGCGGTCTGCGGAGTAAAAAGAGTAGCTCCGCGATTCGGATCGATAAGAATAAAAATGGACGTAAGTATAAAAATTTCTTCGCGAAAACAGATTCGTACACGTTGCCGTGTCAGCAGCTGCGCGACCTTTCGAACGGTCATCCTCGTCGGCGTAACGAGAGCCTTGACTCGGCCTTCGTGAAATCTTTCTTCGGTGGATTAGGACAATGTCAGAGTTCAGTGTGCATCTTTTGAAATTCTTTTTCGTCCCAGTTATGCAAGTAACCGAATACCGATGGTTTTTTAAACGGAGGGGCGAGAGCGTTTATTTTATCGCGAAAACAAATTTTTTTAATTTTTCGTATAAATCTCTTTTTTTTTTTCTTAATCTCTCGAAAGCTAACAGACTAAAAGACGTATTATTGTTTGCGCCGTTATTCTTTCCTTGCCCAACGTGATTAGTGCCTCCGATCGACACTTTTCACGCTTGATTTACAAAGAAATTTCGCGGTTAATCAAACGTAAAAAGCACCGAGTTTCGAAATCAAGCATCTGTAATCTAAAGAGAGCGGTTGTTTTGCAAATTTCGGCAATGACACAATTAGTCAATCGTGAAAAACACCGTAAACAGAAGAAAAAAACGATAATGCTAATTTAGAGTATACAAAGAGCTACGATTTATGCGCTCGTCCAACCCATCATGATTCCTCGTCATCTTCGCGAAATTTTCGTTTCATTACAATGTCATGAGTATGTGTTCAAGTGCGCCAAAGACGTCATCTGTATCCTCGTATTTGTAGAAGAAGAGAAATTTTTTAATCCTACTCTGTATTGAATTAAACAGTAATTGTATCAACAGTGAAAATCTAATAGAATTCAATTGTAAGCTAATAATGTAATGACTTCGAGCTTTTATTTAAGGTATCGTCTGAATCAATATACCGTCGCTGTTCCTTTTGTATTAGACAAAAGTTTTCGCTTAGTACAATATTGATTTTTTCATTATTCAGTGATTGATAAATCTGTAAATGATTGCTCGGCAGAATTGATCAAAAGATTGCAGATCTATAAGGAAAAAATGTAAATTTTTTTTATTGTACAAAGCATTACATCATACTCAACCAAGATCCAAACATTTAGATAAACGTACGTTATTAAAATCGTTTTATGTAATGTTAAAGTTTATTAAAAAAAAAAAAACGTTTCTTATTCTAAACGATATTTAGCTTTTCGACTCTTTTCCGCATAATACAGCGACTTCGTGTAAACCGAACAAATTTTCAAACCAAGAATAAATTTCTGAACTCGAACACTTTAACGACTCGTGACAAACACCTCTCGGTTAAATAACGCAATGTACACGATACAAAAATTTATTTGCTAATGAGGAAAATTTTAAAATCGTTAAACCGCCGCGCGCAATCAGTCTCGAAGACTTGCACGCCCGATTAATCCACCCAGAATCGCCTCCTCGACTCACGCTCGGTTAATCAATAAATAATCACCGCCTTGTCGCCGAAAAAATCGTCAAGGTCTGGCCCTCCTTAAAATTCTCCTCGCGCTCCCTGATAAAAGACACGTAGGCGACACATTTCTCCGGCTCTATTGTCGAGCGTCGCCGCAGCCTCGAGAGCGAGGCAAGGATTTCAAATGCTAAGCATTTTTCGATTTTTGCTTTGCAGCTACAGTTGTTTTGGCGTTGGGGCTTTGCGTCGTCGGCGCGATGGCCGAGGAGGAGAACAAGGCGCTCAGGGCAGTGTCCGACAGCACCGGACAATTCTCTTCGGACTTCTTTAAGGTACGCCAAATGCTGTTTTAAATTTTTAACTTGAATCAATTGCGAATGAAAGAGCTCCTTTGAGCTTTCTTATTTGAAAGAATTTTTTTAGGAATTTTAAATGCTTCGCTGCGAGAGCAAAGTGGAATTTTTATTGCGGAGTAGCTCTTGTTGCTGCTTGAATCCCTTTCTAAAATTGAAAATATCTAGTGCAGACATTAATATCTTCCTCGTGAGTTATTCTCACGCAGTCGTTATATAATTCTAATCCTTATCAAAGAGCTCGTGATTATTCATGTATAAAATATCGCATCGGAATAAATTTTATTTATACGACAGACTTCTAAAGTTGCAGAAAACGCCACTATCGCGGATATTGAATAAATCGTGAAGTAAACTCCAGATAATACATCGCCAGAAGCATAATTTTTTTACTCAATAATATCTGTAAAGCTTCGATAATAAGCTATTTATGCAATTTTCCATCAGCCTTCGATATCGCACAAATTTCGATATCACATTTAAAAAGAAAAAATAATACCTTCCACCGCTGAACGTTTTAAGCGAATAAAAATTCGACTGGCACCGCGAGCCTATCACCTTTCGCAAGCAACTCATGCGGGTAAAAGGTGCACGGAAGCTTCCTCTCTAACGAGCATTCGAGCGCCGCAGCTCGTAAAAAAAAAAAGACCCGAACGAAACCCATTACCGGCAATGCACGTAAGAGATTTTCCGTGCTAACGAGACAATATGCTCATTGCAGACGATCGCCGAAGCAAACAAGGGCAAGAACCTCATCTCCTCCCCGCTGAGCGCCCACGTCGTCCTCTCCATGGCGGCCTTCGGTGCCGGCGGCAAAACCGCCCAGGAGATGCGCTCGTCCCTCCACCTCCCCGAGGACGACGCCCTCTCCCGCCAGGGATTCGAGAACCTCATCGACCAGCTAAACGTACGTTGCACTTCCTCGTGACGTCGCGGACATTTGTAGAGTTTTACTGAAAAGGCGCAATTTTTCTTTTTTTACAGAGCGTCGAAAACGTCACCCTCGAGATCGCCAACAAGATGTACTTGGCCAGCGATCTGAAGGTCAAGCCCGAGTTCAAGCAGCTGACCACCGGCAGCTTCCGCTCCGAGGCCTCCCAGCTCGACGTCAGCCAGCCCCAGGAGTCCGCCAAGCTCGTCAACGATTGGGCCGACGAAAAGACGCACCACAAGATCACCGAGATCATCACCAAAGGCAAGTTTTTTTTTGAAGGGCAACATTTTTTTTTAAAAGCCTGCGGATTTAATAACGATGTTCTCTATTTCTTAGACGACATCACCAGCGACACCCGTATGGTACTCCTGAACGCCGTGTACTTCAAGGGAAAGTGGCAAACCGAGTTCAAGAAGGAAGGAACCCAGGACCGAGACTTCCACCTCGACGAGACCAACACCAAAAAAGTCCCGACTATGTTCGTCTCCGGACAATTCGTCTACGGTGAGCTTCCCGATCTGAAGGCCAAGTTCATCGAACTCCCATACGAGGTAAGTTAATTGGTAGACTCGACAGTCGCGGTAGCAATGTTTCTTTGAAGTCTGAACGTTCGGAATTGCTTTGATCGTTTGCAGAACAAAGACTTAAAAATGGTCATCATTGTCCCCGACGAAGTCAACGGTCTGAGCAACATTGAACAGAACCTCGAGTCCTTCAACCAAACCCGCCTCGCTCAATCTGGTATTAGCAGCGAGGTGCACTTGTACTTGCCCAAATTCAAAATCGAAAGCACCATTAATCTCCAAACTCCTCTCGAAAAGGTAATACAAAAAGTGTAGTTTTTTTAGTTTTAGATTGTTTGTAATTTGTCGCCGTTTAATAATAAATGACTCGTCTTTTTAAAATTTGTAGTTGGGTATGACTGATATGTTCAGCAGCGGTGCCAACTTTAGTGGAATTGCCGACGAGCCTCTGAGAGTAGGCAAAGTCCTGCAGAAGGCTTTCATTGAAGTCAACGAGGAAGGAAGTGAAGCAGCAGCCGTCACGGGTAAGTCGTCGACATATTTTTCACTTTCTCTCTCAATCTGCTTTTTCCTCTCAATATTTCACTTTGAATTCAAAAAATATTAGACTTTCATGCTAATCCTTCGCTTTTTTTGGTAGTCTGATTTAGCGGTGAAGGCATTTTTAACCACTCCCAACCTATATCACGATAATTCCTTGTGTTCTTGTATTTCATTTTTATTGTCTTTGCCTATTTTTTGCTGTTTGATTTGCCGTTTTTATAGGTGTGCTTTTCTTTTCTTTTTACTGCGTATGTACGTAACAACTTTTCGTAAACATCTCTCTTCTGTCGCTTCCAAGATAAGTGTCAAAGACACGCGCTATTTTTCGTAATTCTGTAAATAAGAATGTTTTATGAGACAAATGCTCGATGTTCTTCTGGAGGAAATGGGTAAGCTCTCGATGTTCTGTGTTTGTTCAGGCGCATCACCCCACCAATTTATGCGCAATTAGACTCAAAAAGTAATCCGTGTCCAAATATAATTTTAAGCACGCTTTGAAGAAACTCTGTGTGGTTGAGTAACGTTTGTCCTATTTAATTTTTAATCTACTACTTAATGTTTTGGATATAAGTAAACAGTTTTTCTATAAAATTGTTTTACCTCGTTTTGCTTATCTCGTTTCACTTTTTATTATGGCATAACTTGTTGTAATTAATGAAAGGTTAAAAGATAATAACATTTTGAGAAATTTAGCGCAAAATTCACATGCAAAATTATTCAACAATAATTTTTCCACATATTTTTAATCGTTTTATTACAATGTTTGCTTTATAATTCACTTTATCTAGTAATTATACAAGTTTCGTTAATCGACTAATTAAATTCATATCGTTACTATTCCTTAGAACTGGAACATACCATTCGAAGTTTAGGCAAAAGATTATCACTACATGCTGATAGACCATTTCTATTCATGATAACCAACAGTCAAACTAATGTCTCGATCTTCATTGGGCGAATCTCGCAGCTGTAAACGATGCATCTTTGCCAGTACGGTTAAAATTAATTCCAATAGAATTTTCTACTTTCGTACTATCAAATTTTTAGTTCAGTTTTGTAAAACGAAATAAGTAAAAATTATACGTACTAGCGTATATTGTTACATTTAGAATTTAATAAGTTTTCAATGTCTCAAAGGACGCGAGTCGCATAAATTTAAAATTAAATTTATCGATTCTGCCTGTTAATTATTTCAAACGTAACTGTAAAATTCAAATCTATTAATCAATACGACAGGACGTATATAATCGTATGTTAATAACGCGTATATACATATACAATCAGGTAAAATAAATCACATATCAGGTTCACGTAGTCAATCGAGATCAGTAAAACATTTACTTTCTCTTCAAGTATTGATTTTTAACATATTGAACGAAGTAAAATGAATAGCTGCATCGATTGTAATACATTGTAAACGGATCAACTGTTTTTTTCTTTATTCTGGGAAACAATAGCAAATAGGATTCACTCTTCAAAATGTTAATTTAACTCTACAGGTGTAATGTGCGAAGAATTTATAATATTTACTATTAGTATAGTATTTCAGTTGAATCTTTTATTTCTGTATAATTAGGACTCACTATTCTTTATAATTAGAATTCACTAATTAGGAGACTAATTAAAGGCAATGTTCATTGTAATCTTAAATTAGTCTGAGAACATAACTTATTTTTCCAGTTATTAAGTACTATGTATAATAGCAGCGACCTTTATCTTATTTTAACCTACTTTGATATTTCTTCAATTATTCAAAAATATAATCTAAAATAATTATTGGCATGGCGCACGACTAGATGAACTAATATTAAATTTAAAAATAAAATAGTCGATCTGATTTAACTAATTATTTAAAAACAATCTAACACCAAAATAACATTAATCTTTACTTTCAAAACTTATTAATTCTATTTTGCAATTAATTCAATCTTTTAGATCTCTTTTCTCCAAAGTACTTTGATAAAATCTTATAGACAAAATATATGACGTAAAATATTAGATGTCTATTAAAAACTAGAGGGTAGAATGCAATAATTAATTAAAGTAGCATGCAGTAGATCATAAATAAAATATTTTTTTCTAGCTGTGGGTATCAGGCCTTATTCGTTCAAACCTACGTTCTTACGAAAAGTTCTAGAGATAAACAGACCGTTTATCTTCCAAATTCAAGACAAAAGAAATAATGTAGTGCTCTTCGCTGGAAAAATTATTATTCTGTAAAAAAAAAGCTAACTAACGGTTTCAGTTTTACTAAAAACAAGGAAAACCCGAGATGTTTTCATTTCTTAGTTCATAGAATAGTTATTAACAGAATCAGAAGCTTTTAGATTTAATTTATCATATCTAGTCTTTTGTAAAAATAAATTTACCTTGTACGAAATAAAGAGCTTTTATAAAAAAAAATCCACACTTCGATATTAAAATTTAGAACACGTAGATCGAAAGTATTTACCGCGCTTTATTATTTAGCAAATTTAAGTACCTCTACTAATATCTGTGCTTAAAGTTTTTAATATGAAGTTATTAATATTACATAAACTCATACGGCAAAATTAACTGGAATAGAGAGAAAATTGAATGTAAAATTTTTAAAGTTAACAATATTTTACAAGTATAATATATTTTTCTAGCTGTGGAAATCGTAGGTCTTAGTGCTGCTTTTGACGATGAGTTACCAAAAATTTTACGGATAAACAAGCCATTTGTCTTCTATATTAGAGATGAAAGAAATAATGTTTCACTCTTCGTTGGGAAAATCGTCACTCCATAAAAAAATTAATCAAACAAAGTGTTTCATTAAATTACAAATAATGAGATTATTAAATGATATGTTTAAAAGCATTTTTAAGAGATATTTTCCACGATATGTACACACATAAGGCAGTTATTAATAAAACTTAATCATCAAACAAATAGTTAATTTTGCATAGATGTAGTTAGTTTCTAGATTTAAATGTTTGAGAGAGATAAAAGATTATTCAACACTCTTACAATAAGAGTTTATGCGAACGTTTAAGAGATTTGCGTGTATTTGAAAACTGATAAACGAAAGAAAAAAAAACCATCGCGAATCTCAAGAACTTTAAAAATTCCTATTTCATTATTTATAATATAACAAATTTTTTCAAAAACTTTGATGTCATAAAATTTATACAAAATATTTACTTAATTTTTATTTATAATAATATTAAAAACAAATCTTGAAAAATTATAACTTTATAAATATTTATTTCAAATAGAATATAAATTCATTTATTATTAGTTTATTTTTCTTACTAGTTCTATATCTTTCTTTTTAGAAGAGTTTTGGCATATTATCGATGAATCTTACCAATCTCGTCAAAAGTTCGTAAAAGTATATAAACCGTTTATTTTTGAAATACGAAAGAAAAATAGTATTTTATTCTTTCTTGGAAAAGTTACGTCTTTTTAAAGAATAATTTTTTTTTAATTGATGAAATATGAACAGTACTACTTTCACAGTAATCTACGTATTTGTCGAGGGTTTCAGTACTACTGAATGCAACTCTTAATTTAAACAAACAAAATTGTGTTTACTATTAAAGGTGACAATAATTACTAAGGAAAAAGCAGATAGATCGCCTAATTATTTTTTACTTCCCAATTAAAGTTAAAATTATATAGCAATTATGCTGAATGAAATTAAGATAAATTAATTGTCTAGAAAACATCATCTTATAACATCTATTTTACGTTTGAATATTGAGACAATAATTGCAATAATACCTACATTTGTAATTATTTGCAGAAATCGAATTGGTATATGAAAGTCTACATGAAGATCCGGAACCTATAGTATTAGATATCAATAAACCATTTCTATTTAAGATAATCAACAGAAGCACTGAAACGTCTTTATTTGTCGGATCGATTATTGATCCAAAAATCTAACCGTTGTTGCGAATGTTATTATAAAGTGCCATTATATTAAAACCGTGAGACTATATTTTTATTAAAACAATTGACAAGCAAACAGAACTTTTTGATTTCGTTGGTTTTTTTTTTATTAGCACAAAGAGAGATTTATTATTATTTTTTTAATTATATTGCAAGGGGCTCTTGTATTAATTTTAAGGGAATACAATTTAATTAGAATAATTCAATGATGAAAGCGCGATTTTACAAAGCAGGTCATATCAAATTATTATTTGGCTCTTACTCGTTTTAACTTGAACTTTTACTAAAACCTTTCTAAAACTTAACTTTAAAATGTTGAACTAATACAGGAAGCTAAAAACCAACTGTTTAACACGCTATTTATTTTATAAATACTTTTAAAAAAAATGTTCTTAGTTCTAAATGTTCTGTTACCTTTTTAGAAACAGAATTTGTACTCATTAGTGCACCTATTGGACGGTTGCCGCCAACAAAAGTAACGGTGGATAGGCCATTTGCATTAAAAATAGTCGACGACAGGACTAGAAGTACTCTCTTCATTGGGCGCATTAACGAACCAAACTATTAAATAATAATTAGTTTTTCTGCGAAATATTAATGCTGAAGATAGCTTTTGTTTTCCAGTAATTTTGTTTAATAGTTATTCGTTGTTACTATTTTAAACTACCTCGATAATAGAATATTATACCTTGGCTGTGCAATTACCTAAATCTGAACAAGAGTATATATAATAAATAATACACTTTAAAAAATGTAATACCATACACCACACTGCAAAGACTTTAAAACGTTAAATTATATAATCATAATCTAAGTAAATAAAAATCAAAGTCTGTAACATCTATAATACTCGCCAATGCCATTAAAAAAACCTCACACAAGATAGAAGTAACTCTTGACTAGTTTCACAGATACACATTAAAATTCTGTTTATTAGAACCATCTTCTGCTCACCCTTATATAAAAAGTATATCAAATACTAACTTCCGCTACAGTTCAATCACCCTCTATGGAATAAAAAAATTTCGACTCTCAATAAAAGCCCAAGAAACGAATCAAAATCGTCGAGCTCACGCCATCCATTTATATATACAAGCCAGTACAGCGGCCATCGCCTAAACTTATATTCAGCGACTGTTTCTTCAAAACCATTCCTGAAAAGCATTTTAACTCAAGGAATTTTTATATATTTTTAGCGATTATCGTAGCACCGGCAATGGCCCCGGGACCAAGACCTAGGGAGCCCGTCGTATTAAACGTGGACAGACCATTCGTCTGCGCGATAGTAGACAGTAAGACCAGTTTGCCTCTTTTCGTAGCGACTGTGGTCGAACCTCAGTTATCTTAAATCAAGTGGACCCCGTTGTTGATACGTAGTGCCTTTTATTAAACATGAAATTATGTAGATTTTTACAGATATATATATATATATATGTCGGGTAAGTAAATGAATAATTTAGTGAATATTGCTAGTTTTTTTGAAAATTTAAATTGCTGCAAAGATTAAAGCGCAAAATGTGTCTTAGGAAATTACTTAAAAGTGACGATATTATTATCTGCAAGATTTACGTTTTGTTATCTTATAATCGCTACATTTGGGCGTTAATTGACAGAAAAATGTCTTCAATGCAATTTTCTAAGTTAATCATTAAAAAAATGTCGAAAACAATAGAGAAATAAGAGAATACTTCCAAATTCAATAATAGTTAGTAAAAGGTGTGTATTTACTATTGTTATTCAGCAACTTTGTCTCCCAGCAGGTCTAAAATTGTTCTACTCTGTAGTAAAGAAATGTGCTCTCAATAAAGTTGGAACCTGAAACAAATCTATATCCAATTTTCCAAGATCCTTTCGAAAGAATGAATCATCGCATTGGAATCGAACGCATATTTCCGCCAATTAATCTCACGTCTCGCCGCACTCCTAATTCGATTTAGCCGCATTTCACGCTCGAAAGTCACATCGTCACGCATTCAGTTTCCCCGAGAGAAATCTCGGGGTTCTACTTATCGAAAGCCGTTCTCATGTCGCTAACGATTCATTATATTTAATATTATACACTAACGATCAGAAATGAAAGTGTAGTTGTGATATTGTTTTTTCAGTTACGGCCATTAACATGCGTAGTGGATCACGAGCGCACTTAACAAAAGTCTTAAGAGCGGACAGGCCTTTTTATTTTCTGATAGTCGAAGGCAAGAGCAATGTCGCCCTCTTCAACGGCTGCCTAGCTACTTTGTAATCGGCCAATCTCCAACGCAGACCTTTAATTTATCATTTTTTTATAATACCTTTTTAAGAAGAGTTCGGGGTTCTTCTATTTCTGTAAACGCTTCCTGCGCTTGCAACGAGGTCTGAAATATTTTTTTGCGATCGCAGGAAGCGGCTTAGGCAGGCAGTGTTTTCGCGTTTGCCTACCGGGGAACTGAAGGAATATTCTTTCTGGAGGTCAAGATTTACATTCTGAAAAAAGTACAAATATAAATTTGCAACTGCTGTACAAGAACTTGATGAATCAACTGTAAGCGATACTAATAAACAACCATGTTTTTCGAGAGGGGAAATTTTTTTATAAAAAGTGCTTATTACTCCTTAGATAATCTTTATCTGCATCTATAAGGAACTTTTTGTGCTTTATGTGCAATGGGTAAAATTTCGTTTTTCCACTGCGTCGGCGATAAACTTGACTTTATCTATTTTATCCCGCAAATGAATTAGCTTTTACTCTCTATTTCTGGGTACTTACTTTTATTCTAATCGCGCTTTGATCTCAAGTTACTACGGCGTGTGACGCAGCATAAAGTTTTTTGAAAATTCGATAAATATGTCAATGCAATATATAATACTGTTTAATTTCATATATTCTGAAGATAAAACTGAAATAAACCGTGAATTGACATAATAACAAGATTTTCATCTTGCAAAATTGCGCGAGTATTTAGTATTTTATGTGCTAATTTGAAAATATATGTGTTGCTTTCAGATAAATTTAAAAACGTGCATAACGAAATGTCTTTTATAGATTCACACTTTCATCTTATCACAAATGTTATAACCGTATTTAAATGTGAAAATACTTTCAGTAAATGTTTGTCAATTGATTCCTTCACGAAGTCGACACCTTTTTATAGCTTCTATCGTCAATGCAAACTTGATGCCTCCTCCGTAATTATTTTACCATCTGCACTATACTTGAACTAAAAACGTTTCCATTCACGTTGACAATTCGTGTCACTTTTGTTTTTACTTAACTCGTTTAAATGTATTCTTCTCTCCGGCGACGATGTTTCCTAATTCTACAGCTAAAAGTCTCGCAAAAACAAAAAAAAACTCAGCTTACCTTGACACACCTCAGCTGCGAAACTGAATTCAGCGAAGATAAAAGCACACACGTTACGCCCGCCCGACCGAAATAACATACTTGTTTTTTCTCTTTCTGTTTTGTCAGGTGTCATTGCTATATTGGACTCGCTTGAGCCCACATTCGATCTCGCTGCGGATCGATCGTTTCTATGCAGGATCGTAGAAACTCGCAACGATATCGTCCTCTTCGAGGCTCGCGTACTGGACCCGACATTATAAACAAAACGTCGAAGATTAACAATCGATCATTTCTAAAAATTGTTTGCGGCATTGCTTTACGGGTTTTCGAAATAACTGAAATAAGCCAAACCGTTCAGTCCGAGTGGAGTGCAGTTGCTTGGGGTCTGGCTTTTGATTTTTTTTTTTAAACTGATCGATCTTTTGAACCGGCCGACTTTGTCCACAGGTTCGCACCATTGGTCGCCTAGACCTGCACCCCCAAAACTGATCATCTCTATGTTAGTGGACCGATCCTTTTATTATGCGATCGTTCACAAACCCACCGGAGCGATTCTTTTCCAAGGCAGCGTGAAAACGCCGGTCTATTAATAAATTTGAAATAGACGAGTTTCTGTTGCAGCTTTAGAAAATTGCTGATAATGCAGGGTAATGTGTCGACTCGCGAGCAATGTATAATTTTTAACACACCAGGCGGGAATTGTTGTAGGCACATGCAATGAGGTATTGACCATTTTCGTGTTAAAAAATTTACAGTGTGCAAACTTTACTTACAATAAAGTGAATATTTGATTTACTATATGAATAGCATTTTGTTTTAATCTTTTTTCACGCATATGAACGACATTATTGTAGAAAATAAGACCCTGATGATAAGCATTCCCGTCCACCTATAAAAAATGTTTGTAATAATTCTTTTTCTCTATCTCCAAACTAATAAATTACAGTTATATCTGGCAAGCACTCCTACTTCCTACTCAGAGATAACTGCAGCTGTGCATGTATGGCCACTTTTTTCTCTGCTAAAAAAGACGATATCGTTCTATTCTCCTTATAGATTAAAGTATATACTTTCTTGCGCGTAACGAAAAGCAGCAGTAGTTTAAAAAAGAGATAAAAAAACAGCCTGAATATCTTTTCCTTAAATTTGTACTTTTGCCTGTAGTATCCGACATTGTGTTATTCTCGCTACCCATCACGTTCAATGTCTCCGTCGATCGTCCGTTCTACTATGAAATCGTAAAACAGGTGAACGACAACAAGAGACTTAGGTTATTCTCTGGATTGGTCCGAAACCCAGCCGAGTGAAGGTAAAGTGCAATGACTTTATACACTTTAATTTTCTCTTAACTGCTCATGCGTGTGTTTTTTTTTAATGCTGTTTGTTTTTTGCAATTGCCTAGCTTCTTTGACGGTTATAACGTTTACTCGGTAAATGAAACTTACAAGCTATAGATTATATGGTTTTGGTTTGATTAATATACATCTTTTTTTGTTTTGTATTCATTGTTTATTGTACATATAAATATAGTCACTTCTTTCTGATAACGGAAATTTATGTAAATTAAGATCGTGTAGAAATTACACCTAAGCAAACGAGTAATTTAAATCTCCAAAGAAATTATTTAGGATCTATTGCAGGTGGATAATTTTCTTGACTCTCATTTCTCCATTTACAGAAACCGAAATCGACATCAGGCTTGGCGATGATGAACCCGACGTACTTCAAGTTGACCGACCATTGCTTTTCATCCTCTCGAAGGGTGACGTCAATCTGTTTTTAGGACGCGTCGTAGATCCAACTGCGTAATCGTCTAGAAATGCACTTAAATTCACGAAATCCAATGAATTTTTCATTGAGCATCGAGCTCAGTGTATCGACGTACCTCAATATGAAATTATAAATTTATAGTCAATGCGAATGCTCATATAATTAATATTATTTTTGTATTTATGACGACGATGTGCACATTTATGAAATTATTTAGGAAAGCTTGAATTTTCTTTTGTAGTAAAATGAATTACCATACGTAATGTAGAAACTTTTTCACTTTTAACTATACTCTGACTGGTTAGAACAAGCCGAATAAGTATGAAATACAGTGAAACGTATACATGTGTTTATGTGTCACAAGTGGAATGTTAATAAAATTGCACTGACCAAAAGTCCATTGTTTTATTTGTTCACTTGTCAATCCATTTTTATTACTAGCGCTAAACCAAAACATAAAGAAAATTGTCTTGGGTGAATCTTTTAAATGTTCTTTGTTGTAAATATTTAAATTTTTCATACTTCTTAATTGATGGCTATACATTTAATATACTTATGTTCATTGACAATTTCCAATGTACAGTCTTTCACTTTACCTCATTTTGTAGAAAATGCTTCTATTAATGGTCATTTATGTTGCCCTTTTACTGAATTTTTTATTGGTTTTACTTTCCACTTCCAGATAAGTGAAATTTTCGAAATCTTTAATGCTTCTTGTATTTTTCAGCGGTGATGGTGGTCATGAAGATGTCACTTGATTTCGAAAAAACGCCAGTTTATTTACGCATTGACAGGCCATTCTACTTCCTCATTAAAACACAAAACTCGGTACTATTTCAAGGACATTTGATTGAACTGTGAAGAAATAAAGACAAAAACGATGCAGTCGATAACGCGGATAATCCGTTGCCTTAAGATTACGATTACTTAAATTAAATTTTTGTGTAAAGTTTGCTTTTTTTAATAAGCTTTGCACTTGGCAAAGTTTATATTGTAATATTAATTTATTTGATAATTTCGATTTTACTTAAGTATTTATTGTACGAATTGTAAAAATATTTAAAAATCTATAAAGTATTATAAATATAATAACATGTAGCTTTGTTTAAAAAGATAATTTATTAACGACGTCAACAACTAATGACAGAGAATTATAATTAATAAAAGTAGTGGAAGAAAGTTTGAATTTTGAGTTATCATTTTCAACAGCTTAATCATCAATTTTAACACTCACAAATAATTATAAATCAATTTTGAAAATAGAAAATATGCACTTTGTATTTTGAAAGTGATAATTCTTGCATTATGCTGTAAAAGAAATTATACTAGTAATAAATATAACGTATAATTTGAAGTATATATTTTATTTATTTAAACTCTTATTGGTGTACAAAAATAACATATAAATGGAAGCACTAAAGTTCCGTTATTGGCACATTTTTCAACCGAACCGCAGAAATAAACCGAGTAACGTAAGGCACATAATACGGCAAATTTTTTTCTATAGCCGTAAGTCTTAATCTATAAGAAATAAACAGGAGATCATCACTTTGTAACAAAAACTACAATATGCAAGAATCAATGCATACAATTAACTTAAGTCTTATTTTCGCAAAAATTATGGGCATATGGAAAATATAGTGGAAGACTTATGCTCCTAAAAGTCAAACATAATGGCAGCTAAATGTTTAATATTTAAATAGCTCAAAAGCAAAGTTATTAATAATAATGTATTTAACTCGTAGTCGCGTTATCACTGTCAATACTAACAAATCAGGAAAGTTTGATATTCGATGGTTTTTGTTATCAACATCAAAATATCAAAATAAACTATATTAACGAATATGCAACGTAAAATAACTCTTTTAGAAAAAGTTTAGCAGTACAAAAAACGTCAAAATGTTTTACTACTACTTATTACTAAATGCGCAGAAGCTGCCCAAAGCTAAATGAGTAAAGTAAAACTAATTAAAGAAACTTTTAATGTGACATTAAAATTATTAATGGAAGCAGAATACACTTTAACATATAATTAATAAATGATAATAAATGATAAAATTTTTTTAAAGTCACATTAAAACTCTCGATATGCATAATATGTACTTTAATTTCTTAACTTATAATGCAACCTGACTCGGGTTTCGTAGCTGCAGTAACGAGAGAATTTTTACGTGAACTTGGGATACTCGTAGTTGTATCCATGAATTCTTCATCATCTGAATCTGTATCCCGAGTAGGTTTAGTTTGTTGATTTATATCTTTAATGTATTGATCAATCATATCATTTTGAGCCAAAATGATTTTTCCATTTTGTATCATAAAAGGTACACCTTGGTTCTGCAAGTGCTTCAATTGCCGTTGAACATAAAATTGATGTAATTCTTCAAATGGATCTTTTGCATCTTGAATAACATGATTTTTCAAATGTTCCTCGCTTAAAATCTCATTATCTAGTGCAAAGCCTACGCGCTTCTCTTGTTCACCTGTGATCAGTCTTCGATTGTTAGTATTATAATTGTTTGAATTGAAATTCAAGAACTCGGTAGTAAATCCCATTGGTGGTGGTGGAGGGGCTTTTGGTACTATCGGTTCATTCAACGAACGTCGATTAGTCGCTTCGGAACCTACATTATTGTGACTAAAAGCAGTCTGACCAGGGTAAGAATATCGATCTTGAAGCCAATCTAATGTCTTTGTTTTACCGTCGAGTGTTTCATAAAATTGTTTACTTTCATTCTGCGCCGGATCGTTGATTGTTTCTTTTGCATTGTTTCGCAAAAGCACCGCATCATTTTCGTGGCTCCTGGATTTTGGAATATTTCCTAAATTAAATAAAATCATAGACCTTATATATATAACGTATCTTTAATTGTAAATTATTCACATGCATTATTTATCAATTCTTTTTAATCTCATTTAAGTTATAAACTTGAACAATTTGTACAATACTTTCCTAATTAACCCTAAGTAATTTTAATAAGAAAAACAAATAATTTAATGATAATAATACTGAAAAATATATATCCAAAATTAGGTTTACCGGTTCGAAAATTTAGATCATTTCGCTCATTTCCGTGATTTGGTTTTCTCCAGCGAGCACTATTCATAATTCGCTCAGCTAATTGTTGTATTGTTTGTCTTGGTTCTTCAGTCTCAATGCGATCGTTTAATCTGTCCGATGTTGCTGCTGATTTGGCTGGTGTTGAAGAATTACAAGGATCGCCAATTACCCTTTCACGCATGTGTAGTTGCTTTAAAAGCTCGTAAGCATCTTCTTGTATATCAAAACGATTTTCATTGGACTTTGCTAATCGAAAAAAAATGTTATATTAATTACAACGGAAAGTCAAGAGTAAGTATACATTTTTTTAAATTATTTCCTCAATAAAAATAAAAAAAATTTTAGACCAAATAAATTATTAAATGAAAAAAAAATAATAAACATTTTTAATATAACTAATAAAATTAAACCTTTAAATTCTACGAAAAACCCAAGTATGCTTATTAAAATATACTAATTATTGTATTCTTTGTTTAAACAATTAATGAAAAATTTTCGAATTTAAAAAAATTAATAACACCATCTGATTCTACAGGAAAAAATGTGGAAAAAATATGTAACTTATTGTTTAAGCCTTATTAAGAGTCTTACAACTACCTAGTAAAGTAAAATCATTATAAACAAGTACTTGTCCAATTGTGGCACTGGTTCTCGTCACTACACGTATTTGAATGTTTATAATGGTCTTAACAACCATTTTACATAACAATTATATCAATGGTTACAACGAAAAAGGCTTAAACAAAATTTTTTCCAAAGAATCGAATGACGTTTAATTGAAAATTTTTAATTATTAAAAAAAGAAAATACTTGAGTATTTTTTTTACCCAATGCAATGTATCCATTTGTTAGTTTAATGAGACTTTATGAGTGAATTTCTAACAGAGAAAATCATTATAAAATATCTTATTTAATAGAACTTTGAAGAACTATTATTTTATCTTTACCATTTCCATTTGATGCACGATCATCGAATTTATATTGTTCTGCGGGTTTATTAAAAAGGACCCTGTTGTTATCTCTCTCTCTCCTCCTAAGCCAATTTAATCGGGCATTCTCTGTAATTTCATTATAGCGTATTTCATCTTCTAGGAATTGCGCGGTTAAAACCATGGCAGCATTCGGCTCTCGACGTGTAGATAGTTTACGACGGGATTGTAATTCTTGACTGATTTCTTCCTTAATACGTGCATTCTCTACTTCTTCTTGAATTTGACGCTCAGCGTCTAAAAAGTTTGCCGTCTCAAACATCACCGTCTTTGGATCCATGCCTCTAGAGCATTCTCTAGCTATGCGACGTTCAGCTGATGATTGAGTACGCGCATCGTTACTCTAAATAATTAAATTAAAATGACAAAAGATATTTCATTGCAACTAATTAATTAAGCAAATAATATTATAAGAAATTTTGAAGAATAGTAAATAAATTTTAATTTGTATAAACTTTCAATACTCAAACTAGAATAATAATAATTTATACAAATTTAATATTGTAAATTTAATTGTAGTAGTTAATCCATATTATATGCGAATATAATTGATGTTTCTGTGTCGAATTTATTAGTGCAATTTGTACAAGTTACTTTGTTTAATTATGCTGAATTAGCACATTTATAGTAACATAATTTAAATATATGACCAAATTAATGTTAAATCTATTTGATAAAAGGCGACCGCATAGAATACTTACGCAATCGTATTTAAAAAAAACTGGTTTAAGACATCATAAAAATTCATGACTTACAGCATGAACGGGTCTAAAACCCAACTGCTGTTGAGCTCTGACAAACGGTGAAGTAGAAACGGGTCCCAGTTTCTGCCAGATTGCTCCTACTTTGTTAGATGGACTCAAAATGGGTGAAATAACACCCGGTCTTGTCATTGTTGGTGGTTGTTGATTCAGTTGAGAACTCACGCTCGAAGTTGTACAGGGCACACGGCACGGTTTAGGTGGCACTAAATCCAGCTTAGGTGGTATAACTCCTGGTTTTGGAGGTGGAAAGAGATTTGTAATAATTGGTTCCGGTGGTGGCGGCGGAATCTCTGGACTTTTCTCAGCACTTTTATTTAGAACAGCAGTTTGAACTACGTCAAGTAAATGATCCAGACGATTTTCTAAGCGTGTTTGACGATCACGATCCAAATCTAATACGCGTGTAACCATTTCATTTTGAGCTGCTAAAATCTGCAAAAAATGAAAATTTATATTCATCTGTAAAAACTGTTATATAATTTTTTTATTGAGTTTAAAATATGTACCTTATTCACAACATCATTTTGAGAACTTATTGCACTCATCATTAATTTTTCTAACTTTTCAGCTTTCTTCTTCCTAAAAGGAGCATTAGGAACTAAGTCTGTATTTACAGCAAAATCCTTTAATTTTGTAGGTGTATTATCTGGTGAAGGAGAATCTTGTAAGAACTCTATGGAAATAGAATCATCATTAAAGGTAGCATTATTTGTTATTCCAGTAACATCAGCAGTAGTAACATTTAATGGATTTTCATTCTTTGACTGACAAAATGCATCATTCATATTTGGTGGAATATCAGGAGAAATGCTTGGAGATAAGAAGCCTATTTGATTCATATTTCCATTATAATTTGGTATAATATTTTCTTGAAATTGACGATGACTAGCTGCTAAATTTTGCCTGAAACTACTTCTTCTTGGTTCTTGAGGCATTGCTTTGTTTCCAATGGGATTCATTTGATAATTATTCTGCCCTCTTGTTACATTTTCAATGATTCCATTCTGTCCAAAACCTATTTGTCCTTGATTATAAGGAATTCCATGTTCAGCATACAAACCTTGATTTATATTTTGAATATTCTGTCGCAAGACTGGATTCATTTGTAATCGATTTTGTTCTAATAACTGATTTTGAAATAAATTTTGTTGCAAAAGGGCTTGATTTTGTTGCATATTTTCTTGAATTATTTGATTTTGAACATTTTGTACAGAGTTTTGAAGTGGAATTTCACTAAAATAATTATTACTGTATGTATTTTGTCTGTAGGTCTCTTTAATGGGTACCTCTTCAGAATTTCCATTTGGATGTGAATTCTTCTTATTATTGTGACCAAGTTGTTGTTGAATTGTATTAGTTGCTGCATCCCGAACTGGAGAAAGAACTCTAAAAGGCTGAGCTAATACTGTTTCATTTGATTCAGGAGATTCTGGATAATCTTCATCTCCTAAAAATTATAAAACTTGTTAAAACAGTTTTCAATAATGTTTATTTATATTGATACGTAAATAAACATACTTCCTCCACTCCAAATAGGGGACAATGCTTCTGTCCTATAAATAGACTCTGGTGGTGGTTGATATTTGTAACGCATTTGAAGATTTTTATTTGTTTTTATTTCTTTAGGAGGTGACTTTACATTTGCTGCTGAATCTATGAATTAAACAGAACTATCAATAAAAATTTGCTGCTATGATTGTTTAAATAAAAAACATTTATTTATTCTTATAAACTTTAAAAATAAATAGGAAAACTGCTGTGTTTATATTATTCTTGTGTAATCATTAAAACATAGGTTAAATATAAATTGTCAACAAACCTACAGTATCAATGCCACCATCATTATAATTCTGTAATCTTTTAAGCTTCAATACTCTGTCAATAGACTCATAGTACTGCTCAACACCAGCCTTAGTGCCAACTCTTTTCGCCTCTCTGTAACACACTAGCACCTGTTTCATGCGCGAGCGGCACTGTTTACCGGTGACGTTGTAGCCCTTCTTGCACATGTATTTGGCTACGCTTTCCCAGATCAACTGCGGCTTCGTTGCGTACTCCAATTGTTTCTGCACCTGCCTGTCGGTCCAGACCGACACGAGGAGCGTCGTACTCTCCGGGGTCCATTTATACTTATTTTCACTGGAATCGCTCATTCTCGGGAACTTTCTTCCTTTCCCTACGGTTTTTATGCAGAAGAAAGTAAGGATAAAGAATAGCGATATAGAATTACACAAGGATTTTCCTACGAACACACAATAGCGAAGGAAAACTTACCGAACCGGTAAAAATGAGGAAAGACTTATCGGGACATTTAATCCCCCCTATTGATCCTCCGCGTGCTCGACGCCGTTTAAAACGGCCGACGACGGTTGAAAATTTTCTCCTTCCGTACGTCGTTTCTTTCTCTCTGGTGGGGGAGAGCACGGGGGTGGTAACTGCCCCCCTCAGCCGCCGCAGGTCCAGAGGTATGCGTGCGTCCGTGAGGCGGATGCTGCGCGGTTACGAGCGCTGGACCAATCGCGTGCGCGCAGCTACAGGTTTAACGCGCATGTGGTGAATATATGTTTTCGAGCAACAAGTGGCCACCGCTGCACGGCATATGGCTTTGCCGAGATTTTTCTCCCACCAGCGTACCTCTCTCTCGAGAGTGAGTGCGGCCGCTTGAGTTTCTCGAGTTTCAGCTTCAGAAAATGTGCATTAGCTTGCATATACACCAGCGAGGACGCAATGACCAACGACAAAAAAAGGCGAAGCGAGATTATACTGTCGTGTGATGATGCGCTTGAATTGCAGCCGAGATTTTTATGCGGTGGCCGGAATTAAGGCTTCATTAAATGCAATCGCGACTGTTAAACACTTCAATGAAGACTATTATTTTCTATGTTGCCCTTTTGTGGCTTTTGTTTATTTATTTCACTTTCATGCGTGTATACCGTGAATTATACGTAATCGCAATTTAAAATTAAGATTTAGAATGATATAGTTTATTAATAAATATGTACGTAATACTTTTAATTTTATAAAATAAACCCTTTCATTTTTTAATCCACGCGATTTGTAATAATCGATTAAAAACAATTTGTTAAATATTGTAAATAAGCATTTATAATATATTTATGTTTATTTATTGTTAAAAAGCCTAAGAAGCAAGCATTTATTCAGTAAACAAAAGACGCGGGACCTGTTGTGTAATTAAGTTATTAGATTGCATTTTAAAAATTACTTGAAATTATTATCTAACGATCGATTCCTTCGTTATTGTGTATTAAAAATATTCCTTTAATAAAGGGTGCAGTACTTAAAAAAAATTTGAAGCCTTTAAAATAATTTGAATCTTACCGTGTTGTATATCCTTTTCTCCTTTCGGAGCCTGCAAGACTGTGGTCTGAAACATACAGTTGTTGCAGCGAGTCTTTGTTTTCCTACGCAAAACGAGCTGCCCACGGAGTGACCGCCGAAGTTAAGTCGAAAAAATCTTCGTGTATATTCGCCAGTCTTCGTAAAAAAGTAACGTAAAAAAATGTCAACTTCGGGGCCTTTTAAATCCGCTTATCGAAGGATCAAAGGATAAGATGTTAAGTTGAGTGGTTTGAAACTTTGCTAAATCCCAGCTATATAACTGCTTTATTCCAACTTTTAAAAAGTTAATTTTTAAAATGAATACAACGTACGAGAGAGAAATAATAGTACATTAAATTTAATGCCAAGGAGAGCTAAATTATGAAATTACTAAAATTAATATAAAAGACGTACATACATTTACGTGCCGCGACAATGCCTTCAGCTGCTATAGTAGAAAAGTTAAAGCGTTTCCGAGGGACCATGTATGATTGCGCAAAACCAAACAATCCCGTGGACGCGCGTCACCTACTCGAGTGGATCTCGAGGGGTCCGCAAGATTAATTGTTTAATTTTTTTTTATTTTTTTTGTTTGTTTTTATTTAAATGACGCATAATATTAAATAAATAAAGCATTGTCCCAGTGTTTCTAAATAAGATACGAACAAGATTGACGAAGTGCCTTAAATCGTAATCATTGAAACATAACCTGAGTTACACTCACCAAGAATATGACATATAACTGAATTTTGAATCAGTGCCAGTATGAATGTTTTTTTTTAGTAAATACATCCAAATGTAATTTAATGGTGTATTAAAGAAAGAATCAATGTTTTTAAGTAATGTGTGAAAAGTGAATTTTATAACAAAAGTTACTATAAAAAATGAATTATTTTGTATGTAATTATTACATATTTATAAATCTCTATTTAAATTTTATCATTGATAAAATATATGTAATAAGTTAAAAAGAAAAAGTTTATAATTAAAGAACAAGCAGGAAAATTAATATCTCACACCAAGAATATGGGTAACTATCACTTTTTCATTAAATCACTTACTTTTATTTATTCATTCCTCTTTTGATAAATAATATTTTATTTTATTTATTTACCTTTCTGTCAAAATCCAAATTTCATCCAACTAAATAAATCTTACAAATTAATACCTAAATTTCCTTTGACTAACTATAAATTTATGTTACTACAGTGATGGCAGGTACAGAAAGCGTATCTGGGCCAGCAGCAGACGAATCTTTGTCTAGCAGGCTACAGTGGTTACGTCAACGAAGAGAAGCTTTACAAGAAAAACTTGCTCAAAAAAATAGCGAATTAAAAAACCTTTGCATAGAAGAAGCAGAATTAACTGGAGTTTTGCCTCCTGAAATACCATTAGAACCTGGGGAGAGCCCTCCAAACTTTAGAAAAAGAATTGCAACAAATCTTAATTACAATCAGAATTTGATCAATAAGCTAAAGACCAGTGGAACTGTAAGTACCATTTTATTATTCTATTACAAAGAAGTTTTGATTTTTTTTAATGAAAAATAATTTTTATTTTCAAGGATGAATCTGCTTTAAAATTGGAGTTGGAAAGACAAGTACAAATTAACATAGCAGATCACGCTCTAGCTGCTTTAAATGATCCCTCTGAAAATAAAACTGTTAGGCGTAAACAACGTGCAATATATCAACAAAGTCAACGAAGATTACAAGAGATAAATGCACAACTCAATTTTATAAGACAAAGTCATGGAGTTCCTCTCAGACAAACACAATCAGCTCATATTCCACTTCATAGTTCTCAGCCACATTTGCAAACAACTGCAAAGCATAGAACAAAAAAACCACGACCACCTTTGGATAGTAGTGGTAAAGAAATAATTAATTTAGTACCTTTTTTGCACCAGCTTTTTTTACAATTTAAACAATACTTTTTTTAGGAAAAGATTTAAGTCCAAAAGTAGAATCACGAGATTTACTTCAAGAAGGTGGTATAAGTTTGAGTCCACTTGGCCCAGAACATAACTTCAACTACCGAACGTACGATTCCCAAGATGTTAGCGAGCACGGTTTTCCACAAGCAAATTCTAGCAATACAATGGTGCCTAATCAAAACAGAGCGACGTATCATGCGCCGAGTCCAGTCGACCATAGGCGCAATAATCCTAAATTTTCGGAGCACGACTTAAATGCAAACAGTAACGCATATGTTCCTCCGGAACATTTTCGTGGTCGTGCATATTCTCAAGGGGGAAATAGCAGTAGTAGTATTAGCCCGCAGCATTTTCCGGAACACATGTATCGACGAGTTCCTAACACTTATACAGAAGAAGAAAGGCAGATGCATTATAGGCAAATGAAGCTTAAAAAACAACAAAGCGAAGAACTGGTTATGCGCAACCAACAATACTCAGATTTAAGGTACTTGGATAATGAGGTGCATCGTAGATCGGCGCAAATACATTATCACGAGACTGATTTTAACGTACCGCGCTACGATGGTCAAATGCACGAGTATCCGATCAACTACAATTTTGGTAAGATAAAATAAATAATTAAAAACAAAATTTAAAGCAATTATAAAATTATAATTTAGTTGATCTATTTGGTAAGGAAAATTCATATGAAATATTTTTTTTTTAATAAGTAAAAGGGCAACAACCCCATATTCTGCGTCAAAGGGATAGTGCGGATAATACACTGATAGGATCAGAGCACAAAGGCGGTAAGCCATCAGTGGATACCTACATTCCACCGGGTTATTGGATGCGTTTGGAAGACGACGTAGTTTGGTGCTCTGAAGATCAAATGGCTGATCGTTTTGGAAGTCTGGATAGACGAAAGCAAAATGTTACCCAACTACCTAACATAGAAACTCAGTCGAGATATCACACTGTCGCTATTAGTGGCAAAAATGCATTACCGCTCCAAAGACCGCACCAGATGCAGGTTTGTAGCTGTTAACAGTCCCCTAAGATTCATCAAATTATAAATCAAAATTCAATAATTAATTTATGAAAACAATAGGTGCAAAGCCCGGATTCGAGCATTCCTTCGGCCAGTAATCGCATTCTCCTTCGCACACAGTCCTTAGGTAGCGTTGAAGCATGGCAACCACCTGGATCCTCGCATGACGGATCTGTTGATGGTCGAGAGTCTACTGACGGTAGTTACATCGACAAATCGAAAGAAAAAGAATGGTATGAAACATCTCTAGATTCAACTGGAGTATCTGCTGCACCCACGACTATTCAACAACAAAGAGCGATGAAACGCGCGTCTCATCATAATCCGATAATAGTACCACTACCAGCAAAAGAACGAATACCTGTGCGCAGTAATTCTATTCCAGCCAACAGAAGGCTAAGAGAACAACAGCAGCAACAGCAATTAAATCATCAACAACAATTACAACAACAGCAGCAACAAACAATATCACCATCAGTGCCTCAACAGCTCGAAGAACCGCAACAGTCTACGCAGAGACCTCCACTGGCACAAAGTCGTTTTGAAGGCCGGGTGCTCGAGATTCCCGCAGAATCTAAACCTTTGTCCAGTAAGCATCATAATAATTACATAATTTTTTATTTTCCAAAGTCTAAAATTATGCACATAACAATTTTTTTGCATTTTTATTACATAACTTACAGCTAGCAAGCAATTAGTATATGTAATAAATAAAGTTAACTTACATATTGTCATAAACGAATTTTCTATTCATAATTTTCATAATTGACATTTCTAAAATAATATTATTTACACTAAAATAAAATCATATTTTATTAAATCAAAATATCTGAGGTATTAAAAGCATAAAATAAAAAATTCAAAAGATTAAAAATTTAGTATAAAAGAAGATAGTAATGAGGTACTGTTATTTATTTTTGAATGATTGAAATTTTTAGCATCTCAAGAAAATGGCAATGAAGCTATTATTTCACTGAATTCACCTACAAATCACACTGTCGTACAGCCAGGTAAATATCAACCATATCGCGAGGTAACAAAACCTTTCGAAATGTCAGACTTTTACAAGTACTCGACAAAATACCGTAAAAGGGTAGAAGCGAACGCCGCAAACGACCAACAGCAGCAGAAGCAGCAAATAACTCAACAACCAGTAATCAACACAAATACTCAGAATGATCAAAATCAGTCAAACAATTCAATGCAAAGAGTCCATCAACCGGTGCAACGAAATATTTGTCCGCCTTACACTTTAAGATAATAAATATTTATGTATGCTTAAATATTTAAATAGAATGTGACTATATCGGTCGTATAATATTAAATATTTTACCTCTCACATAAACAAATATTGTAAACAAAAGCAATACGTCTATATATGTGAAAAAATTAATTTTATTGATTTGTTCTTTTTAGGAACTTTAATATCATTAATTTCTTACAAAAATATTTAAATCGCGTAAGTTAAATTTTACATTTTATAAAAAATTAATTCAAATATACAGATTGTATTACTTATCGCTCAAAAATCTGCAAAAATGTTAATGCTTGAATATTGATGTCATTCAGACATCATATTTTTAATGAAGAGAATTTTTTTCATAAAAAAAGTTTTATACTGATAAGGTCACTTTCTATTAAAATAAAGCAATTACTGAATTAATTTAAAGTAAAATTAATTTTACTATTATAATTTTTAATCATTTTTAAATAACGCATATTTACTGCCACAATTTAAAAATAGTAGATAATAGACTGAATGAAACTGTGGCCTTAGTTTTTTAATATTAATAAAATAACTTGCGGTGATTTTATGATTTTAAATATCTTAATAGAATTTTTATATATATATATATATATTTTATGTGTATAAAATGTGACGGCACCATGAAGAGCCAAAGATTCGTGAAACAAAATGTAATGTATTCGTTAAAATTTCTTCTGATATTTATTAGATTTTTCAAAATAACTTCTGAAGAAAGAGCTACTACAGTTAAGACAATGTTACTTAACGATAGGGCTCCATGTATTTTTTACTGGCAATTTGTATCTTTAGTGCCTTAATAGAAGTTACAAATCCAAGAATGCGTCATTTTTTTCATCAAAAGCCCTAAAGAATATCGATAAAAATTTTTTTCGGTTCGTGGAGCATACGAACTACTTTATTACTTCCAATAACAAAAATATATTATCGTAAGAAACGAATTTGAAGCCAATGGTCAATGTTTTCCTGGTCCATCGAGCTTGGCTAAATATACAAATTAACACCTAAGATAGATACGCAGACAATCTGTGCAATCGCACAGCCCAGGTAATGTAACACTAAAGATTACGTTTTATTCTGGAAATGTGCTAGGTTCGCAGTTTATTCATATCGAAGGACACGTTCACGACGCGTTCACTATGACAGCGAGCAAAAACTTATCGTCGAGTGTTTCAGTTTGTATTTTATTATTTTTTACGATATTAGCCTAAAAAATTCAGCGGACGAAGAAAGCTAAGACTCGCTAGAAAAAACACCTGTGTGAACGAACGAGCGAACCTCTTTCACTTTTATCCCCGAATTATTGTTTTATTAAACAAGAACCTAGTGTCAGCCTGCTACTATTTTAATATTTAAGAAACACAACGACCTTAGGTATTATAGGTTTATCCTGGAGATAATAAACAGTTTAATAATCCGTAACTGAAATTTCTCCCAAAATAAGAATAAAGTACAACGACTCTCCGAGGTTAGTAACAGTACAACGTTATAGTAACAATGTCAACGATAGTTATTTTAAAAACAAGAGTAGCAGCAGGCTAGCACCGTTTAAGTTCTTTAAATGAAGATTTCATATCTTCTCACAGATATTGGCTTTTTTAAATCTTTTTTCTTGAACATAAGCGCCTCTCTTAAGCGTGTCGTGCTATCAAATTGTACCGAATGAACAGATCCAGCCTTGCAAAAAGTGACACCAGCCATTTAAGTTACTCCAAAGAAGTCTAAAGTTTAACGTAGAAGGATTACGCGACAGCAGGCGGTGATCTTCTGGATACTTCAGCTTTCTTATAATTTATAATATTTTTGGAGGTCCTCTCATTTCATCCAGTCGTTCAGACAAGATATAGGCTACGCAGAATTTGCTGGCAATGCATCTTGACGTGCAGGAGATGGGTGACTAGTCAAAATAAAATTCATATTCAGACCAGTCGGAATCATCGGAATCCGAAACAATATTGACAATTTCGTGTAAATCATCTAAGTTATACATCCAAAGGTTGTCTCTATCATCCATAAAATCCCATAGAAGCAATTGCTGCAAAATAATTTTAATTAATTTAGGATTTATTTTTTACGAATTATTTAATTTTATAAATTAATTAATATTTAAAATATACTTACGCGAAAAATATCAATATCATTATCAGCATTGCGACGTTGTCGAACAGGAGGTCCCACATCAGTCTTAGTGCCATCTGGTAAAGCATGAAGGTAAAAGCATTTATTACCAAATGGACATTTTCCTCTACCTTTGTTAAAATACTTGCAATCTTTGGTACTGTAGAATAAAAATTTTTTTTATTAATTATTCAGTTTACAAAGTAATTTGCATAATTTTTTAAAAATAAAATTACCTCAAAGCATCTTTATAATCCGTGATTAACTTATCTTTGTCTTCTTTAGTATCAACCCAATACATGCTGGGACAAACAAAATCGGAAGGTACACGACATTCAGGACATGCCCTGATGATTTTATGATCGAATTGTTTGGCCTTACGCCATTTACGGATGCAAGTCAAACAGAAGCAATGGTTACAATTTGGTAAAATTCCAAACCTCTGTTCTCGAGATGTTTTTTCCATAATTGTTTCAAAGCATACACCACATGACTTATCTCGACTGCGTTGAATAGCAAACGAAAGTTCCATATTTACTTCATGCTGTTTCATACACGCCTAAAAAGTATTTTAAATAAAATTATAATAAGTACAACGAATAATGAAGAAAATAATAAACTGATTCTCTTAATTTAAAATATTCTTGTACTTACATTTGTATGTTTCTTTCTCATTTCTTCATTAAGAGGATGAAGGGCGGGTCTACTGCACATATCGCAAATCTCCCCATGAAGATAGGGGCAATTAAGTTTTTTACACATGCCAGTGGCTTCAGCATATGGGCACAGAGGATCTGTAGAAGAAAATGATGACTGTCCAGCAGCTGGATTAACTGCTTGAGCATAGGAGAGTGGAGCTGTGGTACCAGATGCACAATTTTCATTCCATGCTGCACTAGAGCTTGAATTTACTGCAGATGGAACGAATTCTGGAGCATTTACCCATTCTTCTGCATCCAAATTTGAATCTGCACTGTAATTTAGAATAATTTTTTTAAGTTTGTTAATTTTTTCATCTCATGTAAATTTGACTATTAAACTAACTAAGAGTATAATTTTCATAATGTTTAAGTACATGAATTTAGTTCTGATTCTATAATAGCAAAAGAATCTTTATAAATGAAATCAAATATTTTTAATAAGCTTAAAATTCAAGACTTACTTTGCATCAGAATTTTTCAAAAGACTGTCCGATGGTATTTCAGAGCTAGAAGATTCTGAATGGCTACTGTTACTGTGAACAAATCGACATCGATTGCCATAACGACAGGTACCCTGCTTAAAGAAACGACACTGAAAGTGTGAGGATGAAGATGATCCTTGTGAACTTCCTGATTCGCTAGGGGTTGTTTCACTTCGAGTTGCTTGTGCATGTCTGTATCTACAATTACTGCCCTCTCGACAAACTCCATTTTTATAATACCTAGAACAATAAAAAATACATATTTTGTTAAATTTAGTTTATATCAAAGATTTTATATCAAATTTTAATAAACCTTTCCGAATTATAAATAAATTTTTTTTATTAATTTATTAAATACTTAAATTTGATAATTTATTTATAATTAAAAGGTATATGAATCACTTATTTATCAAGGCGATTTCTTTTAATTTTTAATGCTTTTTATTTGTAAGAAAAAGAAAAGAAAAGAACATTTTAATTTTAAACTTTGTAAATCATGTGAACTATAATTTATTATATAATTACTTATTATAAAAATTAATTAATTGGTTAAATAGAACATTTCACTCTGTCCAAATTCAAAACATAAACTCGTATACAGTTTTATATTTAAAGTTATGAAATACTAAACACTACATCATTATCAAAACATTGATGAATTAGATAACAAATAGTCAATTTTAATAATAGTACTAAATCTTATTGATTCTTAATACAATATTATTTTATAACAGTATATTAAGAAAATATAAATTAAATTTAATATAAACCAAATTATTACAAAATATTTTTATTTGAGCAATAAAGTATAAAATAATTGTCATTATTTTCTATAAAAGTTTTTTCTGTAAATGAGGTTGATATTTACATTTATACAATAGTATAGTTTCTTATTGTAAAGGTTCTTTTGTACTATTATTGAATGAAAAAAGTTACTAGAAATCTTAAAGTATTGAATTATGTTTACATTAAATAAAAATTATGATTAAATAAAATTAATTAAATGTGATATTAATGTAATAATATAAATATATTAAAAATTAATATATAAATTATAAATTTATCCTTGAAATAATAGACTTATACTATTATTTTAAAACAAATTTAATAAGTTAATTTTATGTTACTTTAAATAAATCTTTTGAAACAGATCAACTGCAATTACTTAATATTGTTTGTAAAAATAAAATTGGTTATTATTAATCATTTTATTAATTTTAACACAATTTATGTTAATAATATATAAAAAAATATTCTGTTCATTGTCAGAAATAAAAAAAAGTTTCGAATTATGAAATTATAATTTCATTTATGTAAATAATGTTTTGATGATACTTTTGTTGTATGGATTATTAAACACTATATTTAATAATAAAAAATAATGCAATTTAAAATTGTTTTAAAGTTTATTGTAACTATGTAAATAATACACTATTTTCATATTTAATGGATTAATATATTGTAGTATTTGAAAAAACCTTTAGACTTAAGACAAAATTATATGAAATTCCCTTTAAAATCAGATGTTGCTGGGTTTTAATCTCTCAATAAACACATTCAATTAGTGATTTTTTTGTACGTTCTGTGCATTGAACTTGTCACTTAAGTTATTACGAAGAGCACTAAGCTTCTTTATCCATCAAAGCAAAGTGCTTTCATACACTACTTACTATTAGAAGTATCTCTAAGAGACAAAAATTACCAAGGCAATTTTCTAACATTGAATCTTCGAGATACTTTCATCCTCTTGTTCTTTCTTTCGATGATCTTATCTACTTTGATGGTCAAAGCAAAGCAAAAAGCAAGGTTCAAAAACAAAAGAAGATACTGTTTACATTCTCTTGCTAACGTCTCTTCATTAAATTTTTTTGCAGTACGTGTCCGCGTCTCCCCATAGTGGTACGACCCAACGGCGCGCGCGCGCGCGCACGCACCCGTGTACTCAATTGTCTTCTCACGCAAACAATTGCAGCCAGTGGCAAAGTACAGGAGAATTGTTCCTAATAGTGGCTACTTACCGGCACACGACGTTCTGGACCCAAGTGTCGGCCATTTTCTCGAGTTGACGGTACAATTGCCCTTGCGTTGATAATGGCTTGAAGAGTCGTTTGACGACGCGACCGATGTTATTCCTGCAATTATTTCTGCTATTGGCTTCTGTGCTGGGCCTCCTCGTCGCTGCGGTCGTCGCGTTGGAGGGGCGACGACCGTCGTCAGCTCGGCGGTGCTCGCACCAGGGCTACGGCGTCACCCTAGTCAGTGCTATTCTTCTCCCTTTAACGCTTCCAGCGTGCACTCGATGGAAGGAGGGAACGAAACACCCGTTCGTTCCCGAGAAACCGAGCCCAGATTTCAGCACCACAACGCTTCGCCGCGCGCTCTCTCTTTCTCTCTCTCTCCCAGAATACGCCCTACGCTCGTTCAAGAATTCGAAAGCAGTAGGCACTAGGTTTATTTTGACTAGTCGAGCGAAGGACGACTCCTGGGATATTAGAGTGCACGGCACAAGCCTCGGGGACGAGGACGACGACGATGATGGCCGCAGCAGAGTGCGCGCGCGCTGATACTCTGTTTTTACGTGTCTCGCGCACGCTCTTTCTCTCTTCTCTTGCCTCTGTGTCTCTGTACACGCACACTCTGCTTCTGCACGCTCGAGAGGGAGAGAGAAATCAACTGAAATCTTTAATGTTGCAGCTTACAGTGTCCTGCGCACCACATACTCTCCTGCAGCTCGTCCCTCCTTCTCCTATCTGGGTATCTTCCTTCTCTCACACGCCAAATACTCAACAGTGGCGCGCAAATACGTGCACGTTTGACGTGCACACTCGCGAACGCAACACACACGTGTCTCGCTGCGCCCTGTTTTTGTCTTCCGTCCTTCTTTCTCCCTCGTTCTCTTGCGATCTAAACAAGCTTCTATCTTTGTCCCTCGCACACAAAGCCGAACCTGTTAAATGACTGATGTTCTACGTCGCTCGAATACAATATATATATATATATATATGAGAGTTCCTAGCAGCTTCTGACACAACGTTCCTGCTGTCTGCTGTGAATTTCTAAAGTAGGGGAAGACTTTACACACATTCCTTACGTTTGATTGGTTAACGTCGTTACTGTATTACATTTCCACTATAGCTCAACTTCTTTTCACATATGATTTACAAAGTGATTGCTAAATCTGTTGTTTCGATGTGCAGGTACTTAGTGGACTTTCACAAGTGATGATTTAAAATAAATAAAATGTAATAACTCAATTTTATTATTATCCTGATCTAAAGTTTAAATAATAGCGTGCAATTCTACTTCTTCTTTTTTATTGGCTGTTGGACTTCAAGTCCTTGTGTAGTCATTACCCGATAAGAGAAAATGTTGCGTGAATGGAATTGGCGCGATCTTCATGGACAAAATCCAGCTTTTTGGAGATACACAGTAAGACCGAATATAAATGCTTATATAGGATCTATATTCGTTGACAATAAGTATATTTTTATAAAATAACATTACTTATAGACAACTTCGAATAAGGTATCTCCTTCAAATTTACACGGGATTTTTGACGCTACACAGTATGTAAGATAATCATTAATCAATCGAATTGATCGATTCAATCTACATCATAGGAATGTTGGAATATGCACATCCCTTCTTAAAAAAGTGATGATATCATGAGCGGTCATGCATGTTTATGCATCAAAAGATTTGATTTTGATTGGTCAATATAGAATCGGCGCCAAGATATGCTTTACGAATTCTTTGAGATTAAAGATTTGAATTTTTAAAAATGAAAATTGATTTTTTGCCTCTCCCCTAAAAAAGTGATGCAATAAGGCAATAAAATTTAAAAAAATCGAGTTTAATAATAAAAAAATTTTAAATTTACTTAGGCAGCATCTGCAATATTTTTCATCTTTATAATATTATAACTATAGCAAGTTTAAAAAAAACGATTTCGATTAAAGCTTTAAATTTTCTGTCTCATACGGTTTTATTGCTTCTTAGCACTTGAAACAAGTTTCAGAATTATACGCGCGTAATCATTTTTAAATTACACTACAATATTATTTTTAATTTTTAGCTTAAAAAATAAAATTTAGCTTTTTTATTTATTTCTTGGAAGAGAAACCATTAAACAGAACTTTTAAACAAAAATTAAACATTCTTTCAAAACTACAAATTTTATATAATCTCAGTTGTTTATTCATATATCAGTAAGTTAGTGTATTAACATGTTCACAATCTAAAGAATAAAAAAATATTTAGTATACCTTTAAAATAAAATACTTATTTTTTACTGAAAATGGCAATAAAGTGCCGACGAAAGGAAGTAGAAATTTTTCGTTGTGAAACAGGCCTTTTGTGAACAAGCATATTTGGACAATGCATTGCGAACGACGAGGTCATTGAATAGGTAAGTTTCGAACATAAATAATTTTAATCATAAATTAAATATGCAGAACTCCCTGGAGAAGTGCAACGAAGTGGCATATAGTGTCATCTTTTTCTTTTCATGCAAACAATTTACAGTATAAAAAAGCTGAAACTCCACTACCTTTTGCGTAAAATTCTCTAATCTATTTGTGTTGAAGTTGAACCGAGTTGAACGCATCTTGTACGATTACTTATACGAGCGTGGCGTTATATATTATATAAAATTGGTTGATAACATTTAGACATCAGACATAGAGATGAATATGGCATTGAAAGTTTCCTTAATTATTTATAAAGATTGAGGAACCAAAGCTCCATAATCTCGTACATATTTTTTCATTTTTTTACGTATATTTTTTGTTTACATAATGACCGCAACATGCTAAAGAGAAAATATGGCACTACTATAGGTATGTCTCCCCACTTGGTTGTACTTCTCCAGAGAATTCTACATCTTTAATTTATAATTAAAATTATTTTTGTTTGAAATTTACCAATTCTAGAAACTGTTCTAGTCTATTTCTTTTTTTACATTAAATTAATGATTGAAGTGAAAAGGAACATTTTAAAATTAAAATGAAAAAACATTCTAAATTTAGTTAGTAACTGACAAGTATATTTGGATAACGCATTTTCTTATAATTGCGCATAGATTTTCGTGTTCAGATATACGAAAAAAATTGTTTAGTTCCCATCCAATCTAACATTCAAAATTTTAAAAAATTTGGCGCTATTTTTAACAATTTTTAATAAATTTAGCTATATCAGTTCAAACACTTATAGCCCCCCCCCCCAAGTTACGCCAAAATTCTGTGAAAAAGTCTGTATACATATCTTATTGGCTTTGGTTGTTTCATATATGCAGTAATGTACGTGCGCTTCGTCCGCGAGTTTTGTCTCCATTATTTTGTTTCATCCCTCATCTGTACCATATAGATGAACTCTTTCACCCTTTGAATTTCTCGAAGAATTTCTTCTCCTTTCCGTAAAAATTCTATGTTTATCCTTCTACCTTCTAGTATTTTTTCTTCGCAAGTGGAGCTGGAACGTGACCAAAGAGAACAAGGATATAGGAGTAAAGTAGTATTTGATTTTCGACACAGAAGAGAATGAGAAACCGTGCCAGTTAAAAGGAGAATATTTTATTGGCGAAATCCTGGATTGTGAGGAACGAGTAGACAGGTTCCATCTAATTGAAGAAACAAGACCAATAAAGAGAAAAGGAAAAAGAACAAAACTGAGATAATAATAGAAGATAGCTTTATTGAAATAATCCTTTGGATTTCACTGGAATCCCGCTGTTGGAATCCAATGGGTCAATTACATTTCAACGGAATTCCAGTGAAATCCAGATGTGATATTTTCAATAGGGAGATATATCATATATAAAAAAGAAATAAAATTTATGGGACAGAGACTAAACAGATGCTTAAAATTGGAAGCAGAAAAAGAAGAGTCAGCAACAGAACTAAACGAAGCAAGAAAATAGAAAAGAAAAGAATATAGAATGACGGTCATAAACACAAATGATGAAAAAGAGAAAGTAGAGGACGATCTCACCGAAATAGACAAACAGGAGGAAGAAGAGAACATGGGGAAGAAGTAATACATACTTGGGGATCATGAATTCATTTCAAACGTAGAAATATGTTTTTGAATATCATAGGAATATCCTTTCAATTTTTATCTTTCGTAAGGATCGCCGATCGTTCGATCGATGACTGTTCCTAGATTTTGAATAATTTGGATGAGGCTGCAGAATATATATCTTAGAAGATGTAGGTAAATTGTCTATTAGAACCTAGAACTGTAAATATCAACAAATTTTGAATAAATTGAAATCCAAGTTACTTTTTATAACGCACTCAGTTATTTTGTTCAAGTAAGAACATTTCAAGAACGAATGATCTGATGCAAATAATTCGTGTACAAACAATGTAAATTCGAGGCACCCATATTGTAAATAGAAAATTTGAGTTATAAAAGTTTTTAATACATTATTTTAAAAAAAATTAAATAAAGCAAACTCAACTTCAAACATAAATATGAGTTTAGATATAAGTATAAATTGATAAACTTGTAAAAAGAAGTGGAAGTTAAAAAGAACTAGTTTTTTTTTCTTTTACTTTTCATGTAGTAAAAAAATATTAATTAATTCCAAAATTGAGCTGACTAATTCGATTCCACAGCTTTGACGGTTTTTCGTTCTTTTTTTTTTTTTTTTAATTAAAAACGTATCATTTTGATATTTCAATAACTTAAATTTTACCGCCTTTATAAAACGCCGAATGGAAAACAATCGCAACTTTTGCTATTTGGTTGGCAGCCAAGTTTTTTCTTACACACACGCATTTAAACGGTTAAAGTATGGAGGAACAAAACTGATCACCTTGTCAGAGAGAGAGAGAGAGAGAGAGAGAGAGGTCAGTTGGGAAAAGCGCGGTAAAACTTCAACAGGCGCGGGCGCGGATTGGCTGAGGCTAAGAAACCTGTCGAGACTTGGTCAAAATCCTCATGAGAATCAAGACTGCGAAAACCCGGAAGCTTCGATTTTCAGTTCATTTGCCGCCAAAGCTTGCCTACTCTAGCCGAGTTCTCGCGCGCTTTCGTTATATTGTCGTGTTTATTACTGAAATCAGGAACATTTGCCTTCACCAGCGAAAAAGGCTTGTGTCGATTCCTGCTGTTTGTCTTCGTTCTCCATCGGTGGAATATAGAAGTGTTTGTGCTGTGCTGGGCTGGTTGGTTGCTGACGACTGTTAATCTGAAAACAGGAGAGAAAAGTAACAATGGCTAAGGTGCAAGTGGCAAACGTTACCGTGCTCGACAATCCTTCGCCGTTTTCCAATCCTATTCAATTTGAGATAACATTCGAGTGCATTGAAGAATTGAAAGAAGGTTAGATCCGAAACACGGCAGAATCTGCAACTGACATTTTTTTTAAACTGACCCACGCTAATATTGGCACAATACATCGCTTTAATTCGCAGATTTTTTTTGTTCTTTCGAGTATGAGTCGAAAACCGTTCATTTTTACAGTGAAATGCCCAAATATTTAATATTATATTACTTGATTTGAAGGATTATAATTTTATTATAATTGTTCAATAGTAGAATAATTACCTTTATTCTATATTCATTTTATTTTTTGTTTATTTAACCTCTATTAAAAGCTGCTTTATGCTTTCAAATCATTGCTCAAAACTTTATTCTTTTTATTTATTTTTTTAGATTTAGAATGGAAGATGATATATGTTGGCAGTGCAGAGTCAGAAGAATTCGATCAAATCCTTGACACAATCTACGTGGGTCCCATTCCTGAAGGAAGGCACATGTTTGTATTTCAGGTAAACTTTTCATTTTTTCTACTTTTTACGTAATACAAAAAAAGAGATTTTAGAAAATTGAATAGTTAACATTAAAAATATAAATTTCAACTTTTATTAAAGCCAATAAAGAGTATAGATATATATATATATACATTTGTTAATAAAAGAATATTAACGCCAACAACTCGCATTGAAATGTAAATGTCAATTCAATCAATACTTTTGTAGTACATTACAAATTTATAGATAGAAATTATATATGTAGTTGTTGAAATATTTTCAAATATTGTTCCAAAAAAATGGGTATTAATATTTATTAAAAATTTTTAGGCTGATCCACCAGACACAAGTAGAATTCCTGTAAATGATGCTCTAGGTGTAACTGTTGTTTTATTAACTTGTTCCTACCGTAGTCAAGAGTTTGTAAGAGTTGGATACTTTATAAACAATGAGTATACAGATCCAGAATTGAGGGAAAATCCACCTCCACAACCTCAATTTAACAAAGTTCAAAGGAATATTTTAGCTGATAAACCACGAGTGACTCGATTTAAAATAAATTGGGATGATAGTAGTTCAAGTTCACTAACCAATAACATGGTAGATGGCATGGAAGCACAGACATCAATGGAAGAAACAACGCAGGATGTTCCATCAACCTCCTTAAGTTTTACAGAAAACACACAAAATAGTATGGAAGTGATGTAAATTCTTTGTGTTTAGTATTTTTTTTTCGTTTTAAACTATCATAAAATTTTAAATTCAACAGTGTGCGTGCAAAAGACAACATTTTTGAAAAATATGAATGAACCAGTGTTTTTACATCTTTCTTTTTGTCAAAATTTAACTCTCACTATCATTTCAATTTAATTTATAATTTTCATCTGTAAAAATGGATTATTTAATATGATTTTAAGTTAATTAAGACTGACTTAAAAAAAATATTTCAAATATTGCAAAAGTGAATTTTTAAACATAAATTTTCAAAAGTTTTTCTTTAAAAGGTTTCTTTAATATAAATACAAATATAAAATATAAAAAATAATTTTATCATTTTATATTATAATAAAAGTATTTAAGAGAAGTAACATTGTAAGCAAATATTTGTTTTTGTATATTTCGTATAAGCTTAGCAATATTTCGCAAAAATTGTATTTTTATTGAATTTAATTTTATAATTAAAAATTAAAAATACTTCAATGAGTTATTTATACAATTATTAATTAAAAAATTCAAAATTTATTCATTTATCTTAATACAATTTTTATCAGCATCTAGAATATAAGATGGAGTTATTACTCTAACAGTTCATGTATATATATACATATTAAAAATAACATTGTTTTCTACTTATAATAAAAGCGTTTTAACTTATTTTTCCTATTAATTTTTAAGAATAATTTAAAACTGGCAATTTATAAATGAAAAATAAATTAAACACAAATTTTTCATATATAAACATTTATTTTACATGTACCTTTAATAATACAAAGGTAACGAAAGGCATACAGGTAGCAACAGCGGTAACAACATTTTAACGGTTTTTCTTAATTAACAGATAAACTTGCACTTTCTGAAATTTTGTTTAGCTATTTGTATGATGCTTAATGCATACACACAAATTTCTTGTTTACATTTATATATGTGTAATAAGTACACACATCCAACTCGAAATATTTTAGATATCTTTTAACTATCTTATACTTAAAATATATTTTACAATATACTTATAATCTAACATTTTTTTAAATATATAATACATGTAGTTATATACTTTTTGACCCTGCTGTGTGGAAAATATTTTTAGCACCTGCAAATATTACCGTTGTTTATGTTGAATGTTGTAATAAAAAATTAAACAAAGGATACTACAATTATAGTACAAAATATTTCAAATAAATATCTTACATATTTCTAGTTTTAAAACTTAAAAAAAATTTTTAATTTACGCGAAATTTAATAACGAACATTGACAATTTATAAATATAATAGGCAAGATATTAACAAAATTATCTATAACCAAATGTATCACTCGTTCATTTTTAAATTGTTTTGTACATTTTTTAATATTAATTTTAATGTTTCATTTATATTACAAAATTATTTTATTATAATGCATACGTAAAGAACTGATACAAGTGGTTCAATGTTTTGTTTATATAATTTTAAAATGTTAATATTAAACAAAAATGAAAAAGTCGTTAAGAGTGGAGTAATTTCTTTTTGAATAGTTATATTCAGTTCCAATCTTTAATGATATTTAATTCATAATTTTCCACTTTGAAGAGTCAACATACGTTTCCTTATTTAAACTAGAACTAGAAAATATTCTTACATTGAAACATTCATAAAATTTCTTTGTTCTGATTATTTTAAAGACTTAATTATTTATCATATAATTTAAGCACTTCTACAGTCTATATATGTCTAGAATCTGCATAAATCTTGCAATAACTTTCTTATCCTCTAAACGTAAAACGCTTTTCCTTTCTGCTGTTATTATACGCAAATATGTTGGTTGTGCTTAAAATTCTTTAACTTACACCTGTACCAAGATTAAAATTGTTAAAATTACGCGACAATTACTCTAAATACGTCAGTAATTGACTAGGGATTTTGTTTATTATTAAATTAGACACTGGAAACTTCATTGGCAAAATGTGCTATACATATAAAAATTATAATATTATTGCTGGAATTTAATGCACGACATTTATAAGCGTTAGAATTTCTGTTCGTTTAATATATGTATATTAATATACTTTTCCAACACCTTCATTATATTCCCTTTTCATTTGCCTCCCTTTTTTGCACTTTACGTTACGTTATATACAAAAACTTTCTTTGATCAACTATTCGCAAATCTTCAAGAGGCACTTCTACGAATTTTTCATGCATAAGTATTTCGTCGTTATTTAGGACGAACTCTCCATTAAACCCTTTCAAAATGAAAAAATGAAGCATAAATAAACGTGTAACCATCGGTAGTGTAGATTATTTACTTTACTCTTCTATCGGCGTTTATATATTGTAAGTTTCATAATATTTGGGAAGACCATTTGAACGAGTCACTATCGGACTATTAAACTTCTAAAATCTCTAATATCTCTTGTAAACGGCTTTCAAAGGATGCATATTTTCTTTATAAAAAAATACAAACGCGCGAATAAAATTTCTTCCGTCTTCAATTTGCACTGCAGTTTCTGAGGCATACCGAGGAGAAAATTATTATCTGCACCCTGAGACGACATTCCTTATTGAAAAATAGGATCGTCGGCGCAATTTAAAGGAGATGCACATTTTATATTCGATTGATTAAAGTTTGGACGAAGGTTAAAAAACATGGTTTTTTCGAGCACAGGCGATTCATTATTGTAAATAGCCAATATTTTGCTTATATTTTTATTTGAAGACGTCTCAGGACGAATTAAAAAAAATTTACAATTAGATTCAGATTTTAAAGTAAGTTATTTTCTTATTAAATCAATTTTTCAAATTTAAAGTGACTTTTTATATATAATAAATGTTTTATTCTCAAATCCGCCTTGAAGTGGGTAAAATGCCGCCAAGAATGTGATAACAATTCACATGTGCTCGAAAAGATCTGCTAATTTTCTAGTTTTTATCCAAGAGTTAATTCATGGAAAAATCGGAAGTCAAAAGTAAATGATACTTCTGATTTCAATAGAAGTATTAAAATCATACATTCACGTGTATCAAATTAAGCAAACATAAAAGAGTAGGTATATATATTTTGCAGCATAAATGTAGAACGGTGAACTATTGCTTTTGCCTGGTACAGGTGTCACAGATTTACTCCGTATTGTCTTAATTACTATTGAACTGCACTGCATTGTAGATCCAGGTGCCATAGCGGTAGCAGGTAATTAATTGCGCGAACAACATTCGGAAGATTGAATTCGGCGCGAAAATTGCGCGCTTCTCGGAGTGCAGTTTAACGCAGATTTTTAGATAATGAAGACATTTCTTACAGATAGTATATTCACACGTTTGTAATTCTCGCGCCTAATATATATAATTATAAAAATGCCACTATAACACGAAACTTTCTAGTCGACAATATGTAATATGTCTATATTTAATTGTTTTCTTCAAGCTCTTGTCCGAATTGTTCAGTCAGAAAGACAGTTTAAAAATTTCTGCTTGATTCGTTTGAGCTTCAGTGTAATTATCGAGTACGGCAGGTCGTAAAATATACTACGACTTTGTTATCAAAATATGAATGTGTATCGAAAAACTTATATAATTTTTTGGAATTTTTTATATATCACCTACAGACCCTTCGTAGTAATACTTCATTGCACGGTTCGTAATTAGCCTCTTCAATGACACCTCGTTGAGCGTTTTAATACATTAGGCCTCCACTTCGTTTCAAAGCCGTAGTAATTTCTAGAAGCATGTTTCGGGTTCTATTTAAATTAAATTCGATTAAATTTAAATTGTTATTCAACTTGTCAACGATGAACTGATAAAGAGCACACTCTGCTCTCATTGTAAGTTGCACGTTCTCGAAGCACGACTATACATATAAGTAATTCAGCTGAATTAATAGTGCAATTTGAACATTCGATAAATTGGTCCATCTAAAATTCTTTGACGACTGTTATTTAGACGTTAATAATTTTATTTGACAAAATTACCGAACACTGTCATTTATCAGTTAGAATCGCGTACTTATTATTAGTAAATAAAATTGGCATCATGAATAAAAAGAGCGTAGAAACACTTATAAAACTTTTGTAACAAAGTTGGAGTTACATAGTTTGGCAAATGAGAGCAGTGATCAGTGTATTTTTTTACCGTAATTTTGTCAAACCTTTGTTATATATATATATTTAATCCAAGTTTAACAAACATTCAGTCACACACTTGAGGATTGCTCAGATTTCATTCACTTACGGAAAGAAACAGTTCACAAATAATAGGAATAAAAAAAACTTTGAAATAAACACTTCCTGTACATGTTCTAAAAGGCATTTCAAAGGTGTTGACTTAATCCCTAACGATTTTGTGTTTTTTTTTCATTGGCTATGCAAACGTAAACTGGTCGATAAAGAATCAACGGCGCTTGAGTTGTGAAATGATCGCTGCCATCGTATACTTGACCTAAAAGAAACTCTGGACCGATGTAATTGCCACCTTCCACGTTTTCCATAGCGATTTCTGAAGAATAAAAAAATGAGCTTTTGACGTTAAGAACCGAAACATATATATTACGCTGTTATAAAAAATTTTTTTGTTTTGTTTTTCAGTGTTAAATTATTTTTTAACTACTTCGAAATTCGTTATTATTTTCAAACTGATATAAATAATTAATAAATGAAATGGATGTAGATCAAAAGAATTGCAAATGAAATTTCGCATTGATTAACTTTGTACGAGTTACATTCGTCCTATATTCGTGAGAATCTATAAACGGAACATTAATAGGACACTTCATATTAACAATTAGATTCTTAGAAAGTAGATAAATGTGACCCAGATTCAACGAGTTCGGAGATAGATCGGCGATGATGTGCGAATTAAAAAAAAATAAATAAATAAACTAATGATTTTTTAATGAAGTGACTTGAAAAATAAGACAAAAATGACTAAAACTCAAAATAATCTTACCATATTTAATTTGCGGCTGCTGCGTGAGATTTGGTATTCGAAAAGGAACAGTTGCGACAGTAATAGGAAAGTGCATTTGCATGTCCTCGCCCGACTTTTCCAACTGAACGCTCACCTGCATACAAGTCGATAATTAAATTATTTGTCCCGATGACAATTAGCAAAATCGTTGCGGTACCTTTAGAACATAGTAAATTTGTATCAAACGGCAAACACCGACTAAAGTTGGTGGGCAAACCGGAAGGATCATCTTCTTTGACGAGTCCCACTTAATTGCAGTCCCGGGTGGAACTGGCTCTCCTTTGTACTCCATCACAACTTTCTGAACTTCCCGATTTGTGCCGAGAACACCTCGGTCGATGAAGAATTCGACGTACTGGGAATAATTAATTTACCGCTAGAAGTTTCAGTTCTGAACAACACCTAAACTGACGCACTTTCATTCTAAATAAAAGCAAAGTTTCTTGACTTCCTTTATTTTTTTTTTTATTATTATTATTTTTGTAATTTTGAAAATATATTTTGTGAAATATTCTTTGAATTTTGAAATTATTTTCAGTTATTGAAAGAAAAACATTCTAAAAAAAATAGTAGTTTATTTAAAATGAAAATGCCTTCTACTATGTTTTTACAAAATTTGAATGTAAGTACTTGAGTTAATTTAATGTGCAGCCATGCTTTTTCTACTCCTTTGTTATCAATAGATGCTCTTAGCTTTATACTCTCCCCACATACGTATGCACTTCTTTCTAATTGAGCACTTAACTCAACTGGATTTCTTCGACAACAAAAACAGCAGGATGTTCTGACTTCAGTTCCTACCATTGGTTTCTATGGTAAGAATATACAATATTTTTAATAAAAAATTAAATTGTTTCATAATTTTTATTTACTTTTGACAGTCTTTTATACAAGCTAAAATGATTACCAAATACTGTTCATCCATACAGTCTATATGAGGACCAATCAGAGTGAAATACTTTAATCCTTGTGGAGGACTTGCATAAGGCCTATCAACTGTTGCTTTAACATAGTAACGTATGTAACCAGTGCGAGACTCAAAACTACAAGGTAAAGCACTCTCTGGCAAATTAAATGTAAATGGAAATTGATGTTTTCCTCTTGGCAAAATTGGAATAGGTCCTTCAGATGAATCTAAAATATATTGTATATTTAGCATTTAAATGGAAATGTAAAATAAACCTTCGAAGCATTTTGTTGCTTTAATTACCATGACCCCAAACTACTATGCGTTCGTCAACAAAATATTGATCATCCTTCACATTTCTTCTATCGCCACTAACTAAAATTTTCCATTCAGCGTGAGCTTGACCACGCAATGACAACCTCATAGCTACAGAATTTAAATATGAGAAATCTTAAATTGTTTTTTTTAAATCTTCTTATTAAAACCTTAATTTATATAAATAAAAAATAAATGTAAATAAGGAGAGGTACTATGAAATAATTAAGACATTTAAATTAAAATTTAAAATTGGAATTTATTTATAACTTAAATAAAAATTACAACAATTCCTTAATACTTCATGCTAATAAGTAAAATCATGCGAATAGTTATAAAATTTTGATAAATATATAATAATTAAGCTTGAAAAAAATTGTCAAAATTTAATTTTACATTTAAACATGCTTCACATATAAATTACATAAATTTTAATGAAATAAAATAAGTAAATTAAAACTAACAAAATAATTCTATGTATATTGTAACATATTATATTTAAAAATTACGTACATCTTAACTTGAAGTTTTCAGTTGTATGTAACATTACATGACCACGAATAGTTTCACCTGCATAATAAAAGTCTTTCTCAAGCTTGATATCAAATTCACTAATGTTATCCATCGTTTAAAATACAAATGCTTTTACAAAGAAGTTTTTTAGATCAAAACTGTATACATATACATGTATTTGAATATATTTTGGAGTAATTCGTAAAAAAAGTATCTGGAAGACAGCTTCTGCAATGCCTCTAAGTCAACTCTCTAAAATAACTTAACAAATTCGTCAATTCTTGCCTAAAAAGTGCACTTAAAAACTCATCAACAACAGAGTTGCGAAGTAAACGCAACAAAGTGTCTATATAGATCGAGCAGAGTCGAGTAGGATAGATAGATTATAAAAAGCTAGAGACAGAAACAGTGAATCGCAAAGATTTTTAGAGTCACATTTAACTTGAGCGCGGATTACCCATTTTACCCTATTTTTTATTTCCCCTTTCTCGGCTAAAGAATCTTCAAGAACATTTCGCACAAATCGGAGCACTTTATCAAACCACTTTTCTCGCTGACGCGATTTCGCGAAACTCGCATTTTTTTCAAGCCCGTTTTTGTCGACGTTGTTACCGAGTACTTTTCAAAGTATTGAGCTCGGCTGCATTGTTGCTCCGCGAATTGACGCGCATCTGACACAATTGGCACGGATTGTTCTTTTTGCTTACTTGAGCTATGCACCAGCAACACCGCCACTTCACGATTGTCAATACCAGCATGAGGGAGGGAGCTTTGCTCGGAGCAACGCTTTGCGGCGAATTTTATAACTGCGCTTGTCGCGCGCGATTCGTTTTTTATTCGTAGAAAAAGTTTTCCAGCTCGACAGTGGTTATGACAGTGAATTATAAGTTAAAATTAAAAAGGTAACGTAATTTTAACATTTTTTTACAAAAAATAATAATTTAATTTTGTGGTAAAAAAAGAAAAGCGCGATACTGATGAAAATAACCTTATTTCGCAACTGGAATAACAGCCATAACAAACGCTTTCGTGCGAACAGCTTGTAAAGTAAATACTGAAATATACCAGCAGCAGCACGTGTTCACATTCTCTCCTGGCGAGGATGATTATTTACATTCTCGCGGAAGGAAAAATGAAGTTGAATTAAGTTGGAACCACCAAAAGGAGAACCTTAAAATGGAAACTAATGTTGTACCGACTTTGAATATTGATATTCAACAAAAATCGTCGAAGCTCGGGTATGCTCTTGTCGCTGCCACAGGTACATATTTCTTTGTAAATATTGAAAAAAAAAATAAAATAAAAAATTGATTTTATCTGAAGCATCTTACTGATTTATATGAATTATATAAATTTAATTTTATAAGATAATTTGTTTACATTCCTGCTAATATAATGCTGATAAAGTATTTACAAAATTTTTAATTATTCATTCGTTATTTTAGGAGGCATTGGAGTAGCAATCACTGTTATATGTATTCCATTTGTTAGTCCAGCTTTTCGAAGAATATGTTTACCGTATGTTCCTGCAACAACAGAACAAGTCACAAATATTTTACAAGCTCTAAAGGGCCGAACAGGATCACTTATTGATTTAGGAAGTGGAGATGGACGTATTGTATGAGTTTATTTTGTATAAATATTTGATTAATAAGCAAAATTATGAGAACCAAGAAAAATTACTTACATTTTTTAATAATAATAATAATATTTTTATTATTTTAAAGGTAGTAGCTGCGGCAAAAGCTGGATTTCAAGCAGATGGTGTAGAGCTTAACCCATGGCTTGTGCGTTATTCAAAAATTTCTGCATTAATGAATAAAGTGTCATTAAAAACATCGTTTTTTAGAAAAGATTTATGGAAATTTAATTTAGGAAAATATAATAATGTAGTTATTTTTGGAGTTGAAGAAATGGTAATCTATAAATTTGTAAATTTTTAATTTATAAATCTAATATTCATTTTAAAACAAATTTATTTTTTTTTATAGATGGATGAACTTAAGCAGAAATTGAAATCAGAATTAAAACCAAATAGTTCAGTTATAGTCTGTAGATTTCCAATTCCAAATTGTAAACCAATTATGACAATTGGTGAAGGTTTGGATACAGTTTGGGTATATGAAACACCTTTAAAGGATGAGTGAAATAATCTTTTACACAAAATTTATTTAAAAAATAGAACTTTTACATTTTTAATTTAATTATAGATAAATTTAAATATATTTATATATATAATAAATTAATATTATTATATACATGTTATATCAATTAAAAATTTTACTATTAAAAAAACATATTTCAATAAATAATACTTGCATAAAAAAAATACAATTTCTATTTATTCCTATTTAAGTATGGCAGTAAATAGAAGAATCACTTTTTTATGAGATTAGCAGAAAGTAACTGCTGCCATTCATGAATTAATAAAATTCTTGAACAACTTAACTACAACTATTGCTTAAAGTGATCAATTTCATAGAACAAAGTCTACATCTTGCTAAATCTTGCTAAATCACATCAACTTAAAAACTAATGACTTAATTCATTGAGATTACATAATACTAAAACTAACATTAAAAATTACTCAACAGCCTCTTTTATCAAAGCCGAGCACCCGACTCAGCTTGCTTTTACGAAAAATTGACTTATGAGATTCAGCACGCCAATAATCGGTACGCAAGTGTGGCAAAACACTTTGCAAACAGTCATGGTCCCTTGTCTATGGGAGACGGTCAAGTGTAGCAGACTGGGTAGCGTGAATACGTAGACTAAACCACTGATAGCGCCTGTATATCTGATAATTGTACCTACGTGTGGTAGAAATATAGCAAAAAGTACGCAGATGGTTACAATGACGAGATTTATGAATAAGATGATGCTTCGGCGGCACTCTGCCTTATTAAAGATTGAAGATAACAGCTGAATTCTTAGCATGTAAGCTAAGAGAGGATAGACAGTGAACAGTTGGAACAGCAAGACGACTCGAGCCCCCACTGTGAGTCCGTCGTTCTTTTGGAAATTATTCAACAAGTTCTAAAAAAAAAATAAAAGTTTATCACCCTGATGTACAACCAAAAGCAGCTCAACGAAGAAAATAAACTAACTTTCTAATTTTAACAATTTTGAAGTCATAATATAACATAATATATAAGTCTGATCGGTTCAATGAAGGAATATAAAATTAAAGATTTGTTAAAAATCTTTCTGACAATCTTAGAAATTAGATTGATTTAAATAAAAATTCTAAACTCACGTCTTCGATGCAGCCTTTTGCTAATGGAAAACATACATAAAAGACAATGCCGACGATAATGTACGTAATAGTGACGAGGATGTAAGCAATCGTCAAATCTCGACCCTGTAAAAGATAATTATTGTAGTGTTCGCTCAATTTACGACAGCTCTTGAATTATCTCGGCACTTACGTTCTTTTTCTGATTACGATTGCTTTGCATAATCGTTATTATGATGTTGTGAATGAAGAAGGACAGTGAAAGCATTCCAGATAAAGCCGGAAAAGTCGGACGAAGAATCCAGCTGTCTTCCCAGGCAGTTTTATCCATGTTGATCCCCCATGAAGCTGATTTTATAACTACGAATACTACTAGGTACACGATTGAAACAGTTCCTGCAAATTCATGTGTTAATTTAATACAATTTTTCCTTCGACGTACCCATTATTTTAGGAAGATTTTCTTTCGGGACGTTTTGCGCAGCTTACCGAGAGAATTGAACTTTGTGAAAAAGGTGGTTGTGTTGAAGTTGAGGACTGGAAATACCAGTAGAGCCAAAAACAGCGGAACCGTTCGATACAAATCCCATACGGGTCCTAAGCTATCGTAAGAATTCTCAAAACTAATTGATCCATTCAAATTATCATCCTTCGGACAAAGAACTATAAAGGAACAAAATCATTCTGCATTATTCTGCGAGTTTACCCTCGTACAAGTGATAAATTTTTAATGTTGTTCTACTCACTGTCGCCGTCGGATTTGTTGAAAGTCGGCGGTATTACGGGAATATCCGCAACGAAATCTTCAAGAGAAAATTGTTATCAATCGCTATTTCATTGTTAACGGAAATGAAAACGTTTAAATAATCTTACCGTAAAGAAAGATCGCCGAATTATACAAGAAGTTAGACATCAAGACCCAGTAGGCTATATTGGCGCCCATCAGCACGCTGATGCTAAAAATTTTCGCCATGTGCTCAGCCCAGGAGCCGAGGAAGACGCGACTGAGATCCATCACTTCGATTCTTTCACCTCCACCTGGAATCGCAATTATCAATTTTTGCCGAGTTTAACGAGTTTATATAAGTTTACAAAAAGTCACCTTACCGTGGTATTTGTGAACCTGCAGCAGCTTGTAAGCCGTGAACAAACACAGAGCACTCATAGCAAGTATGAGAAGTATGGCGGGGATGAAACCGGCCATGTAGATTCCCCAAGGCATCGTTAACATGGAGGAACCCAAGATCGTGTTCCAAACGGAAAAACTGAAATCAAGGTTTTAGTTTCCTTTGTAAAATATAAACAGTTTCGAATGTTAACCTTGAACCTAGAATTTTCTTAAGTAACTTAAAACATTTATTTTTTCTTTAAAAAAAATTCCTCAACATTCGATAATTTTATCGCGCACGTATAGAGACTTAACACAGCAATCGTACAAAGGTCTACTGTCCTAATCCCCATCATCAAGTCGGTAAACAAAATTCCAATTTTGCGCAAAGACAAAAAAAAAATAATCGACCAAGCCACAGTCAACATTGCTCTCTACCCTTGCTCAAACTCGATAAACCTCCTCTGTGCGTCAGCAAAGCTTTCGGCTGACGTTCGCGCCGCGCAATAATCCAAGACATCGAAGAGCTACAGAATTTTCTCCGCATGTATACTCACATCGTGACCAGGGAGCTCTGCTTCGGCTTCGCGTCCAGCGTCGCGTCGTCGGCGTTCGTCTGAATCGGCAGCGACTTGGTGAAGAATTCCTCGAGGAAGCTCTTTTCCATTCGATTGTTACCGACGAAGGCATCGTCCTCCAATAGCTGTTTTGACATAAAGGCATACTGTTAAGTTTCTCTCTTTTTTTTTTGCGGCAAGCATGAATACGGCTTGCATAAAGGCTGATATGTAAAGTCGTTGCATAATTCGGACTGTAAATAAACATTTTTATTGATTTGCTTTGTTCGCCGCAGACGATAGGAAATTATCGAAAATGGCTCTGTTTTGGTACGAGGAACTATGTTGAGGCGGTTTTATCTTTTGCTGCTAGTTCGGATTTAGCTGTTATGTGGGTCATTAATTAGGTATCTGAAGCTTTCTTCTCCAGTTTCAGAAAATCATTTAAATATTGATAAAAGCAACGAATTACTAATGATTCGGAGCTTTCGGAAATTCTTGAAAAATTACGCGCCGATAAGGGTCAATCGGGAAGAGATAATCTACACTTAATATAACCCATTTACGCAGTTTTTTTTCCTCTCGGCTTGCGAAACTTTTTATAAAAATATACAAAAATTATAATTAAAATTTCGTATCTGCGACGTTTTCGCGCAAAGCTCGCTAATAACGGCGTTAATAACAAATGAGAGAAAAATTTAGTAAAAATTACCATACTCCACCACAGATTGTCAAGACCAAAAAAAATATTCTACTTTATAGGAAAATTTACCAAACAGTAAAGTAAAATTTCTCACAAAGTATAGTAATTTTTTGAGTTTTGACAGTCTGTGGTGGCTTTACAAGACGGTATGGTAATTTTTACAAGATCATTTGCCTCTCTCAGTGATATCAGAATTATTAACTCGAAATCCCCCGCGGATAATCCCAGCAATCCAGGTAAAACATTAACATTAGCCTTCCTTACCAAGTCGGCTTCGCGTATCTCGTAGCACTTGTCGCGCTCGAGATCCCCGGGCAGCGACGGCGCACCCGGCGACGATGGAATCCGATCGTTCATCAGCGGCGGCAGTCGCTTCGGCGGCAGGCCGCTAATCGAGTTGTAATTGCTGACTGCACCGTTCAAGCTGTTGATCCTGCAAGTATTAAAAAAAAAAAAAACACTGACGATCGGTCCGACGTCTGCCCCCGCTTGTATAAAACGTCGCGAAACGAACCTGCACGAGCTGCCCGCTGGACTGGACTCCAAGTCGCTGGTCTCCGAGTCCCGGAACTGGATGACGGGGTGCTCCTGGCTGGTGTGCGAGCATCCGGACGAGAGTAGGGGCGCGCTCTCGGAGCCGCTGTCGCGCTGCTGCTGCTGTTGCTGCTGCTGCTGGTGGTGGAAGGGCTTCCTGAAGAAGGGGTTCACGCCGGCGAGCCTCTTCTTCCTCGGGTGCTGTCGGTCCATGTTTCGCTGTAGCTTTCTCTGTCTCTGGTCTCTGGGGGGGAGATGCGCGCCGGCCGGCCGCGACTGGTGCAATAGCTGCCGGAGCGGCGCTCAGCCGGCTGGTATAGAGCCGCCGGTGATAAGCGCCGGCGGCCGATGCATCTCTTTCTCTCCCGCGGGGGAGAGTCCTTGTTTGCGGAGCCGCGGAGGCCAGTCAACTTTGCGGACTATCGCGCGGCGATGCTGCGCGGCCGCCGGTTCACCGGCGAATGATGCGAGGATCCATCCTTGATCCCTGCTCAACGTTCCCCCCATCCACCCTCCCTTCCTCCTCGAAATTCCGCCGCGCAACTGGTCACGGAAGGAGAGTCGAGCTTTTCGAAATCGCCGATAAGATTTCCATCGCGCGGAAACTCGGCTTTTCAGGCTGTAACGAGACACCGCCGCGGTCTGGAGGATCCTCTTGAGTTGCGTAATTCGAAGACGCTGCAGCCAAAAATGGGTGGGTTGCGTAACGATGCGAGCGAGATATATGGAATGAAAGAATATTTTATGGCGTCCTTTCGATCTGTGCGCAAATTACTGCGTCAGGCGACAAAGTCGTTATAGTGTAATCGCGGTTTATTACATTATTGGCTCATTAATCGATAAAAACTTTCCGAAATTGCATTGGGGACGTTGAGCGATTGGTAAATTTAGCTCTTTATTTATTGCAACGTTTACTTGTATTTAAGAGAAAACACTGGTTTACTTATCAAAATAAAAACCACTGTACTAATTTATTACAATTAAACAGAATGTCATTAGTCACACGCCTTTTTGCTACTTAAAATTGGTAGGTAATATATTTAGAAAATTTTTTTTCAACACATTTATACCTTATATCGAATAAATAAATGACATCGCCGCTTACGATAACCGCCTATATACTTTTGGAACTAATCCGGAAGAAGATTTCGGAAAAGACCGCAAGTACAATCGGTTAATCAGCTCTCGAGCTGCATTTTGCACGATGATAAATTTCCCTTGAATCTAAAAATATCCGAAAAGATTAAGAGCTTTTACGTGTATCTTATTTTTTCGTACGAAAATATTTTTAAATGCCGTAAAAATGTGTATCACAAAACGCATTAGCCTTCGGCAGCGGTGTTTATTGTTCGAGCAGAACTGATATACCATTTATAAATCTTTATGAAAACCGTCAAAGGTTAGAAGTAAACATTATTGTTAAAACTATGCTCGCATCACTGGGGCGAGGGAACGAGAAAACATTTTCCCCAATCTGTAAAGTTGACAATGTCAAAGTATGATCGCGCAAACGCAAAAGTTTCATCATTCCATGAAAGCCGAACAAATATAACTGAAATTTTTAATGATAAAAGGATGATGAAATAAAATAGACTTTATTTTCAGAAACATAAATAGATTGAATAAATAGATTGTTAACTAATTTATCCTTCCCTTTGAAGCAAATCTAGGAATTACAGAACTCGGAGTGTTCTACTCATCAATTCTGGCAGCACAAAGTTTGCTATTCTGAAGAAATTTTGCGCTTTGCGTTACTTTTGGTCAAAGAATGAGTGATCCACACAACTTATTGTTTTACTGCAGTTTGAATTTTAATTTGGCTACATTTTCAAACTGAAATTTAGTAAAAATACGACGCAAAAGGGATTAAGTGATTTATATGAACCCGTGAAGTCATGTTAATACTGGAGTAATATTTCATCATTTGAAAGATGAAATTTATTTTAAGATTGCATGCTATATAGAATTATCTGTTATTATGCTAGCCTAAAGAGGAGCATCGATAAAAGTTTTTTTAATAAAAAATCTAAATGGTGTTCCTGTAATTAGAGGGAAAATTTTGCATTTTCATTCAGACACTTAAAGTACATGAATTTGACCTTCGCGAAAAAAGACACTTTAGTACTTGTAAAAATTCTCAACTGGAACTATATAAATTTTACTGACTATATCCAAGTGCGCTCACCAATTTGGCTGTCATATAAATTTGTCAAAAATTTAAAATTCCCATAATTTATTAAAAATTGTAAGTTGTTACGTAAATTCTTATTTAGAAGAACTCGCATAATACGTTCTTTATACGAGCGAAAAAGTTCCAATTTTTTATGTTCATTCTTGCAAGAACTTACGTACAACTTACATAACAATCTTTTGTATTGCTTTCACTGCGGGACAGGAACCACACTTTTATTGTTCTGATGATAATGGGAAAGAAAACTTTTTATTATTCAGTGAAAATGTTTCTTCGACAAAGTCGCTCGTCACTAAACCGCGATATATCACAGTAATAAATGCTCGTACTTAACTTCGCTCATTAATGGTGCGATTGAAGTTGTATCAGGAAATTATACAAGAAAGTCACACTATCACTCACGATAATTAAGTGTGATGCAAACTATTAATAGGCAGTTTACAAATGTGTTTTAATGTTTTGGATGACTGACGAGCGGTTGCTTTTAAAATCATTGCAAAATTTTGAATTTTTCAGTGCTTCGAATTGCATCGGGATGAAATTAACCGCGAAACCGCCGGCAGACGTATATCGAGTGAATGATGAACGCGGAAATGTGCGCTCTCTTTTGGTGGATCGCGTTGCTTTTCGTTGTGCTCGATATAAATTCAAATTTTTGCAAGGAAATCTTCTTGTGGGATAAAACTTAGAACTTTTCTCAATTACTATTATTAGCAAGAATTTCTCAGCATTTGAACAAATATATAAAAATTTAATTCTTTCTATGAGCAGCACTATTTTTATCTTCGAAAGCTGTTCTGGCTTAAAGTAGTTCACGTGTAGAAAACGCTCAGTGATACGAGCATTAGACAAAAGTGACCTATTTCTCCAATTCTTGACCTATACTTTCTTATCATTTAGAATTTCGTATATAAAAGCTCAAGGAAAATCGCTTAATTCATTCCTCTAGCAGACGTTGGATTTTTGCTTTATCTTCGGCATTATTTTATCCGCCTCCTTTTTCACGACGTTGCGTGACCATAAACGTCCTTGAATAGTCAGAATTACGCACACTGCGCGTGTCTTAATCTGAACTAATTTCGGCGGCTTCCACAGCCGCGAGCATCACAAGTCCCCTTCGCCGTTCAAATGTATATTAATAGCCCGATAATTAGTCCATCTTTATTAAATTCCCTCGTGAATTTTCCCCCGATTAAATCGTCGTATATACATCAATTTATTGTCTCGAACTCGATTAAACCCGATTCTCTCGAGCTACGTATAATCTTTAGATTTTAATTACAGAAAATTATTTAACAATGACTCAATCGTGGCACCACATTCGAATACGATTACTCGGTACATTGATATCGCGACCGAAGAAAAGAACGCAAAATTTCCGGATTCTCGATCTCCCGCGCGTAATGCGAGAGCTTTTTTTTTTTATGCTGCTTATACGATCTTGCGTCAATCGACTGATGACACTGCGCATATTAGTTACTTTTTCCTGCTTTTCATCTTTATCTTCCTTTCTCTTTCTATTTCCAAACGCGGAGAGTTGTGAAGCTTTTTTGTTCAGCTTTAGGCGACAGATTATACGGCATGATTCCGATAACGTTGTTCTATTTCGCGTCTATACTTTTCGAGAAAAATCTTTCGTTCTATATAATATATATTCTTAATAAATTATCGAAGTTACATGTACGCTGGAGATTAAGTTTTGTTTATAACCATTTTTATTAGCCGATTCTGCAATTAATAATGAGGAAGCGGAGAAAGTTATTGGAAATTCGAATGGCCTATAAATCTGTTTGGCAATATATCGACTGATAGGTTTTAATCGTAATGACCGATAATCGCTATTTTCCTAATTTTATTACCACCACGTTTGCAATTTCGCTTGCAGCGTCGCGATTCGCGTAGAAAAAAAAAACTATAAATTAATTTGAAAATCGAATTTTTCGAAAGCATTTTTCGTAACTGCCAAATTAAAACTAATCCTTCAATGCAAATACCGTTAAAAAGACACTTATACTCCTATATACGAATTCTCCCCATAATCGCCTCGACCACCGAGCCAGCCTTTAAAATCGCGCGCACATATTTTTTTCCGCAAAAAAGTCAAAGTACAGTCTCGATGACGCTACATTCGCCCAGATTAACTCATCCCGTTTCCCAGGCCGCTTATCGTCAGGCAATTTCTCTCCCCGAGCTTTGCGCGAGTCGCGATCCGCGCCGATGCCATGTACGAATGGAAAGCAATTCACACCCGATAAGGGGGTAGAACGCAGAGCGATTATGCTCCCCGCGATCAATCACGGCCGACGCGACCTTGCGCGATTTCTCGGGAAAGCGCGCGGCGCGGCCCGCCGATCATTGTTGCCGGGAGCTGCCCCCGTCCGCGGCGACGGCGCCCGATAATTCGAAAGAGCGCGAGCACTTACGAGAGGAGCTAACCGATGTGCTCTCCGAGGCCTCGAGGGGGGAGAGCGCGAGCTTTTTTATTGTATTCGCGTTGCGCGAGGATCAGCGCGAGGATTTTTTTTTTTTCCAATTTTGCGATGGCTCGAATGAATAGGGAAGAGTGTACCTGTAGCTTTTAATATGTTAAATATGGCAAAAAAGACATTATCGAATGGAAAATTATAAATAATACAGTACAGCGTGCCTAAGCAATTTGCTTTTGATGTGTTATATAATCTACACTGAGAGAAAACAATAAAAGAACGAGTAAAAATTAATTATTTTTTATTGTTATTTCAGATATAAGAAGAAAAAAAGAAAAACTACAATTTTCGATTTTAATATTTACTATTCGTATATAAGTAAATATTATTATTTTTCTTCATACAACTAGTAATTTTTACTCCTTTATGTCTCTCACAAGGAAAGCCCGCGACCTTTGGATCACGAATTTTCGGGGTATGTTTTTTAAAGTTAAAATATGAAAAGAAGCCACGTCCGTTCCGTCCCATGTTCGATTTTTTCAGTTATAAGCTCTTTTAGCGAAAATCTAACAAAAATCGATTATTTTTTTAATCGCTTATAACTTTGCAGCAACTAACTATAACGTATGTTAACTACCAGCAATCAAAAGATGAGATCAAATCCTATCGATTAAAAAAAATTTCATCAGAAAATCTTTATTTGTTCAACAGTTACAGCCAAATAAAGTTTTACAATAAAATAAGCTAATATTTCGTCAATACGTTTTCGTCGATTTTTTAATGCTATTTTAATGGTCATTTTTTGTTTTGCTATAACTTTTGAACAAATGAAGATTTTTTTGATGTAATTTTTTTTAATCAGTAGGATTTGATCTGATTTTTTGATTGTTGGTAGTTAAAATAGGTTATAGTTAGCTGCTGCAAAGTTATAAGCGATTAAACAAAAGTAAATGTTCGTTAGATTTTCGCTAAAAGAGCTTATAATTTTGAAAAAATCGAGCATGGGACGGAACGGACATGGCTTCTTTCATATTTTAATATTAAATACATTACAAATTACAAGAAAATCCGTGATCGAAAGGTCGCGGACTCTCCTTGTCAGTGTATATGCGGTAAATTGAAACTACTTTGCGCACTTGTTGCATATTGTGTGCCATTACATTGCCGAGGAAGTTCCAGCATATAAAGCTAAAAATAACATCGAAATCCCGTTTATCGAAGATCATTCCACGTATTTTTATAAATTTTTCAAACTTTCACGAACCGCGTTAAAAATGAAACTTCGAAAGATTTCGTCCGAAGTCTTTCGCAGACGTGCGAAGTTCGTTTTTAATCGTCGCGGAGCTCATGGACACAACGAAAATAAAATACCGGCCTTCGAATCGAAGTGTAGACCTGCAGTAAATCTTGCTTACGCTCGTTCCCGCTCGTTCCGTTGCCTTAAAAATGCTCCTCTTTTGAGAAAAAGATTGCGTTACGTAACGCGTAATAAGAAGACGTCGTATTGAATTTATTCGCCATTGTCAGCGAGGCGCTGCAGATATGCCAGTGATTTGACTTTTTAACTTTTTATTTAATTAGGTAACAAAATGCATAATATAGCCGATAGTAACATTCCGGATAGTTTAATAGTTAGTAGATGTTTGCGTAACGCGATATCGAGAAAGAAATGCAAAGCGAAAGCTATCGAATTTATTGTTCCTTAGTATTATCATAAGTTTAACATTTACCCCAAATTTTATATAAGTTTTACAAATAAGGGAAAAAGCAATACGTATTGTATCAATATTTTGTAATTAAGTTTTCAATGAATAATTTTTTCTCTACATTTAAAAAGATATGACACAAAGCAACAGATCTAATTTCACCAGAAAACAAATTTCGAAGTAAGAATTATAAGGAATTTTCCCTTAAGTACGGAAAAATTATTTCATATAAAAACTAACGCACACAAATGCTGCAGCTCATTTGAACCTCACATTATATGGTGCGAGAAACTGATCCGCGATCCGCGATCCGCGATTTATATATATATATATATATATATATATATATATTTGAATACGTAGATCGCACGTCTATTCAAATCCATTGAAATAAATGTTTACAGCTAAAAGATATATTATGATTACTGGGTTAAAAAATGCGTGGGCTAAAATTGCCCCGCACAAGAAATTTCACGTGATACCTCAAAGATGCGCCTCTTAAATTTTCTTTTATGTACCTTATAGACAATATGAAATATAAATAGCTGGGAATACTACATTTCGAGCAGGGATTTAAAGATATGCATTTATTTTCGATTAGTGCTTATAATATATACTTTCTAAATTTACGAGCCACTAGACCTAAAGTCTTTTCAAAGTAATAAGTACTCAAGGCGCTGTTATTTTCCACTACAAATCAAGAATTGTCGAGTTGAAAGCAAGACGTGAAACTAAAAACGTCTCTGATCTTCACAAAGTAGCAGATTTCGTCGAAGCAGTTATTTACGGTTTTGAAGTAGAAAATGCATTAGATATATTGCTACGTGTAGACGATTTCTTACTGAATTAAGTGCTTGAAGTGCAAGAGACTTATTTATTGAATTAAGTGCTTGAAGTGCAAGAGACTTATTTATTGAATTAAGTGTTTGAGGTAAAACGCATAAGGTGATCATCTGTCGAGAGCAATTGGTCGTTTAGCAGGAAAAGATGGAAAAACAGCATTGAAAATGTTACTGAAGGAAGAATAAGAACAGCAAATACAAAAGTTCACATACTTGGATTTTACGAAAATATACAATTAGCCAGACAATCTATTTAAAATTTGATTCTTCGATATCCATCTTCCAAAGTTCATGGCCAATTAAGAAATTCGTAGAATGGCCTTATTATTAGAATAAGTTGTACGTTTATTAAGTATTTTGTATTAAGATTAAATAAAATGTATGATTAGTGATTAAAAAAAATTTGTAATATGCGAACATTTTTAAGATAAGATGTGTATTTTCATTTGTACTTTCATTTCACAACGTAAATAATTTTATATATAAATGCTGATGTATTCAACGTGAGATTCCCGCGTTGCCTAAATTATATAAATAATTCCTATACATCTAATAAAAAACTTAAAATCAATTAAATGAAATGTTAAAATATTATAAAAATTATTAAGGGGCAATACAAATAAAACGCCTATTTTTCATGAATTTTTTCAAAAACTAATAAATATTTAAAATACAACAGAAAAATCCCAAACTTATAATCTGGATTTAAATTAAAAAAAAAAAAAAAAAAAAAAAACCGAATTGCACAAAATGCAATTTTGAAAGAAAGACAAATTTTTTATTTTAAACTATAAAAAAAGCTATTTATTAAAAAATTTTATGTCAATTTAAGTTAATTGATGCAAAGAAGAGAAGTGATCTGTATACATTTTCAGGCGCGCGAAATTTTGCATTACAAGGCAAATGCCTTACATTTTTTTAAATAAACTGCTACGAGCTAAACCCCATTTAACATTACAATTTTTTTTTCAATTCTATGAAACATTCTCCGCAGCAAGTTAAAAAAAAAAAAGAAAATATTATTGATTGTTTTAAATTTGAACTTTTATTCCCTGGTTTCAGTACATAAATAGGTTATAGTCTTCAATTGTGTACCAATAAGTGTTTAAAGAATTTGTTTTTAAATGAAAAACTTATTTAAAATGCCATTTTGAATATTAAATAATCAATATTTGTTTTAAGTTAGTGCGCAGATGCACTATTTTTATATTTATCTGCATTCTGCCGATTCTGCCCTGCCTTATAGTTAACTTAGTTTCAACAATGTTCGTCCAGGTGGCTCTGGAATACTTGCAGATTTTCACATATGTTTCTGTTACACCACCCCTTTCGCCACACTTTTACCTATATAGTGGCTATAGTTGATCGCAAAAAGAAAACAATAGAGATGTTCTCATCCTAATAACTAAAAATAATAAAACGTTGGTATTGCTATCATATAATGTAAAGGAGTGAGAAAATAATGGTATTATTGATTTTGCGCAATATTTTTGCGAAAAATTGGACTCTTCCGTAGACCCTTTTGTTAAAAAGATCTGTACAAAACCATATTACGGTAAATAAAAATACTTGCGATTAGAAAAGATGGAAGACGAGGTAAACGTTGCAAGTGACAACGATTCCGAATCAACTGATTCAAATGAGATGCAGCATTTAGGTGCGTTGGTTTTTATTTCAAATGATTTTTCCAACTAACGGAAAAATTTCCTTATAATTCTTACCCCAAAATTTCTATCTGATAAAATTAGATATGTTGCTTTGTGTCATCTTCTTAAATATAAAAAAAAATTATTCATTTAAAACTTAATTACAATATTAATATCCATTTTATTGTGTCGGTTTGTTTAATAAACAAATTGCAGAGGTTGGAGTAGAAAGCATTATAGCAAGAAGTGATGATGAAAATGCAGGTCCTAGTAATGATATAATTATATTTGAAAATAATGAAAACAATGAAAACGCTGAAAGTAATGCAGGCTCCGAAAGTAATGATGTGGCATCAACTTCAACCGAAAGAGATTTTGATTGGAATTTGCCTGCTTCTCATTCTGTAAGTTATATTGATATTTTTGCAAAAATTACTTTATAAATATTTATTTAAATGTAAATGATTATGTAATTATTTCAAGTATTTGGGATCAAACTTAGAAGAATTAAGAGGACGAACTATATTGGATGTAGGCATATACATGAAGCTTCCTTTACTTATAAAACAGTCAACAGTATTATTTCCTGGACAAACTTTGCCAATGGCTGTATTTGGTACAAATGTTATAAGCATGCTTAACAAATGTATAGAGAAGAACCGTACGTTTGGTGTAGTTTGTCTTCGACAAGACAGATTAGAACCAATAGGTACAACTGCTGAAATATATGAATGCAGTCCAGGCAGCCCTGAAGAAGGATTTCGAATCAAAGCAAAAGGAAGGCAGCGTTTCCAAATTTTGAGAATGATACAGGTTGCTAATTAATTATTAATCAATCAACATAAATTTCAAAAAATTGTGAGACTAAATTTTTATTCTGAAAATGGAGTACGAGTAAAGAAATAGTTTTTATCTTTCGAAACTGTACTATATTATTATTTAGAAAACTATTTTAATATAAAAATCTAATAATTTTATTTTTTATAAAGGGTTACAGCGAAGTAACAGCAAATGTTAAAATACGACCAGAAATAACTTTACCTCAGCCACAGTTTTACAAAAGATATATTTCTTCTTTTGATTACCAAAACCCAACAGAACTTACCACACAACAACAAAAAAGGCGAGACCGACTAGAACGAATGGAAGCAGCAGCAACTGTATGGCCTGCTTGGGTTTATAGACAATATGATCCTTACAGATTAAGTTATAAAATTCGACAGCAGCTTCATTTTATCGAGTCAAGTAATATTTTCTTGAATATAATTTAACTTTACTTTTCAAAATAAATATTACATAACATTTAAAAATAAATAGGAGGCAACTGCATACCCATTGATCCTGCAGACTTATCTTATTGGGTTGCACAAAATCTGCCTTTAAATGATAACGAAAGAATTACACTTTTAAGATACGATTGTGCAATTTCCAGATTGCAATGGGAACTGAAATATTTGACAAAAGTAAGGAATGATCAATTTTTCAATTACACAATTAAGAAAGATTTATAAATTATTAAACGTTATTTTAATTTTAAGGATCGACTACTTGTTTGTTCCTATTGTCAAATACGTATAGGAAAACAATCAGATATATTTCCAATGAGTAAAGAAGGTCCACAGAGCACTTTTTGCAATGCCGGTGGTTTTATATATGATACTGTTACATTATACAAAGCTGAAAATCTTAAACTTAATGAAGATCCACCTTCAGCAGAATATAGTTGGTTCCCTGGGTAATTCATGAGTTTTTAATTTAAAATTTAAAAAAAAAATTTAAATTGAGATAAAACTTTAATTTTAAAAAAAGATTGGTTGATTCTAGTTATGCATGGACGATTGCAACATGCAAAGGATGCGGAACTCACATGGGTTGGCAATTTACTGCAGATAAAGATAAGAGTTTAAGACCACTTTTGTTTTGGGGACTAACACGACGAGGTTTAAAAACGAAAAAATTTCCAAAACGGTTGGATCAATCCAGTTCTTCGCTTAATGAATACAATGAAAGTGATTCTGAAGATTCAGACTAAGTTTATGCATAAGATTATTTTTTATACTTACTATGAATTCAATAGTCCTTTACGAAACAATTTGTTTTAATTAAAATGTTTGTTTTTTATTTTTAAAAGAGTTTAGACATATTTATAAAATCAAGAGATAAATTAATGAACTTTCTTTGCGATAAGAGACCTTGTTTACTGTATAGAATTAACTTGTTAAAAGAAGTCATATATTAAAAATATATCAATTGTAAAAAGATATAATAAAAAATGCAAACTGCATTTAAATTGTTTGGAAACATTTACAATTGAATATAGATAATATTTAAATAAGTTGCGATTTACGTAAATTTAGTACTGTAAGAGTTCAAATACTAAATAAGTTCCGGATAATAAATATTAACTTTTTATACTCTTGGATATAAAAAAACATGAAAAAAGAAATAAAATTAAAATATTCTACTTTTAATATATGAATACTCTTTTGCAAAAAATAGAATTTAACTACATAGATCAAATATCGCCAAGAAAGAACATTTAACTGTAATTCATCATGCATTATTGAAACTTTAAGTGATAATTGTTTAATTATTTTAATGTTAAATTTTTTTAAATTGTAATCTGAATAACATAACATAGACTGAACTCTGTACTTTTTAGTACTTACTGTACGCTATATACTGTATAAAATTAGTTAATTACCAAATCAGAATTATAATTTATATCTTTGTCTTAAAATGTCAAGGTTATTAAATTTGGCATTAAAAATTTGTTTATAAAAAATAAAAAAGGTAAATATAAGAAAAGGTAAAGAATATATAAAAATTTTTTTTGAATATTTCATTTCGCATATTATATATATTTCGATTACCTTAAATCAATTGTATCTATAATATAATCATATGTTCATTATGTACCTTTGTCGTTTTCGCTTTTTCTCTCGCTCTCGCGTGTGTATCATACTTTCTTAATCGAGTTTACAGCGACCGACTTTCATGCTCGATGCACAAGAGTGACCCGTTCGTCGCAAGATTAATCAACTTAATCATTGTCGCAACACATCAAACCGATGAGTTTGTTAACGCAACTTGTTCAATTACATCTTTACATAGGGATTGAGAATACAGTTATCGCTATTTCCAGCGCTTTAAGTCCCTGACAGCCGTCCATAGTTTTTTCATTTATTTAGTTTCATAATTCGCGTCCGTTAGTGCAATATAATTCAAATATATTAACGCCACTGTCAACTGCATGTATGTTGACCAATATGTATATCAATACGTCTGTATATTCTCTGGATTAATATTTATAAAACGTAGTTGCAAGAAATTCGAAACTCTAATCGAATGAAAATCTTGCATTGCGTATGTAGTCGAGCGCCAAATTTGGTGTACCCTATATAAATCTCATACAATAGACATTGAACGAGTTGTTCTTATCCTTAACCAGTTTGCAGTAATGTAATTAATTTTTCTGTGCAAAATCTACAATCCGGATTTTTTCTGACAATTAATAATGTAGAAATAGCTTTGATTGAATAAGCTTCTGGTATGACAACAACTATTGCTTGTATTGGTGTTCGTATTTTGCAAAAATTTCCTTTTAAACGTATATTCTGTTATGTTGTTCAGCAGCGAATGAATCGTGTGCTGATTACCATTATGCTTTTGAATGTATATAGCCATAATCCAGATGAAGATAAGCAGGTGAAATACATCTTTGTAAAACGTCACTTCTCATTTCACAATTGTGTCAAATTTTCATGAAGGTAACACCAGGTAAAATATCTATATATATGAGTCAGAGTCTTTAATGTAACAACTGGCATTTCTTTTTCTTATTTATATTTTAAAGTTTTATAAGTTTGCATAAATAATTTAATTATTTCACATTTTTTATTACCAATTGTATGTAACACTTTAGTAATTTTACAATTTTTACAGTTTATGCAATTATTTATATAAAAAAAATTAAAAAATCTTTATACAACACAAAGAAATAAATTTTTTAAATAAATTATGATAAACAATAATGAAAAATTATTTTATGTACAAAAAATAATATTGGATATTCAGCATCTGATTCTTTAAATTTTAATGACATTCACCTACAAATCTTTCAAAATGAAAGAAATTCATAAATTATTTAGCTGATACGCATTTCGCATAAACGTTACAAATATCACTGCAACAAAACACGATTTATATTATCATACAATTCCGGTCCCCTTTAATTACCAACTTTTTCAAATAAAGAAATTTTTTATGAAACAACTAAATACAAGTTATTGAATCCTGATAGCACATCCATTATATTAAACTACGTTTAATAGAAGCGTATTTTGAATAAAAATTTGACATCAATCGGATGTAATTTCTATTTCCATAAATTTTTTAGAAATTCAAAATTTTGAAAATATGCACAATAATTACTAATATGAGAAATATTAGCGAAATAAAAGTAAAAAGCTATTTTATCGATTAACTCATATATTCTCTTTTTTTTAGTAAATATTAAATGTTCATTGAATGCGAATAAAATATTACGGAATGGGGGACAGACGTAGACACAAGTCAGGGAAATCGTACGCTATTGACTTATTCCTCATTTTTGCTGTTTTCAGACTTCTATCGTCATTTTTTTCTTATATCAAAAAACTGCACTCTTCGCCGTGCTAGTACTTTTTCCCATATATATTCGACAAACCTATATATCTGTAACAAAAAAAAATAAATAAATAAAAAATAATTAATTAATCAATCATAATTATATTGAAAATTAGAGGCATGTATTTTTAAATTTGCTGAATCTCTATTAGAAAATGAAATCTTACTCTCAATTTCTGATCCCGCTGAGATGAACTTTGTGTGCGCTTGAACAGTTGTGTTCGCTGATTGAACGTTAAGAGGAACGTTTGGTGTTGGCGCGGCGAAGCCTGGTGGCGGTTGCATGGCCCAATGTTGCGCTGGAGGTGCACTTTGTTCCTAAAATGATAATTTTATTAAATTTACAACTATAGTTTCCTTATATATCTATCCTCTTTTAAGGGACTAAAACTATCATTAATAATAGTAATGACAGATTAACTCTTTGAGTCACATTTGTTCACTAAAAGCAGTTGATTTATATTTTGTGTTGGAGTATAAAAATTTTTTTATTTAATAAATAATAACTCTTAAAAAGAATTTATTAGTTATAAAGACGGCTTGGTGCTTCAAACATGTCAAAACGCTTTAAGAATACATGAGATATTTGAATATTTAAAAAATAAATTGAGCAATAAATGAAATTCCGGTAGTAGTACTGTGTCGTAAAGGATAAAGAGGGCGTAAAATACGGATATTGTTATTTTGACACTTCGTAAAAAAGAGTGGCGTACAAAAATTTAAAATGCAACTTAAATGATTTGATATGTTATTTTACAATAATATTCAACAAAGTAAGAAATATTAGTAAATACTGTACAAAATAGTAATTGCAATAATTAAAATAATAATAGTAATTGTAATATGCTTTGTAGTTATTATTAGAAAAATTTAATAAGATTTCTACTATGACGGAAACCTAGTGGAAACAAATATATTCGTTAATATTTTAAAAAACTTTAAAATAGTTTTATGATTAAAACAAAAGGTTATAAAAAAAATATAACTTATAAAAAATAATTCAAAATCAGAAATATAAAATTCCCAAGAATTTTGAAACAAGTATTAAAGTTCGATATCTTGTGGAAAAAGGAAGGATGTGCTTTCAAGTACCTGTTGGGTAGTGTGAGACACATTGTGTGAAGGGTGCGCATGAGGGAATTGCCATGTGCTGGTTGCATTCTGGAATGGAAGTAGCCGGGAACTCACTATCGCCGGATCAACTGGATTCAACTCGGACACTGATCCGAAATTATTCCAGCCGCCCTTTTGATAAAGCGCCTGGTGGTGGAATTGTTGTTGTTGCTGTTGTTGTTGAGATTGTTGTTGTTGCTGGGAAGTTATATCACACCAATCTTTGAGAGTATAAATCGCATCACTGGCACATTTACCAACTCCTGCAAATCATCAATATTAGTATGTACATAATTTTAGTAGTTTTAAATAGTTAATTTTAAATAGCTAAACATTATAATATTTTTTAGTTATGAAAATTTTATGAATGGAACAAATCAAATGTAGCAAAGATATTTACCTTGAGTGTTAAGGAGGGGATTTTGGTTTTGAAGAAACGACGTCTGTGGATTCTGCTGTCCTCCAGTGAATAAAACTCCAGACGAATGACTCACAAACGGCAGTATTTTACTACCTGTAGACATAAGTAAGTCTGTAACAGAAACGCCGACCGCATATGGTTTATCCAAATATATAAATAAAAAAGCTTTCAAGGTGCAAATAAAGTGAATGCATTATTCAAAATGCATTTATTTTCTTTCCAAAAAAATCATGAAAGATTTGTTAAAAAATGATTGCATAATAAATAGTATATTATATATCCAGTTCAGTAAAATAAGAAATGTCTCACATCACATGTGATTCATTTCTTCACAGTGAGACATTTCTTATTCAGCAAGGGGCGAAGCCGAGGTTAACAAACATGTGATCTGAGGCTTTCTTTTTTACTGGCCAAGTTGTGTATACTGTTTTTTCTAACTCAGGCATGAAATAATCCTCTTTTCACGCTAGAAAGTAGCATAGAAAATCGAGCATTTCAAACGTTTGACAAAATTTTATGTTTAAGCGGAGAAACAAGCCTCCGGCGCACAGTGGTCTGAGATGACGAAAAAAAGTCTTAAAAATCCCGTTTCAATTGGATTTTCACAAAAAAAATAATTAAAGTTACGAGGAATGAAAATCCGGTGCACTTTTGCTCGATTGCAATTTGTGGAACTGTAACTGTAAAAAATTTATATATATATAATATAAATTTTATAATATAAGTGCACCAGATTTTCATTCCTCATATCTTTAGCTATGTTTGAGTATTTTTAAAAAAATTTTTTTCATTAAAGCCACTTGAAGCGTCATCTCAGATCACTGTGCGGTGGGGCTTACCGAGGAAAAAAATCGTTCTCTCTGCTTCAAGCTGTTTTTTACGATTTCTGTGCACGACTTAAAAAGCACGATCATCTATCTAACTTTCTGACACCAAAAGAGGGTTCTTCATGCCTTAATTGAAAAAAAAAAAAAAACGCGGCATGTAACATGGGAAGAAAAGCCATTTCAGACTCGGCTGAGGTTTTCAGCTCTCGTCTCTGACTCGTACAGAACACCTCACCCTCGCTAAAAATAGCTTACTTTCTACTCTTGTTGCACAATGTACTATTTTCTGCTCGACTTCGCCGGAAAACGGTAATCTCGTTTCGCGCAGCAGCCAGAAAGTTGGCGCTTTCTGGCCGGAGGGCAGAAAAGTGGATTTTGTTTTCTTAAAGCACTAAAGTTTTCATTTTAATTTCTTTAAAAGCTTTTTAAATATATTTGGTAGTTACTACAAACCTGTAAGCGTATTGGCGTTGGGAGCTGGTCGAGGAATACCGAGACCGAAGGAGTTCATATGGTTAGGTGTCGAGCTGGGAAAGCCTGGGGGTGGTAATCTACTTCGCTGCCCAAGACTAGCCACCGTTACCGAACCTTGCACCGGACTTTGCGGACCACCGTTTTGTTGCAGCAGTGTTTGCGGTAATCGGGAGAGAATCGAGTGTGGTTGTTGGAGTACTTGTAGATTCTGAAGGTGTTGAGCTTGTTGCAAATGCGCCAAATGAGTAACCTAGAAAGATAGAAAAACAATTTCATTATATCCTGTAATCAAGCAAGAACAATCGTTTTTTTTAACTTTTCATATAAATTACACTTAAAAAATAACGGGATGGCAAAGGTAACATTTACCGATCGAGCGCTGGTGCGGAGAATATTGTTTATAAAAAAATAAATAGTGAATAATTAGCTTAAAAAAAAGTGTGGATTCCCTAACTTTTATCATTATTAAAGTCTGTATGAAATTTCAAAGAGATACATTAAGTAATGTTGAAATGAAAATGTTACAGATTCTCTCTGATTCACAATATTTTGGATATCATTTTAGATTCTTTGTAACACTCTGATTCCCATATTTCTTAATGTATCACTTTTAAATTTCAACCAGACTTTAATAATGATAAAAGCTAGGGAATCCACACTTTTTTTTAAGCTAATTATTCACTACTTATTTTTTTATAAACAATATTCTCCGCACCAGCGCTCGATCGGTAAATGTTATCTTTGCCATCCCCATAACGAAAGTCATACTTGTGTGAAATGGTGTGCACCGAGACCAACAGTGCCTTGTTGCTGTTGCTGCACCCTTGACAGCTCTTCCCTTTCCCTCTGTTGCTGCTGCTGCTGCTGAAACACTCTTTGTTGCTGAATTTGAATTTCGTTCTCCATAAGCTCGGCCAACGCTTTCTGCGTCTCATGGAAGGGATCAAAACCTAAATCATCATCCGCTTTTATCGTTTCAGGGCCAGCTTGCTGCTGCTCTTGCTGCTTTTGCAATTCGCCTAATGTTGCATGCCCGTTCTGTTTAATAAAGTCACCGTTCTCCTGGCTTTGAGAAACCTTAGTAAAAACAGATTTTATGAGATATTAATTATAAATAACTTATTAATTAATAATAATAGAAATAATAATAATAATAACAATAATAATAATAATAATAATAATAATAATAATAATAATAATAATAATAATAAAGAAAATGTCAAGTTACAAAAGAAAATGAAGAAATTCATTATTCAAAACAGAACAGTATTAAAATTCTCATAGGTCCTTACCTGCATTGCTAACCTCTGCTGCAACGTGTTCTGCTGGAAGTCCGACATGAATTTCGAGGCAGGCGCATTAGCAAGTAGGCTCGTCGCTATGCTGTTCGCTGAATTTTCCGCTATCGCATTGTTGAAAGAAACGACATTTGGGTAGTTCTCCTCGGTCTCGACAAAGTCCTCGTTGCTGAAGGATATTCGAGGCGAGGGCGATGGGCTTGATTTGGGAGTCATATGCAAATTCGCGCGCGTTAACTCCGCCGCCTGGAAGCCAAAAGCCGCCTGCCAATCTTCGCTCGAGTATACCGTCGGCAAGGAGTCTGGGATCGCACCTATTCCTGGATTCGCCCAATCAACGCTTGGATTCGCTGTGAATTTAAAAATAAACCTGTTAGAATCTGATACTTGCATTTCGCTAAAAGTTTTCTATCTTTCTTGGAATTTAAATGTATATTATTAGAATTTTTAAATGTTTTAAAATTCCAAGAAAAATAATTCTAGGTTCTACTCTTTCAATCATTTATTTAAACTTTTAATAAGAAGTGAATTAAATTAAATTAATTATTTAGTGATGCATGCTGAACTTTAAAACATCGATGTAAAACTGAAGAAAAAATGAAAGTAGCACATCAGCAATAGATAAATCTACTTTTACGAGATAGTCACGCATAAAAACATTTACATGCATTGAATAGAAATGTCGGCGTTTGGCAGCTTTACATTTATTCGCGAGATTTTGCAGTGCTCATATTTATTTTTTAATTAAAATTTTATTATGAAAAAATTAAATTCAAGAAAAGAATGAAAGAATAAAATTTTATGCTTTTTTCAAGTAAAAAAATTTAGCGGCTATTAAAATATTCTCAAATATTTTTTATTTTAATTTCCAATTATTAACGTATTATTCAACTAATCAACGGTACTTCAATCGATAAACATAAATGCAAATTTGAAAGCGTAAGTTATGCACTGAAAATAAAATTTTATAAAACAGGGTTTAACAAGAATTAAATGAAATCTTTTTCTAATAAACAAAAATCTAAACACTAATATTTCGTAGAAAAGAAAAGGTAATTGCTCTCCTTCTCTGCGTTAAGTATGAAATAATTTTATTATGATTTAATACAATCAATAATGCGTACGAGTTGCTATACAGTTATATAATTAAGAGACGAAAACCGAAAATTTAAGTAATTAAAAGTATGTAAATTATTCATCAGAAGCAAAAAGTTGCGTTTGCTTCTGATTAAAACAAACATTTCCACGACGAAATTTGCAGCCCGCTCGAAACGTTTAATTGTACAGCAGGTCATGCTTGAAAACATAATTTCGGTTAAATATTCGGCTCAATAATTATAACATAGTTATAAATTATATAAATTGAAATAATTATTAATATGTTACAAATTAGATTTTGCAATTAGCCTACATTGACACAGTATTGTTTGCATCTATTTATCTATTTACATAATTAATTTAATCCATAAATATACTTCTCAGTTCTTGGTAAGGAAATTCAAATTTTAGTACTTTTAGATTTACTACTGAATTCTTTTAGAGTTTCTTCAACTTGCAATTATTGATAGCACTGCTTTAACTCAGAATTTAATCGTATTTCATCAAAATTACATTCGCAAGAAAATTTTTTTAAGCCGAATAATTATGTCAATTTTTGCAACTCGAGTTTACCTGCTTGAGTTGTCGCTGGCGCGGATGTCGTAGTAGTAGCAGAAGGGACTTTTTGAAAGGTGTTCGTACTAAAGAAACTGTTATTATCCGAGTGAAAGATTGATCTGTGATTCATTTGCTGGGCCTGGGAACCATTGACGTTATTCGTGGAATGTAATCCTGGGGGCGGCTGTTGACTAATACCTTGTGATGAATTTGTACTAGCTGGCGAAGAACCTAAGCAACGGTACAAAATACTTTCTTCACTAGAGAACGCGTTTAAACTGCTGCTGATCATATATTGCAAATGCAAGAAGAAACAGCTGAGATTGAAATTGCGATTGTTCGTTTTTCGTTGTTGAAGCTAAACACGCGTTAATAGAAATTCGTCTTAAGCCAGAAATAAAAAAAATTAAATAAAAATTGGATCTTTGATTAGCGATAGAAATCGGAACTTAAGGCGTATGCAGTTAATTTAATTAACTGTAATTTATTAGTGCAGATTTTAAAATATATTGTTAATGCATTTCTGTTAATCCTTTTAACTAAAAGTACCTTACCTTCATCACAGATTATAAATAAAAACGAAAGAAAAAAAAGATCAACATCAACTATTTAGAAACTCTCTTTATTTTAGCATGTATAAATCATTGATGTTTTTCATAAATATAAATTTCAAGCCTTTGGTGCAATAGTCTTTAACACAGAGTATCACAATAGATTCAACATTAACAAGTGATATAATGAAAAATGCTTGCAACATAATAAACACCTTTTATAATAACGGGCTGCAAGTTTATTTCTAAGTACATGCTTTGATAAATAAAAAAAAAAAGGAAAGCTAATCGCGTATAAAATTTTCAGCAACGGTAACGAAAAAACGAATTTTCTTTGTGACCAATAACAGACTTCATCACAAAAAATTCAAAATTAAAGACTACCCCAGTGCCAATAGGAGACCAGTGCCAGTAAGACTACAATGATACTGAGGAACTCACCTAAAAGACCAGTGCTATTAGTTTCTTCACATGACTCAGCTAAACGCTCCACTTGGTGATTTGCACTAGAGTCCTCAGAGCTAGATATTGTACTAGCAGGTGTACTACCCTCTCTCTGAAGCTCCATAACATCATTTTCAGAATGAGTATGCTCTCCATTCTGAACAATCCCGTTGATTTTAAGGTCTTGTACTTGTTGCACTAACTTTGACGTCTTACTATTCTGTACAGTCTGTTGTTGCGGCTGTTCCGTTTTTAATCTACCACCACTCGCTTTTTGCACCACCACTTCACCATTTGTTGTAGTCGTCGTTGATGTCGTCGAATCTGTTGCCGAATTTGCAATTTCCTTTTGACCATTCATTTGAGGCTGCACAGCACCGTTACCGTGCGTTGTGATGTTCGAATTAGATTCCGATCGCGATGTTGTCCTAGTGTTACTGTGTTTCTCTTTGTTCTGTGAATTTTTGTGTTTATTTCGAGCTGCTTGAGCCTTGCTTTCACTATTACTTTTCCCTCGCCGTGAACTCACTCCACTTTCACCCTTGTTGTTATTATTTTGTTTCTGCGTCGGTAGTACAGAATTATTTTGAAGAGGAACACCATTGGTACCATTCTCATGGCTTGTAACACTATTCGACTGTACAGTAGTAGTCTGCGTAGGTAAGACGTCTTTACCATTCGGCTGCGAATCTACAGATCAATACGTTTTCGTTTAAGAATCATATGGGTCACATTTAGTTACGTAATTACCTTTTGTTTGACCTGGTTGTAACGATGGCCAAGCTTCTTTAACTTGTGAATTTGGTCCGTTCTCCCGCGTGCCTCCTCCAGTGACTGGTGGTGATGGTGTTGGTTTCCTAAAAGATTTAAATATATTTTTAATAATTGTATATAAAGTTAGTATATAAAATTGATCGTTTGAAATTAAAAATTAGATGTTAATTTACTTGCTTAAGACTGTCAAAAGCTGTAAACTCACCGTTGTGATGTACTATTGATGTGTAAAGATTGCACAAGTTTCCTTTCGTATTCTTGATGTTTACCCTGATGCATTTCTTCTTTAGTAAATGATGCCTCCTGGTCCCCAAGGTCGTGTAAATACATACAATCAGGTTTTGGACAACTTTGATTCCGCATAAAATGCGAGCAGTATTTTGTGGTACCTAAGGATGTTTTTATTGTCCGACCATCCACAACTATATTATTTACAGCCTCTATTGCTCGTAATGCATCCTCTTGACGCTATAAATATGATTTTTAGTAACTATTCAATATAGAAAAGGTGAAGATAAATTTTGATTTGACAGCTTAATGATTCTAAAATTCTAACTGATAAACTTTACACTATGTTAAACTTTTGAATAAAAATAACAATTTATCTAATCAGTAAATAAATACCTGATAGGTAACGTAAGCTGATGCACTAGGACCTTGTGAACCTGCATAAGAAGTACTTTGATTTATTACTACCTTATGTATTTTCCCAAATTTCCCAAAATACTCATGCTTCTTCAACACCTTTAAAAATATTTATGTTTAGCAAATTAAATAATACATATTAATTATAATCAATTAAATAAAAAATTTTTACATCAGCATCTGCCAACCGCATAGGTAACCCAACAACAAATACAAGATTTTTTTGAACCACTCTTACATTTGCAAGGTGTTTACGGTTTTCAGTAACGCGCTGTTTTCGTTGCTGATCCTTTAATCTCTTTTCTGCTTTCAGCCTAAATTATAACATTTTTCAGCTACTAAACTTCTTCAAATATTTTGAATATTAATATAAAAAGTTTTTAGTTTACCTTGAGATTTCTTCCTTTGAAAGAGGCTTGAAGTCAGCAGGATTTTCAGAATAGGCCTTACGGCAAGCTGGGCATAATCCATTTTCATCTGTTCGAATTCTGTGCCAGCAAAATCGACAAATTTGATAACCACAGGTACATGGAAAAAAATTCAAGTCATCCACCTCCAATGGTTCCATACACAGCGGACACTCAACCACTTCATCTCCACTTTGATTCAATACTGACATTCTATTCGTTGTTTGTTACTTCTTTTCAATTAAGAAAGCCAAACACGTACACTTTTATAGATCTAAATTCCTACAAGTACAAAAATGGATATAAAATGACTTGTTCACTTTAATGTTATATTCTGCATCCCAAACAAGTCATTAACAAAATTTTCAATGACCTAATTTCACATAACCTCACTGCTATGTTCTATCTCCTATCTGGGATACTAGTTTTTACAAATCACTTGTCAGTTTATACTCACTTCAAATTATGTACAAATTCCTTTGATGCGGTAAAGGAATTGTATCCAAACTTTCTTCTATACAACTATCTTTTCTGGCAATCTAAAACACAAAAAAGAAAATGTCCATTACTATTTAATATTTTATCAAGATGCATCGAGAAGAGAAGTTGTATCTAGATGGGCAGTGCAATTTAACATATTTGTATTTATAAAAATAAAAAACAGCAATCTGTACACTTGAAAATAAGTTTAAATTAGTTATTGCAAAATTCACAAATTTCCCATGAATCACTAGAATCAAGTTGTTTACAAATTCTTATGCAAAAAGGAAATTTCAGAGAAACGAGGTGAAGAAAAAATGTTGCGCTCGGCTATCAGCTGAGCAATTAACAACAATCTTCTCAACGGATTACTACACTCCCAAAAAGATTCTCTTCCCGTTGCACCTTTCAATAGCTTCACATCAGCAACGACGCGTATGTTTGTAAACATCCGATAAAACGACGCTCGCGAACTCGTTTTACTGCAAAAAAGAAGCCCCAAGAAAAGGAGCAAAGCGCATACAGAACTTTGAATAACGCACTCCGAAAGAAGGATAAAGAAAGCAGAACAGTCTCGACAGACGAAAGGTTAGACTTTTTTCTTTCTCTCTCTCTCGGCTATGGCTTGACTGCGAGAGAAAAAAGAGACAAGAGAATCTGCGTCTGTCAACGTAAATAAAACGAACTGCTGAGTCTCGCGGGCGAATTAGGTGTCACATGCTGAATGCGCACACAGTACTAGACTACGTGGACTCGACTGCTGTACAACAACACAACTGTCAAAGCCGTACGCACGTATACACAGAAAGCAGTAGCCGTACGGAGAGAGCAATAGAACAAAGGATGACGAGGAGCGAACTGATGCAGACGCTCTCTCCGAGCAATGGTTAACAGCCATCGCAACGTATGCCATCGGAAAGTATTGCCCTCGAGGCTTACCGAGAACTAGGAATTTGGTCGCTGCAGCTTTGCGAAACGCGAAACAGCTGTTGGTCTCACTGCTCTGATGTACCGTCCCGTCTGGGAACGACGTCCGAGGAAACGTCAGAGAGAGAAACACATACACGCACGTACGCACAGACGCAGCGCTGGAGTAACGAGCAATGGAATTCCCGCAATAATCATCCGCGATAGAGACGGCCTGCGACTCGTTACACCTTTCACGTACCTATGCACTACCTCTCTTTTTATCTTACTCTCTCTCTCTCTCTTTCTCTCTCGCTCGCTCACTCGCTCATTACCGATGAAAATCTTGCGTCGTTTTATTGAAAGAACGACGTCGACGCGCGTCGCTCGGAAACTCTACAGGGCAGGCTGCGACGATCGCAGCACGAAAAAAATCTGGGAAATCCTTAAAGAAGCCTTTTCTTTTTCCATTCACCCTAAACTCTTCTCGTTCTCTCTCGGCGTACGTTTGCGCCGCCTCTGTCGCACTCTGACTCACTGCGCTTATGAGGGACCGAGCGAGCGAAAGAGAAAGACGATCACACGGACACAACACACCCACATTCAGGAACGAAACGGACGAACGTCCACCTTTGTCTGTCTCTCTCCCTCTTTGGTGGGTACCGCGATTTCTGCTCGAGAGAGGGACAAAGGCGGAGGGTGAAAAGAATTAGGAGCTGATGGCTCTTGGCGTTATCCTTACGTAGAGAGGCACGGGCACGCACGCGAAAATCAGGAGCACACAATACACAGTCACACTCGCTCTCACGTACGCGAGAAAAAACTAGAGTGCAGATCTACAAGCAAACAGTGAGAAAGAGAGCGTCGTCGTCGCTTGTGGATACACGAACACTTTTCCCCCTTTATTTTCTCTGTACCTCCTCTCTCTTCTAGCTCGCCCTCTCTTTCTCAGGCGTACATGTTATGCACGGGAGCGCGCAGTTCGAGAAACTCTCGGCGCGGAATGTAGCATACAATCCCTCTCTCCCTCTCTCTCTTCTACGCCGAGGCAAGTGTGCGCGCGCGTGTGAGTAGGCGCGGGGCGACGGCGATGATGATGCCTTGCATACAAGCGCAGCGACCAAGCGAGAGGCAAGACCCATCTATTGGGCCGAGGCTACTGCTGCTTCTTCCCTCCCGAAGAATTATAATGAGTTGAGAGGGAGAGAGGGGCAGGGAAAGCGAAGATAACAACAGCAGCGTACGTGGGCTCTCCCTGTGTGTATACGCACACTCAACGGCCGCGGGAGAGCGAGAGAGATGCCATTCAGACAAGAGCGTTTTAACCTTAATTTCATAGCGCGCACACACGATGCTAGCCACCGAATCGTTTCCACCCCGTCGAACCACTGACACCCGTATTCGTAACTCCCGACGAAGGCGCCGAGTGATCTTCTACTATTCTCGAGGAATAGCACTCGCTCGCGAAAGTTTGTTTACTTATGCGCAACCCCTATATACCTTTTGCACACACTCAGTGAGTCGTGTCTCTCTCTACACTGGGGAATTTTCGTATGGCCGCAGGAGTACGGACTGTACGGATCGCGCGCACGCACACGCGCACGCGCGCATCGAAAGTATCATACACAAGAAGATACACGTATAGGATACAATTACGACTTACGACTGGTTTGAGCCTGTATTGGCTCGTACGTGTCTCTGCATGTATGTGTACTTCACGACGATTCACGAAATGATGCTATGTAGCGAGTTTGCGAGTTAAGCGCCGCCACCAAGCAAGGACGGTAGCGCCACTGACGTTCGCCCTATGAAAATTTTTTATGCCGCGTTGGAGAAATGAGAAATAATCCTAATATTCGGACGTATCGATCCTGCCCGCATCACTATTAAAAGCTTGTTTATGGCACGGCGTGGCACTTTTACGCACGGTTGCTAAAACAAGCGGACGCAATAGTGGCACTTCTGCCTCGCCGTGCCATAAAATATTGTTCGATACATGTTATAAAAACGATTCTTACACTCGCTTCGCTCGGGCGACAAACTCACAATCGTGCTATTATTTTATGTAGGTTTTTTAATTTTACATTCATTTTCTACGTCAATAAAGAATTTTATTCATAAAAACAATTTACTTTTAGTAATTTTCAGTTTTTTTTAATATATTGATTATTATTTAGACTTTAAAATAGATAAACATTTTATAATTTACGATAATTTTATATTTCAATTTTATTACAAACAATTGTTTTTTTTTCATTACTTTTTTAGAAAATTTAGTAATTTATAATTCATAAAACAATTGATATTTAATAGGTTTTAAAAATTATTTGAAATATTTTTTTTTTCATTATAGTACTCTGCTTTGGAAGTGCAAAATTCTCTTATTTAAAATATCGAAAACTTTTTAATTTATTAAAAAAATTTGTTTAAATATTGCACTTTAAATTTCTAAGTATGAAAGAAAAGGAGTTTGTTTACAAAATTATAAATGAATTATGACACTGTGAATTTCTTTCAAATTTCAAAACCGTACTGACAGTTATTGACTGTCACTATTCTAAGTATACCTTAGCAATGGCAATGGCAATCCCATCCCCATCATACATTCGTATACCATTTGGCATTCGTGCACTACACGCTCTAGTATAGATTCGTGTTCGTGCAGAATTTAGTCAGCTACTAGTCTAACTAGTATAATTACAGTCAGCGTTCTAAGGCTTGACCGTAGATTCTGCAGACGGACACGTGATAAAATAAAGATTCAATCGAAGGATTCAATTGTCTCCAAAACATGAGGATTAAATGTTGACATTTTGTAGTTTTCACAGAAAAGTAATATTAATATTTATTTTTAAAAAAGAAAGGTTTAAAATAGATTTTAAAAGGTATGACAAATAAAATTTTGGTTTTCAACTCTATCATAAGAATAAATACTAATTGAAAGTAAATAAAAATGTTTAAAAGTCTTTTAGGTTATCCAAAAATTGATGATTCAAAAGAGCTGCGTGCGTAATAAGATAAAAGTGAGAGGAAATGACTGCTTTTGATACTTATGATCTAAAAACAGAAATAAATACAATTCTGAATAAATCTGGAGAGCTAATGGACACACCAAATATATCTCCAACACAAAATAAAAATATTTTACAGTCAACAAGTAGTTCATTAATAAATGAAAGTGACAGAATTACAAATAATGACTTTTTAAATGAAACATTTTGTAATTTAATACCAAGGCCACATACTGTAAGTACTGTTTTTAAAATTATGATTTTTTAATCAGTAATTAATATTTTAAATTTTATTAATATTTATTAAAAATTATTATGTTTGTTTCTAGCTTGTAGAGTTTGTAAAAAAGGAAGCATTATCTGAAAATAATTTAAAATCTACTTTTACATTTCCTAACCTTGATCCAGATGAAGAAATTTGGGTAATGGATATCCCAGGAACTGTAAGGTTTTTTTCTTAAATGGTATTCAGTACCCATTAGTAGAAATTAAATATAAATTTTTTTTGCAGATTGACCCAAAGCAATTACAAGGTCAAGTTCTACAATTAGGTGATAAATCAAAGTTTAAAATTGGAGAGGATCGATACTGTGCTATAAACAGAGATAGTAAATCTAGTTTAACATGTGTTTTTGGTACTAATGATGATTCAAGAAAATTTAAAACAGGTAATACAATTTTGATAAATCAAGTATTTATAAACAACTTTAATGTAATTTTTAATGCTTGTGTAAAACATTTCAGTGAACATTAAGCCAACTGGAACAATAAGTATAAGAAGAAAACTTTCTGGAATATCAAAGAAAAAACTGAAATATGAAAAGTCTCAAGGTGTACCGTATCCAAAAGTAAAAGTAAGACATCCTTTTTTTGGTATTCAAGAAGATCAAATTATAGTGAAAAGTGAAAAAGAATGATAAGTATCATTTAAATGTTAAAAAAGTCTCAGTCAATATTTTATCATATGTACATATTTTTCTATGAATAAATCATAAGGTTTTATATTGTGAATTTTTCAATCTTACTGTTTTAAGTAAGAAACATAAATATCACTGTAACTCCTAGCAACATTATTAACGTGTTTATGTTAAAGTGAAAGTTAAGTAAAATAAATATGTATATAAAAGTTAAGACACAGTATGTACATGTACATTTATTTATTTTTACTTATTGTTATTATTGATCTTTTTTTATAATTGTAAGGAAAACAAAGATGATTTAATTCTGAAGACAGATTGTATTTGAGTATTTTGGAAAAAGATGCTAGTAATCTTGCTCTCTAAAGTTTTTTGCTCGGATAGACGACAAATAAAACAATCGCTATAAATTATCGACAAAATAATAAAAATATTTCATAAAAAATTATATAGTTTAAAAAATCATTTAACATTTATTACTAGCAGAAAATGCTGACATTGAATAAATACTTAATAATCGAAGTGTTGGCGAAGTGTTTATTTATTAGCCTATCGTGTTCTGTTTAAACTTAAGCGGGAAACTCGTTATAACGATATTTTTGTAGTCATTGAGCTCATTACCTAAGATATACAATTGAAACAATTAATATTAGTGTTTTGACAACAAGAAGGTCGGCTGAGTTTAACTTTATGTACAATCAATCGAAATCTCACCTATTGTATGTACCTTAAACGGCAAAAGTATTCTAAATGCATTCTTTTTAAGTCAATTAATCTTTTCAAGATCAGCGATAAGTATTAATAAAAATTTTTGTTAATAGTTAAAATAATATTACGTAAAAGCTAACAAAAACTTAGTAATTGACAAATATATATTTAAAAATGCTTGCGGGCGTACGTCTCGCTAAATTATCGCTGATCTAGCATCTTTATATTCTATTTTTTAATTAAGTATTGATAAGTATCGTATCTATGCGATTTATCTATCTGACCCTGAAAAAAATATTGTCTTCTTTGCGTAAAACTTATAAATGTTGATTATAAATTTCGATTTTTTTGCTTTATTTGTTCTTTTCAATTGGGTGCGCTTCAAGTGGATTTGTAGCGGTAGATTGCACGCGGTATTCGTAGACTCGCGAGCGCTACAATTATTAGTCGACACGACCAGGAATAACTGGGTGAGACGGGTCGTGGTTGAAATCAATTAAAGTCAGACTTAACACCAACATGAATTTATTAACAAATTAATATAATTTATTATATTATATTAATTATATTAATTTGTTAATATTATACACTTGCTGAATCGTAAAATCGCGTCTAAAATCGCACAGCGTGAAAGTCAGCTAATGTTAGTTAAAACTATTGAATCAAGTATTCCGGGCCACAGCTGTGGCCGGTGCTCGAGTGACGACTTAGTAGTCTGAAGGTCGGTCGGAATCTGTGTCTAGAAGTCTTCTTCGCGCAACGGTTGGAGCGCTTGCTTCCGTCTGTTCGTTCGCTCTTCGCGCGTCGCGCCGCATGCGCAGTTCGGTTTCGGGGTTGCTGTGCGGCCTGAACGCTGGCGCCACAGATTCTGCAGCACGTGATTCGATTGAGTATTGGAGTTTGGATTCGGGCGGGAAACCGACTAGATGTTAGAGCGTAATAAATAGGAAAAAAACTAAATAAAAGCTATTGAGATAGTAAGTGTGTAACTAGTTTGGACTGACAATTAAATAAAAATTGAGAAACAAATTAGTTAAAAGACTTGTACGACGAAATCCAATAATTGAAAGCATATAGGCCTTCCTAACCTAAAATTGCAGAAATTGACAAAGGAGGAACAATCAAAGTTCTATCGAAGGGGTCTTCCCCTTTGATAGTAACTCAAAAAATCTAAAATGACTAAGGATAATGAGGATTCTGAAGATGAATCTATGATAATAGATAGCAGCGAAGAAAAAGACAAAACTGAAGATCCAATTCTTAACCCAAAAAAGAGGAAAACAGATCACAACAGTCCTAACAATTCACAAGGTAAAGACAAAGTACCAACAAAGAAGGTGTATTCAAAAAGTCTCAAAATTCATATATTAGATAATGATACTAGTAAATCTTCTACAACTCCGATCCCAACAAATGATTCAGAAAAAAACTACAATAACAACGATCTACGATATGGTCCTTACCATTCAGCCCCGTATAAAGTATTTATTCAAACAATTTCAGAAAATAATGACCAAAATACAGAGAGATCAATTTCTCCAATTAAAATAGGTAAATTGCTAGTACCTATCTACAAAAATGGCATCACCGACATTAGATCTATAAATAAAAGGAAAATATGTATTAAAACAAACAACAGAGAAATTGCCAACGCAATCCTAGACACAGACTCATTAAAGTCATATAATGTAAGAGCATTTATCCCAAATAGCCTAGTTACAAGGCAAGGAGTTATAAAACACGTTCCAGTAGACTTAACAGATGACGAAATACTAAAAAATATTGAAGTTCAAACCCCATTTGGAGAAACAAAAGTAATAAAAATACTAAGATTTAAGAAAAAAGTATTAGACAAAGAATTGAATGAGTATGTACTCAATCCAACGACATCAGTACAAATTACAATAGAAGGTCAAACGCTACCAAGAGAAGTAAGCATTTATAAAGTTATATTTAGTGTAGATTTATATTACCCACAAGTGAAAATTTGCTATAACTGCTTCTATTATGGCCACGTCCAAAAGTTTTGCAAATCAGATGCGAGATGTGCAAACTGTGGTGAAAAAGGACACCCTAAAAAAGAAGATTGCCCTAAACATGGTGAACTCCCAGAATGCCTACATTGTAAAGGACCACATTGTCCATATGACAAAGACTGTCCTAGAAGAAAGCAAGAAGAGAAAATAAGGGACTACGCAACGGAGAACAATCAAACCATGGAAGAAACAAAACGAATGTACTTTAATCTAAATACTAAAAAAATAAGGAACGACACCAAAGAATTCCCAGCCCTAAGTAAGAACCAAGAATCTACTGTTAACAAGTGGAGGGTTCAGAACAAAACTAGTTATTCTGACATACTCAACGACAATGAAATCAATAACAAAAATCAAAATAAAAGTCCAAATAAATCAAAAAGCTCTCAAGAAAATTCACCTAGGAATTACATAAAAAAACAAGATAATAATACTCCACAAAATAAATCTTATAAGCAAAAACCCTCGGAAAAAAAAGAATTAATAAATAAATCACACCAGCAAATCCTTTACTACCCAAACGGAAGACTACCCAGAACTGAAGAATTTATGGATAAACTAAACTACAACAACTATAAAGAAAGCCCGGAATCCAATCAAAATCTTTCTGAGGATATAAAGTACGGGGTATTTCTACTCCAACAAGTTCTAGAGAACATTTCAATTCAAACCCTTTTAGATTCAACTGAACTACTAATGAAAAGCGATGCAAATCAAAACCAACAAATACAAAACTTTGATAACTACAATACCTATACACTAGATTACAAAGAAAAAGAAAATATAGATAATATGGATCACAATAAGAGTATATCACAAGAAGATTGGAATGAAATAGAACAATCAGAGCAGAAATCATCATCATAGAATTATATCGCCTTATAAAACAGACTTCAAAAACATAAATAAAAAGTCATTCACGAATAATAATATTATATCAAATCATAAAACCCTCAAACATGGACAACAATAAAAACCACAGGATCGACCAATTAAGAATCTTACAATGGAACTGCAGAAGTCTACTCAGTAAAATAAATGAGCTTAAAAATATAGCTAATGATTATGATGCTATTCTTTTAAATGAAACTTGGCTAACTGAGGATATTAAACCTGAAATAACTAACTTTAACCTGATCCGTAGAGACAGGCAACATGGTAGAGGAGGAGGGGTATGCATATATATTAAAAAAAATATAATATATAAAGAAGTCAAAAATATTTTTCATAAAGAAAACTTATTTGAAACAGTAGCCATTTCAATCAAAAACTATAAAAATGATAATGAAATTCTTTTAGTATCTCTATACAGACCCCCAAATGCAAAAACACCAAACCTTGAAGACTGGAAAAAATTATTTGACTCAGTTATCCAATTCAAATCTTCCTTCATTGGGGGAGACTTTAACTGCCACCACACTATGTGGGGCTCAAATAATAATTGTAAAAATGGCGAAAATTTAGCAGAAGTACTTGAAGACTATGATCTCGTGCTACTTAACAATGGCTCTCCTACCCACGTATCAATGACTCAAAACTTAATTACTAAATCTAACATTGATTTATCACTTATCACTAGTGAAATGTTTCTTCTAACCTCATGGGAACTTTGTAAAGATAAAATGTTTAGCGACCATTTTCCTATTAGTATTAAAATACAACACAAAATAGATAAAGCCCCCATCTTTTCTACACACAAGATCAATACTAATAAAACTAACTGGCAGATATTCAAATTTTTACTTATAGAAAAAGCAGAAAATTATTTAGAAAATACGGAATCGAATGAATATAAAAGCAAATCAACAATCCAGAAATATGAAACGATAAAAGCTGACATAATTGACTCAATAAAAAACAGTTCTCCAAAGAACAAGAGCAAAGACGATGACGTAAATAATAACCCCAGTCAAGAAGCTAAAAATAAACTCAATAAAAAGTGGAAATGCTTCCCCTCACCAGCCCCATGGTGGAATGAAAGATGCACTGAAATAATAAATGAAAGGAAAAAAATAACAAAAAGATTTCTAGCTAATGTCAATACGGAAAACCTAAAACAGCTGCTAGACATAGAAAAGTCAGCTAAGATCGAACTACAAAAAATTAAAAAAGAATCCTTCAAAAAATATATAGAGGAAAATCTTAATAGAGAGTCCTCAATATCAGAAGTATATAAAACAGTCAATAGATTTAAAAACCGTTTTTTAATAAATCAAAAAATCAATTTGAATGATGAAGAAGTAATAAAAAACTCTCGCAGTTTTATAAAAGAATTTTGCCCCCCTACAACAACACCAGGATTTCAAGAAAGTGACAGCCCAGGAGAAAATGAATCAACACATTCTCTGGCCAAAAAATTTACACAAGAAGAACTAAACTATGCTTTATCAACTTTAAAAACAAAATCTTCCCCTGGGCTAGATCAAATTGATTATAAAATTATAAAAAACATCCCAATAGAATATACAAAAGTACTATTAGATGTAATGAATGAAATATACGATAATTCAACTTTTCCTAAGGATTGGAATGAATCTCTAGTGATACTCATTCCCAAAAACTCGAAAAACAAATTTAGACCTATTACGCTGGCCTCTTGTATGCTCAAACTAATGGAAAAAATGATACAAGCTAGATTAACGCATTATGTGGAAAATAATAAAATAATACCGAATAATCAAAATGGATTCAGGAGAGGAAAATCCTGTAACCATTGTATCAGCACTTTAGTTACGGACATACATAGATCAACCACCAACAATAAGGTAATGGCGTGTTTATTACTAGATTTAAAATCAGCATTTGATAATCTTCACCCTAGTATACTACAGCAAGATTTAATAAAAATAGCAATCCCGACTAAATTAAGAAAATTTATATATAATATAACAACCAACAGACTACTATATTTTAAATTAAATAATAACATAGAAGGACCATATATAAGAAATAAAGGAGTTCCACAAGGTGATGTTTTAAGTCCTTTAATCTATAACATATACAATATTGAAATACAAGACATAATACAAAAAAATAATGAAATTTTACAATTTGCTGACGATACAATCATTTACAACATAGCTGATAACATCCCTCAAGCCCTTCAGAATATACAGCTTAACATAAATAATATACTAAAATTTTTTGAAGATAAAGGTTTGGAGATTAACCCTGACAAAACGCAGCTTATCATATTCACAAAAAAGAAAATAATCCATGAAAACTACCAAATAACTATACATAATAAAATTATTCATCCAATTCCATATGTAAAATACTTAGGCGTGTATATAGACCAAAGTTTGAAATGGAATATCCAAGCTGACTACCTTATAAATAAAACCAGAAAAATTTTAAACATTATCAAATATATGACTGGAACATGGTGGGGAGGCCACCCCCTTACACTTCTATCAATTTACAAAAGCCTTATTAGAAGTGTTCTTGAATATAATGGATATAATTATTATATCCATCAAAAACAACAAAGAATTAAAATAAATAGACTACAGTACAAAGCAATTAGAATATGCATGGGATACAGAACCTCAACGCCAATTAATATTCTACATACTGAATCTGGAGAACCACCTATACACATAAGAAATAAATATTTAGCAAATAAATTCATATTAAAATTAATGTCAAATGAGGAACACCCTCTCTTAAAAAAATTAACATTACTTAAAAATGACCTACATTTAAACAGGAATCAACAGGTAGAAAACACATTTCTTCTGTTAAAAGCTTTTACAGAACAACTAAACAAAAAAACAAAAATCAAAACGTTAGAAATGCCAATACCATATACATACAATTATCAAGAAATAATACACCCAGTAAATATAGATACATGCTCCGGAAAATTAATACAAACAGCCAAAGCTCCGAACAAAGAATTTAATAGATTATTTAAAAAAATTCTAAACGAATCAACTATTTTTTACACAGATGGATCGAAATATATAGATAAAGACAGTGAGTTTACAGGAATAGCCTTCCACTCTCCAACAGTTAACGAGATAGGAGTATATAAAATAACGAAACATGCATCCATATTTACAGCTGAACTAATAGCAATATCAATAGTCCTTGGCTATATCATACTAAACTCCATAAAAGATGCTACGATTTTTTCTGATTCACTAAGTTCATTAAAAGCAATAAGAAATTTCTCAACATATAATAAAAGTAGCAACCACATAATCCCGGAAATAAAACAAAAATTATCCATCCTTAGCAATAAAGATCAAAAAGTTCAAATTGTCTGGATCCCCTCTCATAAGGGAATTACAGGCAATGAGACAGTAGATAAATTAGCCAAACAGGCAATAGAAAATGGTGAATTTCTAGACATAGCCATTCCCTATACCGATTTTTATCAAGAATGCAAAGAAGTTGCTAAACTAGAATTTATCCAATTCATTGAGAAACAAAAAAAACTTAAAGGAATACAATACTTTGAAAATTACTACAATGCTGAAAATATCTTAAAACCATGGTTCAAAGAAGTAGTCAAACCAAGAAGATACATAACAACGATAAATAGAATTAGAGCGAATCATCACTCGTTAGCAGAAAGCCTCTGGAGAAAAAATATAATTCAAAATCCAGAATGTGAATGTGGATTTCCACTCCAAACAGTAGAACATATAGTATGGGATTGTCCACAATATAGTATACAAAGGAGATCATTAGTTATAAAATTACGGAAAGCTAATTATAGTATCCCAACAGTAATAACAGAATTATTAAAATTTCCTAAATCGCAAGCTTGCTCATTCATCATTGAATTCTTCAAAAATAGCAAATTACAAATTTAAATATTGAAGACAGTGTAACCAACCTAAGAAGTCCTATATCTTACACGGCTCTAGTAAATACCTGGTCATGGCCTAAGTTAAATACAAAAGGCCAACCCGCAAGGGAAACATAGAAGAAGAAGATTGAGTATTGTGGAGGAATTAATGTCTGATGAAATTCAAAAACGTAGTTTTTTGCGCACGATGTATCAAAAAAATTTAAAACATTATGTATATAACGCACTGGCTAAAGGTAAATCTGAGCTGTTTAAGAAGACGTAAAAGTATTTCCTTTAAAATTTTAATAATCCAATTTTTTATTCGTGTTACAAAGTTTAATTAATCATCGTCATTCAATTTAGAAGAGTTTCGAATAGTTCAAAAACGTTTATGCTTACGAAAAATCCTAATTTTATATAAATGTAAAAGGAGAGTTTAAAATCGTTTCATAATTGGTATTTTTACGTTAATAATCTTTTTGTACAGCTAAAGATGAAGAGAAATTTTAAATCGAAAAATGAATTTTGTAGTTTTCCCTCCTTTACGATTATATGATCGAGCACACAAACGCATCTAGCATCTAACCTTCCTGACGTATGTGTACCTGTACCCTTGACTTGACTAATACCAAACCGTGCCCTAATAATACCAGTCTGGCACACTAATACATACACATATATCGGTAAAGACAAAAAGTCGTAAACCGCAGGCTCACGCTGGCCCTCTGATGGCGGCTTTCACCCGTCTTTTCTCGCGTTCACCGTCCCTTTATTACCTATTATTTCGCAGGTTCTTCACATTGTAACAGCAGGCCAAGCCAATAAATAACGAACCATTTTTTGCTTCGCCTCAGCAATCAGCGACCACGACGACGACGGTAACCAAATCTGAAAGCAGCGGAGTCATGAGCGAAAAGCAGCTTAGGGAACGATGATGCAGTAAGCGCGCGTTTTTACAGCTCACATCCGCTCGGAAAGTACAGGGGAACGGGTCTCCATGGAGTCGAGCGGTGGTACCGAAACTGAGCAGAGAATACCTTCCGATTTCATTAAGGAGGAACCTTCAGACCAAACGATGGCGGAAGCAAATACTGAACCTGAGAAGCAACAGGCGTCCTCCGCCATAAGCATTGACAACGACCTCGAGGAGAGCGAAGAAGCCGAGTGCACTACTGGAGAAAATGCGACACAGGAGTCCGATATTAAGAATACTTTGTCCAAATGTATCCTCTGTGATAAAACCTTTGCTGCCGAGGACAACCCCAAGATCCTCGAGTGCCTTCATGCTGCCTGCACAAGCTGCATCAATAATAAGCTTAGCGAGCAACATGCCCTTATATCGGATGGGGGTGAAGTCCTAAGTAAATATTCATAATTTTGTTTTTTTAAATAATAGTTGTGTTTTAACAAAGCTTTATGTGATTAATTTTTTGTTAATTTGCAGTGGACAATGCCATTGTGTGCCAAGTTTGTAATGTTAATAGTGAACTTGGGAATTTGATTGAAAATAGATTCTATTGTACATTTTTGGAAGACGAATCAATGGACGAAGATGTACCCACTGATCCAGAAGAAGAAAAAAAATGTAATTGTAGTGAAAATGCAGTGGCAACTATGTGGTGCGTTGTTTGTCAAGAATTTATTTGTTATAATTGTGTTTTGGTAAGAAATTTTAGTTGTTTAAATTATTAAAATAAAAATTACTGTTTAATTTTTTTGAATTTTTTAAAATAGGCACATCGAAGACTGAAAATCACTAAAGATCATCCTTTGAAACCTAGAGAAGAAATAACTAATGAAAAAAATTTAAGAAAGAGTTTAAAGAAACATTCTTTTTTGATTTGTACGCAACATCCACATGAACAGCTAACTTTATTTTGCCAAAGTTGTGATCAATTAACTTGTAGAGATTGTCAACTTGCTGAACATAGAGATCACAAATACAAATTTATTCATGAAATTGCTGCCGAAACTCGTACTTCTGTTAAAAATTTATTAAATGAGATTTGGTAATTGTATACAAATAACTGGGTTTTATGCAAAAATTTTCAAAATTTTATAATCTTATAATAATCAATTTACTACCTTTTTCTAGCTACAAAAGAGAATTATTAAAAAGTGCTATGAAAGTAATTGAAGAAAGGCAGGTATTAATATCTGAAAAGAAGAAGACCTTAATGCAAGAAATTGCCCAAATGGTTGTGCAGTAAGTATCTTTTTTGTTAATTTTTCTAATATGAAAGAATACTGGAAGAATTTTTTAATTTTTAGATTGACAACAGCTATAAACAATAGAGCAAAATTGTTAATTAATCGTTTGAACGATGTATGTGAACAAAAACAAAACACTTTAAATGAGAAAAAAACAGCATTAGATGAACTCTCCAGTTTAACTGATCATTGTATACATTTTGTTAATTATGCACTAGAAAAAGGTACAGATTCTGAAATGCTCTACAATAAAAAATCAATGACAGGCCATTTGCAGCGAATAAAAAATAAAAGAGCGGATATTCCTAATCCAGAAATACCCGTTCGTATTCATTTATCTCTCGAAAAATTAACAGATTTAATTAAAGGTAAATCGAATAATCAAAATTCATTTTAATTCTATACAAATAAGAAATCTCCTTTATTTTGATTCTTTTAGTTATATCTACAATTGGAGCGATCGTAGTCGATGGAAGAGTGTATCCCGCCGGTACGCCTCCAATAGAATCAAGTGCGCCGACAACACCTTTAAGTGAACCACCAGAACAAAGGCAAATCAATTCAGGTGCAGGTGCTGCAGCTATAGAAGTTGCACCTGCACCTCCTGCCATTCCTATATTACCTTCACAAGCACCCAACAGTGTTCCTCATAATGCATATATAAACCAAGCAATGAACATTCCTATTTCATCTCATCAACAGTTGGTTCAACAACAACAAATGGTCAATCAGCAACAAATGCAAACTCAAGCGCAAAACTTTATGCATTATAATACACATAATATTCAACAACGTGCATCTCCTCAAAATCAAAGGATGTCGACTATGAATGTTAATTACAATGGTCGCATACAACCACAACAGCAACAAATGATGATACCACAACGTCCAGGATTAGGACATCAACAGGTATACAGGAGATAGGTTGTGTAGAATTTTCACGTAATGATTAAGGTCCTTCCATATTTTAATTTTATCATAACTGAAAATAAAGAGAAAGTATTTTACATACAAAATTTAAGAAATATTTAATGTTTTCATATTTTGCTATTATAGTATAAGGTTCGAATATTTTTTCATAGTTATAAAAAAAGCAAAAAGTATAAGAATGTATTAGAGATTATAAACGAAATATAATTTAATCTTGTAATTGTTAAATAAATTAAAAAATACAAACTCTTTGTTTTTAATTATTACCTTCAAAAACTAGAATAATTGTCAATGTCAAACGTTCTTGTATAAAAATATTTTTTTTTATTCTGAGAAATGAATTTTAAAAGAAATAAAACATTAATTTACAAAGTAAAAATTTTATCAAATTCTCATTGTTGCAGAAAAAGTAATTTTTTTTATCATAGGCTTTAACTATTTACGCAGGTAACGTCATCAACGCATCCTCATCAACAGCAGATGCATCTAGTCGCAGATCCACATCAGTTCAATCAAAACGCCAGTCTTCGTGGGTTGCTGGCGCAGAATCCCCCAGCTTACAGGCCCACATCGAATGCAGTACAATACAGATTTCACCCCAGATATCCTCGATACTCCAACCCACCGAGAAATACAGGAGCAATGATTGCAACGGTTCCGCATCAAAACTTTCCTGCGGGCACTTCCCTGCTCACCGGCATGCAGGTCCGGCAAACGAATCAACCCATGCAGCAGCCAATTATAAATACCTACCAACAACATCAGCAGCCACTTCAGCAGCAACCACAGCAACAGCAACAACAGTCAATGCAATCCGCTCGGTGGCACATCCCACAAAACGCCGGAGCAACTCCGCCTCAACAAAACTATCCAGGAAGAAGCAACGTACCGATACAGAGCGCAACTAGTATCGCGTCTGCTAATGATACATATAAAATTACCCTAAAAAACCAAACTCCTGCATCTGTTACAACTCCCGCGGTAAGCAAAAGTTTTGTTTAACCCATAATTTAATAAGTTAGAATTTTATTAAAATTCATTAGTACACATTAGATGAAAATCTTTTATGATTTTAGCTTATAAAATTCTTGTTTTTATTTCAGAAAAATAGTAGCACAGCAAGTCCACCGGTAGCGAGTAGTGAAAATGCATCTCCAAACATGACATCAGTCAGTCACACGGTAAGCTCGTCTATGCCAAAGACACCGAGTCCCTCGCCAAACGAAAAGAGTGATGAGACTCAAAAAAGCTTGGACAAATTTTGCCAGAAATCTTTGAATGATTTAATGCTTACGATTGCTAAGTTGGATAGCAATGGGATCGTAGTTATTCCGGAAAATATGCCAAAAAGTCAAACTGAATCTGCACAAGTAGATAGCTCGACCGACGAAGGCATTAATGCTTTGAATGATAACTCTTCAGGTAGGGATAATTTAAAATATAAAAAGAAATTTAATAAAGTCGGTTTTGATAACTTGAATTTACTTAATTTTGTGACTAATTCATTAGATAATTTAACTTTGCAAAACTTTAAATTATACATACTTAACTAAGAAATTTTAAATGGTTTGAAAAAACGAAGTCGGTTTTTATATATTTGAAATGATAATTATTTATATATGACTAAAGTTGATGTAATGAATGGCAAAGTTAAATTATATTTAAAGCTATTTATAATAATGTAGCCACATCCATGACAAAAGATGATCCAAACGAGGATTGGTGTGCGGTGTGCATGGACGGGGGAGATGCTGTTCTCTGCTGCGATAAATGTCCAAAAGTCTTCCATTTATATTGCCACATACCAACTTTACAATCTTTTCCTAGGTAAGCTCCGTTAAAAATAACATACACATTAGTTCTTAGTTCATAACGTATTTAAAAACTTGTTTTTTGCATTTTTAGCGAAAGCGAAACGTGGCAGTGTATGCTTTGCACGAATGTGCTTGATTGTTCAGACGATCCTATTGGGGAAAAGAGACCTAATCAAATGAGCGACCGTGACTTAAGAATTGCTCAGCGAATAGTTTTAGAATTGTTTTGTCAATATGAACAAAGTTTACCTTTCAGAGAAATCGTTTCACCCGAGGTACTATTTTTAAAAATTAACAATTAACTCATTTAATAATTTAATATTTTATTAAAATAAAAAAAATCTATGTAGAGTTTACAATAATAAGATTAGTACATTGTGCAACAAGGGGAGAAAGTAAGCTATTTCTAGAGAGGATGAGATATTCTGCACGAGTTGGAGTCGCGTGCTGAAAACCTCACCCGAATCTGAAATACCTTTTCTTCCCGTTTTACACACTGAGTTTTTTTCACCGAAGGCATGAAAAGCCCTCTTTTTGTGTTAGATGATCGTGCATTTCAAATCGTGCACAGAAATAGTAAAAAATAGTTTAAAACAGAGAAAAAAAAGTTAAAAAAAAATTTTTTTTTTTAAATTTTGAAAAATAAGAAAAAGTGACTTTTCACAAGTAAGCCCCGCTGGTGGCGGGGAAAAGACCTTTTTCCCCGCTTGGACAAACAATTTTGTAAAACGTTTGAAATTCTTGATTTTCAACGCTACTTTCTAGCGTGAAATGACATTTCATGTCTGAGTTGGGAAAAATACTTTTTTTTTATATTATTTTATTGTTACATTGATTTATAATAATTATAATTTATTTAACAGATAGTGGAATACCATAATATTATAAAAAACCCAATTGCTCTCGAAGTGATAAAAAAGAAACTTGATCCGAAAAATGAAAATCATTACACTGATTTGAAACAAGTAATGGCTGATATCAGATTAATGTTTAAGAATGCATTTATCTTTAATACTGTAAGTATGCTCAAACTCTTTATAAAATTAATTAAGTTGTAAAGAAAAATTAATTTTCCTTTTCGTTTTAAGCCTGACAGTCAGGTTTATCAAGAGGCCAAAAGTCTGGAAGAATTCTTTGAAAAGTTACTTTTAAAATGGGCACCTACTTATGCTTACGATGATACGTGTGTTGCTGACGAAGATGAAGAAGTATTTCCTACAAGCAGGAAATTTCGTCGAATTATTAACGAATAATACTCAATAAAATTAAAAAAAATTGTAAAATATTATTGTTAAAGTAATTTTTATGCTGATATTGGTTAAGCTCAATTGTTGATATCATGTATGCAAAGTATACGGTTATAAATCATAAAAATAATCGGTTTTAAAAAATAAACGTTTTATTCTGCATGATATAAAAGCATGCCAAATAAAACTATTTAAACTTGATAACAATTTTTTTAAACTATGTACATGTTTGACAAAGATTTTGCATCTGCGGAGATTATGTAAAGATTGTTACGGAATTTTCATTCTAAATAAATTATGAGATTCGATTTTTAAAATTTTAGTATTAATGATATTGTACTCTAAATGTAACTTCAATTTATTTTTAAATTACACAAGCTGGCCTTGACATTGTACTACAACTGATAGGATTTAGGACAAGTTCATTTTATATCCTATATATTTTTTAAAATTAGGTACTTTGGAATAAAAGAATTTCTCATGATTTTTTATCAATGCATATATTTCTTATTATCACAGTTTTATTTTTAATGTCTTAAACTTCAAATATTTTGGATATCTACTACATTAAAAATTAAAAGTTTACTTGATAAGAAATGTTTAAACTTTAAGAAGTATACTTTGTTTATTATTGTAAAATTTACACTTTTAGTTACGTATCATTAGTGTGAATTTTAAAAAATACATCTAAGAAAATGAAAAATTGTTAGATAATCAATTGATAATTATTTTTGATGAACAAATTATACTAAGTATAGATATTAAACCTATTTGTGTAATTTATGTATTAATACTTGTAGATTGTAGATTTCATAAAAATAAAATAAGAAAATGAAGTAAAATTATATTTATAATAAACATTGACCACTTAACAATAAATAAACTAATAATAATTTATCAGCTGGAATAAGTATAATCTTTTTAATCTTTTTAATCTGAATCTATAAGTTTAAGTATGCTTGCTTGTCCACAGAATTATTACGTAATAATATAATAAATAGTAAAAATATCCTAGCAGTATTCAAAATAGAATGAAAAAGTACTTGATTATGCTTTTTAGATGTCACTAAATATTAATTTTTTTTTACTATATAATGGTGCAATTGAAAGAAAATTTTCAAACTCTACATAATTTTTATAGCTCAAATAATATAAAAAAACAATTGTTAGTATGAAAAAATAAGAAAAACTTCAAAGATACTTAGTTTTTGAGAGACAAAAATCAGGTACTTTTTAACAATCCATTTTACTAGTTTTTAGAAAAACAAACTGAATAGTAAAAATCTATAGTAAGCAATATGACTAATATAGATTTTTTAACAACAATCACTTAAACAAAACTTATCGTTATAATTTAAATTATTTGCAGTAAAATATTATTTTTAATAATACTTTTGTAATTAATATCATAAAATTTGTTCAAATTTAAAATAAAATACATAATTTTATTTGGAGTATTTACATGTAGACGACATGAAAATAGAAACATTTTTTTGTGGAATATTCAGCCCTGTACTGTAATATATTTAATTAAAAATTTATATTAATAAAGGATATCTAAAATTAAAATTCCTTTTAATTTCTTCTCATTATATTTACATTAAAAAAAAAATAATTTACTAACGCCTTTCCAATATCGGGTTAAATACTAAATTACAAATAATGACAGGACTAATAGTGCTTTCACAATTGAGAATTTTTTTATGGAGTAACAGGTGTTACTGCCGTGAAATTCTGAGTACAAAATTTACAAGTTGGAACCGCGCGTTTAGTTGCAGACCCTTCGAGAATGCTGCTTATAACCATACATCTTTGACATAAGACATTTCCGCATGACCAGCAATGATTCTGTAATTGAAAAATACATCACAAGTTCATTAAATATATTAGTAATATTAAAATGAATTATAATTTATAATTACACTTTACACGATTATATGAAAATTTAATGAGTTAATAAATATAATTCAATTAATTCATAATTTACCTTTTTATTAAAAGCGTCAAATGTAGTGCCACATTTGCATTCTGTCATATTTCTGCACGATTTCCAGTCTAATGCTATTCCATTTAATTCAGTTACTAATTTGTTTAATTCCAATTTACTTTTGCTATCGGTCTCGTCTGTAAAATCGGATAATTTTTCATTAAGAAGACATGTTTTTATATATTCATTATCTAAAGTGTACTTGTTAGATGATGTCATTTCCACTTTAGAGCTTACAGAATTTAGTTGCCCTATTGAATTAATTCTCTAAAAAATAAAAAGATAAATAGTTATATACTTAAAATCTTTTTTATGTAAATTTTTTTAGAAAACTGTAGAAATTACCTTTGTAAGAAATTTTACGTGATCTTCAATACAATTAATATGATTATTAATTGTTAAAAGAGAATCTTCATAAGATTCTCTTGGATGTACACCATTTTCAAATCTGAAGTAAAGACCTCTCCAAAGTCTGAAATGCATCAAATATAAATAATTTATCTATTAATTAATCTGTTTGATTAATATTTATAAATAGCTTTTTATTATTTACATAATATTTTGTGCAGAAAGCTTTGGTTTAAGAATTCGACTAGTTTCATCTTTATATTGACTACTTGAATAAAATGGATTAATAAATTCATTTATATGTTGTGTCATGTGACCCCAAAGTGAATACGTTCTTTCTGAAAGTCTGAAATTTGTTAAAAAATATTTAAATTAGTATCATTTTAAAAAAAATATTAAAATAAAATACTTTTTAATCTGAACTTACTGCAGGGATTGTCTGTCTTTTTCACAATTTCCTATAAAAGTTCCATATTGACAACTATGTATATGATCATGTAATGTTATCAAATATTGTTCATTGAATTGAAACATATAAGGAAATTGTTGTAAAAGTTGATAAGTTGCATCAATAAATTGGGTAAATATTGGTGCTAATTCTTTGGCATCAGATACTATATAACCACACCTATCTGAAAACTTATGTCCAAAAGCAAGCCAATCTTTTTCTATTAATACCTGTAATTATTAAATTTTAGTTTTTAAAAATTATCTGTAAGATTTTGTTTAATCAAATTTAAAATTCTTTACTTGGAAACCGTGAATTGTTCTATAAAATGGATCTAGCATTAAGGCAGCTAAGGAACAAACTTGAGCTGTCCTGTCCCAACCATCACTACAATGCACCACAACACTAGTCCCATTCATTATATTTCGAGCTATAAACCATGAAGTTTCTAATATGGCACGAATGTGTTTCAACCATCCACTATTTTCAAGTCCACTAAGAAATGCACTCATGGAAGTACTTTTTTGCACTAAAAACAATAAAATTTTACAAAATTGTGTTTTTACTTTAATTTAAAAATTTTTTTACATACATTCAACTAATTTTGTTAAACTTGATCTCATAACATGTATATTTTCTATTCCAAAAAATTGGAATTTGATATTATCATAAAAATTTTCGTTTTCATATCCTTTTCCAGCTGCACGATTTGCCATAGCATTAATCTAAAATATGAAATATAAAATAATAATATTTCTTTAATAAATTAATTAAATTTGTTCTTTTTATTAACTTACTCTTGGTCTTGTATCAACAACGTAGAGATACTTGGAATTAGAGTTTGTACAAAGTAAATTGTAAAGCATTTGTTCATCTTTTAGACAACGTGCATTAAAACCAGATAATGGCTGACTACATCTGCAAATAGATGCCTGCAAACGAATTGAAAACTACTTTAATGCAATACTTTGTTAATCTTAATTTTTAAAATAGTTTAAACTTTGTACCTTATTATTATATAAGTAAGTTAATACTGGTAGTCTTCCTTTACTACGAAATTTAGCACTACCTGTTAAGACAGTATTGCTACATGAACTTGGAACATACAAATATTTTGGATATGTTTCACATAACTAAAATAATAAAGGTTAATTAAATATAGTTCATTAAAATGAAAACGATTTTTTTTTAAGTCACACTAACTTCATAATTAACATTAAGGTAGGACAGTGACCATTCTTCATTAGGAACACCTTGCCTTTGAAATTCATCTTGAATACTGAAAAAGTTCCAACCAACTTCTTGTGATAAACCTTCATTAATACCTTTATAATCAAAGCAATATAAATATTCTATTTTTGCTGTAAATAAAAGTAAGTTAAATTAATCACTGTTATTAAGAAAATAATCAATTTATTTATTAAACCTTACTTGGAGAAGATAATCTTAATAACGTTAAATATACTTCATGGCAGTCTCTTTCTTTTGGGATTACAAATGTAACAACAAAAAAATTTTTACATTTGATATGTAGTGGAGAACCACTTGTCAACAAAGGCAGTTTTTCAGTTGAAGCCACATGCGTATTTAAAACCTAAAACATCAACATATAAATTTATTTATTTATTTATTTAATCAAACGGGCATATAGCCTAATTACAACCAGACATATGTCTAGTATAGATATAAAAATACATAAAAATATATAGATATAAATGAAAAAAATTATAAATAAAATAAAAAATTGTAAATAAAATATTGTACCCAAATTTTTTTTTTGCCATTTGGTTCCATAAAAATAAAATGTGTTTCCGTTAAATAGAATGTTCCTAAAGTGTGTTTTACTCCATATTTGTCTAACATTAAAACATTTTCAACCTATAATCCAAAAAAATGTTTAAATTATTATTATTAGTTAAAATGTCTATAAAACATTATCCCGAATTGCTAGCATAAATCGAAATAATTTTTTATCCACATATAATTATTAAATTACTAACCTTTTGAACTTTTATTACATTTGAGACGTCCATTTTTAATAGTTATTATAATTTCTAGTTGAAGTCGATTAGGTATTTTACTTTTTTAATAAAATGCAGTCTGCGGTTAACCGTCGATTCTAACCTTATAAAATAGCATTATATATTGTTACATTTTTCGAGATAAAGTATAAAATGATAACGAAGTACGAAAATATGTAAGCATGTGTCTGTCTAAATTTTAATATTTTTTGCTCTTTACGTATACATATTTTTGACAGAAACACAACATCCACACCACACGCTACTTTCATACGTCACAAAAACGCATAAAGTACTTTCATTGGATGCGTTAGCGCTGCAAGGCTGCAACCAACTGCACTGTATAGAATATGTATCCTATAAGTAGAATTCAATTCAAAACAACTATCAAAGACTATTTATCTTCTCAATATAAATTATTTAAATAAGATTTACTTTTTTCTTAAAAAAATTTCTTTTTATTTAAACTTCTTGTATTTTTTCTTTTAATAATTTTTTTTACAAACAATTAATTTCTCGATATGAAATATAATTATATATAACTAAATTTTATGATAACTGAAAAATAATAAATTAAAAAGTGTATTATAAATTCTAATTCATTTTAATAAATTTAATGTGGTGTTTCGTTATGGTAACACTGTGCGGCCGTAGTAAAAGGTTCGTGATTGGTCGCATTATGGTGGCGTCAAAAGGCCAAAAATTCAGGTTTTTATGTCAGTTTTCTTTCTATCGGTGAGCCTTTCTGCTACAAGTGTTTGTTTATGCACCACACAAAGAGCGTACCTTCACTTAATGCAGTCTGCAATATATTTGCGGTTGAGTGCGTCTTTCGTCTCAGAGACAAGTCTTCTGTAAAAAAAATGTATTTAGCAGTTAAGAGACGGTTATTGAACAAATTCATCAACGATCACTCGGCTAATTGCACGTAACAAATGACTTGTTTGTTAAAACAACATGGTTAAAAGCGCCATACGAATGCATGTCCGTGAACGCCATAATTAAATACGCCTAGTGTTGCAAAATATATTTCATGGAACGTCGAAGTGCAACAGTTTACTTACTTTCATTACACTTTTAAGCAAAGCAGAAGAAATTTTTGAGAGTAAAGGTAATGGATCAGCATAATGTGTGGTTAATATTGTAAAAATTTTAAATGAAATTTTTTAAGCCTTTACATTTATATTTATGGCAGATGTTTAGCTCAATCCAGATAAAGCAAGAGTATAATAGTGTAGATGATAGAAACCATCAAACTATGGTTGCTGGGCAAGAAAGTATTGATTATTCCGTGTTCAATAATCAAAATGTTGAATATGCCTATCATCAGTTACCACATTTTTGGGATCAAGCTTTACAGGTTCAAACAAATCATTATCCGAAAAATTTTTCCCAAAAGAATGATGGATTATCTAGACAAGATGTGAGTCTTGCCAATGTTAGTGAGGTTTATTTTGTATTAGTATTTATTTTAAAAGTTTTTTTATTTTTCTATTAATAAAATTTAAATTTAAATTTTAGCAAAATGTACCTTCTGTAAGTACAAACTATATCAACCATCACTTGCAACAACAACAACAACAACAGCAACAACAGCAACACCAAGAACAACAAAATTTTACCACCAGTCTTGCAGGTGCTAATGATCAATCTCAAATAAATCAGTCAAATCTAGAAAGTCAGCATTTAGATTCTAGACATATGTCTGCAATAGTAAATAACAGTATTTTAATAAATCCTGCACTTACAGTTGAATCAAGTTCCATAATAAATAAACGTTCGACTCCTGGTAGACCATCAAAATCTTCAACAGGTAGTCCTAGTAAAAAGCACAAATGTCAATGTGAAATTTGTTTTAAAGAATTTGGGCACAAAAGCAATCTTTTCATTCATATGAGAACTCATAACGGTGAAAGACCATACAAGTGTAAGCAATGTGACAAGTGTTTTACGCACAGTGGTAATTTAGCTATTCACATGAGAACACACTCTGGAGAGAGACCATATGCTTGTCAAGAGTGTGGGAAAATGTTTAGTCACAGTGGAAATTTGTCAACCCATTTGCGCACACATTCTGGAGTTAAACCATATAAATGCAGTGTTTGTGCAAAAGAATTTCGTCATAGTGGAAATCTTTCAATACACGAAAGGATTCATTCTGGCATTAAACCATTTCAATGCAAAGTTTGTGGTAAAGGATTTTATCATAGTGGAAATTTAACAACGCATATGAAAAAACATCCTGTAATTGCCTCTAATGAACAATGCGAAAATAATGTTCTTCCTACAATAAATCCAGAATACATGTGTAATAATGTTAATCAAATTAAGTCTGATACAATTTTCAAAACAAACTCAAGTGATCTTGACAGTACAATACAGAAGTCAAGTGATATAATGGAAGAGGATCTTCATGAGTCTAAAACAAGTTAATAAACTGAGCCTTGTTGTTTAAACTCTATTGTATAATTAACATGAACCCTACTTTTCTAATTAACGTAAAAAAGATTTAGTCCAAAAATTAATTTCAATGCTTTGAAAATAGTGTGATTTAGTACAAATACTTTTTAAAAAGCATGATTTCTAATATAAGTCAGCAGTTACCAAAGAGGTATATATAATTACATACAAACTTCATTCATTCATAAAATAAAAGCACAATATAAAATTTCTCAAAGTTGAATGTTGCCAATATTCCAGTATGAAGTATGCATTATTTCACCAGAAATTGAAATTAATATTTGAACTAAATTTAATACTTTCTATAACAAAATAATACTTTCCATAAAAATACAATTATAGTCAATTTAAATAACCAATGCTAAATATATATTTGTATTTTTACTATTGTGATATTAATAAATTTTGTTTAAAAATTATTTATAAATTAATGAATATAAAAAAACGTAATCAAGATTAACATAAATGTCATATTTTAATAATTTAGACAATTGGATTGCGATGAAAATGAATGCATAATAAAGTCTTGCATAGTATGCAATCACCATTATTTTATATAGTTTTTACACGTTTTCTTTATTAAATTGTAAATTATTATAATTAATATATACATATAAGCAAAATAGCTTGTCTTAACATAAGCATGAAGTGTACAATAAAATTTATGATCTACAAAAAATGATTTTGACATTAATTTTGTTATTATCACGTAGTATTGTAAATATACAGAAATAAGTTGCATTATTTTAAAGACAACTGAATCTGAGCATACTGCTATCATATTTTACAATAATAAAGTATATGTATATAAAATATGTTTTAATAGTTAAAATAAAATAATATGTCACTTTTTATATTTAAAATTTTCTTGTTTGACAATGTACAGTTTCAAATTTTGGTTTTAAAAAACTATATTATAGAAACTTATAAATATGTAAAAAGATTAAAAATTTAAAAGATGTGATATTTAACTATATTAGACATTGCATAGAAATTGTGATAAGTATTTCTTTGTATCAATTACTGGAATAATTTTACAATTTGTACAAAGGTACATGTCACAAAAATTGTGACTGAATTTTACACTATTTTAATTTCTTTATTTTTACAAATTAAGTTTTCACAAATTGGAGAAATCTAATTAGTTTATGTAATAATTAGATTCCTTCTGCATTGTGATGATTATGCCAGACTAAAGACGTTCTCTTTGAGTTTGACAATATATACAAACAATACATAGTATTTTTATTTATAGAAAACAGACCCCAATGCTAAGATTTATCAGTATTACAAATATAGTATCAACACCATTGCAAAAAGTACAAAGTGTACTAAGATTCCAAATTTAAATATTAATATTTACATATATAAAACTAAATATTTTATGTAAAATAATCAAGATTCTCATTCTAATACTTATAGAAGATTAAATCTTTCTTAATTAGCACCATTTATGAATATAATGGTGTTGATTTTGATCAAAAGTAAATTAAACTTTTGCAATACTGTAAAAATGAAAGATACTCTTTTTGCATTAGGATATGCCTAATTCAATATTCTTGACATATTTATAAACCATCTGTTGGCTTTATAAATAAAGCTGTTAGAGCAAAGATAAGGAATACTACTCCTCCAATGAGAGTAACTGAAATATTGAGAAGTAGAATTAAAATCTAATAATACAGATCATTATCAATAGGAAAATTTTAAAGTAAATACTAACCTGTTCTCACTGATATCCTCTGAGCTATCATACGCCCTCCAATTACAGCTAAACCAGTACAAAATGAATGTCCTAAAACGCCACCAATTACAACACCATACACATCCTAAAATTCATTAAAATTTTATGCGATACAAAATCAAATATGATTTTTATTTATATAATAAATAACAACATTTTTTTATTATTATTACCTCTCGAGCTGCTAAAATAATTGTTGTTAACTGAGAACGATCTCCCCATTCAGCAAGAAAGGTAAGAGAAAAGGCTTGTAAAAATATTCTTGAAAGCATCATTAAAGCACTGGCTTTTTGACTTTTTCTAATAACACCAGTTTCTGGATCTTGAACAAGTGTTGAACTACTTTCTTTTTCAAACTAAAACATAAGTATAATTTAATGAAAATACGAATTAAGCATATTATTGTTTTTTAATATTTACATCATCTTCTCTTTTTCTTAAATCTGATTGTACTTCTTCAAGTTCTTCTTGACCTTCATTTGGTGACATATAATACCCATCTTTCAACATTTTTAAACCAAACAAGGCAAATAAAGCAGTGGATATGTAGTACGTGTAGGCTCTAGGAATTATCGTAGCAGCATATCCAAAAATAACTAAAATAAAAATAAAATAATATATATTCATGCAATAAAATCTGAAATAAAGCATTAGATTGTAATGTAAAGAACTTTTAAAAATTACCTGATAGAATAGTCATAACAGCTAATGCTCCTATAGCTCCAATAAATACTGTTAATCTAGGGTGTCTCATAGCCATAATTGCAGCAATAAAAAATGTTTTATCTCCTAATTCAGAAACTACAATCACTGAAAGTGATGCTATAAATGCATGAAGAAATCCTAAATTTTCCATTGAAGTCATTGGGGTTACACTATCAATTCTCTATAATATTAAATTCGCAAAAAGTTAAAAAATTAATGTATCCAAAGAAAATAATTATTTTTATCTAAATTAACTTACATCTGAAGCCATAGATGATTGAGATCTTTCCACGTCTGTCGGCATTTTTTCTCCATAAGTTAGATTAAATAAAACGTAAAAATATAATATTAGTATATAAATATGCCGATGGTCAATCATTTTTTCACTTAATTATAATAATTAAAGAAAAAACAATAATATTGTAGATTTTCCCAAACTTTTGTTCACCAGATTGTTGAAAGAAACGAATTTCGTGTCAAGTGTTCGGAGAACTAGAGTAGAGGGATAGAATCAAAAATTTGGAGGTTAGCTTTTGATTTCGCGAAATTCGTGAGATTTGTACACACACTCATCAGTAGAAAAATGTTTGTAAAGGGATGAAGGCAGAGAGGCCAGAGAGGATCATTGGACACGAAGATACTTGTTATCTCTGTGAGAAAGTATACCGATGTTAACCGTCTAGATTCTCATAACGAACTGATAAATATGGAGGAATTTGAAAAAATAGATTGGTAAGTAAAAGTCAAGCTGATCATAAAATAAGGTTATACAAATATATTTACATTGACGTTATGTCCGCACATGCTTATTCTCAATGTCATTTTTTTGTATTGACGATTAGAATTTTTACTGTTTTACATAAACAATAGTTGTATAATGAAAACGGTCAGATGTAATTGTTTTCTATTTTAGGACTCCTAACATTGAAGACATAATAGATATTCCGTTTTTCGAAGAAAGTCGTTTGCAAAATGAAGGCGCAATGTATAAAATCTTGAATGGGATATTTGAAGATCCATTTCAAGACATAAGACCAGTTATTTTTAAAAATAATGGAAATCCGACTGTAAACCAGAATAAAACGAAACCTGCAATAATAGTGTCAAAGAAAGGAAAAGGAAAAGGAAAAAGAAAGAGAACAAAAAATAAAAAAAAGAATTAACTCAAAATTATAATAGAGATTTTTATTAAAATTTGTATTTTTTATATGAAACAATCTTTTTGTATGAAATTAATTGAATACTTAAAATAAAAATATTATAAAAAATATTTCTTTAAAGTTATTGTTTTTGTATTACACTTTAATGAATACTTATATAATAAAAAGAATTATATTTTATGAGTAATTAATTAAATAAACATTTAATAAGCATATTTTATTTTTTATAAAATACAAGGTTCATTTTTATATGAAAAAAACATAAGTTAAATTGTTTTTAATCAATCAAATTATAGTATTAAAAATAAGGGTGGAAAACCAACAGATTAAAAATTATTTATATATTATTTCAAGTTTTTAAATGCTTTTTATTATAATTTTTTTACTCATGTATATGCAAATTTTATAGAACTAGCTAAATTCAAGCTATTCTATTTTTTTTATTATGCGTATTAGAAATTTATTCATTATATAAGATTAAAATATTTTTTTTATTATAATTAATTTCGTGAATCTTTTTGAGAATTTTAAATACTTTTATCAACAGTCAACAGTGCAGGATTATATATTCTTTTTAGTAACTATCAAGTACCGCATTATTACGAAGCGCCACTTTCAGCGGTTTGATTTTGCTTTTAGTAAACAAGCGCGGAAAAATGTGTAATTTGGCTGGTTGAACCTTATTTGATTTTAAATAAAACAAAGAATTATGGTAATATTAATCAAAATTATAAGCTTAGGTCAACAATTCTTTAAAGTCTATTAATTAAATTGAAATCAAGATTGTGTTTATATCTTAAAGCTCTTTGAATACACTAACCTCTATTATTATTAAATTTTAAACAATTATAAAAATATATTTTGGATTAACTTTTTAGTACGACATTAATAATTTTTAAAGAATTTTAATGTTCAACATTAGATATACTTGTGATAAAAATTGATAAATAAAAATGGTTCTTTTTCTTTAGATTCGATCACAGGCACCAAGTAAAGTAGGCAAACGCCCTTTATTAGTTGATGTGGATAGTAGTCAATTTACACAAAAACTGAGTTTAGAACCTGTGGAAAAGAAATTATCAAATAAAGAAAATAAGCGTCGAAGAACTGAAAAAACTGTACAAATATCAGAATCTAAACTACGTGCTTTAACATCAAATGATATTTCAGTTGTTCAAGAAGTTGTATCAGAACATGTGAGTGTTTTTATTTTTTTCATCATTGTAAATAATTATAAGTTTTTTACTAAGTTTATAATTGTAGGAAGAACGCGTTAGAAAACTATTAAGTAAGCCATTTAAGATTCCAATTCCTGGTTATGAATGTTCTGGACGGGCCCTTGGTTTTCGTTTTGCTGGACCAAGAAGAGCTTTGCATGATCCTGATGAACCTAATGCTCTGGTTGTTTATGCACCACCAGAAATATCAGAACATGAAAATATAAAAATTGATGAGTTAGTTTTATTTTATAATTATTAATGTTATGATAATTAAAATGCATGCTTCTTGCACAGGTTGTATAATGCACTGTACAAATATAAAAATACTGTTTTTAATTAAAATATATTCATTTTTTAGGAATAAGAAATTAGTACATGTGGTGATTGATCCAATTTTGTGTAATATTCTCAGACCCCATCAAAGAGAAGGTGTTAAATTTATGTATGAATGTGTTACCGGCAAACGAATAGAAAATGCTTTTGGTTGCATTATGGCAGATGAAATGGGTCTTGGAAAAACCTTACAATGTATAACTTTGCTTTGGACACTTTTAAAACAAGGCCCTGAGGCAAAACCATTAATTGAAAAAGCAATAATTGTTGCTCCAAGTTCATTGGTGAAAAATTGGTATAACGAAATTTATAAATGGCTTAATAACAGAGTAAAACCACTTGCAATTGATGGTGGCAGTAAATCAGACATAGATAAAAAACTAACTGGATTTATGAAAACGTATGGACGCAGATGTGCTAATCCTATTCTTATTATTAGTTATGAGACCTTTAGACTGCATGCTCAGGTCTTACATCAAGATGAAGTAGGACTTGTTTTATGTGACGAAGGTCATCGATTAAAAAATTCCGAAAATCAAACTTATCAAGCTCTAATGGGTTTAAAAGCCAAACGAAGAGTTTTATTAAGTGGAACACCTATTCAAAATGACTTATTAGAATATTTTTCTTTAATACACTTTGTAAATTCAGGTTTGTTGGGTACAGCTCAGGTGATTATTCTTCATTTTCTAAACTTTAATAATGAATATTTTGCTTTTCTGCTAATATTATTTTTGTTTAATAGGAATTTAGAAAAAAATTTGAAATTCCAATTATTCGAGGGCAGGATGCTGGTGCAACAGACAAAGAGCGTCAGCTTGCTCAGGAAAGACTGACAGAATTAGTAACCATTGTGAATAAGTGCCTTATTAGGCGTACTAGCGCTTTGTTATCAAAATATTTACCTTTGAAATATGAATTAGTAGTTTGTATAAAAATGACTTCTTTACAAACTCAACTGTATAAAAATTTTATCAAAAGCGAAAGTATTAAACGGTCAATGCAAGGTAAATTAAATATTTTTTCTATAAACAAGTATTAAAAGAAAACTATATTTATAACTTTTTAAATTTTATTTATTAAAACTATTTTTATTTAGAAAAAGATAGTGGTGTCAAAAAAGGAAGTCTTTCAGCTTTATCTGCTATTACACTTCTTAAAAAATTGTGCAATCACCCTGATTTAGTGTACGAGAAAATTCAAGAAAATGCAGAAGGCTTTGAAGGTGCTGCAAAATTATTGCCTGCAAATTACAGTACAAAGTAAGTGATTTGTAAATATTTTAGAGATATCTTCTAAACTAATTACATTATAATTTTTAGGGAAGTTATGCCTGAATTATCTGGTAAACTCATGGTTCTTGATTGTCTACTGGCTTTTATAAAGTCAACTACAACTGATAAAATAGTCTTAGTATCCAATTATACTCAGACATTAGATTTATTTGAGAAGCTTTGTGCTAAGCGAAAATATAAATATGTACGACTCGACGGTACAATGAGTATAAAGAAGAGAGCAAAAGTTGTAGATAACTTTAATAATCCTGATAGTGGTGATTTTATATTTATGTTAAGTTCTAAGGCTGGAGGGTGTGGTTTGAATTTAGTGGGCGCCAATCGCCTAGTAATGTTTGATCCTGATTGGAATCCAGCAAATGATGATCAAGCCATGGCGAGAGTTTGGAGAGATGGTCAAAAGAAATGTTGCTTCGTTTATCGTTTCCTTTGTGTAAATTTATTTTTTACTATCTTATATATTTTTTTAAAATAATTGAAATTTAATTTGATTGTAAAGAAAATTAATTTTAATATGTTAGTTAACTAAAAAACACCAAAAAATAAAAAATTTTGTTTTGCAGACTGGTTCAATTGAAGAAAAAATTTTCCAAAGGCAAGCTCACAAAAAAGCTTTAAGTTCTACAGTTGTAGATCAAGATGAGGATGTAGCAAGGCACTTTACTCAGAATGATTTAAGAGATTTGTTTAGCCTTGAAGAATGTACATCCTCTGATACTCATGCAAAGTAAGTTTTAAAAAATTATATATTAATATAAAATATTTTTGGAGTATATATAAAGTATTCTTTATATATATTTTCATGCATAGTTTCTAATATGAATTAACATCGCAAAATTTTAATTTTAGATTTAAATGTAAACGCTGCATTAACGGGATAGAAGTAAAAGGTCCACCCGAAAATTCTGACTGTACTTCTGACTTGTCAGACTGGAGGCATTCACACAATCCAAAACATATACCTGACATACCCCTTAGACAATGTTGGTCCAGTGGAATATCTTTTGTGTTTCATCATCGTTCTCATGAACAAGTTAAAACCTAATAATTAAACAATTTCACATTTCGAAATTTTCGAAAATTTCAGAGTCCTGTGATCAAAGTCAAAGATTTTGAGTTATTTATCAAAAACTAGACGCAATGTTTTTTTGAATAGATTAATTGATTAAAGATAAGTCGTTAACTATAGAAAACATAAGATAATATTTTATTTAAATGGGCAGTTTCAATTAAAGATAGCAATTAAAATTAAAATAAGTGCATTTTTTCATGTAAACATTGTGCACAATTTAGCATTAGTAAAATTGAAATATAAATATAATGATTTATGCTAAACTGTGCACAATTAAAATTTGCCCAAATATGAACAAATCGATGCCATGCATTGCAGTGTAATACGTTAAATCGTTGTATTATTTATTTATGTGTGTTTTTCTTACCCGTTTGTAAAATATTTGTACATTTGTAAAAAATTTAACTTCTTTGTTTAAAAAATGAAAAGTAAAATTAGATTACTACATAATGTAAAGTGATCTGGAAATCACAAAATACTATTTTATGTTCATAAATTGTATAAATTAAATTTTGAAGAATTGATTTTCCTTTATCCTTACACGTCATTTTATTTTTAAAAATTATGGCATTAAACATTGTACCATTTGCCCACATTAGCGGCAAGCAGATTATGATTCACTGTGTTACCGTTCTTATAAGTGTATTTCTAGGAATAGCACTATATGCATTATAATTATGCATATAATGCAAACCATTTATAATTTCAGTCATCAGTATTTTTAACATTAATATTTCACGCGTTTTTAATTTAAAAAATAAAAAATTTTAAAATTATAAAACTAAAGTTTCTTCAAAACACATTTCGAATGCTCCGATTTACTCTGAAATCGAAAGTAACATTCATAATATACGGAAAGTTGATACTTTGGCGGCGTGTAAGTAGGACGCCTACCTATATATATAATTAAGGCTATAACTATTATACTTATAGTCTATAAGGGATGTCGATGCTAGAAAGTCGGCAAAACATTTGACAGTATTCTACACATTCTACATAAATGACATTTTATACGCATGACACGTACTCGGATGGATATTCACCGTTTAGCAAACATTTGTCTCAGCGATTTCTGTCAATGAGAAAGAAAGAAACCTTTTCGACCTCGTGAATAGACAGAGCGAGAGAAAGCGCGCGCGCGTGATTTCATACAGGAATTTAGAACAAAGCGGGGGAGAAAAAGTTGCCTTTCCACTAGCTTCCTATTTCCTTTTTATCTCAGCGAATTCCTACAAAACATAGTAAAACCGCGTTTAAATCAAAGAAAATCAACTTTGAACAATCACTAAATTTTTTTGATCATAAATAATTAATTTCGATAATCTGATCGATATAAGCAGCTACCAAGTGGAAAAGTCATAATCCTCGAAAAAGAAGAAAAAAGGAAGCACGCCAGCGTCAGAGGTGTCACGTGGTCAGAGAAGGCCGAGCGGTGATTGGTCACGAGGCGCCTTCTCCTTTCCCCTGCCACTGACCGAGATGTAAGCGGAAACTGCATGAGTGTGAGAGAGATGGGTAGAGTAGTGAATGCCGCCGCCGTTCTGCGGGCTTGTCGCCAAGCCAAGCAGCTCTCACGATCAGAATAGTTCCAGATGTGGCCATGTTAAGTTTAAAACTTTGAAGTTTTGCGCATCCGACGACGATCATCACTTCTAAACGATTTTGCAAAATCACTCTTAACCGACAACACTGATTAGACTTTTGTCGAGCCTCGAGAACGAGAGATCACGAAATCGACAGATATACGCGCTAAGCGCATTAACAAAAACGCCTTATTGCCTGCTGTTCGCTGCTGCCCGGATAGTCACTGACGAGAATTGTAATAACTGAAGCACGCCTTCTCATTTTTCTCTTTTTTCTTTAAATTTACAAGGGTTTGTTGTCTCGGGACATTTTTTTTCTCTCGTCTCGCATTCTTTACTCTTCGTGTCGTGGGAACGTGAAACGTTTTTGCCGCGCAGTTTTCCTCTTTCCTCTTTGCTTTCGTGTTCGCGCGACATATTGGTTTCTTTTCGACGAGTTCGGATTACGCTGACTCACACGTGCCAAATCACATTTTTCGAGCACTCACTTTATTTTCAACAAGAAAATTCAAGATGGATGCTCGAAAAATTGACCTCTATTCGAAAAATCATCTTCGTCCCGGCTTTTTCCCGACTCTGAATTTTCTCAAGTTCAAATCCGAAAGGAAACGGATTATAATGAGTTGGACACGTAGAAGATTTACGATACGGACATTATATTCATAAATCGACAACCTCGACGCCATTTTTCGGGAGGATTTAGAGTTCCCTTCGGATTTATCGGCCAGCTGCGCACGCAACACACCGACAGAAGCGACGCGATATTTCGCATACAGACACACGAACACGCATACGTAATTCCATTCGGTCACGCTCTCCAATCTCGTGCGAGGCGTTAATCGCGCTCGAGAGAAGACGAGGACGTTGTGTTTTGCCGCGATGAATCAATGGTCTTTGTAAGTTTTCCTATAGGAAAGAAGGGGGGGAGATCGTTCGATTTATTAATGAAAAAAAAAGAAAAAAAAACGTGCAGTGCTCAGCACGGGGTGTGAAGCTTAGATTTGACAAGTGTACGTATATCCGTTATAAAAGTACATAGGCGGTCGTTCTCCATTCGTTATACAAAACCCTTTTTGTTGCGTGTACGGACACGTGCGGGTATCATTCATACGTATACGCATCTACACTACACACGCTACTGTGAATTTCGAACTTAATCACCCGGAAGAGAAGAGGGAGGGGCGGGGGGGGGAGAGGGAGATAGACGTTATTAGAGACGTATTATTGTTAAATTGACGTTATTATTGACGCTATTATTGACGTTATTATTAACGTTAATATTGATGTTATTATTAACGTTATTATTAACTTTATTATTGACGTTATTATTGTTAGATTGACGTTGTTTTCGTCGCGTCCGAGAGTCAGGGAGGGGGGATAGAACAAGAAGTCACGGGAAACTGCCCTTGGGAGAGAGTGACGGACCAGACGATCGATAACAGGTTATGATATTGTCAGCTCCGGACGTTTTAGAAAACTCGCGAGACATGCATGTTTAATTAATTCATGAGCGGAGGAAAGAGAGAGAGAGGAAAAAAGAGTCTATAATGCCCTTTTGAACTATAAGCGACTAATGCTAACTCTGTCCACTTACGACGGCGCAGCGACGTATACCACGCATTACAATGCAATGAATAGGAACGTGTGAGTGCTTATGTAAAATGACGATGTTTGACTAAATTAAATGAGGCTATGGCTATGTTGTCGATGACACGAGAGATTTCGCCAATGTGTATTCGTACGTGCCAATCAGCACATATGATTCCTAAGTGTTAAACAGTAGCACACAATAAGTTCAAGTATACTATCATGCAAAGTAGGTATATACACAAGCACATTAACGATGTACACTTAAGGACTGGCCAATTTTATTTGGTCGTTTGATGTATCCTCTTATTTTATTATTTTTTACTATTTATTATTTCTTAATTCATTTCAATTTTTTTTTTTTTTTTTTTTTATTAATCTTGCGACTTTTCATTCTTTTATTATCTTGACCTCACAGTGACTACCTTTTTGTTTTTAATGTTTACTTGCTATCTTAAAAAATTAGTTAAGTTTTTAGGTGGTTTCTTGGAAGATCGAAATTGTCAATGCGAGTAATAAGAAACTCTGGGATGCTACAAGTGTTTTGGTAGCAGAGTTGCGTTGCTCGTTTTATTTCAAGTAAAAAATGATAACGTTCTCCCGGACGTTTTTTTTTGGAAGAATTCACTTTAGAAGCAATGACGATTGAATGTACCAAAGAACTTTTCTTTCAAGAAAACATCGATCGCAAAATTTATAAAATTAAACTATGAAAATTTAATTTGTTTGGATGAACAATTTAATAATTAGTTTATAATTAATTAGTACTATTTACAAAAATATAGCTTTGCTATTCAGAGCAGAGTGAAATAAAAATTGTTCATTCAGATTAAATTATTTTGAAAAGTAATTAATTAATATTTAATTGCACCTAACAAAAAATAAACTAATTTATTTAGTATTTAAATAATTAAAACTGCTTATTTTATCTAAAAAAAAAAATTAACGCTTAAAACAAGTCACAAAATAACTATTTTCTCAATAGTTGTTCACTACAGACTTGAAAAAAAAAATTTAGCTAATTTAAAAAAAAGATCGCAAGTATCATTTCCTTAAATAATTAAATCCATTAACAATAACCAAAAGTCACTCGGTCATGAATTCATCTTTTACCCCCCGCAAAGCCACACCTCTAATAAATGTTTATATTTCGAAGCAGTAGACCTGAATCACCTTAACCATTCGATCGGACTGACTCTAATACCACACTCGACCTGACTCATACAAACACCCAAGCATACACACGTAGCCAAGCTGGCTCAGAGAAAAAAAAGCGCAACACGCGGCTGCCACGTCGCAGGAGGATAGGCAGAGAGTGAGAGAGAGAGAGAGAGCAGCAGCGCCGAGTCTTCCATTTCTCTCCCACCATCACGGCCGAGGACTTCCGCTGCTCTCGCTCTTCTCCTCGCCGTAATTTTCCAAGACCGCGCGTATCGATCGTTCGCAGTGCGAGGGAAATCCTCCTTTTTGGGACACACGAGCCGAATCAGTGCCGATTATTGTCGATTCCTCAGCGGGGAACGGCAGAGTATGTTACTTTAGACAAAAAGATTCGCGTTCGTTCGCCAACGAAAAAAGAGCCGCGCACGCGAGACCGAGAGAGAGAAAAAAAAAATTGTTGGACGGAAAAGCGTTGTTGCGCCAAAGGCCTCAAAGCTTGGGTACCTGCCTCAGAAAGGCCTCAACGCTCTTCCGTCGCGTCAGTGAGACAGGCCCTTCTTCTTCATCCAGTTTATTTACAGATAATGAATTTTCTGCTTTTTTTGTTGCAACAGGAAGCGCCGGAAAAGGGGTGCATAAAGTAAATAGAGAGCTAGGAGAGAAAAGACGAGATGTCACCGAGAAAAATGCAGCGTCCGAGCGGTCAGCTTAGCAGTCTCGCACTTAGCGAAAAGGCTCGCTGAGCGACTCAGCCGTGTATATTTTTATCTCGCGCGCACGCACACAAACACGCGCGCATACAATATAAAGCTGCGCTCCTTTCCCAGAAGCTCGGGGCCCACGCGCCTATATGTACATCCCGGACAGAGCTGCTCGGTACAGAGTGACGCATGCCGTAAGAGAAAAGATAGCGGGAGAAAGACTCGATCGTTCCTAACAGCCGATCGTCCTTCTCGCCCTGCTTTTTTCCCCTGCAGCGCCGAGGCTTTTTCAGAGAACTCATATACGCTAGCCAGCCTTGACTTTAAATAATGGCTCTCGAGAGTCTCTCCACGGCTGAGACCGTTATTCAGAGGTTTGCTCAATCAATTTTTTTAATTCATTCATTTAGAACGACCTGACCGCCGCTCGTACTCGGAACGGGGGAGAGAAAAGCAAAGAAAAGCCAAGCGCGTTTCACGGTACGTGACTGTAAGCAGCCGCTTTGGCGGCTCGGCTTACGGTCGCTTACAATCTGCTTTCAAGAGACGCGCACTCCGTGATCTTGTTAACGGTCATTCGAGCCAGGTGGTATATGTTGATTTTCTTTCTGGTGGAAAATTCTTATGACTGCAATCTTCGTTAATTCGCGATTTTTTCTCGTTATTGATCGCGAAAATTTCGGGAAAGTTCCAGGAAAAAAAAAAACGTTTCGTATCGCGCTCGCAGGCATTAATATTCATTAAATAAGATGTGTATGTACGAGTTTAAATGTGTATGCCAATTTAATGAAACGCGACTATTAAACGAAAAAGTCGGCATTCTCGCGATTGGAATTATTTCTTGCGGAGCCGAACTTTGAGTCGTCGAGAAAGGTACAAAAAGTAGCAATCTCCGTAAGCGATTTTTTTTTTTTTTTTTTGGGGGGATCGCTGGTTTTTCATAATGGACGTGTATGTAGTATCTTTTTTCAAAATTTTTCAGATTCTTTTTTTCTCCAGGAGAGTAAAAAGTTAAAGTTTAATTATTTTATTTTTTATTCGTACAATTCGAAGTTTCTAATTAATAATTCATTTTCATCCATATGCAATCCTTAATTAATTTACTTTTAAATTCTTTGTTGCAAAACTGAAGCCACATTTCGAATATTGCGCATTAAATTACGGATTATTTAACGTTTATCTTTTACGAAATTTTTATCTCACAAAGTTTAAGATCCGTATCTTCCAGCAGAGTAGTCGACTTTAGGCGATAAAGTTCCAAATTTTTCTAATTATTTTCGCGCCATGAAAGAAAATGCAAGAAAATGCCAGAAAATGCAGACCGTAAGAAAATCTCGTTTTCTTACCTGCTTCAATAATTTAAATATGATAAAATTATAATGATTGATGATGACAAAATGCAACAAATGTTCAAGAAGAAAATGATGATTAAAACGAACATAATGACAAAGTTAAAACGTCCGATTTAACTGTAACATGTTATGACTTTTAAAATGACAGTGATAAGAGGAACAGTAATCAATATGGTATTTTATAAGCTGATAGCAGTGTGGTAAGAAAATGAAATCACATTTACTTATAAAATTTGCAATGTTAATAATTTTTTAAATAATTAATACTTTTAAACCTTTTTTTATCAAAAAGGTAATTTTAAGTACTGAATATTATCTATTCATTAAAGAGTTGCAGTCTTATTATATAAAAAAAAAAGTAGCGTAAAAATGTAATTTAAAATATTTATGCATTTAATAACTGGTGCTTTTTTTTAAATTGATTTCATAAAACATCTATCTTGATTTGCAGATAATAAAAACTGCAAATTTCAAGTTTCAAAAAATAATTTTTTTTAGTGAAGTATCAAAACATATGTTGAACACTTGTTGAGCAGTGGTGTGCTTTACGCGCTTATCGCGTCAGCTTATCGAAACGTGAAATAAGTTAATTTGATTTTCTCAGTGTTGCATAAAAGGATTTACTTTTTCCGTGCAAATTAAGTATTTGCATAATCACAGAATCATAAAATCTTACAAATAGGAAATGTCATCAATTTGTTTTCGATAAAAATGCGGTGGCAAAATTCTATTTTCGTAATCGTTATAATGAAAGTTAATATTAAAAAAATATGATTTATTGAAATTAATAAAAGTTTAAAAAAAAAAAATTAATTTAACAGATTCTCAAGTAATTACGATTTTAAATAAGTAGTTTTGCATTAATTGAATTTACATAATACAAGAAAAAAATTGCTGACATTTGGCATCATCTCACTGACTTTATTAGGTTCAAACAAATATTGATACAAATTAGACCAAATATAATAATAATTTGTTTATATAATTAAAAATTTTTTAACTTTATATAAATATATTTTTTTACGATTTATTAATTAAATTTGTTTAAAATTTATCGGTTTTTTAAATCTAAATAAATTTACGTGAATATAAATAATGGAAATAAGAGTTATAATTAGGTATTAGAAAAAAATTTGTGAAAGCTAAAAAAGAAACTCTCTGTCATTCAAAAATTTATTATACGTGTTATGGGAAAATCAACTGAATTAATTAAAAAGGTTGAAGCAAAGAGAAAAAGAAAAATTGTCAATTCAGGTCTTTATAAAATTGCGTTTAAAACATGCTTTTCTCTTCCTTAAAGTACATACAAAATATTTTAAAAACTTTAATTATAATATGCTTTTACCTGCAGCAATGATGATAATGACTTGGAAGATGGAGAAATACCTTCTGATGAGGATGATGAACCAGTTTCAGTCAGCGAACCCCCTAAACCCATTGCAGAACCTCCCAAGGCTCCAGCAGCAAAGACTGATTCTCCAAAGCATAAAAGCTTTGATAACAAGTTTGCAAAGAGTAAAAAGCCTGGTAATACAGACAGGTTAAATAGGCAAAAAGGGGCAACCAGTGATGACTGGGCTGGTGATGTTGAAAAAGCCATCAGAGCTGCCCTTGAAGAAGATAGAGGAAAAAATCACGAAAACAAATCCAGAAGTAAAAGTAACAAAAACAAAAATAGGAAAAGAAATCGCGAAGAGAAGGAAGAAGAACGCCCTAGAGATCAAAAGGTAGAATTAATAATTTTTATTTAAGTATAAATCATTATTGTAAATATTTTTTATTAATATCATGTATCTCCTTGCTAGGTTTTCTCAATGTGCAAATAGTCAATTGTTACTAATTTAATTACATTTTTAATTACAAAGTCAAATAAAAAATGTGGTTTTATATTAAATTTTAATATTTTGTCACAACTAAATGCACATTGCTTTTCATTTTAGAGAAAGAAATTGAGTGATGAAGAAAATGCTAATGAAGATGAAGATGAGATGCTATTTGTACGTGGTGCTTCCCCTACTAGAAGGGGCTCCCATGAGAATTCTCCTTCTCGACGTGAACATGATAATTTCAGTGGTTCAGATTATGAAGACCGACCTACCAATCGACATAGAGATGATAATAAGAGAGGTGGAGGAAGATGTAAATATTTAAAAATTTTATTTTTATTTCATTCAATTTTTTTTATTTCATTTCATTTCTTAAATTAATATTTTAATGCTACAAATTTGAAAATAATATTATAATTTTACTTTAAATGTATTTATACTTATGCATTAACCTTTGGATAGATATTGTTATTTTTTCTGTTATTATTCAGATTAAAATCCAGTTCATTAATTTAATGTATGATTTCATTTATTTTAATGAACATAATTTACGTAATAAATACATTTAATAATTAAATTAGTTTTGGATCAGAAAATTTCATTGTTTGTAAAAAAATCGCTTGGAAATTATCACTAAAGTATTTTTAATCTGATTTTGTATTTTTAAAGTCTTTTTTTTTTTTTTAAACAATAAAACAAGTAAAATTCGAATTTTGATTAACTAGTCTGAGCTGAAAAATTCAAAATACAAAGAAGTTATTCTTAGAATTTTATTTATCTATGCACTAATATCACTGCTCACTATTTTAAATAAGGTAATCATGAAATCAATAAATAATTTCGACTAATAAGACTACTTTTTGTAAGCTTTTTACTAATTTTTACATTAACTCACGTTAAAACAAAGTCAGATTACATAAAAAATTCATTTCCAATCATTTTGTGCAAATTTTCATTATTTGTGGAACAAAGAAATTTTCTGAAATCAGGGATCCTGCCAAAGCACCAACAAGATCGAATAAAACAAATTGCTCTCACAGCTGCTCGTAGAGGCGTCAAAAACGATCGTGCAAACAAGAACAAAAACAGAGGTCAACTAAGAAATGATCGGAATAGTCGACGAAATATAGTAAATGATCACAATCAAGATCCAGATGCTATCTGCGTATACTATATGCAGGGCAAGTGCCATCGGGGTGACGACTGTCCGTTTTCGCATAATGCTCTTCCACCTAGAAAGATGGAACTCTGTAAATTCTATCTGATGGATTGTTGCGCAAAGAGGGATAAGTGCCTCTACATGCATCACGACTTTCCATGTAAATACTTCCATACCGGTTTAAAATGTAACGCTGGTGAAAATTGCAAATTTTCACATCAACCTATGAGTGAACAGGTTCGGATGATTTTCAATTTTAATATCCGAGATCGTAATTATATATCTATATACAGTTTTAAATAATCAATCAAAATTTTTAGGTGAAAAATATTTTATTAAAACACTTAGAAACTGCTCCAAAAGAAATATTAGGAAACTTCCCTCGGTTAAGTAGAGAAGGAGCACTGTATTTAATCAATAACACTGAAAAACAGTTGTCTCAAGGACAAGATGTATTAAATCAGAAAATTCCAAGTCTTTTTGAATTAAAAGTTTCAACTCCAAATGACAATAGATCCAGTGAATCAAAAGAAGATGGTAAGTTTGCAAAAGTAAAAATTTATTGATTGATATTTAATCACACGATTTTAAATAATTATTATGCTATTCATAATAAGTTACTGATGTAAATAATTAATAAAACTCGAATTTATTATTTTAAATAAATAATATTTTAATTTTATTTACAGGTGACGACCAACTATCAAAAGACAAGAATTCAGCTTCTCTTAAAGATAGAAAATCTGGAACAGGAAAAAAGACGCGATGGGGATCAGACGAAGACCGTGTGCCATTAGACATGATTGTTCAAGCCACGCAACTTGGATTGCAATTTGGTAACAATCAAGATAAACCTCAAGGAGGAACTGGAACATCTTTTAATTTCTACAGTGAAAATAGTGCTAACGACGCTAGCAAAAAGGATAAAGATGTAACGGAAGAACAACTGAAATCGAAAGAAAATGCTACAAATCTTTTAAGCACACTTCAAAAGGATATAGATTTAAGGCAACTACTACCGCCAGCAGCAGTGACGAAGGCACCGCAGGTTGTTAGTCTTGCGGAAGAAGCCGCAAGTCTTACCAAGTCCAAACTCGACGAGGAAAGCGATCGTGACGAAGAAATGAGTCTTGTTATTGAAATGCCAATTGACGATGAAGATAAAGATAAATTGGCTAGCAAAGTACAAGGTAAATTTATTATTTATTTTTCTTGTATACTCCAAGTTTTTATAAATCTAAAAAATATTCTTGTTTAATGAGTAATTGTATTAATTTTTCATTTTATTTTTTAGAAACAGCAAATGCTGCAAATAATTCAATAGACAAATTAAAAAGTTCATCTTCAACAATCCAAGACTTACCCGCGAATCTTCCGAAAAAGACTCAAGAGCTTTATTTGAGAATACAACAACAACAACGTGAAGCTGAGGATAGTTTTAAGAATTTGGAGAATAATGAGAATCAAGAAGTAAGTCAAGATGATTGGTACTCAGACGATGATAATGATGAGGATGACGACGACGACGATCAGTTAACAATCGTATTGAAGGATATTCAAAAAGAGGAAGAGGAAGATGAAGAAGAAGAAGAGCAAAGTTCAGAATTTAAGAAAGACTCTACTCCTCAACCATCCACTATCCCACAACCAGCGGCTATTGTTGATAAACTCGGCGATTTAAGTAAAATTGATATAAGCATGGAAGTTTCTAAATTATTATCATCGATAAAAGCGCAAAGTTCAAATAGTTTCAAACAGGATAAAGATTCTGCTTCAAAAGCCAAAAAAGAAACAGCTGAATTAAATACAAGATCTTCTGTACCAGAAATGATTACACAATTTTCCAAAATGGAGACTGAGCGTATTAGTCCAAAATTATCACCTCCTAGAACAACTGGTATGTATTTTTGAAATTCTTTATTTACAATACTGTAACTAAAATTTCAGTGAATTTTACACGTACGGGTGAAATAAAATTATTCTTTTTATCTGCCATTAAATTTCTCGTAATAACAAACTAATTTTTATTTTATTAAGCTGCTTCCTCAAATCCGTCTCAAACCACAGCTGTATCCCGAGATCCACGTATGAGTCGCGATCCTCGGCAACGAAGGGATGAACAGAGATCGACGCACAACACAACCCCTAAAACTGAGTCCAAAGAACAGCGATCCTTAAGACTTGAAGCAAGTATTTACAGTTCAGGAATCATAGCTCAGGATACCGTGATGGATACGGATCTTCGAGCTAAACTTGATCAAGATCACAGGCGGAAAGATATGGATTTAAGGTGTTTCCCACAAACGCCTAGCTTTGGGGACACCGACCTCCGTGTTGTTGGTGGTCATTATCCAATTGACAGCGCCAAATCTGGTGACGTAGATCTTAGACAAATGCTTGGTCTACCTTTTAAACCTGTGCCACCTCATGTGCCTTGTGTAGAAATTGAAGCAAGCATATCTTCCCATCCACCGATACCTTTTAAGGTAACTGATGCACTTTATTTTAAGTGTTTTATTTTTTCAAACTTGTTGCATAATTTTCTAAATAATTTAATATATTTATTTTGATAGGTTTATGTAGTGGACATACCAAGGCCGGATTATACTGGTTTAAAATTAACAAAAAATGATCCTCAAGTAAGATATGATCCACGACTGCGTAAGATCTTCAGGCTGAGTAAAGATGATCTAGCAGATTCACCTATGTCACCGCCACCAGTGAAAATCCTCGATACACCAAAATCACCACCTCTTGTGCGAACTGATCCTCGACGAAAAGCCCTTGAAGCATCTGGTCTTCAAGCACCAAAGATCATTCCTACAAGTTTACAGCAACATTCCCTTCAGGATCATGCCGCTGTTCCTGGTAAGAATTTTTTGAATTAAATTTCTACGCGTTTTCTTAAATTTAAGATATAAAATTATTTGAGTTTTCTTTGTTTCTAAAACAGGCATGGGAATGGGCATGACACCAGGTTACATGCCAGGCCCAAGTAATATTCCAGTAACAGGTATACAAAATATGGGTCCAGGTATGGGACAAGGTATGGGTCCTGGAATGGGCCCAGGTATGGGTCAAGCTATGGGCCAAGGAATGAATCAAGGCATGGGGCAAGGTATGGGACAAGGCATGGGTCAAGGTATGGGTCAAGGAATGAATCAGGGTATGAATCAAGGAATGGGCCCACCGCCAATGATGATGCCAAATAATCCTATGATGGGAAATATGGGACCTATGATGCGAGATGGTCCGGGAATGGGTAACAGTGGCGGACCTCCTATGGGACCACCTAATATGAGGATGGGCAACATGGGCCCACCGGGTCCAAATCATCAACCACATCCAGGTCCACCGCCAAACCAAATGAACCAATACGACCCCCGCTATAATTCACAAAGGAACAGTGGCGTTGGACTCTTGGGTCCTGGGCCTCAGCAAATGGGTGGTTACAGTCAAGATGGCAGGCCACCTTATGATGGTCCACCTTACGATGGTCCACCTTACGATGGTCCATCTTACGATGGTCCACCTTACGATGGTCCACCTTACGATGGTCCACCTTCAAGGTATCCACCGGACAATTTTAACAGTTATGGAAATGGTCCCAACATGGATAGGGGTGATCCGCGGGGTTTCAATCCTAACGGTCAGATGGATGAACCCAACTTCCACGGTAATCCGTCAGATTGGAATAGTAACCAAAACAGAATTAGGAAAGATAGAAGAAGAAATACGAGAGGGAAGTTTGGTGGCTTACCCAGGAAAAAAGATAATGGATCTTTGTAACAATAAGTGATATTCCAATGTATATTTACATTGTGTATATTTGTATAGGTTCGAGTGCCTGAGACATATGTTGAGATGTACGCAAAGGAATTTCCGTAAATATAAGTGGGATATGCACAAAATGGTATGCATTTTAAAAAAAAAATGCATGATTCAAATATGATACTACTCTTGTCAGATTATGAATTCTGTTATATTACTGACATATAAAAAACTTTTGAATTATTAAGTTTTATTATCATAAGTTTTATGAATACTAAATATATACATTGTTTACGCCGTTATTTGAGCCCTGACGATTGAGAGCTTCTTGTAAACAGTGATAAAAGACAAGTTATTGTTTTAAGAATTATGTACAGCTAAAATTAAGCATATTGTATAAGTTTCGAAATCGTTTTTCCAAACAAATGAAGAAGTCCTTTGATTAATAATTTAAATGAGTATTTATTGTACATAAGCGACGAAATTAATGAATTATGAGATTGTAAGTGTTCTTTCCGAGAACTTTTGGCTGTTCTAATGAACACGTTTAGGTACATAAAGCTCGCCGAATAAAGTTTTTTTACTTGCTTAAAAGTTATTTTTCTTATGTCTTCCGTGTATATATTGCAAGATATGTTATATATATTATATATACGTATATGTATATATATAATTATTATCAAGTTGCAAGTAACTTATAAAGTTATCTTTGTCTACTTCTAATGAATGCTGATTTTATAAAATATTAAAACAATTGAAATTAATCTATTTTATTTATCTTATCCTATTCCTTATAAGGTAGAATAATGATATAAACAGGTATTATTTTATTCTTGATATTCTGAAAATTTTTTAATTAATTTAATTTAATCTTACATTCTTATTTATAAAAATTAGTTATTAAATATCAAATTGGATATTAAGATTTTTACACAACAGTTTCCCAAATTTGAGCACTTATAGTAGAACTATTTACAATATTATTGTTTTGGTGAATTAAAAAGATAAACTCTTGAAAGCACCTAATTATTTAGTAAAACTTTTAATGCACTACAGCACTTAAGGGTTCTGCACGTATAACTGATAAATCTAGACGAGCATCCATTTCATCATCCAATTCTCCTACAATAGCTCTAAAAAAATTCACTTTTATTAATTATACTTTTATAAGTATGAGTGAATAAAGTCAATTAAAGTTCCAAATAAAATTTTAAATTAAAAATCAAGTATTCAAAATTAATACTTACACATTATCTCCGCGAATAATGTGTAAACCTAAAACAACTTGCTCTACACCATGTGTTGTACTATAAACTCTTTCATGTGATTCATCTAATATTAAATTAATAGTTTGATCAAATCCCTTTAATGTTCCCTGAAAGAAGGGGTTTTTACAGAAGTAATTATTAAAAAAAAAATTTAATTTTGAGAATAAACATAAAACACTTACTATAAAATTACGACCATCAGATGTGATGATAGAAACAGTATCTAAAGTTTATTTAGATAAAGAAAATCTCAAGAATTAATCGTTTAATTAATTAAATCTGGAATTTTAATTAAAAAAAGGATACGATTTACGTAACTTTCTAAGCCGGATGCCATTGTAATTATTTCGCACTTGTAATTAGAATATTCGCAAACTTAAACTTGTGAGGTTAAGAAATATAAACAGACACTAACATTACCAACATCAAGCACAGTCATCGCATGTATCCTTCATCATACAATCATACCCAATCCAAGTAAGTTCCTTTAATAAAAAAAAAAAAAAAAAAAATTGCTACTGTTTATTTAAAAATAAACTATTTTTAGTTTACAATTTAATTGCATTATTAAATTATTAAAGAAAATTAATATAATATATTACGTTATTATAAATTAAGAATTTAATTTTTTTGATTATTAATTTATATTCATTTTTATATTAAAAACATAATTTATTAATAAAAATTTTTTCATATGCTTAAAAAGATTCAATCCTTGTATCCGTTTGCAATTTGAGCGTTTTATTGTATTTATATATTGCTTTAATAAAAATATGGAACGAAAAATTTATAATAATAGATAGAACTCCAAACTTTAAAAACAGCTGTGTAAAACAGTTTTTTTTTAACTTAACAGGTAAATAAACGTAAATTTATAATAATAATTATTAAATAATGATTATTTTTTATTTGATACATCTGCTATTAAATATTATATCAAATAAAAATAATGCCAATTGAATCTTCCAGGGTACAATTTAAAATTGATATTTTACGAAGCAAAAATGCATGCAAAAACATAAAAATTCCTTATAAGGAAACATTGCTTAGTAGTCGTCGTATTCAAGCAAGCATATATAATATTTTTCTTATGAAAAATTATACTGAATATAATTATAGATACTGTAACGATCGAGTGGATAGTCCTTTCATTCATTGTTTCATTATTATTACTTATCATAATCCTGACTGGCTAGTGATGTCACTTTCATATATTCACATGTCTAAATTTCACCCACGCCTACAGGGAGAATCCGCAAATGAAACAAGTTTTGGCGAGAATTTCGAACAAAATTATAATAATGTATGCGAATTATACAGGATCTGCAAAATATTAGTCTAATATATTTTTTATTTTATTTAATTTAAACGATAAAATAGAATTTTGTTAAATTGCGGAATTAAATTTTTTTAGTAAACAAATATGAAGACTAAACAATTTTTCTAAAAAGAATCAATCAAAAGCAGATTAGCTATCAGTAAAATCAGTAAAATTTTTTCCTTGAATTTCAGAAAAAACTGATCATTCAAGCATCCGCCACCTCATCAAAGTCCTTTCTTTCTTCCTGTATCCTCGTATTCCTCGTATACTATATGGGCAAGAAAAGACGCCTCAAGGGGAGCAGAAGTATATATGTTTCCGCGAAAACGGGGATGAACAGCTGCTCTCTCACTCTCGCTCGACAAGTCGGTTACGTAGAAAATTTCCGTTGGCGCCGTCATCGTTTGAAAGTTCTCGCTGCTGCAGGCCGATTGGTCGCACTAAGAGCAGCACACGTATGAACGGGCAAGACGACGACTGCGCCGCCGCTTCAGAAACGCAGCTCTTACGTAGTGCGTGCGGCGTGCCTTTAAAGCGGAAGGAACGAAGGAGGCGACGCGTTCGTAGAATATAGTACTATACTCTACACACGGCAGAAATGGAAACGTACGATATAGCGTACGGCAGACCTTGAGAGCGCCGAAATCGCTCGCTCGCGCTTTTTTCGTCGTCGCTGCACGCCTTAGCTCGCTCCCGCGAGAGCGCAAGTGTGAGTGTCACGTTCACGTAGGTATAATATTCGACGTCCATTTTCGGGCGCGATTTAACGAGAGCAAGTACAATGAGCGTGGCGATTAATTCATCACCCGCAGGTTTGTATTTGCAGCCTTTGCTGTTACAATGAGAATGGAAAAATCGTTCATGTCCCGTGCTCTTTTTTCCTTTTTCCGCCTTTCTCTGCGATCAGCTACTATGCAAATAGTAACTAGTACAGATAACGAGTTTCTGTTCAAAAGCTCCAGCTAGGTAGCAAGTGAATGTAGTTTCATGATACGTACAGTGCCCGTATTTCGATGATGTGTGGGGAAAACCCTAATATGTACGAAGGTTCGCTTCGCAATGGAAAAAAGATGCACGTGGACCAGTGAGCGAGAAAAAAAGAATCTTTATTAATTTCTATTGTAACTTGCAGGTGTACTAGGCAGTCGCCAGGGCAGCTGGAAACGAAGAGGCTCCGATGATGGTAAGCCGAATTTTCTCTCTCTCTCGATAAGTAGCTCTATCGCTTGCCTTCCTATACTGCGCTGATTTGAGGGAAATATTTAGCGCGCGAGAAGAGCCGAGAGACCAGAAAGCTCATGTCTGATCAATATTTGTGAATTCCGTGCCTTGAATAGATATAAAAAACAAAGTGAATTAGTTCTGTGTTTTGCGAAAACATATGGTTGTCGCGGTTGCTATAACTGTGATTACTAAATTCAATCCTAAATGGGGTAGCAAAGTTCAAGATCAAGAATCCTGTAATTATCGTGTAATTTGTTCAATTTGCAGAGGACGAGAGACAAGGAGATGTTAAAAAGGCTAAATACGAGTGGTATGTAAAATTGGAGAGCGACTCTCCACTACCTACTGATGAAGATGATGAATCTATTTATACAGTGCAAGGAAATGAAACAGGTAATGAAAGTTAATTTCTTATTTTACTATTACTATTAGTTTTTGGTGAATTTTTAATTATCTAATAAGAGTTATGTTTAAAAACAAGTTTGTACTTTTTTTTTTGCAGAATTTGCACGAGATACTTCAGATACATCAACACATACATGGGTTAGTAGCAGTGAAAGCGACGTTTCTGTGCATGTTGAATATGAATTGGATTCTCGATCGGAAAATGAAAATCCTTTCATGGAGATGTCAACAGACTCTGAACCTGAGGTGTTTATTTTTTGTTATATTTTGTTAATTTCTTTCTTTGATACTTATTTAGTATTTTATTTTTAGAATATATTAGCTGTTGAGTTCATAACTTTTTATGACTCAGAAGGACTTGCAGATGACAGTGATGATTCAAGAACTTCTATAGATAGTGAAATAAAGAGGGCAGATTTTTGGACTTGTGTGCAATGTAAAAATCCAAATAACAATCCCCTATTTCGTTATTGCGAAAAATGTTATCAGGTAAATTTATTACTTTAAAATTTAAGTGCATTGATTATGTGAAGATAAATAAATTTTTCAATATACACAAAAATTTATTTTTTAAGCTAAGCACCGTTTTGTGATAATAAAAAGCTTTATTGGTTTTTGCTGTCATCAGTAAAAATTCTTGTATTAACTTTTACTGGGTATGGATATAGTAGAGACCAAATTTTTTTATTATTAAAATTGTACCCTACAACTATCAATAGAAGCTCATTTCATTAAGCTTTTTTGCTAATAACTAAAATTCATTTATCTTCAAAATCTCTCTATAAAATAATTTTTTAACAGGAAATTGCATTATTTTGGATTGGTAATTTTTGCAGTATTATTTTAATTTTTTATATAATTAAAATTACCTAAAAGTTTTTACAAACTTATTGTTACAAATTAATAAAATTAAAATAATAAATTCATATTCAAATTCTTTAAACATTTTTTTACAATTGTCCAAAATCTGAAACTTTTGGTAACGACGAGGAAAATGTAAAACCTTATGTTGATAAACTAGGTACCTACACATTTTCACCCACGTTTCTGTCCTTAAGATCGCGTAGCGCTTTCGAGATTTCGTACATCTCGCTCCATTCGATTTACCCGCGTCACACGCAATAGGTCCTCTGCCTGACTCAAGTCTGAACTCGTTCAAAAGGACAAAGATACATCTCGCGTCAAAACGCGCGGCAGTGAAAACAAAGTAGAAGCTCATATAGTTGCAAAATTATGGATTTTAATAAAAAAATTTAAGTATCTTTATAGTGTGAATAAACAGATTATTTAATTTAATATTAAATAAATCTCAGGTCAGGAGAACACATTTTTCACGAAATCGTCCGAGGCGGAAACCGAGAGTCTTGAAGGATCAGAATAAAAAATCTGCATCGAAATCGAAAAATATAGAATCGATTACTTCAACTCAAGAACTTTCGGAAATGGATTCTGGGCTAGCATCAAGTCAGGATCTTGACCGGATGGTATCAGATTCTCAAGGTAGTGAAACACCATCATCATCGGATTCACTAAGGAGGACGAGGACCACGTCATCCAACGCAGAAATAACTCAATCGTCGGAGAAAGATGAAACTGATTTAGATAGTCGCCCTTCTTCACCAGATAGTGTAAGTTAGGAATAGGAAATTGTTTTCTTGTGTTTTAAAATATATGAAGCTCAAAATCTGTTTTTTTTTTTTTTTTTTAATTAATTTGAAGTCTCTGAAAGTCTTGAATTAACAGGATCGAAAAAAATTGGACAGTCGTTTTTCAAATTTAATATTTTTACTATTAAAAAATTTTAAACAAAACTAAAAAACTGTAATCTACAATAATTACATTATTAATTTCTAACAGGGAAATAGTGGATCGAGTGATAATAAAGACAACAGTGCAGAATCTCATAATGAAACTGGTGACAACAGCAGGGATACAATGTCGCCAATGAGTATTTTGGCGAAAAAGTTGCAGCTGCGCCGAGAAGAGAACGGTAAAGTAATGGCTTCAATACCAAAGAATGAGACCGAGAAAGAACAGCAGCCGCAAGGCTCGGATAGCCTGTGCCTCGTCTGTACCGTGAAGCCGAAGGATGGCGTCTTCGTCCACGGCAAGATAACGCACATATGCTGCTGCTATCATTGCGCAATGAAAGTCTGGATGACCAACGGAAATCGTTGTCCTATTTGTAAACGTAAAGTCACTCAAGTACTAAAGGCTTTTTACGTTTAATGCCGCCCAATAATGATTTATCTTCCGCACGTATTGCTTTCCACGGCTAGAAAGCTAACAATGAATTCGTGTAAATAGAATCGGAAAAACTTAAGTTTAGTTTGCGTGTAAATAAGTAAAAGAATTCTTTATGAGAGGTAATCGAAGAGGGAAATTTAGGATGATTGTTTTTGTTATCGAACTTTTTCGTTACAACTGATAAATTTTATTAAAGCAAGTGAAGTGATCTTCATCCATTATCTTTAGAGAACTTTTTTTTTATTAAACAGTTGTCCAAATATTTTATTTGTATTTACACTATGATTCTTGAAATTTTCACAATGCTTTTTTTTTTAAATAGTTTAAACTATGTCAAATAAAATATTTAGGACTGATTGTGTTCAAATGCAAAATTCGTATAAAATTTTATGCAATCAGAGAAACAGAAACCTATTTGTAAATATAAATCTAAAAAAAAATTAATATTTTTTAATCTTTTTTTTATGTCTATTAAAATATGACTTATAAAAACGATTGATTTTATTAATCACTTATCTGCCCTTATAATAAAAAATTAAAGTCTTTAAAATGAAGTAGTATAAACTTTTACTTTTAAACAATTTTAAATAAATAACTACCAAATTTTCAATCACTTTGTTTATTTACAAATATTATTTGACGATTGTTAATTGCATACTCCGTAACAAAAGTGTATTGCACATGTATCTAGATTAATTTTCGTTATCCTTGCGGCAAAACTAAATTAATAACAATGCTCTCTTAGAATAAAAACAACAACGATACAATCCATTATAGGCTTTGAGAAGTTGCTTATCGTGCAACATACATCGTACACGTTTATTACATACACAATATATCAGTCATGAAATTCCACATATTCTTTGCTTATTTATTTTTTAGTTTTTCTTAAGCGATTGCCGTAAAAACTGTATTGCACAAAATTGTTGACCTTAAAATTAATAAATAATATAACAAGTGAACAGTAAAGAAAACGTAACACTAATTAGGCTTAAATTGAATTACAGCGGAAATAGGAATTTTCTAATTTACTTTAATTATTTCGTACAAAACGTGCATTTTCTTTGTATCGTTTCACTCTTTTACTCCGTGAGATCGACCCTAAGTAATGAAAACATTCTTTTTTTAGTTAAATTCCAGTACTTAGGTCTTTTTTGCTGGTCACTGATTAAGGCTTTGTCAAAACATCATTATAATCAGTCAGAGCAGAGTATAACTTATCTATTATAAGTTATTTTCCATCTGTTTTGAAGCAAATTCAGGCCGGATGATTTATGTATAGGGACATTTTAAAATGGTCTGTAACCAATTACTTAAAAAATTACTATTTTTGAAAAAATCATTTTGTATTTTTAATTACTCTTTATAAATATACTTTAATATAAGTAATTTTATTACTTAAAAAAAATTATTTATTTATTACTTAAAAAACAAAAAAGTGCAATATCACGATAGAGTAATAATAAGTAAATTTTAATTTCTTCTATTTAACTTTATAATAAATAATTTATATTGAAAACTATTGGTTCTAGACAATTTTATAAAAACAATGTCCCAAAAGAAGCTTGTGCTTCAACTTTAAGAAAACTTAGTAAATCGAACAGCCAAATGTCTCGCACTCGTGCATTTACTTATTATATTTCATTCTATTTTTCCACATTAATAAATATGTACAAATTGAAAATAACAAGTAGGCGTACTAAATGCGCCAAATTAAACGAAAAATTAAATGGCACGAGTGGAGCTCACAACTATGTTTTCTATATAATACGAAAATTTCGCTATTACAATTAATAATAATACTATTATTTTCAAGTCAAGAACTAACAGACTATACAAATGTCACGTGGCGCTTGTCGATTTTGCTTATACTTAAAATGGGGTAAAACTAAACATCTTGGACGGTTACGAGGATCAAAGCATTTCAACGAAAAGTTCGTGTGAAACTTTGAACTCAGCTCATTTCGTTTTTTGTCGTTTGTTCTTTTTATATGTACAAAACATTGCGCGTATATGTCGCTGTCAAATCTTATCGATTAACTGACCTCATAATGTATTTTTCATTTTTTCTTTCTGCGTAAAAATTTCCTTCTCATAACTAGGTAGTAACACATCACTTTTATATTAATAGAAATTGCATTGGTATTACTATTTTGCCGATTAATAATTGAGTCAAGCATGATTAAGTTTTATTGCAATCTTGGGTCAACAAATTCATCTTTAAATGTTGATGATAATTTTTAAAATATAAAAATAAAATATGTTACTACCTAATACGTTGTTGATGAAGTAGACAAGGCCTCGGTCAGCCTATATATACTAAATAATTACTGTAGTATGTTAATAACGTCTCTACTGTGAACAACAAAACCCTGACAGTAAAATTTTCAGTGATTTTCTTTTCAAAACTATATCAAATTTATTACGGAATCAATCTAAATTTTGTTATAAAAAGACAATATTTTTTATACACCACTATGATGTAATTGCTCAAACTAAATGTTTATTCCACATTTTTCAGTGTAACGAAAATATCAAAAAGACGAAAAATATGTAAGTGTTTATGAGAGTTCACATTAATGTAATTATTAATTATTAAAAAAATAATGGTATATCTGTCAGAGTATGCATGTTAGCCTCATGCAAAATTTACATTCTTTACTTAAGCCTCTGGGTAACACTGGCCAGAGCAACTGCAAAGGCTTGAATAGCACTGAAAGGATATTGAAAGTCTAGGGTATAAGCGTTTCCTTGTATTCTTCCAAATTGCATAACCTAAGTTAAAAAAATTTCATTTGAAATAACTATTAAAGATCATTAAGATTGCTGGATTTCAACGTTAAGTTTAATTTTATCAACTTTGATTAGATAAATATATATTTGTTTAATGTTGAATAAAAATAAATACTTAATGAACATTAGCATTTTTGAGTTTCTGTTATAAAATAGCAGAAACAAGTAAACACGTTGAAATCCGATTTTACAGCAAATTTCAATAAAACGAAATTTGTTTGTATTACCTGATCTCCTCGAAACTCAATTTGAAAGTTTTTAGCACTTTCTTGCGTAACTCTGCCACCGAAGTCTAGCTGATAAACTTGATTAGCTTCATTCCACATTGGTGCCTTATTGTGCATTATTATTTCGCGTCTAATTGCTTCAGATTCGTAGCCGTAACTTCCTCCCTTCTGTCTCAACTGTAAATATGAATCATTCGTGACGAAAGTTATTTAAATGAAATGAAAGGATGCATAAAATTGTATATGTATGACTTGTAATTAAGAAGTAGTTAGCAAAGAAATTGAATTTTATAAATATGTAAAATATCTTTGTTAGAAAATGTAAAAAAAGGTAAATTTATATAAATAAATTACTTATATTTCTTTTATAGTACTTAAATATTTTTCAATGAATTGGTGAATTATGCTGAGTAAATAATTATGTATGTGACTTTACTGTTTAAAAAAAATTTTTTTCGATGTTAAAGAGCCTTTTAAACAAAAATTTTTAAGCAATAATTTTTGTACAGAATGAATAATAAATTAGTTAAAGTTTGTAGAACTAAATCTGTTTTTTTTTTTAAACAAGAAACTTTTCAGTTTCTCCCTTAAATGCAAGACAAATTATATAAATAGGACTCGAGTGCTTTATTTAATGATCATTTCTAAATTTGCAAAAATTTATCTTAAAACTGACCTTTTGCCGGAGCTGCGCCTTTTGGAATGTTTCAAGATCACGGTAGTTAGAAATGTCGTCTTGACCCATTAATCCTTCCTCATCAGAACTTTCATTACGATTCTTGCGTGCTTTCCTATTCAGTAGAGGACTTGAAAGCAGTCTTCTTCTGATCGGTGAAGCGGAGGCCGGTCTTTTGCCCTTCTTTGAAGGTGCAGGACTACTTGGAGAACTCCTCGGTAATCTTGATTGCGAAAAATATATTAAAGTCAGTTTGGTTTTAATGATTTCTTTCTTTTTCAGGTACAGTAAAATAGAGATTGTAGAAAATAAAGGGGTAAGAAGTGCTGCCTACCTCGATGAAGGCCGCGGAGACGGCGGTGGAAGCGAATGGCAATCTTCGAAATCACCGAGCTTCACCGCCAGTCCGTCGAGCCTCGAGGCCAGGCCGTCGAGGGATGACGCGGCCGACGTACTGACACTCGATCCCCTGAGAAGCACACGTTCTTTTACGTGTCAAATATTTTTTAACAAAATTCTTTTCTTAGAATTAGAATTCAGGTAAGTCGTGAATTTTTCAAGGAACGAAGCAATGAAGGAGGTCGGAGGATGGAGTTCTTGAATTTTTTGTTAGTTTTATTTAATCATTAAACGGACCAAGAACACTTTTGAAAGAAGATATAAAGCCGTTAAAAGATAGTTAATTAGAAGCGATTAATAATTTTCAAAATTAATTTAAGATCGTCGGAAGAAAAAAAGTTCTGTAAGTCGATTAAAAAGGTTTTAAAATAGTTAAAAGATTTCAAGTAGGACGATTTAATCTCACTAAAATATTCTCCTCATACTTTAAAATAAATGCATCTGAGTAACTATTAAAAAAATTCGTTAAACATAAAAAAATATATATTGCATAGTATTTTGATTTCAATAAAAGTTTGATGTAAGTAATTTGTTAATCGTACTAATATACTATTTAAATCATTGACCTTAACAAACTTACTTTATAGGCGACAAGCAGGACGGTTCGAAGGGCGCGGAAGTCCTTTCAGCGACGTTGGTGAAAGGCCTCGGACTGGCCTGTTGCGGAGTGAATTTCGTCGACTCAAGCAAAACTTTACTGCTCTTCTGCTCCTGCACAATCGCTTCGTTCTGTACAGCTTCGGAGCCCGTGCAGTCCTTGTCATCGGGCGGTGGAGACCGCAACCCGCCACTTTCTTCCGCGTGCTCAGGCAGCTTTGGCGGCAGAGCAATTATCTGCTCCGTGGACGGGAAGAGCTCGCTCGAGTCTAAACTACGGGATTTACCGCAATCGCTCAGCCGTGGCTTCGTCGTCCTGTGCACCACTACGCTGTCCTTTCCTACTGCGTGCAAAGGGTGATTCAATTATTGGATTTAAAATGCAGGGCTTTTATCTTTAAGTAAAAATAGACTACTGTTAAACTTTCTTACAACTATTTTAAGAGCTTTGTTTATTAGATTCAAGGTAAGAGTACAGCTGGTAGAAAGCTTTTTGTCGAGTTATTCTAAAAATGTCGCAAGAAAGAACTAGTATTACAGTATTAAAGAAAGAGACGCGAAAATAGGTAACGATTTAATAATTAAGCAGTCCAATTTTGATTTAGCACGAAGAAGACGATTACTTACCGTTATTGTCCTTGCTGCTGCGACGTCTTCGCTTGTTCTTTCTGGAAACGAGGAAAAGCCGTTTATTCGGTGCATCTTTACGCAGCATATTGAGGGCGATATCGCAAGGTACGATCTGTGCATCGACGAGATCCAAGTAACCGACACTGCAGCTGCGCACTATCGAATTAGCCGACACTTGGGTCGGACCAATACTGACGAGTGTCGGTGTGTGATGGACTGCTTGAAACTGGGTAACGTGAAAATCTTAATTTATGTATAGAGCAATGTCAAAATGTTATATTTTCACTACAGTTTACCTTTTTAATTCAAAGGATTATATAAATAAAAGATTATATAAATGATGCTATAAATATTTATATTTTATATAAATATTAAAAACGTCTTCAATTCCTTTTTTTTTTTATTGAATCGTTAGAAATATTTTTATAAAAACTATGTACAATTTCTTATTTCGAATGTGTCGAAAAATAAAGATATTTTCTTAAAATGTAATTTTTTTATTTTAGCTTATTTTAACTATTATCAAAAAATTAAGTTATCAAATATATTTAAATATAGAAATTAAATTACACTTCTTAATAATTATAAAGTGCAGTAATATAAAAACTCAAATGTTTCATTAAACAATTAAGAATTCAATTGTTTATTTCTAAAATTAAAAACACCTCTCATGTCTAAATTTAACATGTTTCGTCCTGAAAGGCCCTAAATTCTTTCTCCTCTTCAATGTGCGGATTTGAAGGAAAATCAATGAATCAACAAATTTTTTAAATTTTCGTTTAAACAATCATATTTTTTAACATGAATCCGTAGATCATATTGAATTTTTATATCTGCGGAATATCTAGTTGTGCAAACTGATGGTTTAGTAAATATGTGCATGGGCGGACAAATGAAAGTTAGCCAATATATATCAATTTAACTTAAGACTTTATTCAAATAATGTGACATCCTTGCGAGAGACTAAGAACGTAAGGTGGAACACGTCCGTACCCTTCGGAGTCTGCGAGTAGAAGAAGGAGATTTCAAATTTACCTAAGCTATCTAACTGTAGTCCGATACTATTCTAATCATTATGTATTAAAAATAACTTGGGAACGGGATGCCAAAGGTAACATTTACCGATCGAGCGTTGTTGCGAAGAATATTGTTTATAAAAAAATAAATAGTGAATAATTAGCTAAAAAAAAAGTATGGATTCCCTAACTTTTATCATTATTAAAGTCTGTACGAAATTTCAAAGAGATACATTAAGTAATG
>JAWWML010000062.1:12361591-12384501 GCA_035047165.1 Ormyrus rosae
CACGATTTATTTTTTTATAAACAATATTCTTCCCACCAGTGCTCGGTCGGTAAATGTTGTCTTTGGCATCCCCTTAATTTGAATGAGTTAAATTATAAATTGAAATAATAATTGAAATAATTGAAATTTTATTTATTTACAATTTTCAATTTTCAGATTTGAAAAGTTTAGACAAAAATACAATAAGAATAGTAGTTTCAAAACGATTCATTAATCATTCTTCAAACAGCTGCACGCTGAAGAAAAAAACAGAAAAATTTAGGGTCTTTTACGAAACGAGTTTACCTCTAAAGAAAACATGAAACCTAAGATACACACCTGAAACTGATTCTTGAGAGCTGGTACGTCGTTTTGCTGCTCCTCGTCTTCGATAAGTGAGTTGGGTCCGTTATTGGTACTACCATTGCCATTGTTAGCACACTTCGGATGTCCGTTTGTTTGCGCACTCGGAGCCGTAACAGCGGCAGTATTCTCCTGCCGGCTTGTCGCATTCAGGCTATTCTTCGAGTACACGATGCTGCTGTTATTGACGATAGCAGGACTGCCACTGCCGTCGCCGCCGCTGCTATTGACGGAGCCGAGGCCATTGGAGTAAGCGTAGGTCTGATGGAGGGCGAGAGCAGCGGCGGCGCCTCTTGGAGACGAGGAGGGCAAGCAACAGTTGCCCGCGGAAGCACCGATGTGGCAGTTGGACGCCGTCGAGTGCTGCTGTCCGTTTAGCAAAAACTTGTCCTCGCCGCATGAGAGCTTGTTGCAGGCGTTGCTCATCTCAAGTTCCTTCTTAACCAGCGTGCTTATGGCGCTCTGCTGATCTGCCAGGGCTGTTTTCATGCGCTGGACGCTGCTCGCGTACTCGCTCTGTTGATTGCAACGAGGTTTTAGGTATTTCCTAAGTGGATTTGCAGCGAATTGCGTTTGTACCTCGGCGAATAGCTTCGCTTTTCTTTTTCTAACGTATTTATCCTATATCGACGTGGAAAATATTAAACGTTTGCAACTGGGTCAAGGAGTGATAGAGTTTAGATTGAGAGTTTTTTTTATTATTGAATGAATCGTAATGAACGAGGCAAATGTATATTTATGGCGAAGCCCTGCCCGCTTCGTATCGAGAAGCGAATAAATATTAACAAAAAAAAAAAAAAAAAAAAAACGCTTTAATTGAGACTGAAATTTTACATATTAATTGAGAGTATTTGTAATGAATAGTTTGAGTTGTCGATTAAAATAAAAAGATTTAGATGCAATCTTCTTTATGCCATTATAAAATACATCTACAATTTCTCTCCACGTTGAAAAATGTAGGTCACTGAAATTAAGTTATTTGACTTTCAATCCATTAAATTGGCGAAAATAGTAAAAAATATTTCTGATTTAAAATTCCTTATAATTTCAACATACGAGCATCCACAAATAAACTATTTATTTTGATGAAACGTTTGCGTTTACAAAAGAATTTTACAACTGCAACGATACTGCTGCGATACTCTTTGAAAAACAGAATTACTCATACTGTACTGTATCATCGATTGCAACAGAATCCTCCTTTTTTTTGCAAATACTTCGAAAGCTTCAGCTTTCACCAATACCGCTATATACTCACGAGCGTCGCTCCGGGGCTGGACGTGGCGATGAGCGTCTGCGTGGGCGCGACCGCGTTCTTGGGCGACTGGAGCGCGGGTACGTCGCAGCACCTGTTGGCGTAGGTGGGCCTGTGCAGATGGTGGTAGGCGCCGGAGTACGGGATGGCCTCGTCGTCGAAGCCCTCGGCGAACTGGCTGCTGGTGGCCGTCGTCGTCGTCGTCGTCGTCGGCGGCGGCGGCGGCGGCGGGGGCTGCTGCTTGGGTCGCGTCGACCGCGGCGTCATCGGGGCGATCGGCGGCGGCGGCTGCTGCTGCTGAATCGCGTCCGCGGGGAGGCGGGCCGAGGTCCGCGCCGCGGGGGAAACCTCCTGCTGACCGCCCTCCTCCTCGTCCTCCGAGAAGAGGTTGGGGTTGAAGCTCGGGTCCGGACCTGGGGGGAAGGATTTTTTTACTGGGTTTCGGGCCGAGGCGGGGCGGGACGTCGAGGCGGATAAGTACACGGTTGGAAAAAAGCGTGAGGAGGGACTTTGAGAGGTAAAAGCTAATGGGGTGCCGACGAGTGAGGGGCGAGCAATTACATTTTTTATAAATATAGCGCTTTCAATGGGGTAAAAGTGCTTGAGTGATAATGGAATTGAAGGTATGCGTAATTAAATTATTATTATTATTATATGTGCAAAGCCTTGAGTGACACAGAACATTGTAAAGCAGAAGTTAAAAAAAAACAAAAACTGAAAAGATGCAATCTGGAAATCGAATAAAGAGAAGGTATTACACAAGATTCAGCCGCTTCAAGGATATAAAATTAATACCTACACTGCAATTAATTCTAAAAAAAAAAGGAAACGACTGAGCTTGAAAAGCGGAGAGTAAATATTTCCAACTATGCATTATCGGAAGAGAAATGTTGATTGAACGGGCTTCATACAATAAAGCTTTTCACCTGCGGGCAGATCGTCCCTCAGCTCGGTGATGACGAGGGTCATCTGCCTCGGCTGCAGATGTAGCAGCGACGGTCGGTACGTCACTCGGCCGAGGTTCGCCGGGACCGAGTCCGCCAATCCGTGGAACTTGAACTTGGTACCCCAGATGTTCGACGTCACCTCCACCAGCCTGGCGTTCTGCTCGGACAGAGGAGGGCAATTTTTGGAAAAAAAGAGCTATTGGAACTTGAGCCTGATTTCGAGTTCGGATCGGAGTTGGAGCGCTTTTGCAGCTTCGAGTCGGGAGCCGAGTCGTGTATCGATTGTTTCGGCGAAGTTTGCCTTTTGCGAAAGCTGCTTCTTTTACGATTAGCAGGGCCGCCCGGAGCGGCGATAAAAGTGTGGATTCATAATGCGAGAGGCTATACGCATATGAAAGCGTTCTTTATTTAACTTTAAGGGGAGCGATCCTTCCGCGGAGGTAATATTTCTTTTACGTACTTTGTCCTTTTTACGGTTTGTTTAAACATCGCTTTACAATAATAAGAATAAATCAATATCCTTTATGTCGCGCTTTAGCTTTGTTCTTTACCTTTTTATATTTTCACGAAATGATCGATGCGCGCGCAAATAAATATGGTTGTGAGTCTCTCACAGTTTTTTAAGAATTAAAAATTCTTACTTATTATTAAAATAATTTTTTATATTTAATTTAGCTAAATTGTGGGAAACAAAAAATGATTGATCAATGCAATTTTTATAAATCTTTTCTTAAGGACGTTAACACGCTACGGTGATTCTTCACTTAGAGTAGATTATCTATAAAAGTTGAAACACATAAGTATAATAATCGTACTGTTTGTTTCCTATGCATAAACAACCCAGACAATACTAGATGACATTGCCAGGTCTCGCTTTACTTTCAGTCAAATGATCATTGTTTAACTATTTCCCGAAAATTAGTAGCGAAATCTATTTTGAAAATGGTACAGTATTCTTCTATATAGAATCTACGTAGAATCATAAAGTCGTTTTTTACCTAACTTTAAAGATAATTTTTTTTGCCATCTGTAAAACTGTACCTAGGGAAGCTTAGCATAGGACCTCCGTGTTATAAGTTCAAGTTTTACATTGAATTTCTCAAATTTTAATACCGAAAGATGGGTTAAAATTTTAATATTATATGCTTAAATTTTAAGAAAATTCGAACAAGTTTCAATTGTCGTTCAAGCAATGTATTCACGACAGCGACCGCATTCACGTCCACTCGCAAAGTAGCGGAATGTTAAAAAAAAAGCGACTAAATCTTAGAAAACTTGGAGATCCGGGAACAAACCTCGGGCAGCGTGTCGGTGTAACTGGCGTCGTCGTCGTCGTTGTTGCCGTTGCGCTCGTACGAAGTCCGGCACTTCCTGCGGCTCTTCCTACGAAACCGGGGCGAGCCGCCGCAGAGGTCGACGGCGTCGCGCTCGTTCTCCGAGTCGTCGCTGCAGGACGGGACGTGCGGGTGGCTCGAGTAGTAGGCCGCGACCTCGTGGCCGTTCTGGGCGTTGGACTTGCCGCTCTCCGGGTCGAAGATGACGAACTCGGGCCGGATCTTGCTGGTGCGACGGCCCTTGAGCAGCGGCACCAGGCCGCCCAGGTACTCGACGTAGAGGGTGTAGCTGTGGGGCGGCTCGCCCGGGTTGCGCAGCATCGTGCAGTGCAGCCGACCGCCGAGCGGCGGAGGTCGGGAGACGAAGCGGCGCAGCTCGCTCGGCTCCGGGATGCAGCAGCTGAGGGAGGGTGAGCTTTTTTTACTGGGAGTTCTTTTGGCTGGTTGTTTCTTGCGGGGGGTGGATTCGATTAGTAAATTGGTTACGTAAAGCTTTTAATTGGAATTAAATTTTTTTTTGTACGAAAATATCAAATGAATTATAGAGGCAGGCGATGATCTATTGAAACAATGAAATTTAATTAGTTTACGTTTATAAGTGTAAAATTGTAAATTAGTTCTTTCATGATTTTCCACTGTCGACGCGATCTATAGTTATTAACGAAGAATTTAACTAATTAAGGAGCTAGAGTAGCAGAGAGCATTTTATTGCACAAAATTCATAATTGCTTTACTTTAACGAGATTTCCTGGAACGGAGATGAAACGCGTTCTACTAAAGATTAATTTACTTTCTATTATCTTGCAGACGTACTTTTAATCTAATAAAAATTACTTGGCAGGTTGCGACTCAGAATACTCGCTTTGAACGCCAAGACACAGAGGAGTTATTGTTTTATTATCGCGACCGGTTTGTTTTGGCCTGTTTAATGAAATGAAGAAAAGTCATTAAACAAAAGCTTTTAGCTGTCAAAAGCAGAAGCCTTGTTATGATTGTTAAGCTGATTTTCAACTTCTTCAAGTTTAAATACGTAATTAATATATGGTATATTTGAAATTTTACTTTTTTTTACGAGCTGTAAAGGTTATTTTTAGATTTAATAAGCGGTTTTTTATTTCAGAAAAGTAAAAGCTTAGCTTCATTGATACAGATAATATAAATTTAATTCAGGATATTATTTTTAGTGCAAGATGCAGCTTTTTATCGACTTTATATTTTTTTTTAATATAAATTTATTAACAGTATAAATGTTATTGCGCAGTATAAAAAATTGATCAAAGCAAATACATCAATATTTTTGACCATAATTAATATGTTTTTAATTAACAAACAAGAGTTTAATTCTAAAATGCTACAAATATAACTACAAAAAAAAACGATATCCATTCAGTCTGATGCTTGATTTTTCGAAAGTTGTAAATTCTTTTGGTTAAGGTACGAAAAATATCTTTAAAAATTGAAAAATCGTTACTCTTAAGATATTAAAAAATACAATTTTAAAGAAGCAACGTGAAACCTGCAATACGATTAGAAAGTGAAATGCGTCAAGTATAAAGTACAACAAGGCTTCAAGAGCAGAGCGGAATAGCAAAACTCAACAATAGAAATAAAAGGGCCGCCGGAGAAAAAACAGGAAAGCTCGACTCATCCGCGCAGAAAGGAAAGAAAAAACGAAGGCTCTTCACTTTGCCCGCGTGAAATACACATTTTCTGTTTTCCGATAGCAGGAACGGATGTTCGAAATGAAAGAGAATCCTGAAATTTGCTTGAACCTTTCATTTCCGAGGATTAATAACAGGTTGTGCACTCAATTTTCTCCAATTAATTTTCTTTAAAGCTTAAGACCGCCCCTGAACAGTATTTAGTCTCAGTTTTCATCTCTTTTGTACAAGAAATTCAGAGTACAGAGTTTTATTAAAATTGCGAAACTTTATGTTTTTGTTGTTCCTGTCGTTACTTACAGAGCCGAGAGCTGACATGTTCCAGCACGAGAAGAATGTTTAAGAAAGGTTGCTTAATAAGTATTTATAATTATTTAAACTGTAAGGTACGTTTATTACACAGACGTGTTGAAGCTAATGGTTCTGCATGCTGATTGGTGGCTTCCGATAGGTCGCTCCTGATTGTATATAAAAGCGCACGTCAATCAACCTTCGGTCAGTTGAGTAGCTGATCTCGCGCAGTGCAGAGCAACTAGCCAAGATGGATCTCTGCAAGAGAGTTCTGTCCATGCTCGGCGTTTACAACCCGGGCATCAATTTCGTCAAAGAACTGCCCATCGAAATGTCGCAGATGATATTTTCGAAACTCGACCCTCAATCGTTACTGAATGCTGCTCTGGTCTCTCGACAATGGCTGTCAATCATCAAATCGTCCTCTCAGCTACGACAACGCGTCCGCCGACGTATACGCAGAAAAACCCGCAAGCTCACCAATACCGTTATGCCGCCTATCAAAAACCTCCACAAACCCAAATTAAACCTTCCGCCAAGCATCGTACCGCCACCTATGCATCGTCTGCCTAATCCCAGACTACTTCTTCCGCAAACCAAATATCCCTGCCGTAAAATTGTACTCGATAATATGCGACCTAACACGTTGAATAACTCTTTACAAAAACTGAGAAGTTTGAATAAAAAAACAACGTGCCTTAGATTTTAAGTGTTAATAATAATAATTAATTTAGATATAAATATAGTTTTAAGTTAATATAGATTGTGACGCGAGATAGCCGGCTATCTGAAAGTTTAAGGTAGTTTAAGTTGTGAACCAATATATAGAACTTCTAAAAAGAAATTCTGAGCTTACTTAATTATCATCTGATAGCATAAGTGATGATATATGTTACGAAGTTAACTTTTATGAACTGAAAAAAAAAATAAGAAAGCAAAACTTGATGTTAATATAGATATGATTCACCAACGAAGAAGTTTTTCAAAGTAATGAATTATTTTTCATTTTTTCATTTATTTTGACGTAAAGGGGCTCATTTTACTCGTTAAACAATTGTCTAGAGATCATGAAAAAGTTTGAAAAAATTAATTTGCTAAGAATGAAAGTCAATTGTTTATGTCGCAAGTACACAAGAGTTTATAAACAATTGGAGTTTGCTTTTTGAAAATTATAATAATTTTTTTGTTATCGTTTCATAAAAGTGAACTTTTTAACATATATCATTACTTATTTAATCATATGATAGTTAAGTAAGCTAAAAATTTTTTTTTAAAAATTCTGCATCTTGGTTCACAACTACCTTAAATTTGATTTAAAATTGATAATTGTACTTGTTTTAGACTAAGCATTAATTGTGTCTTATGCGTTTGCAGACTGGATCTTTCTGACCTTTTCAAGACTCCTTTGGTTCCTCTAGAAAATGCCATTACGATGTAACACCGCCAGATTGCTTGGCGTGAACGAATCCCCCGTTAACGCAAACAATAACGGCAACTTTCGACTGTCGCTCTTTTCTCCTCTTACTTATTTTCTTATAAGATATATTTAGAAGCAAAGGCCGCGGAACACATTTTTCCTTTCGATAGCACTTCAATATTTACAGAGCCATCATTTTCCCTGTCAGACTTTCAGAATTTGTTCTCGCAGCCTGTCGATAAGTTCGGCGGAGGAGGGTAAAATTAATACGTATAAAGTGACGTTAAAAAATCCAAACGCGTTACTTAGTTTTAACATTCAATTTTAAAGGTAAACTTCCGGGAAGACACGCGTTTTCATACCTGACGTAAATTTAAGCAGCCCTCCGTGAAAGCGACAATACATTTATTGATTTTTTAAGATACAAAATTATTCGTCGCAGCCGAAACGTTTCAGATTCAGTGCTTTTAGGTATATTTGAAAATCGAATTGCCGTGAAATAAATCCTGTCGTCTGGGTCACCAACCTAAAAATAACTGTGTATCTAAATTGACTGCTCGACGTGAAAAGGAAGTGACTGGACAGACGTTGAGTGACGAAAAAACGTTTTCTCTCGCTTTCAATAAGATTATCCACCGGGAAAGCAATTATTAATTCAAAGCGCTCCGGGAGGAGAACAAAAGTCATCGACCATAAACACCGCTGCCAATCCGCCGAGTACCCTTACGGATATAGAGTGTCGTAAAAATAAAAAGCCGAGGCAGCCTCTCCCCGCTGACACAGAAAAGGGGGTAAAAAGCAGCCTCCGCCCGTATCGGCACTTCGTTAATTAACCCCCTCCCGCCCCCCGTCGAGAAAAAGGCCGGCGTGCATCTAATAATTTGGATCAGCGAGCGAATAAAGGCGCGGAAACGAATTCGCTCGGGCGATCGACGTGCAATTCACCGACGTGCCCTCCTCGAGACCGAGAGATAAGCTGCGTGCAGTCGACGGCCGAGAGAGAGAGAGAGAGATCGAGGACGATGCGCGCCGGGGCTTATCTTATCGGAAGCGCGGCCGAGAGGCGGAAAGAATTGAGCAGCCGCGCGCCTCGGGGGGATTATTTCCTCTTAGCTTCCGGCCCCCCGGCGGCTCGGTTCTCGAAAGGGGCGGACGTGTCTAATGCTTTTGCGGAATATATATATATATATTGCGGAAGAAATATTACATACCTAGGCCAATAAAATAAGAAACGCCTTGGCCGACAATTACGTGTGATCTGAGGCTTTCTTTTTTACTGGCCAAGGTGTGTATACTATTTTTCTGCTCGACGTTGCCGGAAAGCGGCAACTTCGTTTCGCGCAGCGGCCAGAAAGTTGCCGCTTTCCGGCCGGAGGGCAGAAAACTCAATTTTTTTATTCGTCGAGGTAGTTTTGTCGGTGGGGTTTATTTCTTGGAAATCTGAGGTGGTCGGGAGGCTTTATTTTTGAAATGTCGAAAGCTCGACTGGCGAGTCGAGTGACCGAAATAAAACTCGGTGTCGGGCTAAAAGTACTCTTGAAGTCGGCTTCGACATTTTTGAGCAAAATTATGTATGTTCTTTGAATGGTTGGCGGGCCAAATATAACGGTACCTTGGACTGTGGTTGTGCTCGAAATAAGCGGGAAACGAGATTGATATTTTACTTCGTGTGTTAGCTTTGTTTACATCGATAAATAAATTTGTGGAATCGTTTAAAGATACTTTTATATTTCTAGTTTCATTTCAAAGGGTTTATTACAATTTGCATTGTTATTTATCAATAAAATATCTCATTTATGGTATTTCTTTATTCGCGAGTTCTTGTACCTTCGTTTTTTTTTTTAAAACATTCCACTTTTTTTGGCAATACATTATATTTTTAGGTAAATTTTCATTGTGTTTGTCATAGTATAGTCAGTACTAGTAGTAGTAGTTAGTTTATCGTACCCGATCAAGTTTATAATACCGATACACGTTAATTTTATAAAATCAAACATGAATCACTTTTAAGGTATTTTAAAAATATTTATTAGTCACTAAATAGCGATCCATCAATTCGCAACATTTATATACTTAGCGAAACGTTTTTTTTTATCACGAGTGCAGTAAAAAAATTGCAAAAAAAGATTTTTCACTTTTAATTTATTAACAGTTTATTACAATTATTATTCAAAAATTGAAATTATAAAAACGAATCTTAAAAAAAAAACAACCCGCAATAAGGCACCAATAAAGTAGCTTTCACCATTTCCAAAAAGTAATCAAGGCACCATACCGGCGCTCGTCGCGACATCGATCGTCAAATAAAGGCAGACCGAGAACTTCCTACTGCCACTTACCGGATGGTGTTGACGAAGAGTCCGGAGACGAGAGCCTTGAGCCGCGGCGGCAGCGGCAGCTGTTGCACGCACGTCTCCTTGGCCAGCGCGGCCTTGAGCGCCAGCCGGGACAGCAGCTGCAGCGAGCCGACACCCCTAGGAGAGAAACAGAAACAGGCCCGGAGCACAGTTTTCTTTTTTTTTTTAGCGGCGAAAATCAACGAGCAGAGATTTGAGCGTGTATCTGCGAGACGCCCCCCGCTCTTTGTTTACTTTTATGCTTTGTGGTACTTGGCGCGTTAGAATACGCGAGAGGGCAAATAGTGAGGTTTGCACGTACAGCGAAATGAAGTTACAGTATCGTCGAGAGTTCGCTCGAATTAAGCTCAAAAGTTAAAAAAAACTATGAAAAAATAACGAAATTAATAAACCGAATTATTTTTAATATTCGCAAATTAGCTCTGCGCCGGGTCCCGAAAAGCTGCTTACAAACATTTCCGTCACGCGACGCCCACAATATATAGTTGGCTCTCGACATCTCGACAAGTGCACTTGGCGGCTCGTTTCGAAGCAGGAGTAAACAAGGAAACGGGGAAAAAAAAGAATCAAGTGATACCTGGAGACCCACGCCGCATGAACTTGCGCTCCGGTGGCGACGAACAGCCTCCTGTCGTTGTGGCCCCAGGTCATGGCGGTCACTGGACTCTGCGAATCGGAGAGCAAAGCGTAAAACTGAGGCAAAAACTTCCTGTTCACTAACTCGATATATATATATATATAATTTAGCGGATGAAATGAGGGATGTCCTTTCTGCGCAGGACACGCGCTTTGGAAATCGATAGCCCGCAGATTATATATCGAGGGCCGGAGTCTTTTTTCACTCTTTCCTCTGTAACTGCGTTGCTGAATAAAAATGCTCTCTTGGACGCTGGTCGAGAGATTTTTCATGGGAATCCGCCTCATTAGGTATTCGGAGAATTGAGGAAGAATTTAGAGGCTGAGAGGTTAAAAGGGAGTTTGTGTGCAACGTGTCCGGTTAACGAAGGCAGGAGAAAGCACGCCGAGTATAATAATCCGCGTCTTGTGCTCGGCACACATCTACTTATAAGGTGCCTGGCGGACGTACGAGCCGCGGTGAATTGCAAGCTCCCGGCGCGCTCTCCGCAATTCCCGCCGTACTCGGGGAAGCGTTAACTCCCTCCTTTATTTTTAATTTCATGAACGGGGCTTTTAAAGTTTTTAGGTCAAAATTTTACACCTCCGCGGCTTGTTTTTTTCCTTCCTCGCTACCGGTGAAAGCACGTTGAATTTTTAACGAAAAGTCAGAGGTGGTTGAATGCTGCGGTAAAGATAAAAAGTGCGCTTGGTTTATATAATGAGGATATAATATAATGAGGTGACTGTATCAGTTACTCCTGCGGAGGGAAAAACCTTTGTATTTACAAACTAATATAGTTCTCTTATCTTGTCGGTAGGTTTTTTAGATTAAAGGTAATGGAATAAAGTTGCCTCGATACATTGGCTCTTTTGCTAAAATTATTATAACTTTGATAATTTCTTTTAAATTGCTATAAATTTTTTTATTATATACTGATAATTATCAAGTTTTCGATACTCAAAGTGTACTGTTCTAAGTACGTATAGATACTATAAAATATAGATAGAATGCTAAATATTCATAGTTCATTTCTCATACTTTATTTGCTACGCGAAGTAGAATAAGTCCGATTTAGTCAGCCGGGCACATTTTGATGTATTACAGTAGCACGAAAGAATATGTGTTTCTCTTTTCCGTTGCGCATGAGAAACAGACGCTATACACTTTATTGAAAGCTTTAGAACGAACATAAATGTAGGTCTTGCGGAATGAAAAGATTACCTTCTTCTCTGTAAACACAGAAACGGAATGCAAAACACAGAATCAGAAAATACAGGATATTTTTCAACTTTGAAAAACTTTCCAGCCTCCGCCGAAAGAAACAGCGTCTAAATCTTCCCCCCACCTTCCGACTTGTTTGCATCTTGAAAGGAGCCGATTTAAATCTACGACGAACCTGCGAGTACGGTATGACGATGGTGTAGAGCAGCGTGCCGGTGTCCGAGTAGAACTTGAGGAGGTTCGTGTACTCGGCGCCGGCCTGGTAGCAGTACTGCTGCTCGGGCGAGTACTTGATGCCGGCGATGGCGAGGAGCTTGCGGGAGTTGCTCCACTCGGCGTGGAGCGGCGGCCTCAGGCCGGTGCTTATCGTCACGGGGCTGACGTCGTCGAACGAGCGGAGCAGGACGACGTTGCCGTCGGCGAGGCAGACGGCCAGGACGTAGCTGCGCGAGCCGGACCTCGGCTCCCGGTCCGGCTGGTGGTGGTGGTGGTGGTGGCGGTGCAGGTTGTCCTCGTCGTCGTCACGGTCCTCGTCCTCCCGGTCCTCGTCCTCCGGCTCCTCGTCCTCGTCCTCCTCCAGCTTGAACTTCTCGGCGGACCAAGCCATGGAGGTCACCCCCGCGCCTGAGGACGAGCAAGAGGCTTTAGATTGAGGAGAGGCGAGGGAGTTTTTGGTCGGGACAGAGGAGTTTGTCAAGCTTTGCAAGTGCAAAAAATGTTTAGTCAATGCTATAAACTGCGCTGTTTAAAAAATCTTGTTGAATAACCAAATGTTTACGATTGAAATACTATTATTACTATATAATTCAGTAATAATAATAATTTTATTCCTATTTTATTTCGCTATTCGGCATCTCGAAAGCTTAATTCGAATCCCACGCATCTCTATATAAATACGCTTGAAATATTGAATAAAACCCAGTGAAAAGACTCTAAAGAGCAGAAATAATTTAAAAAAATAAAATAAAATACTTCTCAATTGAAAAGCCGCGAGTGAAAGGTGTATTTTTAGTTCTCGCTCTGCCGTGAAACTGATACCATTCAGCAGCGCGGAACAATCGCGTTTGCCTCTATATCGCCGCGCTTGAACTTCGCGACTCTGAATGGCCGACTGTCCAACGGTTAGATAACGAGATTCCCGCGCGCCGACTGTTGTACATTCGAAAAAGGTTCGCGGTCTATATACGCTTAAAATTCCACTTGGCGCCGTCGAAACAAAGAAGGACGGGGAGTCGATGCTTTTAGCTCACCTAGCTGGACCTCGGACACCATGGCGCCGTGCACGTCCATTACGATCAGCTGGCCGGCCGTCGTGCCGAAGTACACCTGCTGGTCGTCGGGCGTCCAGATGCCGCAGGTTATGACGGCCTTGTGGTTCAGCATCGATGACCAGTAGCGCTGACCCGCCACGCTGCCCACCAGCACGAAGCCGTCCTGAGAACAGAGGAGGCGCGCGATTTCTCTCGAGTTTCCTGGGCTTTTTGCTTCGGGGAACGGGAGTCTTTTTAAATTTTTAACAAAATATTCAAATACCGTCCCGAGTTACTTATCTTAGCGATTTTATATTTTTGATAAATTGTATTGATCATAGCATAATTTCAAATAACTTTGTTAAGCCAGGATAATTTTGATAGTAACAAAACGTAAAAATAGTACCGAGAGTCTATTTGGCCACCTGACTTGTTACGACTTTATTTTGTCGTCTATCTACATCGTACGCAAGTAAATGAAGAACGCGAATTACGTTTCATTTGTATGTTTATTTTTATATTCGAGTCACTACGGCTGGTTCAGTAAAAAATTGTCGCGGTTTTGTTTACAGAAATTTCGGTCTGTTACTCTGCTTTCGCTCCCGACGTTGTTGCGGTTGTCCGGGGGAATGCTGCATTTTTACCGCCGTGGACCGGCAATTATTATAATGGAATAATAAATTTTGTCGCGTACGAGGACGTGGAAATGAATATAAGTAAATTCACATGTCGCGAACCCTTCTTTTTAAGTGGATTTGAACGGAGTAAACAAAGCAGGCTTCTATAATTAAAAACTAGAGAGGCATTGAATTATTCGAGGTTTTTGTTGATTAAACCGATTCATTGTTAATTAGTCGTTGTTAATTAGCTGTGTATAATGCAGAATGTTTGAAGCTGCTTTAAATGTTGAAAAACTAAATGACCAGCTAAATAAATGAAGTACTTGTATAATTTTAACCGTTTAAGTGTAATAAAGCATGAAAAATTATAATTCATTTTTATACCAATGAATAAGATTAACTTACGTATTCTTTCGAGTTATAATAAATATTAAGACTATTTAAAAGCAGGATTATTTTAATATGGGAAATAAAATTTAATTTAATCTTCAATTTCGAATTAATTGCATTAACAGAATAAACACGATGTCAATTTAATTTCCAAACCATGAAAATAGGTCATTCCCATTAATTAATCTGACCTGGAAGAACAAATTTAACCCTTTGAAGCACAGCGGTACATACGTTGTACCACCTTTCTTACCCGCTATTTTTGTTCATAAAACTTTTAATTGTTATTATTTATAGGTGTTTCTCTAGAATACTACTGAACATAAATTGTTATTTTATTTGTTGTTAATTGTTATAAATAAACAAACAACAACAAAAAATCACGTTCTTTTAAAAAAAAAAAATTATTTCCCAGCTTATTTATCATTCGATTTTTACATGAAAATTCATAGCTAAGGGTTTTCGGGGTCACTGAATACGAATCTGCACTGACAGAAAAGTTTAGTAAAAATTACCATGCTGCCTAGTAAGGCCACCACAGACTGTCAAAACCAAAATAATTACCATACTTTATAGAAAAATTTACCAAACAGTATAGTCAAATTTCTTATAAAGTATATTAATTTTTTGGGTTTTGACTGTCTGTGGTGGCTTTACTAAACAGTATGATAATTTTTACAATATTAATTTGTAATTTTTTCTATATTTCTTCTCTCAGTGTGCAATTAGAATTTTCATTTTTCAAAATCTAAAAATTTTTTGATTCGCCATTTAGAATTCGCCACCTTTTGGATTTAAAAAAAATGAAAATTCTAGTTGCAGATTCGTGTTCAGCGACCCCCGAGTAAGATTTTTCGGGCAAAAATAGCCAATAGAAAAATGTGTGCTTCAAAGGGTTGAACCAAGACGATAAGTACCCCCAATAACCCAAAATAGCCAATGCCAAACAACCCAGAATACGCCCAAAAAATACCTAAATTACCAGCTGTCCAAAGCAGCCCTTACCCCCCGAGCTGCATCTCAAATAGCGCACAATCAGCGGCTCGCCTACCCAGTTTACGCGCGTTACCGCGCCAAGTAAACTCTGCACCGTCCGCTCGCTCGGCGATCGATACCGGATAAACCCCCTCCTCCCTCTCTCTCTCTGACACGCAACTATATCATACCTTGTAGCAGATGAGGGCCATGCGGCCGTCGTGCGACCAGGAGAAGTGCGTCACCGGGGTGCTGCGGTCGTTGATCAGCTCGATGCTCCAGCGGCCGTCGTACTTGATCCAGACGAAGATAACCCCGGTGCTGTCGCAGGAGGCCAGCTTCTGGTACGGCTCGTTCCATTTCACCAGTATCACCTGCAAGGACATGCAGCGGGGGTCGATTTCCCCGCTCGATTTAATCGCGACCGTTTTTTCGGACTCGCGGAGACCGGGAGCTTTTTTTTTTTTTGGAGGTCGAGGCGCGAGTTTGAGGGGGAGCAGTTTGCTTCGGTGGGTGAAAAGTGGCTTTAACGAGTGACTGCAGATGTATAGTAAGAACTAAGTTATTTCGGTCGGGAGTTCATTTTGCGCGAGAGTAGTTTTACTGAACACCTCGGCACTGAACAAATTGACGTTAATTATTTCGCCGTCAAGCGCGCAAATATCTGGTCGAACTGACGGCTGATGGAAATTCAATCTGGTATTCATGATATTCGTGCAATATGATAAACTTGGAGGAAATAATAATAATTTACGGCGCCGACATCTCGGCTCGAAATCATTCGAGAGCCAGAAAGTTACATTGTACATCGCCGCGGGATTCTATCGGTTACACTGATTACTGTTACCGCACGGCAACGAACGAGATGAGTTTCAATAACGATTCCTCTCTCGGGGAAGGCTTTAGGAATTCAGGTGCAGTAATGAGATATCGCGAGGCGCCACCGTTGATATGCTGCGTATACGTGTGTGCATGAACCATTCCGCGAATCAACAGAAGGAGCAAATACGCGAAACACCTGGAAATTGCGTTAACGTGCTAATTTAGATCGTTGTTCAAATCGAGGAAAGGAAGGTTTGCTAATCGATCGAAATGGTTGAATAACGAAAGGAATTTTTGTTGAATTCAGAAAGTATGCCGTGCGGTGTGCGAAGTTTTACTAAAATTATATTGAATTCATATTCCTATACACAACGTCTGTAAAAGTTTCGCTACGAACGAGAACAGTTGGCACGCAAGCTGAATGGAACTTATCTTCGAGGAGAAAACGTTATAATAAAAATAACAATACTCTTCTTTAAAAATGTATAGTAATTTTAACACTTTCTACTGCAAGATTAACAAAAATTGATAAAATCGAATTGGTATTCGACTAGTGATAATAAACATAAAGTTAAGATGCCCTGAAGACGATCACTAAGTATAGTAGTAAGTAATCGACATATTGGCAAAGAAATTGTTTCAAGAAATAAACTTTTCGCCAGCATTTTTCTTATTTTTTACCAATATCGCACCTGTCAGCAGAATCAAATTACAACCTTTAAAAATTGATTCAGCTGTTGCTAAAGTACACAGCAATTCTTGTCATAACGTTTTTCAAAACAAAAACTGTCGACTCGGATTTAAAAAGAAAAAAAAAATGTAAGCAGCAACATTCGATAGCCAAGCATTGATCTCGAATTATAAACCAGCCTCGAAACGCCGACGCAACGAGCCCGCCGAAGCAATCCGATAAGCTCTCGTGGAATGTCCCCAAGCTGGCGAGAGAGAGAGAGAGAGAGAGAGAGAGAGAGAGAGAGGAAAAGGACAGCCGGAGACTCTGGCAAGGCTCTCGCGAATCAATGAAACCTCCTCTTGGCAATCTTCTCGCGGCGCACGGACACCGACGTGCCCTCGTAGAGCCGGCTGATTACTTAGGAATCAGACATTATTGACTCGCGCCGTCGATTATAAGCCGTCGAGGCCGTTCATTGCAAAAGATCTCTCTCTCTCTCTCTCTCTCGCCTCTTTTCCCCGCGTCAATCGAAGAGTCGTCCTCTGGCGCCGAGTCAAGAGGAGACGAGTTGTCCAACAATTTCTCCTTCCTTCGAGAAGCTTCCACGGCTTTTTTTTCTCGCCTTCCGCTCCGCCGGAAGAAGAGACTCGTTTATATTGGTTCCTCGCTTCATATTGAACCTCGGATTTCAATGGTGCCGCGCGCGGGTTTTTCTTTCTCGCTCTCGGCGAAGCGAAGGGGGAAGGAAGGATTTTGAAAGAGGATTCGGGAAAATATTGCCCGGGAAGTGTGTTTTCGAGGCGGGAATTTAAAGTTAGGCCGGAGCTTCGGATTTAATGCGCGACGGAATAATCTATTCGGAGCAGACGTCGCGTCGCTTCGAGCGGGTTTTCCGCCGGCTTCGAATAATAGAGAAGCTGCGCAGATATAGTTTTATTATAACTTTTATGTAAGTTCATTGCTTCGAAATTAACCGTTTGGAAAACTTGTAGCTTATTATGGACCCAAGTGACTATTGCACATATTATAAGGGTCCTTCATTTTCAATCGCAGTATTTCTGTTTGCGCCATTGTTTTAAATATCCTTTCAAGTTGCAAAAGCAAGTTCTGAAAAAATTTAGCAATACATCGAGTATTTCAATTAATCCGCATCTCCAAAAACATTTTCTGCTATATCCGATACGTAACAATAACCTTCGCGTCACTAATCATTTAAGCTCATTCACTTGAAACAACCACTCAACGATGCTCAACACGATAATCCGCTTACTCTCAAACTTCTAACCGCCGAGTATTCGCAAATGATTCGTCAATGACCATCGAACGTATCAGTTCGTATAAAGCCAGTATCATTTGTAAACTGAGTAAAGTGGACATTCGACCGTATAACCGTGATTTTGACGGCAACAAGATAAAATTAAATCTACGTCAGCAGCCGGAATCGCAATCTCCGATTCCAAGAGCCTCGTCGTCGAAGCTCGAGAGGAGACGCGAGCCAATTACTCACTGGCCGGTTTACCGACCTCCGCGCGCGCTTCTACCGCATTACTGCTCGGGCGGGTCGCGAAAAAGTTTCCCTTTTCAAAGCGGCCGGCTTTCATTTTTAGCCGAACGACCTTCGAACACCTTCCGGGAATCCAATTCCCCGAGTTGTCGTCGCGAACCGCTTAACGGACTTTGCAAACTGAATTTTTCAAAACGAATTGCGGCAGAACTGTTAAGTTAATTATACTGCTAAGTTAAATAAAGTTACAGGCGGGTATAATTAACCGTATCGCTGATCTAACTCGGTATCTTACTACTTGCGCGCGCGGCAATAACCTTCGTTAAATTAAGGGGCAAAGCTTCGTTTCCTTTTTTTCTTCTACGTTTCTCTATTAACGAAGGAGGATTGTCGCTAATATTATAAGCTATATTATGAACTTTGACCACATTTTTTTCAAACTTATTAGCACCACTGATCGATCATTTAAAAGTCCTTGAAAATTCATTTTTATATTTTCGCTTGCAATTCGCCAGTAAAACAAAGTAAAGGAAGTAAAAGCCAGCGAAACGTCCACACGGGCGAGAAATTACTATACTTTTTTAGTAACTCGAGGACAGACTTTGAGTTGGGGTGAAAATTACTATACTTTATATTAAAACTTACTGCAGGTTTAGTAATTCTTGCTAAACTTTTAGTAAAAAATTGCTAAAAATATAAAAAAAAATGGTCAAACCATTTTTTCTATAAAGTACAGTAATTTTCATCCCACCTCAAAGTCTATCCTCGAGTCACCGAAAAGCATAGTAATATTTCCTAAGACGTTTTTCTCCGCGCACCAACCGACGGCGCGTCGGAGCTTTAAATTCGGCGAAAGAAGCCGAGCCTACCGTGTCTTACAGCCTGCTTTCCCCGACACGCAGACGAACTTGGCGCGGACGCGTCAACAGCGGGGAGGCGGTTCGCGCCGACCGGTACTCCAGAAAGACAGACGGAGAGGCCGGGGGATCGTTGTGTACACACCGCGCTTCCCGTCCACTTGTGCATGCGGCGGCTCTCGTCGAGTGGTAATCTCGGCGGCGCGGCGAGCCTGCCCGGACAAAATGGCACGTGTTCCGCGAGACGTTAAACGCGAGACGCGAGGCTGTTTAGCCGTAATTCTCCGACTCGAGGGGCTAGTGCATTATACTCCTGGAGGGAGCTGTTGCCGGACGAGCGCGAGTGCGGATTGTGCGCGTGAGTTTAGTTGATACTCGCTGTGATGAGAATCGAGGGAGAGGGCCGGTTTTTTGGGAGGTGGACCCGGAAAAATAAAGGGAGATGAAGTTTATGTTCTTGTTGAGAAAGATCGTTAAAAATGTCGAAAAATGGCTCAACTTTTGTTGGAGGAATTTTTTTCGAAGATTCGTCGAAATTTTTCTGAGCTCCGAAATAAGCTGAATAATTAATTGAATAAGTATTAGAATAATTTAATGAGAAACAGATTTTATAGTTCTTTATTTCAGAATTCTAATAAGATTAAGAAACAACTTAAATCCCATTTTCTCTCAATTTATCGTTAAATTTAAAACACATTTTAATACACTTACAACGCGAGCAATTGCACCCCTGAAATGCAAGCTTTATACGAATTTCTGTGCAGCTTAAACGGCATTTAAGCTACCGAATAGGGACTGGTATCTTCTCATCAAGACTGCTGGAATGCACGTTCTGCGCAAATACATTTGTAGCAGCGAATTCGAGATATTTTTTGAAATTAAAATTGTTTTAAATTCAAGTGTGACTTACCAGTTATACTTGATTATAGTTTAAAGTCAGTTAGTTATGGCCCTTATTTCATAATTAAAAAAACTTAATTATTTTTGTGGGATTATAAGTACTGAGCAATTTAATTGAAAAACATTTGTTTGAACGAAGCAAACGGCCCATTTTCATGAATTAAAACAACCATTATATCGAACAGAAAACCTCAAGTACGTTTCATGAAATTCAATCAACACTCAAAGTCAATTTAACCCCTCCCCTCGCCTCCTCCCCGCTCCGTTAAAAAAAAAAAAAACAAAAAAAGTAAACGCTCACCTCGCTCCTGTGTCCGCGCAGATTGTAGTTGGCGCGCAGCGGCAGCTCGGGCGCCCTCGTCCGGCAGTGCGACGTGGTGAAGGTCACGCCGACGAGTCCCCTCGCGTTGCCGGTCGCCAGCCAGCCCTCCTGGTAGTACTTCCGCCGGTACAGCTTCCAGCTCTCGTCCTGCGAACGACGAGTGGCCTTGTTAGTGACACTTTTTCCTATTTGCATCCTGGCGCCTCGCGCGGCGCTGAATGGGCCCACGGCTATTATTGTGCACGGGATCGAGCCTTATCGCGTTGACGCGAATTGCCAGCCGCACCTTTTCAAGCTCGCGGATTTGTTTTCCCCCCCGCTTTTGTTCGCGTTTTCGGGATCGAGTTATCTTTGGTGCTTTGCTCTCTTGTATTATTCTCGGGGGATTTCAGTTTTGCAAATGCTTTTGTAGCTTTTCTATCGGTGATTTTGAGAGGAGCTGATTATTAAAGTCTTTCAATAATTAAACTGCCGTGATTAACAGTCGACTATCCTTGTAATTGAAATATTTGTAAAATAGAGTTCTAATAAAATTTGAAAAATCTTATTTATCTAGTTATTATGTTAAAAGCTCATTTTTTCTTTACAACTTCTAGTACCCTGGCAGAAATCTTAAGCAGTTTTTAGCGAATGAATAGCCAGAATGCGATGTCTGGTTTATTTTTGGCTATTCGCTAGCTAATAATTTTTTATTTTCGTCATGCTTTTGAAGCAGAAGATGGCTGCTTTCTCCTTAGTGACCAATTTTAAATAAATTAATAAATAAAGGAGGAAATTAATGAATAAATAATGAATAAATAAATTTGAGGTTAATTTTACCTAATATAGAGGGTGAGTTTAACCTTCAGCACTACCGCCTAACGCACTGCTCACCAACAGATGCTTAACCAGAAATTAGAAAATATAAATCTACAGTAATTAACTTAAAAAAATTAGCTAATGCTTAATATTTTTAACCAGCAGGACTGTTTTATTTTGTACCAGGGTAATATTATACTGTATTAGACGAAGAAATTATAATTTCCATTTTTCCATTCCATTATTACTATCTCGAAATTGTAAGTTGTAGTTTGTAATAAAAAAATCTTGTTGTTTGTAATGTAATCAGTTATAAAAATAAATTGTTTTTTGTAATCCCTGAAGAGGATCCTCAATGAGATTGAAACGTTATATGTTTTTTGTTAAATAAAAAAAAATTGACAGAAAAAATACCGCTAGTGTCGGAGTTATTGAATAATTTCCATTTTTAATTAGCCGAGATCCTCCAACGATAAAGTCTCCGCGCTAATCAGCTGCTATTCCAAAACGAAAAATTCTTTCTCCCCACACGTCGGCAGCACGTTGCGTTTCCCGCAGAAACTCTCATTAGCGTCGTTAACGTTTCGTTTCGCTGCAAAAGATCGCACAAGATCTTTTGCTCTCTCTCGTTCTCTCTGTCTCTCTCTCTCTCGTGCACCTCCCCTTTTTCCCCCGTTAGTTCGCCGCACTTCGTCGGTTTGTTCGCAGTTCCGTTGATTATTTCTCTGCACACCGTGAATGCGGGCTTTCTCTCCAGCTCTCGGCCTTGAATGGGAAACCAAACTTGAAATTAAAAATTCAAACGAACGAAAACCTAATTGGGAGAGAGACGCCGCAAGCTGCTCTGAAAAGCAGCCGAAGCTCCCGTTTCTTATGATAAAAAGTGGGCGTTGTTGGATTACTGAGATATCACGGTGAATTAATCGGAAAAAATTCGTTCGAATTTAATGCTCCTTTATTCGTTTTACAAAACAAACATTCGCTGAGCTGATGCAGACTTTAAAAAAAGGCATTTAGCAGCAATGAAAACGAGCACTTTCTCATTATCCAAGGCCTTAATAGTCAATTCCAACAGCTATAATCAGTTATACTTCTACTTCACTTTAATCAAAAGCTGAACTCTTTGGCGCGACGGACGAATAAAGAAGTAAAGGAAGTACCGGCGGATAAACAACTGTATCAAAACCGCGGCACACCGGATTCCTTTTCTCTCGCTCGTTTCCCTCGTCAGTCTTCCAGCCGACTTTGCAACCTTCTTTCATAATATTTCACCCTCCAGTTTCTTTTCATGTTTTCACGCTCGCCGGGATGTGTATGAAGCGTTCTTCTAGGCGGCGATCAATAATTTAGTAAAAGTTGGAAGTAAAACCAGAAGTTTTGTTCTTTTGATTTGCGAAAGTTGCTCGATTTGAATGAAAATGTTTGATAAGGATTTCACCGGGAGAGATTTTTATTATAGCTATTCAGCCGTTAGATTAATTCAAGCAGAATTTTGAATTGTCGAGAATTAAATGAGTAATGTCGAAGCGACTGTTCAGTATATCATAAATGCAAAATACCAATTAAAATGTAATTTTACGATAAATATCGCGCTGCGATAAAAGAAGTTATAATCTTATTCAATATTTGCATTTTAATTATCACCATAAAACAGTAAAATTACCTTCACTTATTCCAAAAACATTAAACCAAAATTTTCAGAAAACAATCAAAATTTGTCAGAAAACCTTTCTCTTACATTTCGCGGCTATTCAACTGATCGTCACAAAAGGCTTTTTTTACGAAGAGAACGGAGGGAACAGCCCTTCGTAAAGCGGACCAAAAAATTAAGCTCGCGCGAGTAATCCAGCTTCGGCGAAACTTGAAACTTATTCCGCGTGAACGCCGACAGAGAAAGGAGAGAGAGAGAAAGAGAGAGAGAGAGAGAGAGAACTGAGCTGCGAGGGTGAAACGCGTCGACGTCCGCCGCGCGGTGCGCGTTTTCCCCGTTTTTCACCGAGGGAATTTTTAGTCAAAGTGCCGAAAACCTTTTCGCGCGCTCGCGAAACTTTCGAAATCTCCGTCGAAAATCGCAGTCCCGATCGAGTGCAGCTGCAGGGATTTGTTTTATTGGGGAAACGTTTACGGGGATTCCCCCTTTTTCGGTTATACGACGACGGTGGATTGGCAGGCTTTGACAGAATTTAAACGTCAGTTTTGCACAAGGTGGAACAGTTGAAAATAATGAAGAAGGCTCTTAAGGAGGTTCGATACTAAATCGCAAAATAAAGGAATGTTATTTTTCTCTTTAAAAATGTTGCTTATATTACCCTTTAATAGCTGTACAAATTTCAAGTATCGTTATAAATGTTATTT
>JAWWML010000062.1:12392289-12415939 GCA_035047165.1 Ormyrus rosae
TCGAAAAATCCGGATTCTTTTTTGTGAAAAAGCCTCCGAAAAATTCGAGCTGACCGGGATTCGAACCAGCGCCCTAAACAATGTTTGTCTTGGGAGGCAAGAGTCTATTTTAAATCAGTTTTTTAATTATTGGAGCACTGACCGGTGAAATAGTTCGATCGAAAAATCGAAGTATCTAACGTCAGCTGAAACAAATAACACCCATCCCGGGAGAACTCTTACTTTCGCGAGAAGGCAGGCGGAAGTGCAGCCGAATAAGGGAGAGAGAAAAAAAATGCGCGCTGATCGATCTCGCTGAAGGAGAAGGCCGTTACGTGCCGCGCAGCGGGAAACTCGAGGCGGAGGAGGAAGAAAAAAAACGAGAGCCCAGCTCTCGCTGTAATAAATCGAGCCGCGGCGATCGTTTTATTGGCCGCGATCTTTTAATTTGCCTGCAGTGCCGCGATAATACCGTAATCCTTGTTTATTTTTGCAATACAGGCGGGTATAAAGCCTGACCCTATAAACGGCCGAGGAGATTATTCTCGCGAGTGGCGGCGCAGATAAGCGCGACGCGGGCTATTCTTCGGAGAATGAGCCGCGGTATTTCAGGATTAGAGGCTGGATTAGAGACGACAGATTGTCCGAAAGAGTTTAGCAGTGAAAATTGAAGAAAATTAGAATTGTGTGATCAGTTTCGAATTTATAATTTCGTACTGTGACTCGACGTTCGCGTCAGATTTTCTACACTGAGAAAATTTTTTTTTAAAAATTACTATTTTCATGGTACTCATGGACACACTCACATTTTAATAATTTTTACTATATAATTCGTAAATTTTACTATTTTATTTGTAAAATTTGCAAATAATTTGTAAAATTTACAAATAAAATAGTAAAATTTACGAAATATATAACAAAAATTAATAAAATTGCGGTAAAAATTATTAAAATATGAGTGTGTCTCACGAGTGCTATTAAAATAGTAATTTTTACAAAAAATTTTCTTCAGTGTATGCTGAATCTGAATATTAATTTAGAAAAGTCGCAACTTTTTCCGACCTATCACATAACTTTTTCATATTTATTCCCGGTCGCAAGCAATACAGAAAATATACAATTTAGCGGCGACTTTCTTCAGCTCCGCTGTAAAGATTCTGCGGCGCGTGCAATCCGCTGCTTTCTCTGTCAAAAGCTCGGAGAAAGAAGAACACGTGTATGCAGGGTAACTGTAACTGCGCCTAGATGACCGTTATGCCTTTTTTGCCGCTTACCTCGCGAGAGACGGCCGCGTGTAAAAGACGAACGAGCGGATCCATCTTCTTCCGTATATAGGAGCGCGTTCCGCTTTACGGGGGTAATACGCGTAACCCAGTATGCGCTCGAGTTTCAAGCTGGCAATTATTTCGCGGAGCTTCGGGCTGTCCAGATTTTTAATAGCGTTGATTTATTTCCCAGTTCTAGGCACTATTGTTTGTCAGTATTATAAAATAAAGCTTTGTTGTTAATCAAGTAATGAACATTGCACCTATTTTGACATATTACAAATTATATATCTTCGATAATATCAAAGAATCAAGATGTAATGGCTTCGACTGACAGTTGTATTTCAAATGAATAAATAAAACAACGACGGGTAATACTGTCAAAAGATATCTTTTTAGTAATAAAGACGACGTATCGATCAACGTACTTATAATTGCGAATTCAATTGACTTGAAAAGAGCTGCCAAAAATGCAGCCGAAACGTCGTCTTTATTAATAAAAAGATATCTTTTGACAGTATTGCCCGTTGTTGTTTTATTTATTCATTCAAAGAATCAAATTCAAGCTTAAGAAAAAACCTTAAGTTCACCTCCCGTAAACTATACCGTTACTAATACTCCAAAACAAGAAGCTCAATAAACCAGCGCGAATCACTAAATTTCAGAGGCGAAAGGAAATAACGATAGAGAGAGAAAGAGAGACGGAGAGAAAATAAAAAAAGAAAGCAATCTTACCTGTGGCCTTGCCGCGAGGTGGACGAGCCAGTACTCGGACTCGCCGGGGGCCTTGGCCGTGCACTTGAGCTCGTCTTGGCTGGAGCCGAGAAAATAGCCCCTTTGCACGTTCTTCAGCGCCCATCTTCCGCTTCCTGTAAACGGAACGATTAAAGGCGAGATTGAGTGCCGGCCTGATTGCCGGGCTTGGAAAAGTCGCGCTTTCGAATGAAACCCCCTCGGGGCGTCGTCGCTTCATTTCTATTTCGTTTATTGCCGAGTGCATTAACTAGTTTCTTGGGTAAAGTTATGATTGCTGATTTTCAACTGCTCGAACTAGAGATAATTAGCGCGATGTATTAGAGAGAATCTCGAGAGCGTTTCCGCTTGTTTTGCGAGCATTAATTGCGCACTCGGCCTTCAAGGTGAAGAGTAACATAAAAATTACGAGATATCGAAATTTAACTCTGCCCAGGCTAAAAATAGCACGCCTTGTTTTTCCTTCTAAACCAATTGGTTACTAAAAAAAAGAAGAAAAAAAACAAGCGTTACGAGCCCAGTCGTACCAGACTAAAGTGGCACTTAATAATCTGAATTTAAAGCGCATAACCGCATCCCGTTCAGCTCTGTACCGTTACAGCCCGATATATAAAAGTAAAAAGGCCTGCATTAAAGACGTATAGTATATAATACCGTCGCAGGCCAGCTGGATCTGAAAGGCGCAGCCGGGATCGCTGGGATCCTCGGCCTCGCAGGTGACGTTGCCGAACTGGTCGACCGCCAGGTAGCGGTCCAGGTGCGAGCGCAGGTAAACCTGGTGCTCGTTGCCCTCGAGGGTCCAGAGCTGCTTCTTCTTCAGGCTCGCGCCGTTCGCGTTGATCTTGAAGCCGAAGGTCTCCGCCGTGAGGTACTTGAATTTCCCGTTGATCAGGCCGATCTGCGAATCGTTCGAATTGGACGAATTAGTTTATAGAGTAGTCAGAGAAATAATAAAGCGATTATGCCGGGAGGAAGTGTATCGCGTACTTGGGAAAATATTACGAAATATATATTTCGTAAAACATTATCCTCTAAATACCTCTTCGCCTATCTCGCCAATTAATCTAAAATCTCTCGGCAAACTAATTAGCAATTATAATCCCATAACACGATGCATAAATGCATAACTCGGCCAATTACGCTCCCTTATCCGCGATATCTGCCTCAGATACAACGTGCGCGCAGCGCGGCAGCCCGAACGATTCGCGAATGAAAAGCCGCAAGCATGCCGCTTTGATAAACTAATATTTCCGGCGGACTCGATATTGCTTATATTATACATCGGCGGAGCGCTCGCAGTGTAGGGCTTGCAGGAGAAAAATGCTCGGAAATGAACTACAAGACGAGGACAAAGGGAGACGGGCGGGCGAAGGAGGAAAGAAGTTCCGTCATCTGCGGGCGAAACGCTAAAAGCGAGTCGGTTATTTCCCGTGCGATCGCGGAGGATGGAAATCAAACGGACCCCAAGACCGAAAAGTCGAAAAGAACGCAAAAAAAAAAAAAAAAAAAAAACCGAAGCAGACGGCAGACGGAAGTCTGCTCTAGCTCTCGGGACATAAAAATGCACCCTCGCGTCGTTTTAGCTCGGTGCTTTAGCATCTCTGCGACGTTATTGCGCCCGAACATCGTCCTTTTTCTTCGCTTATTTATGGCAGGTTCGTGCATGAATTATAAATCTTTACGACATTATCGTTGAGAAAAAACTTTTATGTATATTGTAACACTTGACATGTTGAGATCTTTAAAAAAATCTTTGAACAACCGGATTATTTTAGATTAAACATTATAGAAACACGCCGGTTTTAATACAAGTTTTACACATGCAATATAGACAGCGCATAGTTCACCTACAGCCCATTTTCTCATTTATCAAGAAAACAAAACGAAAACAACGACCAGCGCAACTTTGACAAGATACAATAACTCCCCCGAACCCGCAAGTCCGAGCGCGTCCTATATAAATTTCGGAAATTTAGAGCGCGTCGCAGCTCCCCCCCCCCCTCCGGCCCTCAACACCGCGGGGACAGATAAAGCCAGCTTCCGTTCGACTGAGGGTTGCGCGCCCGCTCGGCCGCCCCCCGCGTCTCTGGCTCCGAAATTGCCCGGGCGCGAAAGGGACAGTTTCGGGGTGGCGCTCAAGGTCGAGGGAAAAAGCGGCCTCTCTCTCTCTCTCGCCCCAGCCCGAATCTCCTCCCGCACGCGAGAAGGGGGCCCCCCCCGGTTACTAATTCCGGTGCGCGTCCTGTTTTTTTATCGCCTCGGTCGCTTCGGTTGTTCGGTTGGGTGTTTTTGCTTGCCTCGAGGATCTTGAGGTAGGAGGGAGAGGAGAATCGGGTGTAAGTTGGTGGTTCTCGGCTATTGGCCGAGTGATTAAAAGAATCGATCGTCAAACATAATCGAGAGTTTTGATAAGTAGCATTTGCTTAACGGAAAAAGATATTGCTGTTCAAGTAGCAAACTTATCGAAACGTCTTGTTAAATTATTATAGAAAACGCTCTGTCATTGCTCTGTCGAAGATAAAACTTCTATATTCGTTTTACTTTCCCCGCAATATTTTAATTATCGTCGTACGATAAAAATACAAAATATATTTATGTCACGTACAATCAAAATATCATACCAAACTTCTCTGCAAGCGACATATAATAAAACGTCAATTTTAGCACCATTAAAAAAAAAAAAAAAAAAGAAAGAAGAAACGAGGAATCCGCGACAATTAACAAAGCGCTGACACAGTTCGCGCTGTAAGGACGCGCCGAGAACTTGACAATGACTCGGAGCGCGGAGCTCTCTCGCGCTTCATTTATCGGCGCCGGCGAATATACGGCACAATGCGCTTTGTCGCCGTCATTGTTGTGCCCGTCGACCGGAGCGACAAACCGCAACGGTCCGAGCGTCGCAGGAAGGAATGCAGCTCCGATTGCCTCGCCGAGGAAGTGTCGATATTCTGGGTCAGTACTGCGGCTGCCTCCAGTTTCGATACTGACTAAACTACGGAGAAACCGATTGCCGTCGGTTTGCTAGTTGTCGGTTCGATTACTTATTGGACTTTCGTATCGTTTTCAAAAGCAGGGGGTGAACAATGAACGTTGAGAAATGAAGCAAATTTTGTTTACTTGAAATTGATCGAAAGCTCTAATAATTAAAAATGAGTAATGTCAATTCCTATATATATATATATAATACAGAATGAAATTGATTTTAAAAACATTAATAATATTTTTCAAGTGAAATCTTTTCAGTAATGTAAAAAAAAAAAAATGTACGAAACCGTTAATTCGATTTGTCTGTTTAATATGTGTCGTCCTACTTTTTAAACATTCTCTTGTGCCATTAATTTTCAGAATAAATGGATTAATCCTTAAAAGGAGTACACTTAAGTTAACTTAAATTCTTGCTACAAGAGAAGCAATAAACCTCAAAATGACTTTCTTATACGTTTTACAATATATAAAAAAAAAACCGTTTCTCCCAAATCAAATAAAAAGCATTTCAATTAAACATTTTCCATCGGTTCAGCTTGCAATTTAAAAGATAACGCCCCGACGCTTTATACATCCCGCGTACAAAAATAGCAGCTCTCCGAAGCGAAAGCAAAGCAGAATGTATAAAAAAAAAAAAAAAAAATAAACAGCGAAGATACTCACCGTCCAGCCCGTCCTATCAACTCCGTTCTCCGCGTTTTCCGTGCCGTTGCTCTGCATCGTGGCTCGCGCCTCACTCGACTGCGATGAACTTCCGCGTCGCCGCTCTTCTCTCTCTCTCTCTCTCCTTCTGGGTTATCGTCGCCGCTGCCAGAAAGCCCGGCTGTGACTCACTTTATCTTCCTCGGGAATTCTCCGCGCTCTGGACCTGATGGCTTTCGACTCGCTGCGTCGTCGCGCCTCTCTCTCTCTCTCTCTCTCTCTCCTATTCGTCGAGACACCTGAAAAATAAAAGCGGCGTGAAAAAGACGGTTACCTTAACGGTATATAACGACCGCTAGTTTCATCGTCTCGAAGCCCGGGCCTCGCGAATCGGGATGCGCGCGGACACGCCGGGAATTCGGCACTTCGTCAGCTTCTTTTTTTCTTTTTTCATCGTCGTTTTGTTTGTTTTTTTAAGTAGGAGCGAATAGTGGCGGCGTGTCTGCCGGCGAATGCAAAGCAGGCTTTAATGCGGATACGGGTTTAAATTGGTAGACAGCTTTTTGGGTAAATTTCACGACGGGCTTAATTTCAAATCTGTGGGAAGATCTAAAAGTGGGAAAGTAAATCGGGCATCAAGTTAATTTAAGAACTTGTATCGCGCCGATGTGACGATTAAATTATTTTTAGCTCAAATAAATATTTATAATAAATGTATCTGACATCGATTTTTTCATCGACTAAAAAGGTAATTAATATTACTTTAGCTGCTTTTAGATTTATTAATATAATGTTTGTAAATGAAATCGTTAAGATAATTTTATATTTTCACATATTATCACTTTAAAAAAGTTTCTGCTTATTGATACAATAATTATACTGTCAGCATTAATTTACAAGTATCGCAAGGTACAAAATAAATCTTACCCTGCACTCGTTCACAATAAATATTCTTAAGTATTCGATTGTCACTTTAATAAAAAAAATATGAAAATTAAAGAAAAAATGAATCTAAATTACAAAACCTCAATTTCTCTCCTCTAAATTCCCCTGAAAAAAAAACAGTCTTTCACAATACAGTAATCACAGACTTCCTCTCGGAAAAGGAGCTTCAGCGGCCGGTCTCGGCATCAAGTAAACTCCGAAGCTGCTTATTCACGAAACCCGAAAAAGAATCAAAGCTTTACAAAGGTATGAGAGAGAGGACGGGCCGGAGAGTGAAAGAAAACCGCGGGTAATAACTCGCGGAGGACTCGACTGCGGGCGAAAATAAAAAAAAATAAAAATGACTCGGATGCTATTCAAGCGACAACAATGGCTCGCAAAGAGGTATCGCCCAGCCAGCGCTCCCCGAAGAGGAGGAGGACTCGGTGGGTCGGGGGAAATGAAGTTCTGCCAGCAACGCTATTAAGGAAGGCGCACCGCGGCCGCCGCAATATAACCTCCGCTCGGCGATGCTTGCCTTCTCGGAGCCGTAAATTTTCTCCCCGCTTAAATCCTTAAAGGCGCGACCCAGTTGCCCGGGGAGAACAATGGGGGGGACTTTCGCAGCCTGAATGACGCCGACTTCCAATTGTCATCCGCTCGTTGCTCCGCCGTCTAATTGGATTGCAGTTCGCGGAAGGATCATCGGTTAATTTCCTCGCCCGCGACGTTTTCCGATTCGCTTTCCCCGCGCGCGGCGGTGTCTCTTTTCGAAAACGCGCGCGTTTCGATTGAGTCGGTCTTTTGTTTTGCGATTGTGGGTTTTGAAAATTTTTTACTGAATTTAGAAAAGGTTCCGGTGTCGTTTGTAACCAGGAAGAATGACATCGTTCGAAGCGACGTGGAGCAGGGAAAAGAAAAATGAAATATTGCCAGGAGCGGATCGCTTTTATCGATGCAACTTTATACTTTTAATAAACGAGGTATAGATAATATTTTTTTTACTCACATTTATCATTCTAGAATTGCTTTATAGAGACTAGTGCATGTATTTTATCAATTATATATATGATTCAAACTATCAGAATTTATTACGTCGAATGAGAAAGTGAAGAAAGAACTATTCGCTCTCTTGCGTACTGCGTATAACATGAATGCATCTATAACACTCCACACGAACTCCTCGGTACTTCAAAGCCAACTATACATCTTTTAAGAAGCCTTCGCCGAGCCCAATTTAAATACGTACTACACTTTTTACGATCCACCGGTACTTCATACTCGTACATTTCCCATCCGCCGGTGCGCTAGAAAGGTCAGTTCCGCGGAAAAAAACGTTGTGCCTCCTCCTTACACCCGTTTTCTCTTCCGTCCAATCCGATTTCGCCGATACGAGCGTCGTCGCGCGAATTCCCCCCCGGGCGAACGGAACCTCCGTTCCTCTTTAGCCGCGCGGCAGCATCGCCACGGGAGCCCTTCGACGCTCTCGAGAAGTACGCATGCGGTATTGATCCCGCGCCACTTTCGGCTACGCACGCCTCCCTCGCGCGCCCGCTGTCCTCCGCAGCCTCTCTCTCTCTCGAGGGTTCTCTTTGCGCGCCGGTTGCTACGGCAGCGGATTTTTTTTTTTTTTTTTTATATCGCCGCTTGTTCTTTTGCGCGGCCCCGCGAGTAGATACGTATACGAGTCGAGAGGACTCGATGCGCTGACGTCGAGGAGGAGGCTTGTTGGGGTACTCGGGCGCTTTTTGAGATGCGGATATCGAATGTCGGCGGGAGGGTTGGAGGGTGGGATGAGTCGGTAATTGGCGATGTGTGCCGCGAGGCCAGTTGACACGAGAAGCAGAAATGTTGTACAAACGATTTGCCTGGAATGCGAGGGACTATTGGGAATTGAGCTCGTGTACCAAATTTCGCGGTCCAATGACAATGACGAATCTGGAACCGCTGAATGAAATTCATCTCGCTCACAGCTGAGTATACAGCGAGGCATCGACGCGGGCTAAATTTTTCGCACGATCGTAAATAGAAGTATGAATTGCTTGCGATTCTTATAAAACCATCAATGCCCACCCCAGCAAGGCGGCCGAGTACAATGAAATCTGCGACTGTCGCACCTTTTCGAAGCGAGCTGCGTTTGGAATTCGCTTCAAAGGGGGGGGGGGGGGGGGGGGGCGGATGCAAAAAGGCCCGTGCATATATTTTCTCGTGGAGCGGCGCGCGGAGATAATAATACCGGTCAGTTCGCGTGCTGAGCGTCGGCAGGAAGTTGGTTAAGCATCTTAAGCGTGAAGAAAGGCAGGGCGAGAAAAAAAAAGAAAAAAAAAAGAAAAAAGAAGAAGCGCCTGCACAGAGAGAATGGAAGGAGAAAGAAGCGAGTAGGAGGAAGACGGGAAGTGAGACGAAGGATAGCCCCGCCGCCTCTGAGGAATAATGCACGATGCGCCGCGGTGTGTCCATTAAGCATGATTTCGACGCACTTTTATGAGGCGCGTCAAAGATTTACACGAGGGAAGGATTTAGGTGCAAATTCTCTAATTGCACTTGTCATTTTTCAATGTAATTTTTAGAGCAGCGCTGGTTATTTCATTTAACGAAGGCTAAAGGGCACTGTTTATTTTTTGTTAAATAATTGTAAGCTATAGACATATTAAAAATAAGTTTTGTAAATAACTTTCTAAAAATAAAAAATAAACCACTCGGACCCAAATTCAATGGTGTAAGTATACAGAGAGAAAGGATTACCAATATTTAATCCACGTTGACTTAAATTACGACGTAATGAATACTCACTACTCTTCAGTAAATTCGTGGATTAAATTTAAAGTTGATATTATCAATACGCGTTTTCCTGATATAACCTTTTCCTATTCTACTCCTTCTCGCGTCGAAGACGCACTTCTAGAGATGTTACCCGCGTTATTGTATATAACATAAATTTCTTTTACCCCGCTATTTTTTCCAACTAACATACATAAATAAATTGCCTCGTGCCCATCGCTTACACATAAATATAAAAAATCAGAGCTACGCGCGCAGCTCTCGCCTAACAATTTCAGCCGCGGTGTCTCGCCGATGATTTTCCGCCTGCCTCGCGTTCGGAACACAGCGGGAACGCTCGCGGCGGCGGCGCGCGTTTCGGTAACTTGATTCGGGCGCGCGCGGCCAAGTCGTCGTCGTCGCGCTCGGACGACCGCCCTGGAATCTCCTGGCCTCCTCCTCGCCCGGGAGAATCATATCGGGCGAACCCGATGGACTCGGCGGCGGTCGTCGTCGTCGTCGCGCGCGCGCGTAATGTCCTGTGATTAGCGAGCCTCGCTTCTTATTACGCGGCTTCCGGAGAGAGAGAGAGAGAGAGAGAGAGGTGATTCGCGAAGGGGATCCGTAGTTTTTTTTTTTCTGGGAGGCGAAGTATAATACACTGTAGGCTGGACGCGAAATTGCTTCGTGATTGCGTATACGGTAAATCGGCGCCTCGAGTCTGTATAAAGTGCTGTAATTATTTTCAGGAACGGAGCGGAAGTTTCAATTTAACATTATTTCTGCGGGGAAATTAAGTCGCTCATCGCGGTTACGTGAAAACTGTGTTCTGATCTAATAACGGTGGAAGTTCCTAGAGGAATTTCGATTAAATCGACTAGATTTTAGCGCAGTAAATAGAATTATAAGCTATTCTTTTGTCTTTCAAGAAAATTCTTTTAATCGATCTGCCCGTGAATCAATTGTTTTAGCCCTTTGTCCAAGCCATCGGGTATACCGTAACTTTAATGCGCGATTCAATACCGTGCACTTATGCTTTTCCCGGTAGAGTTTTTACGAGCCTCTCGCGGCAACGCGAAGAGCCAATTTACATCGCAGAAACGATTTGTACGTTAGCGGCAGGTGCGCTAAGCGATCTGTAAAGAGAGAAAGAAGCGCTCGGTGGACCTTGACCAATGTTTGGACGAACCTTTACAGGATTTAAGTCTTCATTTAAGATGGGAAATATTGCTTTTCCGAAACGCCGGCTATTTTAATGTACGAATAAAAGCAGAAAGATTGATGAAACATTGTTGTAATTTAATTGACGAATTTTAACTCAAGCGTATATACGGACGATTTATGAAGGTAAAATATGTTTTATTTAAAAAATAGATAGATAGAAATTCAATTGGCTGTAAAATACGGTATGAAATACAAATTTTGCGCTACTTTTCGCGGGTAGAAAGTACACGTTTCGAATAACCTCGATTCAATTTAAAAAGCGTAATTAAGATAAAAATAATCAAATTAAGTACCCATTAAATTTACTTCATTCTACTTTGAATCGCAATCTAGTCCACCTTTATTTAAAAAAAAAAAAGTGCGTTTAATGCGTTTATTGAACGGCAAATGAGCGTAATATCAGGCAAAGACGTCGCGCCTCAACTAGCATTAAAATGACTAAATATTATGATCTTTCTTTGATCCTTCCTTTTAATTGCAGTCGTTCAAAAAAGATTACAAGCCGAGCAAATCCGGGGATTAATAGTCGGTTGTTAATACCTTATTACCCCAATAATCAGTTAAGTAGATTAAATGAAATCAATATATTGTTACAATCGTTTTTTTAAAAATTTATTATAAAACTCCACTTTACGACCGTCCAAACTTTTTTTCCAACTCGATATTATAAATAACCTAATACGAATTTCAACAAAATCTACAAGATCCATACGACGTCGAAAAAAAGAAGAGCCCACCGCAGGCGTCAACGCCCTCGGACACTCCGTCGAATCGATCGAGCGCGAATCGAAAAAAAGTAAGCGATCCCGCTTATCTCCCTGCTCCTTACGAGGAGCCATCGCAGGAAGGGGTACGCGCGGAGAGAGAGAGAGAGTACAGGCACACGTTGCAAGAGCGCGAGTCGTACGACCAGTTTGCGAGGCGCATACTTAGCCGTGCCAAATATAGAACGCGGGGAAGTGCAACATGAAGAGCGGCACGCGGGAAATGGCGACGGATGAGCCGGCCGATCGAGAGGCGAATTCCCGAGGAGGAAAAATATTCTAATCGGCCGCAGTCGCGCGCGTTCGTAAAAAGTAGCGCCGCGGGATCGCGCGGCCCGTCATTTTTTATAATAAGAGACGCGCGCGCGATTCGACTTTTTTTCTTTGACAATTCTCGTGCGGATCGGAGGTGTCGCGAAAATGGATTTTGAAATTGTTAATTTTTCTTCTTCTTTTCTTCTTGCATTTCTTCAAAAGAACGATCGCATTCCCGGTCGGTTATAATTATCTTGTTGCGCCAAGAATTCCTCGGGATGCCTTTTCGCGCGCCGCGCGCGTCTACTTCAATTTCAATCCGCAATGTCCGCGCTTGCGATATTGAGTTATTATTGCGAGCGTAGTGCAAAGAGAGATCAGGATGAATTGTAATTGTAATTTGCAAAAAATTGTTAAACATTTTTCTTCAACGCCAAACGAGTTTTTCCACTTTTCAAAAAGGGAAAAATGCTTTCAATTTTATAAAAAAAAATAGACTTGAATTTATTACAGCGGCGATCTTTAAAAAAAACTTATCATGTGCGGTTTAATTATTGCAATTCCTACGGAGAAACTAATCCTTAAAACGATATTTTTTTATTTACTTTCTAAATATTTTACGAGATTTCTACGAGAGGATCACCTGTGTTTATTTAGTTAACCTCGATATCCAGACTGAGACTAAGCACACACACGCCGCGCACGCGATCTTGTTTGACAAAGAGATCATCAATCAAGTACAGTATATTAGCTTCGGACGAAAGGAGCAGCAAAATCAATAAGCAATACAGATACTTCCTTTACGATTCAGCCATTAAGCACCAGAACTAAGAAGCCAATTGATATATGATACAGAGAAACAGAGAAGTAAGGCGAACGCAACCGTAAAAAGTATGCATTAGCTCGAACGGCGCAGCTGCAGGCCCGCAAATCAAAGGATATATAATCGCGAACGTAGCCAATAACGCAAATCGAGCGCAAGTACCGGGACGACCCACAAAGTCCTCGAACACTCGAGAGGGACGAGCAGCTTGACAGCGCTCCCGAGAGAGTATTATAAAAATCCGTGCGCCGTTTCTCCGGCGCGCGTATACTCATCTCGTCGTCGCGTCGTTAAAGAGATGGAAAAGAGTCTCTCTCTCTCTCTCTCTAGGAGGACCAGGTGCGTAGCGTGCGGGGCGCGAGAGCGATCCGGAGAAAGCCGGCTGTATCGTCCGCAATTAGACGATTAACTAGACCGTCCGACGTGTCTTAACGAGCGTCCACGGCGGCGGGTACGGATGCTTACACGGATACACACGATATAGCGTCCGCGGGGGTCGTCGAAAAGCGCATCCTCGGAAGGGAGAAAAACTTCGTCGCGAGAGACGAGCGGGAGAAGAGCGCGAGAAGTTGTACTTGGGGGCTAAATTTAGACGCGCGCCGAGAGAAAGGCGCGCAGGTCCTAAGCAGCGACACCCTGGCACTTTGTCTGGACGGAAATATAACGGGCTATCGGTTACTAAGCACCGGGATGATATTGCGGCTGCTTCGGGATTGAGATTATACTTTTTTTTTTTTTGCGACGAAAAAGCGCGCACGGAGTTGGGACTGAAAGAAGATTAAGATGGTGCTTTATTAATGTAGATTTGAAGCTGGGTAGAACTTTCACCTGAAGAAAGCATTAATTGACGAAGTTTCGTTCGACGAAACTTTTTGTGTCACTTTGGACCGAGGAGGCCATTTGCGTACTCAAATTATTTGATTTGGTACCTTTTATATGTTTTTACCATTTTTATTAGTTTCAACAGGAAGGAATTCTGCCCGACTTCTCTGAATTCATAAAAAGTCAAATATAATAGAAAAAACTATTTATTAATATGTTCATTATTATAAATATAAAATTTGACTTTTCAAGTAATTTTAAGGGATTTTAAGATATACTTTTATGTTTAAAATCTTATAGTAATGACTAAAAAATATTATTTGTTCATTATAATAAATCTGTTTTTATAATTCAATTCAATTCAATTAAAATAAAAAACATTAATTCCATCTCGCATAATTAGAGAATTAAGTAAAAATTTTCCATTCACGTTCGTAGGGCATAATTAGAATAATAATTATAAACAGATTAAAAACTACAGATAAAAAGGAAAAAGGTTGTATAATCAGAAAGTTTAATTTGTACTTAATTAAAATGAGAAATGATGCTTTTTCAGTAAATTTACCTTGAAAAAGAGAATAAACGACCAAAAGAGCTTTTTAAAACACGCATTTTTTGATTAGCGGATACACCGAGACGGACGGAAAGAATGATTCACCCCGTCCTTTACCTCCATCGCACGAAAGCAGAACTTCCTTCGGCCTGCGCGCGGACAAAGAGAAACATTTCCGAAATTCCTATTTCCATGCATCCTTATCTCGACACCGTCGACCTCCAAAAGCCGACCGAGCCAGAAAAGTCCGGCGCGCGCAATCAATCACAATCCGGCCCGAAGGCGTTCGAAAAAAATCTGCGCTCGCCGGGCTATAACCTTTTAAGCGCTTTGCATTTATGCACACGAGCCGGGTCGTTGTCGCGCGACTTCATTGTGCCCGCGAGGGAGAGAGAGAGAGTGCGTGCGTGCATACGCACATCATGCATGCACGCGCCGAGTCGTGCTCTTATTGATTAAACGAGGCACTTCGCGAGCGAATGTATATTTGAAAAGTTTGCCGAGGCTGCAAACGTCGAATTCGGAGTTTTATCGACTGTTATGGGCTGATATTGTAACGGCAGCTTCTAATGCGAGGTTGCGGGAAGTGTGCGCTTTCAATTAGGGGCACATTACCCTCTGCTTTGTACTTAACGGGCTGCAGGTTTCAATGCGCGGTAATTAAATGTTTAATAGTAATTGGCAACTTTTCTTGTTTGCGATAATATAAATGTATAATCTGCTTAACGGGAAGAGGAGACTTTGTGCAACGATTTCTGCCTTCGCGGAATAATCAATTTATTTTCGTTCTAAGAAAAGATATATGAGACTTTAGCTGTAAACTGTATTTAATCTGTTAAGTGTAATCTTGTCGCAATTCATTTATTTTATGTCTTTTGAATTGAAAATCTGAAAAAAAAGAAAAAAAAAATAATTTAAATAACGCATCAGCTAAAAGTTATCTTCGAAAAAAGCAACGGCCTCTTAATTAAACTAAAACGAAGAAGGCTCCCGCTACTTCAGATTCAAATGTAAAAGAGAATGACGCTTTATCTCATTGTTGCCATTAGTATTATTACACCGAGTATACTCATGCGCTTATTAATTAAACGGCTTAATTAAGGCTCTCGCCTGGCAAAATCAGAAAACGCGCGCGGAACAATCAAAAAAGGAGCCACCTTAATAAGCAAATGAACGGCCGGCCGAAGTAAAAAAAAAAAAGAAAAAAAAACACGGAGCCGAGATGCATAGATAAGGAGGGGAAAGCCCATCAAGGAACACCGAGTTCTTTATCGCCCGGAGGGGGACGCAAAAAAGCGTAACGAGATCGCGCTCGCTTCACATACACGCACACGCACAGATGCACCGACTGTGTCTAGCCGAGCTTTTTTCAGCCGCGGCTTTTCGTACTGAGCTTTCTTTAATCCGAGCAGCTTCGCGTTCCAGCCTTCTCGAAGCAAAGCCCGACCGGCTCCGGGAAATTATTCAGTCAACGGTCTCGTTTACGTTCCGCTTTAAATCTCAAAAGACGCAGTGAATTTAGCCCCTTTCGACGATTCCTCGATCGAGCAACATTCTTTTTACACCGCAGGCAGTCAAAGTTTTCCCAGAGCGGAGAGCAGGAAGAGAAAGGACTAAAATGAGTCACTGGCGCAGATGCACACACACCGGGAGCGAGAAGAGGCGAGGCTCGTCGCTCGTCGGCTCGTCAAAATAAAAGCCACCCTCGGAGGGAACTGGCCGCGCGGCGGCGCACAAAAATAGCGCGCTCCCGTATACACACGCATATATATGTATAAGCCGTCTCTCTGTCTCTTCCCGAAACTCCTCCCGAAACTACACGAATTCTCGCCTCTTTGTGTGAACGGGGAGACTCTCCTGCGCCGATAAGCATGCGGCCTGGGTTAATATCTGGACGGGACAAGGGGCTGCATTGAGCGACGAACAGTTCTCGCGGCGGGGACACTTGTTACGTTAAATTGAAACTTGTATCGTATGCGAGGCTCGTTTATATCTTGCTGGTTGAAATTTTAGGCGCAGAGAGTATATAAGTTTACTGTTGAATCAGAATCATTCGGAATGAGCGAACCAAGACTTTGTAATGTTTTTTTTTCTTTTAAATGGAAATGAAGATGTATAGGGATTCTTATTAAAATTTCCTTGGAATGAGTTTATCTGTACAGTGAATAAAGTTAAAGGGCGATGGCGATGCATTCAAAAGGAGCGCACTAAACCTTTCTACGAATGAGTCACACCGTGCTTTTGTACGCGTGTCGTTGTTGCTTCGGTCGCTCGTTAAAACTGACAACCGAAGCTTCTTTAGACAGATTCTGCCAACCGATGATCGAAAGAAACTGCCTGCATATAAAACTCAACTTGACATTTCACTAAAAATTTAATTTAAAAAAGCGGCAACGTAAATCATTTTTTAACGAAGCGGTTCCCCCTACAGAGAAACAGCACGTCAACCCCGCAGTAACTCGCTTACAATGCTCTGGAAAGCTGAAGAAAAAGTCTCTCTTTCTCTCTCTCGCGATAAAAGCGCGATAGAACGCAGCGGACAACGACCTCGCCGCGCCGCGGATCGACCCTGACCCTCGAGCGCGTCAACGGGAAAAGGTTTCGGCTCGCGGAGATCGCGACACCCCTCACTCCGCCCATCTCCCGCTGGTTAAATCGACGCGTGCTTGATTTTCGGGCGTAATGATCGACGAAGTTTTGGGGTGGAAGGGGGGGCAGTCGACTCGTCATGGGGAGGGATTTTATATATTGCTTAAGCGTGAATTCGATGTAATAGTAACTACAGAAGAAATGGGTTTCGTGAATTGTCGGTATAACAAATTTAAAATAATATTCGAAATTCTTTTTAAACAGCAGTTTACACGCGATGATGCTCAAAAAACTTAATCGGGGCTTGGAAAATGTTCCACCATCATTTAAAGTTGCAACACGACTTATTAGTACAGGCAGAAGTGCAACAGTATTCTGTTTTCGTAATTGCGTGATTTCGAAATTTCTTGTGAAAAAGATGTGCATTTCCATTATAACTAAGAGTAAAGTAATTTTTTATTAATTAAGGCAAGTACTTCGTATACGATGTTTTAATTAAATTTAATTATTGAAGTTTCCAGAGCGGAAAGGCAGCCAATTTACACTTCAAAATGCTATCTCTAACACAAGTTATAGAAGTAGTTATTATATTATAAATAATTATTTACATTACATTAAACTTGTAATTGAAAAGTGTAGCTTGAAAAAAAAAAAATGATAAATCCATGTGTAAGTGACGATTGCATACTTTAAATTTTTTCGTTTCTTCAACAGTTTAACAATGCCCACTTTTTCAAATGGCCATTATACAGTAATCGCATTTCCAAGTAAAAAAAGCCTATACAATCGTGTAAATATTATTGTTTTGCCAAAAGTACTGCCATTTCCGCTATCCACGCCAACTCTGCCGGTTAAAAAAAGAAAAAGGTCCGTCGCAAAGTGCCGTTCTCTCCCCATAACTTCGTAAATTAGCGGATAATATCGATCGCGAGAGGCTCGGGGCTCTCCGCACAGCCGCCTGCTCGCGGAAGGGCGAATCCCCCGAACGCGCTCTCCCACATTTATACCGACGCATCCCCACGGCTGCTCCCTGCGCGACCTTGAACGTCTAGGCCCGTTAAGAATATCAACAAAATAGCGGCAGGGCCAAGAGAGCGAGCGAGAGAGAAAATGAGGGAGAGGGAGAGACGGGAGGGCGTTCGAAAAGCCGGCAGCCATTTGTGCCGGGCGTGCATATAACACCGCAGGACCTCGCGAAGCTCTACTCACCGTTCGTTAGCTCCTCTCCGAAAATCCGCCGGTCCCTCCGCTCTAGCGCACTCTTCGGGACGAGCACTGTTTCGTCGCAAACGAAAAAAAATGACGCGCACCGATTGCTTCTGCGAATGTGCTGTGTACGTCGGAGACAGAGAGAGAGAGATGTGTATATGTATATATGTGGTTGGGCTCGAGGGTGATTCGAAACGAAGTACGCGGATCGAGGTCTGTCGCGCTACTGACTGAGCGTATAGAATCCGTGGGCTCTCCGCGGCGTTGCTCGAGCCGCCGGAGTAGGGGAGGCGGCTGGACTTCGGAGAGGGAGCCTGGCGATTCGAGCCGTCAGGGACGAGCGCGAGGAGAGGAGCCTTTCGACGATGCGCGGAATTGAGCGCCTGACGGGCGAGTGATCTAGTTTGAGGACGCGGTGTACCGATGTTTGGCGGTGTGCATCTTTGCGAGTTAATATATTTTTATTCGGGTTTTTTTAAGATTTCAACTTTTTCGCAATGGTTTTTTTATAGTTTTATTTGACTGTTTATAAAGGTAACGTAAAACTTAATGGTCTTGTAATGCTGTGCGTAATACGAATATGATACTGTGAATAATTTCAAATAATTCTTTGCGTTGGCATTAATAACGGATTAAGATTCACTTTGAAATCATTGAAATGATTTATATTATTTAAAAAAAAAAAAAAAAAAAAAATTCAAGCAAATGTTCAGTTATCATTATTAAGTCATTATTTTATAATGACTCAGTTTGCTTTGTATCGTACCAATCCGTTTCAGTAACAAACAATTTCTTTTTTATATTAAAAATAAAAAAAAAATAAACCAGCTAAACGATTCGGTCGTTGTCAATCTCTAATAACTCGAAGGCTATAAAAACGAAAAGGAGCGGCGAGTGGGAGGGGCGCGCAAACGAAATCTCCGCTCCTGGCGGGCGTAGGAAGAAGGGTGGCGGCGGTGGCGGCGGCCCCGTAGTGGGAGGACCAGAATGTGCATCGAACTTGCACGTAGGGCGCCTCAAGGTAAGCGCGAGCTTGGCTCCTCCGCGCGGCTGCGCCACTGAACCTGCGGGCCTCGCCACTGCGCCGACTCCCCCGGTGTGTCGCTCGTCCTCTAATAATCGGCCGACCGATTTGCATGCCGGCGAAAAAGAGAGAGAGAGAAAGAGAGACAGAAATGTGCTTTCGTCGCGAAGGTGGAGTCGATCGCGGGGCCAGTTTATGCTAATCTTCGTCGTTTCGATGATTTTATCTGCGGGTTCGTTGGGTGGAGCCGCGATTTTGGGACGGTTTGATTTCTGTGATTTTTGGCTCCTTTGATTGCGATAAGGTTTTCATTTGATAATTGAGCTTGTAAAACTACTGTTTTAATATTTATTAGTGGTAGTAACTTATATAATCGAATATATATGCTAAATAATTTAAAGACTTTGATGTATTACGTATATACTATATATAGAAAGCATTTTCCGCTCGGCTGAAAGTAATTAGTTTATAATAAAAACCTCTTTTTTTAATAACTTATTTTTGTTTAACGTTTCATTTTTCTTGCATAAAAATAAAGTAACTCGCTAAAACCCCGATCCCATCGCGGGTACATTAGCAACCGCAACAATTCCACTCCACGGACAGAAAAAGACGGCGCAACGAAGTATATATTAATAAAAGGAAACCGAAAAGAGATGAGGAAAACGGATAAAAGGACACTCCTGCGGCGCCCATTGTCGATGTTCTTCAGCGCGAGAGAATAGCAATCGCGAGGGAACAATACGCGGGCGAGTCAGCGGGTTGCGAAAATCGTTAGAAAAAAAGAGCCGCCGAGGCGCCGAAAACGCAGACTTTCCGTCAGCTGGAAACTCGAGGCGCCGCGCTCAATTAAACGGCGCGTTGGCTTCGCGCGCGGATCTCGGCCCGCGGACGCGATGTATAATGTGGTCTGCAAGCGCGGAAGGCCGCAAGCCGAGCCCCCGCTCGAAGGCTGAAGTCGCGGGCGGCTTCGATTACTGGATGCTCAAGGCGCGTGTTCGCGTCTGCGTTTGACACTTGGCTGGGTGTGCACGAGATGCGAACTCGGGACGGATCGCTTACGTGTGTACTTTGCGAGGTAAGCCGATGCGTTTTCGCTTTATTCGAAATCTGGGGGTAGGACTAAAAATTTCGCTTTTCGACGTAAGAGATTGAAGGGGAACCAGCTGCGCTTCCGTATTGGTGATTTTATTATCGCGTAATAAACATTTTATTTTTATTGTAAAAAAAAGTGCCGTTATAGTACAATTTAAATAGTAACATTAAACTTCCTTATTTACATTTTAATTATACTGCAGTAAAATTAAACTTTTAAATTTCGACGAACGGGGAACTTGCTTTCAAATGAACGATTAATAAATCAAAATTTCAAATTTGAATAATCCGAATAAAAATTTCGGATATTAATTTAAAGTAACGGGACGTTTATACATCTTTTAGTCGATATACTATAGACAAACTATTTTAAGTAAAGTTCTCGTTACATTAGAATATGACCCTTCAATTATAAAATATATATATTACAATGAAAAATAAGTCCAGGCACATCTAATTAAAAAATGTCCAACCCTCCAAAGTACGAAAACGAAAAAGGATGATCCGAAGTAAAACGAAGCAGTACCGAACCCGCACCTCCGATCCCCGAAGGTATTATAACCGCGCAAAAGTTCGGCCTGCTTTGCGGCTTCGAAGCATATCAATCGGCGCGGAGAGCCGCAGTGCGTTTATACATAAATCGGCTGCGTTCGCGCATTCATTGCGCCACACGGGAAACCGGCCAGAGCGCCGGCCGGCTAATTAATTGCGAATTAATTAGCTAGCCGCGTGGTCAGAGGCGCGCGCATGCGCGTGACTAACGAGCCGGGCGGCCGTGCCCTGCCTGCTTTTAACTTTTAAGTGTATATCTGCGCGAGGATTTCTAGAGCGGCTACTCGCGGCTCCTCTTCCTTCCTTTTCCTCCCTGGGTGTACCGCAACGCCAGAGCTCCTTTCTTTTTTTTTTTTTAATGCTATTCGTAGGTAATCGCGGAATGATGAAACTCGATCGCCGCTCCTGGCCAGACCCCTTTGACGGGGTCTACGAGATGCGGACTGTTCGAAGATCCTGATGGGGACACTGGACTGCTGGGCTACGGAGTGCTTAATGTACATGTTGATTGCAGTTTGCTACTGAGAAATTACGACGAGGGCTGGATGATTGTAAAGGTTTACCTCGACGGAGGCGCGTATTAGGAAGTTTTATTATTTTTGGTTTGAAACTCCGACTTAATTAAGCTGAATTTACAAGTTTAAAGAGCATTATGTTGTGTAACGTATTTCGTATTGAAACGCGAATCGCGTTATTGCATTTCAGTTGCTGCTTAACACTTTTACTTATATATATACTTCATTAATAATTGTTGTAAATTAATTTTGTGCAAACTTAAACTTAGAAGCTTAAAAAAAAATTATTCGTTTTTCTCATGCTTTTTAAATACTAAATTTTTCTTGCAATGCCAAATTTGATATTAATTATTATTATAAATGAAGCTCTAGAGAGTGCTATAAAGATAAGGGTAAGGAAAGATTTTCAAAATTCTTTTTTGCTTATCATCAAGTTATTTACGATGCATTCTTTTTTCAGCTGGATCTAACCTTTGCGAATTCTGCATGTGCTTCTATAACTTAATTTAAGATCGACAAAAAAAGTAAGATAAATTATGTTAATTATAATTTTTCCCTAATCGAATCTATTTTGTAAAGCATTAAATAAATTCTAATTTTAAAATTTCAAGATTTTATTCGCCATTATCCTATCTCAATCCTATCAAAAATGCAAAAATCAATTCTTCCAAAGTCGTAAGTTCACTATAAAACAAGAACGAATTTGCGAAAGAAAAAATGGATTTTTGATCCGCGACCATTTAAAATTTGCAATTAATCCTCTAACCGTCAAGTACTGCACATCAAAAACTAAATCTACCGAAGCAATTTAGAACTAATTTTGCCAAGCTCTCTAATCCCGTCTAAATTCAATACGTCTCAATTTGAAAATCGCGCCGGCAAACATTAAAATCTATATACGTGCCCGGGACTCCATAAATCTACAAGCTGGATTCACGCCTCCGCGCCAAGCCGCTCCGGAGAGAGCAGCGGCGCAAAAGTCGGTGATGCGTGCAAAAAGCTCGTTAAATCCGCGTTTCCATCGCTCGCCAGGGAAATCGGCGCAGCTACAACATCACAAAAAAAAAAAAAAAGAAACAATTCGCACGTCCCTCCCCGCTCCGTCGAAAGTTCGCGGCCCGTTGCGGAACAGGTGCGTTTATATATATATATATATATATAATAAAACCCGGCTCTCGTTCCACTTTCCGCGCGCGGTTCCGCGTAAGGATTTGAATTTAGACGGATGATGAAGTGCGCGAAGCCGGCGAGCGAAGCTAATTTGCAAACAACGATGCTGAAAAAAACGTGCTCGGCTCGAGTTACACAGAGAGGTCGCCGAGGCGAAGTGCAACGCCTGACCTCCAACGGGGTTGATTGTTTATTCTTTCGGAGAAATTGCGTTTAAATAGATATTTTGTTTCTGTGTTTTAACGTGCAACTGCTTGCATATAAAAAAAGAGTACATTTGTAAGCTTTGTGCTAATGTCGTATAGAAATGAAGAAGTAGAAAGGTGTTGTTTTAGAAGGCCAGAACTACCACGTAAGCAGAAACTTTAACTGCTTAACGGTTGCGAGGTTCATCATTTCATTCTCTTCCTCTTTTTATTTTGCCCCTGAATTTTAAATGTGTGCGAGCGTTTGTTTGTACTCGTCGTTCTTATATATTTTGTCGCAACGTCATTAAGCAGAACTCATCAACTTCTGTATATAGACGCATAAGCGACTGCATGGTCAACCAGTTAGATGTTTTCGGTTTCCTAATTCAAAGATTCAATATTTTAAATCATTGATTGATGATTAAGTTTCTGACAAAAATTGCTATTTTATTGTTATAAAAAAATAATAATAAGTGTATGATATTCGATCAAATTTTTGTGAGACTTTTGTTTTGTTTTATATTCTTTTATAAAAATAATGTTTGAAATTTAAGGAATGCATTCTGAAAAGCTATCTGCAATATAACCCTTACATTCTGAGGTAAGAAAAGTAAGGTTGTTCAACAACTTTCTATTATGCAAATAATTTTGTTCCGCTATAAACATTTTCCTTTAAAAATTAATTGCATGTATAAAACTGTCGTAGTTAAATTCACTTTTTCTTTAGTTTATGGTGGACTAGAAAATGCTCCTTTATTTAAGAAACTCCGCATTCGTTCGAATTTAAGAAAAAAAAAAAAAAAAAAAAAAAAAAAAAAAAAAAAAAAAAAAAAAGAGCTCCTCCATTTTTATTCGAAAATTATATTTCGTTGCCCAATAAAATTTCTAAAAATACTGACTATCACGATTCTAACTTTATAAAACGCTTTTTCACGTTATAAGTGAAGCGAAAAAAAAACCTCACTCCCACCGAATCGAGCGGCAAATTATTTTGGTCAATCTTAATGGCGAGCCGATAAAAAGCAAGGATCTCGAATTCACTTGAACAGAACCGACTATTTCTGCTCTGAATTTTCTCCCTCTCCCCGTCGAAAAGAATGCACGTATATCAGCCGTAATTGGACCGCCATCACGAGCCACTAATGCAGCCTTAGCCGAGTGGCATCACGCAGCAACAATTAGAAGTGATTAGGCGGCGATCGATACCGCTGCTGGTGCCCATTTACGGAAATCCCGATGACTCCCACGATCGACTCTCGATTTTACCGTCTGCCCTTCGCAAAGCGGATTTATTTTCTAAGGTATAATAAATTTCAAATATCCGAGCTTAAAAGTAGGCCAGTAATACGCCCGGTGAACACTGATTCTTTAATAAAATAATATATCATTTTACTTTGCTGCAGATATCTTCTTGCCAATTTCGAATTCGGAATCAATGATTAACATGCAGGTTTAATTAGTTTGTATACGCTGAAATTTTTAATTACACTGAGAAAAATGTTATTTCAATATTTACTATAACCGTATTAAAAATTACTATTTTTTGTGATAAAACGAGT
>JAWWML010000062.1:12416039-12439549 GCA_035047165.1 Ormyrus rosae
CACTCGCTTTACCACATAATATAGTAATTTTTAATGAATTTATAGTAAATTTTGAAATAACATTTTTCTCAGTGTAAGTGTGCAATAGAAGAGCTTCCGACAGCACGAAAAATCGTCCTTTTAATCAACCATAACCAGCTCACGCGTCTCGATATCTGTCGGTCGCGGCGTTAAAAATTTCCCTCTCGGCCGGTCGCGTAATATCTTGCAAACGAGCGTCGATCGGAAGTAGCCGGGAGAACGTGAGAAGAATCGCTCGCCGATTATATATATACCCAACCTTTGGACGATCGGCAGCTCGCGGCTCATGGCGGCGCGGAGAGTCCCGCGCAAAAACGGATAATTAGATAATGAAAGGCCGCGCGAGGCGCGACCGGCAATTATCGGCTTTTAGGGCCGACTTTTTCTCGGCTCTCCGCATCGCTCGAGTGTCCCGACGATTTTTCACTTGGCGCAATTGCCGTCGGTATAAGGTCTGTTTTTGTTGTTAGCGCTGCTAACGCGTGCCAGTTGGGTTAAAAACTTGCGAGTTTTACGCAGCTGCAGTAGATAATTATGAATCGTGTATAGGCAAAAACTAACACGACCTATATTATAACTGTACTTTATTATATTCATAAAAAGAAATGTATTAACGGACTAAATATATTTTACTTATAAATCATTATATTTTACTTATGAATGTTATAAAATAGAAAAGATAAAATTTACTTTTTGTAAAGTTTGAAAAATCAATTGGCACACTGAGAGAAAAAAAGGAGTTAAAAATTACTATTTTGTATCGTTATTTCAGATATGAGAAGAAAAGTAAGAATATTTACTATATGAATAGTAAATATTAAAATGGAAATTTGTAGATATGAACAGAAAAATAATAATATTTACTATCTGAATAGCAAAAATTGCTTTTTTCTACTGATCTGAATAGTAAATATTCTTATGTTTCTTCTCATATCTGAAATAACGATACAAAATAGTAATTTTTAGTCTTTTTTTTCTCTCAGTGCAACGTTCGACAAAAATCGTGAAAATATTTACTCTCTAAATAAAATGTAAATCCCTCGACGTCAATATCGCAACGTCCGCTCGCGCGAAAATCTTCGCTATATATAATTCGGCGGCGGCCGCAAACTCCGTCTTTTCGCGGAGTCCGCGAAAAAAAAAAAAAAAAAAAAAAAACAATGTGGCGCGTGAGAGCCGCGCAAACCGAAGCGGCCGAAGAAGGCTCGTAAACGGGGAGGGAAAAAAGCAGGAGAGAAGTCGCGGAAAACACGTCAATGGCGCGCGTCGAGAGGTTCACACGTGCCGGCACTTCCTGCCGGAAAAAGACGCGCTCGCGAGTCCCACGCCGAGAGACCCTCTGCGCCGTTTCGGTCAAAGCGATTCTACCTTGGATGCACACTTTTAAGGCCCGTCGGATATGATCTCTCTAATTGGTGTTCGTTGTCGAAGGTTTAGTGTCGCTCGTTGATTAGGTCGAATATAGTAGTACTATAGGCTGCATAAGATATAGCGAAAAATCGATATTTGAAAAGAATATAATAAGAAAGTCAAGTAACTTTCGCTTGTTCTCTTGAAAAGTAACAGTTTTATTTTAAATGTATTACGATCTCGGTAACGGTAAAAGATTTGATGGAAAATAATTTATTTCGATTTTATCACAGCTTTCTATATATTGTTGTTTATAAGTCGTAACTAATATTGCTTTGTCTAAGATAAATATCTAAATTACAATTTAATAAAAGTAAAGAATTCGTTTAGTAATTCTTCAAAAATTAAAGTGTTACAATAACTTTTTTTTTTTAAAAATGAACTTTCTAAACAAGTTTAATTGTTTTCTCAATTTCTAGATTAATGGCTTGTTTTCCGATTTCGTACATATATCATCGTGAGTGGCCTAACTTAAACTATATTGGAGTTGTAATAGTTTTCTTTCTCGTATTCTTTTCATTTCTAATCAAGTACTTCTATTCACGTAATTGCATTTACTGAGAAAGAAAATGAAGTTGATATACGAATTAGTGAACTGATTTTAAAATTCAAACATCAGCTGCTTTGCTTTTTAATTCTTGTAAAGATTACTCGAGTAATTGGTAGTTAATTAAAAATAAACGTTCATTATTTCACGATTTTCAAAGACACTATCAGAATTGTAAAAATATAGCTTTTAGACGACTTTTTATTCCTACGCATCAAGATCGAAAATAACAGTTTAATTGTGATTGTTAAAAATAGTTTTTCTTCATAAGCAACATCCAATACAAAATTATCCTCTAATATTCTTGTCCAAATGAATACTGCTCCCCACTAATCGTATTTCCAACTCGCCTTGCGCCTCATAATACACAAAGTCGTAGGTTTTTGCGGGCGCATCGCAGCGCGCGTTAATTGCTTTGAGTACGTACAGAGAGCTCGGACGCAAAGCGTCCCATTAAAAGTTCGCTGACCGAGGCACACCAGACCGTATCCATTATCTTGACCGTGACCGATTTGTTATTAGGCATACGCGCGAATAATATACCCACCGGCGAAGCTACCGCACGACCCAAATACCTATTTTCCTTATCGTAAGTTCGAACTGCCCCGTTTTTACATAACACTTAGCTATTGCGATAAGAAAGGAAGTGGCAAAAAAGTGGCGATAAAGAAATAACGAAAACTGAAATGTTTAGTTCATTCGTCAACTTCAAGAGGATGTGAAATGGTTTGATTATGAATCACACTGCGTCCAAAAGAATTTTTCCTTATGGAAAATTGTTGTAATATACAGGAATTCATAATAAATTTTTTTTTAAGTAGAATAATTTATAAAGAATGTATAAAATTTTAGTAAATAATATTAAATTATTTTTATTCAGCAATCTTAAGAATCATGCGAGTTTTCAAAAATAATAAATATACAACTTGACTCTTATATATATTGTATTTAAACAATAATTAATAATACTTATTCAATATTTAAAAAATTCGAATGTTATTATTAATAGTGATGCAATGACTTTGATATTTTATAAGTTGTACACAAAATAATACGATATATATATATATGGTTTCAATACAGAGTACAGGAAGAAACGTGCTGCCAAAAACATTCAAAGTATATAGCTAAACAACATTTTGTGCAATTCTCAATTAACAAGAACTTTAAATGCAGTATCATCAAAAATATAATAATTTTATTTTTTTTGTATATGTATTTCATTTTATTTTTTGAATTTTATTCATGTATACAATTTTTTGTAATAAAATTAGAGAATTATTAGTAAATTTATAAGGACGAAATTTTAATACATTTAATCCTTTCATGAACACTCTTAGATCAAAAATTCATTGATTTTCTGATGTTATGTTATCATTAAAAATTGCATAAAAAATATCCCTTAATTATTGAGCCCTCAATTTCTGAAGTTAGCTATATGGGATACTACAGAATTGTTTTTGAGAGTATAGGTGGAAAAACATATCAGTAATAATGAAAAAATGTATTAACAAAAGATGCATAAGTCCCAATGTCCCGCAAAAGGTAAATTAAAAAGGAAAAGGAAGAAAATTCCTTTGTTAAATGCTGTATTAGAAAGGAATAAACTATTGAAAGTAATAGTAGAAAACGTATATTTGCTGTACTTAAGTGTATTCACGGGTACAGTGTTCACAATATGTATACATATATAATAATTATATATAGTATACTATGCTCAATGGGTATGCATAACAAATGCATTTTTCTTGCATACACAATTTGCTATTATGCAAAATTTGCTCCAGTAACTCTCATTCCTGCACTCCTTAAAGCTATGCTTCATCATAGTACCATTTTCGGTTTGCACTAAATCTCACATTAATGTTACCTTTGACAAGATTATTTTAATAATGTTCAGTGCAAAATATTTATTTGTACTACCTGTGTGTATATGTGTATGTGTGTCTGTATATTAGTGAGTGTAAATTGTATTTATAAAAGTGCAACATGCTAAAATACTTAATGTACTTTTTTTTAATAACTACGTCTTGGATTACTAAAAAATACGTCAAAATTGTACTCGCGTTCACTTGAAAGATAATCTCGAAAAATATTACCCATTCCCCATTGCTTTTTTTATAAGAATCGAAATTCTTTTGGAGAGTTGTTATACGACATACAACTAATTCTTATACTTATTTTTTTTCTACAATTGACTTTTCTCTTCTAAAATTTGCAAAAAATTTTCGATTTCTTTTTCTATAATATATAACAGGAAATTCGTTGTGCAGTAATTTTCTTAATACTCTTAGAATTTATAATCGGCACTATGTTTCTTATTGGGATTTTTAATACTTTTTATATAGCACTTAGTTTTTAAAATGCATTGGATAAATAACATTAGTAAATGACTATATGTATACTTTAACAGTTGATGCCATTTTTCTGAAAATTGGATACAGAACACACATTCACAGAACGCATTGTAGCATTAACGTAAAAATATAATAGAAAGCAAAAAGTACTATTAAAAAATTATCAGCGCCCTTACTCAACAATAATAATAATCAATTCTTATGGCATTATGAAACACGATTCTAATCGCGAAATTGCAAAAGCAATTTAAATTCATGAAAAATGTTTGGCATACGCGAATTAATTCCGTCCTTAACCATAATTTCTTTAATCGTTGGTCGAAACGAAGGCAACAAGTTCCATCGTTGTAATTAATTTTTTTCAAGCGGAAAGTGTCCCGGCTTTATTCTTTCCAATCCTTTTTAATTTCGAACGACCACTCCCATTTAAGATGTTCGTTTTTGTCATCGTCGGTGAAGAGGGAAGTGACAGTATAGGAACCTCGAGCCATCATACCGGCTGGTGCATCTTCGGGTGGAGTCGTGTAAGATTGAATCTCCGTTTTTGGTGGGTACGAGCCAACCATATGCGTCATTTTATCAACTGAAAAATAAAATTTATATTAAAATATACAAATTCATAAATTAGATATAAAATTAAAATTAATAATATTTAATTTTTTACAAAATTTGTATACTATTTATAAATAAATCAAAAGTTTATTAAATCAATGACTATTAATATCATTTGTTTACAATTTATGTAAATATTTTTTTAAATTACCTGTCACTCCTAATATTACATTTTCCATGAAAGCGATTAAAAAATAAGGAGAACAAATTAGATAAAAATTAATGTATTTGTTAATTTACATTTCTTTTTAAAAAATGTTCTAAGCCTTTGCCTTTGCCATATTAAGAAAATATATTAAAACTTAATTCTTACCAGGAACACCTAAGCGATAGGTCTTTTGAACGTATTTCAAGCCATGTACAATTTCTCGTTGTACAATAAAATCGATTCGAATTTTATAGCTTACACCTTCTTTTATAACAAAACTTTGTTTCTTTAGTTGAGATAAATCACCAGTTAAATCCAATTCCATATCGGGTCTTTTTTCTGCACATAACGCTAACTTTTTCACAATGACTTTCCTTGGATCATTTGAATCTAAAAGAATAAATAGTTTAACACATATTTCATTATTACAATAAGAAATCATTTTACTAAAAAAATATTTGATTAATTTATTTCAAATTTTGTCAACATACTCACCGACAATTACACCACCAGCTTTGGCTTCACCAAGCAGGGTTTCCTTATACTTCCTTAAACTCTCATCCTCCTTATCTGTTTCTAAAATTTGTTCAATACTTTTCTCTGGTGGTGGTTTGTAAGTAGACTCAACTTCCAATTCCTCGTCTACCGAGTCAACATGATCCAGATGTGGCTCAGACATTTTTCACCTGTTAAATTAGAACAGCAATGAATATTTTTAAACCACTTGAGCAGGAAAAGCTTGTTATATCATTAGTATTTCCAGAAACGCGATTATATAAAGGAAAACATTCAAGAGCAAAGATTTGTCGTTCTTTATCTTATTATCAACGACTTCAAGTCCTCCAAATAGAGTGCTGGAAGCGTATATTAATATCTTTATGAGTGAAAAACGAAAAATGACAGTTCAGTTGTAGCCTCACTCTCACCGGGGGGGATAAAGCCAAAAAAGCCACGAGCTCCGGCGGCTTTCTCGCAATCTCTTGGGACACGTACGAAGGCTACACTGGCAAAGTGTCGCCGCCGGATGAGTAAGGACTCGCTCCCTCTCCCTCTCTTTCATCGTTAATTCGCGGTGCGCGCGCCCGTTTTCCTTTTAGCGATCGCCCATATATACCTACTCGAATCGTAGTCATTATCAATCGAGTCACGGCAGAAATCTGCACACAGTCGACTGTAGATGCAACGCCTCTACATATTCGGCGAGCGATGACAATGCCTATAAGTTTCACGCGCGCTTTTTTTCGCTTCCCAAAACCGACTTATTCCCGCGGTTGAAAAAAGTAAATACACGAAGAAAAGGGCATTGTATATGTGTATGTACTTACGTTCGGCCTGTCGAGAATACTTGGGGCGGTGCTTGAGAATTGCAAGATTTATCTATATGTATTGGCAATGTTAATCCCGCTTCAGGGTCGCAGCAAACTGGCACCTAATTTAATGTATTTAATTCCACGGGCGGTTGAACGTCGTCGCGACACCTCTTTTTTCTCCTTCTCCGCGGACTAGCGAAGCTCAACCGCGCAGCTCACGACAGAACGGAAAGACACTGCGTGTGGAATATGGCGCCGGGGGTTTCGGACCCGCAGTGCGCAAGCCCGCGGGTATACTTCCTGGAAGTACTTGTAACTTTAAAATTTAAAAAACGATCGTTAATCTTAACATTAATTACCGACTGTATATTATTAAAAATCAGTTGCTTTTTAAAAACTGTTTAATATGCTTCCTTAAAATTAATTCTTTAACGTTAGTAAGTTTAAAAGCTTTAATCCTTAAGCTCAAAATACCTAATTAGATTCAAATACTTCTTATTATTTATATGTTTCGAGATATTTTTAACCGGGTAAAAAAAAAAAAAAAAAAAACGAGGTTCTCTAATTCACCTTTCTGCATGGATTTATTTTAAAAGAAGTAACGAGTTTAAGATCTGAAAAAATGCTTTTCTATTCCAATTATTGTATCAATGATTCATAAATAAAAAATAGAATTAATATACATATTAATGTCTTATTCGTACCTTTGTAAATACGTGGAATGATATAATTTAGGAATTATTGGACCGATTTAAAAAGTTTTTGTTCGTAAATTAAAAATAAACAATTATTTTTTAAATTATTTTTACGTAGTTTATGAGGCAAAAAACTGTAGTTAATAACAGGTATTTTAGTAGCTAAAGGTGCGAACTTGCGTAAATTGCGCTTACTTAGCAGCGAATAAAAAACCTTGAACTCAATAAAATATGACTAATATATAAAATGATCTTTGCAATTTTGGTTGTTATGACGGAAATTTAAATCAATAAAATTAAATGAAATTTTTTAATTTGATGTAATTTATATTCTTTCTGGCACATTAGGATACACATAAATTGCTTAATAATAAGATAAATAATTAATTACTAATATTAGAATTGTTATACATTTTTTTTTTATTTTGCAGACTTCTTTTCCTTTGAATATTTTTCAGCCACTGCAGCAAGTTTATCTAAGGCCTTTTGATTAATAAAATTTTCTCTAGATTTTTCAATTTTTTTTAAAAGCAATTTAGGATGTATTTTCGCAAGTTCCATAAGGCAATCTAAAATAAAAAAAATTGATTAAAGTTCATTTTTTAAAGATTTTAGAACTAATGATTTTTTACCTAACATATGTTTTTGAAACTGTTCTCCAGGGTCATCGAGGTGCGTTAAGGTGTGTACGTAAGTATATTCAATGTGAACGTAATAAAACGAAAGATCGTAATTTTTAGGTAAAACTTTCCAGATTTCTTTCATAGCTTCAATAGCAGCAAGACGAATTTCATCGTTTTTGTCTTCTAAGCGAGTCACTATTTCAGGACTTATTTTATGGATGTGCTCTTCAGTAATGTAATTTAGTTTTTGTCCAATATTGATGATAAAACAAAGGGCTTGCAAGCAGCATAATCTTATTTTAGGAGCATCATCTTCCAACATACTGACCAAAGTGGGTCTTACTGTATCAAATAACCAGCCAAACTGATAAAGAGACATGTTGGATTTCTGTTCCTCCGTTGTTTCGTCTTTAACTTCACAATTGTTTACTATTTTTTTCAAAAGCGTGCACAAGCAGCATATAGACGCTGTTCTGATCGCTTCTGCAGAACGACCTGCAGTCCAGGTCAATCCAGGAATTATTACTTTTTCAAGAATTACGTTAGCGAAATCAACAAAAATTTTTGCTGAGTCTTCTTCCAGCGGTTTATCCCACTGTTCTAAGTATTCAGACAGTAAAATGTATTGTTTCAATCTTAGTTTTTTGTCCTCAATAGCTTGAGTAGTTTTCTCAATAATTGGATGAATTAGATTCAAATTTTTGTAAGAAGTTGTCTTCGCATAAGTCATGCAAGTTTGGAAAATACCGAATTCATAAGAAATAACTGTCCAACATTCAGGACTCTCTTGTATTTCAGACAAAATCGTTGGTACGTATTTATCCAACAGTTGACTTACATTGTCGAATTTTTCAATTTTCGCAAGAGAGTGTAACAAAGTTTTTGCTTTGGTTTCTATTGCAGATTCCGCCGAAAGTGCCAAGGTCGTAAAAATCACTGTGAACAAGTCCTGAGATATTTGACAACAATCTTCATCGCAAACTCGAAGAATCGATCGACAGCAACTTAATAATTCATATTGATAGGGAGCTTTTCGACTCCTGCACGTATGACTTGTTTTTAAAATAGAACCGATTTTGGGTAATTCTAAAACAAGTTCGTCGCGCCTGCTTCCTCTCAACATAGCTGCGAAAATTTTCAGGTGGCCAAATGTTGGGTTGTCTTCAATCGCTGGTAAGATGAGTTCACAATAGACTTTCGGAAGAACGAAATATCCCATATATTCAGCTGTGAGATCTACGTTTTCTACGACACGTTTGTCTTCGTCATGACAAGCTCTGTCATATAAACATGAGAATTTTAAACTAAGAAGGTGATTAATATTACAAAAAATAAGTACTAAAATAAATTGTACTACCGATACAATGCAGGAAGTAATTTTGGCAGGTGCATCGTTACTTCTTCTTCAACATTTAAGACAAGAACGCAAAATAACTGGGCTGCGCGAAGTTTGATATCTGCCATCCAGTCGTGCAATTCTCGTATTAATGCACTGATTAATTTGCTGAAATTCTGTTGAGCAATTGTACGACATCCTAAATTTGGTCTAATAACTGAAAATAATAATTATTTTTATAGCAAATAAAAAAAAAATAATGATCTGGGTATCACTGGAACATTACTTACTATTAGGCGGATAATGAGGCAGTTCTTCTAAAAGAAAATCTAGTTTATCTTTGAATTTTTTATCTTCTTCATTCTCACGTATGTATTGTTTCCCAGCTGCCAACCACAAATTAGTCGCTTTTTGTCGAATTTCAGATATGACATCATTCATTCCAGTAAGTAAAAGTGGCATTAGTTTGTGCCAATAACTGTACCTATCTTTGAATTCAACCATCCATCTTCCGACTACTTCAACAACGGCTGTAAAATCAATTAAACCAGAACAATAATATTTCCGTATTACGATTTACGAAAAAAAAAAATCTATATTAAATTGTTTTAAAAAATAATGAGTGTTTTATTTACCTGTTCTAACAGCTCCGGATTGATCAAACAATCTTTCAGCCAAAGGGCCGGCTACTACGTCTATTATTTTATCTTTTCCAAACAGTAAAACTTCACTTATTGTTTGGATCGTAGTCATCCGTATTTTGTAATGTTGATGAGAAATATTAACCAATATTGGTTTGACAAAAGCTTCTGATTTTTCGTAAAACTCTTTTGGCATTGCTTTAGCAATTTCGACAATGCATTCACAACTTTCTTTTTTAACATTTGGATATTTATCAGTTACAGTTCTTGTTAAAATCTTCGTTAAATCGTCAAAATGAGATTTTAATTTATCTTGGTATTTAAGAACAATCGCTCTTAAAAATATGATACATTTTAATCTAACTTCTTCAGATGTTTCAATTAATTCTTCAGACGCTAAACGCTTAGTTAAAATCGGAATAATATAAACTATATTTTTGTCAGAAGGAGGTAAATGTAATAAAAATTTTTTCAAGACTTCTAATGCTAAATCTCTGCAAGCTTCCACTGGATCGTGTAAAATTCGTACAACTGGCCTGTGAAAAACTTCCCATAATTCCCAAGAGCGTTTCTCATCTAAATTTTCGAGCATATTAAGAATATTTTTCAAAACATCTTGAAGAGCTTGTTTTCTTTTAAGTTTTTCTTCTGATTCTAAAGATTCACAGAGAGCACTGAACTTTAAATCGTATAATTCAGACATAGTTACTGCTTATTCCTTGCATGAACAGAACCAACTAGACTGCACTTCAAAATTAGTAAGTAAACAAAGTGTAGGTTGCTATGACAACATATCCCATGAATATTACATCCTATTACTCTTGTAAATAACGGCAACGGCAAGTATCAAAAATACAATATTTTATCAACCGTAACTAAATTAATAACAATTATTAGTTTAGTTCATTATAGAAGTATTGTAAATTTTGTAAATGATAATTTACATCATACATAAATACACAAATCTGTTATTAACAATCTTCTGTAACTTAAATTTTTACTGATTAATAAAGCACAATCAATATTTGAGTAAAATCTCATTTTAATGTGATCATTTCTATTTAAATACATTCAATCGTTATGTGCAATCTATACACCTTATAATAATTATAATTGATGACAAATGATCAATATTCAATACAATGATAAAAAATACATTACTAATAATAAAGATGATAATATAAACAGATTTACTCTACAATTTATATTCTAAACTAGAACTTTAAAAGAATCAAAGCAAAATCTTTGTATAACAAACTGATTATCGCAGTAATGTTTAATGTAAAAAAAATAATACATGAATTCAAAATAAAATGCTATACAGCATTAATAAATCAATAATCGTAAAACCGCTTCCTTATGGAATGGAAGTCGTTCTTAAATGACTTTCTGACAAATATCGCGGTCATTAACTTCATTTAGATTATATAAAAATGTCATAGAAAATTAGAGAATAGAATTACGCTCTATAATGTAATAATGTGTGGCATGTGTATTTTACGCAATATAAGTAACAATTTCTCTTTTTAACTAGATTTGGTGGATTCGTTGATAAAAGGCGTGATATATGTATGTATATATGTTTACAACGATCAATTAACAACTGCAATACTCAATCCTCCAAAGTTACATTTTTAAATAAGTAGGACATTGACTCCTTGTTGTGAATGCGTCGAATAGCTTCTGCCAGCAGAATACTAATATCAACAGTTTTTATTTTGTGACATTGCATCTTTTGCAATTCATGAGGAATAGTATTAGTTACAACAACCTTAAAAGAAAATGAAAATTTTTTATTATTACAAAAAAATATATAATTTTAATTTTCAAAATCAGAATATTTGAGAAGTATAAGTACATATTAATAAAATTACCTCGTCAATGGGAGATTCCTCAATGAGTCTGGGAGCATCTGAGCTTAATAAACCGTGAGTGGCGAGAACATAAATTTTGTATGCTCCTCTTTCTTTAAGCACTTCAGCAGCCGCGACGAAAGACTGTACATCATCTACCATATCGTCAACCATAATAGCGATACGTCCACCCACATCACCTACCACGTTTATTGGAGGTTTTTCTTTAGCTGGATGTACAGGTACACCAACGCCTACCTGCATTGTCCGCAAAGACGAGAGTGTCGGTGGTGAATAACGTCCGTCATTCATGTCAGATTCGGATTCACGTTGTTCACCATGAATTACTGCGATTCCTAATCGCAAACGCTCTGCATAGCTAGTAGCTTTCTTAGCACTGCCTGGATTTCTAGCCACAATAACGGAGTTTCGAAAATCTGGAATCTGTAATGATTATTTGATTCATTTTCATTAAACATTTAACATTCATTTAACAGAAATATCAAACTATATGTAATATATGATTGTTATACTTACAGATTCTTGTATATATTGAAGTAAGAAAGGACTAGCTCTTAAGTTGTCAACTGGACAATCAAAGAATCCTTGTATTTCTTTTTGATGTAGATCCATTGTAATAATGTGCGTCAAACCACTTTTACACATCATTTTAGCCAGGAGTTTGGAAACAATACATCCTCGCTTTCTCATTTTACATTGCTTTGAATAAGGCAAATATGGAATCACACCAACAATGCTTTTAGCGGAAGACGTTTTACATGCATAAGCCATAATTAACAGCTCCATAATATTATTATTTACATCTTTTGTTCCAGTTTGAATTATATATATATCTTTTCCACGTACAGAATCTCCAATTTCAACCATAGTTTCTCGATTGGTTTTGTAATATACTGCACATCCACCATTTTTTACTCCGAGCCGGCTTTTAAAATTGAAATTGGTTAGTTAAAAATCTCAGTAAAGTAATTGATCAATTAATTTTGCAAATAAATTTTTAGTTTACAAATGATTTCTTTTAAGAACAAAAATATTTTCAATTGATTCTTACTCTGCTATTAAAGTAGCTAATTCAGGATGAGAATTTCCTGCGATAATAACTATGTCAACAGCAATAGGCCTATCCATGGTGCTATTCTTATCTAATATTGCTTAAAAATTTGTACCTGAAACATATCATTTGTTATTATTTTTAAATAGTTTATGATAGATTATTTTAAAGGAAAAAATAAATCATTAAAAAATAAGGCATCGATCAAGATATAAAATAAAGTTAAATTTACATTTATGTAAAGAACATTAGAAAACAAGATAGACATTAGTTGGTACAAGTACGCGGTAGTAAATCGGCCTACAATAATTGGTTAAAATACTTCAAGATATCACGTTTTAGATTTAGCGCGTGTTCGTAATAAAAAGTCACGGCGAACGCGTAAAATCTCATGGTTGTGTATGTATTATAATAAATTCTTGAAGGAAAATACGTACCTCTGCGTTTTTTTGGTGTAAATGCAACAAATTAACACAAATAATACATTCCTTTCCTTTTGCTTTGCTTTATTTTATTTACTGTGACTGTGGGGAGGAAGAGAACAGCTGTTCAGAGATCATTGCTGCCAACTTAATTCAGATTATATTCGCGGTTTGAATTTAGATTAAATTTGATTTATTTTAAAAAATTATTGTCTATCTGGAAGATAGAAACATTGTAAAAAATTTCATTTTTATTCAAATAAGTCAAAATTTTTGATACATTTATTATCATTCATAAATTTTTTTCTATTACTTTTATGCATTTTTTAACAATTATGTTTCACTCAATCATCTTGGTTTACATAAAGAAGCTAAGTCGTAATATTTTTTATCTTCATATCGCTTTCTTAGATAATATCAAATTACATTATACTTGCCTTTGCATTAGAAAACTTTTGATCGTATGATTTAAAAATAGTAAAGAATAAATTATACGTATTATACTCATTTCGAAAAATTATATATTTGTAATTAATATTATATTTAAAAATAAAATATTTTTTGATAAAAATAGAGAATCATATTTTTCCTCAAGCCATTAAAAACTTCATTATAAGATTCCTATAACGACAGTTTTTTTATTTAATTACTTTATATCGATACGTGATATATCTCACGTCGGTTTTCTTTTTAAAAATACCATTTTCTAAGAAATAGTAAAAAACTTTATCATTTCAGATATGAGTACGCAGTAAGTTTGCAATAATTTTATCTATCTTACTATCCGTGTAAGGAGAATGCATTAGTTGTCGCTTTTTGCAATAGTTTAAGCGGGGCATTTATAGATGGTTGCAAGAGGTATGTGTTCATTTTTGGCTAAAGCTTTTTTTCTTGGTATTGGTGCTTGGTAGCAGCGTAGCTGTGGGCATTATTTTTTCATTCAGTGCTCCTAGAAAGTGCAGCTTCATATACCTTTCACAATACCACCCTGAAACGAAAAACCGAAGGCTCAAATTTTGCCTGGACGATCATTCAGAGCCGGGCAATCTGTGGCTTCGACAAACACTCGCGGCATGCCGAGGCCATTCATTCCTCATTCCCAGGTCAGCAGCGCGCCGCATATAGTAGGCCGTCAACGTGTGCTAGAGCACAGATAAATATTTATATTTATATGTTGGTGTATATTCAAAATAAAATAGTATAAATATCAGATACAGTACGATTGATACTAATCTCATTGATTTACTACAGACATTATGATCTAATGTAATCAATATATAAAATAAGTATAAAGAGAAAGAGAGAGAGAGAAAGAGCGAGCGAGGATCGTTTTGCGACCTGGGGGTGAGTTGCCACGTTGGTGGAGAAGCAGCCACGAGGGGACTAAAAATGGAAAAGGCGAAAGTTCGCGAGAGAGAGGCATCGCCGCCGCTCACACGGTGTAACAGGTGGTTTTAACTTACAAAAGCAGCTTACGTGATGACTTGAAACTTGAAAGCGGAGTGTATTATGCAAATGCAGAGAGAGGCTGAATGATGTCCGCTAGGATGCTTGATTTTTTTATCGGTTTGGGGGGCAGGTTTCAAGAGAGTTAAGGCGACGACTTGCTTTTGTTGAGGAATGGATGGGAGTCGCGAGGGAAATTGAGGAGATATGAAAGAGGGAACAGGCAGGTATTGATTTTGGACAATGTTTTCGTTTCATAGGAGATACTCAATTAGGTCACGTGTTCCTCTGAAGATTAGCTTAGTGTAACCATTTTTTGACTTGTAATCTTAAAATTGGACTTTAATAAAACTAATCTAAAATAGTAAAATATGCAGTTTTCATTATTTTTGAAACATGTTGCACTATGAACACTTCATGTTAGTAATTTATTAATTAAACCCTATTATTAAAAATTCATCCAAATTAATGTTATCAATAAATTATAGTAAAAATTCGAGTCAAGACTCGTCATGCTGGCGAGCGCTTTAATTTCAGCAGACGCGTTCCTTTCATTCTTGAAAAAATGCTGATTTTGCTTGGCAAACTTGCTGGGAGATCTAACTTTTTTAAAGGGGAAAATAATTTGATTCTGATCCAGGCGAATTCTTTGAAGCTGTTTATTATAAGGAACTTAATTACATTTAGCGTGGACTTGATTACTTTTAAAATTAAGATTGATTACCTTTACTTGAAAAGTTTTGAGAAGTTTTTGAAAAATTAATTTAGTGATAAAATATAAGAGAATTGTTGTAAGACTAAAGTTGGTTGTCGTAAAATGAGTGACCGCAAGGTAGCCGATTAAGTAACAATTTATTCAAAATCACACACGAGTGAGAAGGTGATTTTAATCTCGTGTTACCTTTTCAACAACGGACACACGAGAGTAAAATCACTTCCTCGCACTTGTATCGAAAAATACCATTTCCTAATACAGTACGCAAAAATCGATTTTGAAATTTATGGTTTTCTATTTTGCCGCGCAACGTTTGTGTACATCGGCACTTGCGGGAACACAGCTGTATATCTATATTTGCAAATTATTCTATATTTGCTGAGACCCCAATAACACAGGTTGCAATTTTACATAAATTTGATGCAAAACTGCGTCCGTTTTTGCTGTTTGCTGGCATATTGCTGTTATTTTGCTCTATTTTGCTGCACTTGTGTTATTGGGGGAGAAGTGCCTAATTAACCTTTACCTCACCTTTACCCTTCCTTTACCATTATTTTGTATCTAACAACATTGCAGTGGTTACTTGGAATAAAATATAGTTTACTGATACTGTTAGATTAAATTTTCAATTTTAAACTGTTCGATTGACGGATATGATGTTTGACCGTGCTTGATGGTCAGAAACCCACCTTAATATATTTAACTTGAAATAAACACTATCTAACCTGATATTATATTATCTAATCTGATTATTATACCTGTACAATTACTTAGAGCCTGCTTCGTACATTGTCACTCGTTGCCTTGTCTGTCGGTTAATTTTCAATTTTAAACGGTTCGATTGACGAGTCTGACAGTTGATGGTCAGAAAACCAACGGCTGTGCATGTTTGAACTTGTTGTATCGTTCACGAACAAAAGAAAGCGCTGCGCATAGTATATAGCTACCTATAAATGAATGTAAACTGTCTTGTGCGACAAAACCGACCTAGAGGCGGGAAGAAAGAGATCTCGCGAATAATTGCATTTTGCCATATCCGATGAATGACGAGTTATACGAGTGTCAGTACATTATCAATCAGCCGATAAAAGAAAATTGCAACGGCCAGGATGTAGTGTATTATTTGCGAGAACGGTTTTTTTGAGTTCTGGAGATTAGATAACCTTGCTCCCTATCTCTTCATTCGTGCGCGGGACGTACGCTTGACATTTACGCGGGGATCTGTATTTGTTTGCAAAAAATAGAATTATTTTAAGGTGACAGACGCCGGTTACAATCAATCATGGCTGAGGAGTCATTGAGCCAGTCAAGGAAGAGAAAATCTACTAATTCTCAAGAACTTAAGGCGAAAAGAATTAGGGAGAACAACAATAATAGATTATCCTCCGACGATGATAATGAGGTAGAACACATGCCCTCTTGTGCTTGTAACTTTTTCTTGGAAAATTTTCATTCTAAAAACTATTTTCGTTTTTGTTTTATTTGAAAAGATTGACCAGCTTATTTATGAATTTTTTTTCAAAGTTCTTTACTTTTTCTTGTTAGCTTATAACAGATTACTGTAATTGAATAATTAAATTTTTTTCATTTCTATAAAATAAAACAGGATTGGATTTATTTTTTTGTTCAATTGACTTTTCAATAAATAAGTTAATTAATATTCCTATTACAAATTTCAACAAAATTGATATGTACTCAATTAATAGTCTAATCAATCATTTATTTCTTGTTAGCTTGTAGCAGGAAAAATTAAACGCATATTCATGAAAAATTTCATGTGTCATGATGCAATGGAAGTAGATTTCAACCGAAAAGTAAACTTTATTGTTGGGGCAAATGGAAGTGGTAAAAGTGCGATACTTACAGCTTTGACTGTAGGCTTAGGTGCTAGAGCTAAAGATACCAATCGAGGATCAGCAATAAAAGGTAAATTGTATGAATAATAAATTGTAATATTCAAACTACTATTTACAATTGAGTAGACTTCATGTTTTTTAATTACAAATTTATCACTTACAATTGAAATGTTTCATTTTTTAATAGTAAATATGTTTAAATTTAGTATAATTTTACTTATTTATTTAAGACCAAAATAAATTGCATATACATGTATGCATAACAATAATCCAACAGGGAAATCCATTTATTGATCTGGTACATGAAAACTTATAAACTAGCTTAATAAATACTATATATATATAATAATATTGCCAACACCTTTAAATTTTATTTAATAGCAGCATAATTACGTTTCAGGCTTTATTAAGAAAGGAAAAAGTTCTGCTCAAATAGAAATAACTGTTACCAATGATGGTCCCATGGCTTATAAATATGAAGTTTATGGTGGTTGTATTACAGTAATTCGCAACATATCTGAAACTACTTCTTCTTATAGGATAAATAATTGGAGAGGTTTGCATAAAGTTTACTGTATTTTTACTTCTTTTTAAAACTTTAATTTTTTTATTGATTAAAATGAACTAAGGTTTTGAATATTACAATTTTTTATTTTTTTTGTAATATTAAATTTGTTATGTTAATAATAATCATTGCAGGCGAAAAAATTTCTACAAAGCGGAATGAGTTAGAAAGAATTATCAATTACCTAAATATTCAAGTAGATAATCCAATTTCAGTATTAAATCAAGATGTTGCTCGTACTTTTTTGGCAGCATCGTCCCCAGACAAAATGTACAAATTATTTATGAGGGGTACACGATTGGACAAAATTCGTGATAACTACCAATTAGCTTTAGAAGTAAGTGAAGTAACAAAATTTCAGTTAGAAAAAACTCATCAAACTTTAAAGGAAAATGAGAAAGAAATTAGTCAACTTGAGAAAAAAATAAAAGCACTTGAATCTCTCACTGCAATACGTGAAGAGTATCAAAATCTTCAAAATGAAGCACTTTGGGCAAAAGTATGTATTAAGTTTATTTTATTTTCTTATTAAAAGAGTTTTATGTGATTCTACAATTTTATTAAATTTCCAGGTTATTCAAGAAGAAAAAAAGTTATTAGGGATTGATTCAGATATAACAGAACAAGAAAAGCATATCGAGAAATTTAAAAATATGGAGCTTAATAAAGCAACTAAAGAAAAAGAAATTGATTTGAAAATAGAGTAAAGAACATTTTTATATTTACTATTTAATAATTAGATTTTATTTCAATTTTCAATGAAACTTTATATTTTTTAGAGAACTGAAAAAAGAAATTGCAGAAGCTGAAGCTGAAGCTAAAGATGGAAATGAGAAATTAAACAATATTAAAAAAAAATGTATAGCAGCAAAGAAAGTTTGTGAAGAAAAAAAAGAAAAAACAAGAGAGTTTCATGCTGATATAAAAAGAAAAGAAAGTGATACAAGTGTTTTACAGAATGAAATTAAAAAATTAGAAAGGTAATAACTTAATGTAAGAGTCTTATTTTTAGAGTAGCTAAATACCTTACGGTGCTTTTAGAGAGTCTGGTGCTGCTAATGAAAGAAGGCAAAATGCAAAACAAGAAATTATTGAAACTGAACAACAACTTGATGAAGTAGAAGCAACTTTAAGAACTAAACAAACTGATCTCATGCATTTCGAAGAAAATAAAATGCGCATTGAGCAGGAGGATCATAAAATAAAAATTAACGTTGATCAAAAACATTTTGAACTTAGTAAGAATAAACTTGTTTTTAAAATTAATATTATCAATTTTGAAAACTGTATTTTATAAAAAATATAATATTTATTTTTAGATAAACTTCAAAGAAGATTGGCTGATTTAAAAAATCAACCGAATGATGCCTTAACGGTTTACGGATCGAATATGCCTCGTCTTCTCAGAAGAATTGAAGAAGAATACAATAAAGGAAGGTTTATTCATAAACCTGTGGGCCCTCTTGGTAAATGCAATTCTGTAAATATAATAATAGAAATTAGTGTTCTTAGTTATAAAAATTTGTTTTTTAACAGGTTCATTTATGAAACTAAAAGATTCTTCTTGGATTCCTGCTGTAGAAAATCATCTTGGAATTGGTACACTGTCATCGTTTTGTGTAGATAATAGTCAAGATGCACGGGTATTAAATTTAATCATGAATGAAGTATATCGAGGTGAAAGACCTCCTCAAATATCAATTAGTAAATTTTTCAATCAAGTGAGTAAACCTGAACTGTTTTAAAGAATATTAAAATATGCTTGAAATTTCTTAATATTGAAAGGCAGTGAAATACCGACATTCCACTTTTTCAAATTTTTCATTCAAAAAAAAAAAAAAAAAAAAAGTTTTGTAGTGTAAATATTTTATCAGAATTCAATGAATAATGTGTAAAACTGTAATATCATAACCCCTTAATATTTTAAGATGCTAATATTTAAAAAGTTCTATTGGTTAAAATTAAAATATGGATTTACAGATGCATGATGTAAGTCAAGGCTGCACCAGGTCTTCTCGATATCTAAACCTTTTAGATGCTATGGAAATTTCTCACCCAGTAGTAGCTAACTGTTTAATAGATGAAAGGGAAATCGAATGTGTATTATTGATACCTACTTCTGACGAAGCATGCTCTATAATGTCAGATGAAAGAAAAGTACCTGAAAATTGCAAGCGAGCAATAACGAAAAATGCAGATTTGTTTTTTCCTGATCCAAATTATCGCACTTATGGAGGTAGCATTTCAAACAGAGCTAAATTTTTACAAGTTTCAACAAGTGATGCTATACAGTAAGTTTTGTTATGACACCATAATCGGATATAATGTTAACAATAGTTGTAAAAACATTAAGGAATTCTAATAATTTTTTAAACTCTAACTTTTTTACCTTTTAAGAGCATTGCAAGAAGAAATCAGTATTGTAGAAGATGAATTTCGAATAACTCAGCAAGAATATAGCGATATTCAAAACAAAATGAAAAAAAACATAATGGAGTTGAGACAAGTTCAACAACAAGTCAGAAATTTTACGAGTACACAACAACGATTGAGAAATAGAATAGACGATTTAAAAGAAATTATTGAACGCTGTAATAATAACATGATAAATACATATGTACGTCATTTTTTTATTTACTTTAAACGTTTTTATTTTCTGTGTAATTAAAAAATGAATTGTTTGTCAGATTACCGAAGTGGAAGAACTCCAAAGGATTATTGTTCAGAAAAAGGAAGAAGAAGGTCAAATGATGGAAGAAGTACGTGAAGCTCAAAAGAATTTTGATCTTTTAAATTCAGAGCTAAAGAATTGCCGAAATCTAACCCAAAATTTAGACGCAAAACTTAATCCTATTAAGGTATTAATTTTAATAAATTAAAGTCAATATTTCTTGTTATGTTTTATCTAAATTTCTTGCTAACAATTGTTATTTATTTAATTTGCAGGAAAAAATAAAAGAGTTAAAAGATGAGAAAAATAGATTAAGTTTATCTAATCAAAATGCAAATCGACGAATAACAGAAACTAAGCGGCAACTGCAAATATTACATGGTGTACAAGAACAGCAGCAAAGAGTTGTAAACCAAAGCATTAGTATAGCAGAAAAAGCTTGTCCAAGAATAAATACTACAAGGTCAGTATACAATTTACTTTCTTCAATTATACTATATTGCATGAGCAACTATTAATATTATGTAGATTTTAGTTATTTCTTATTTTAAAATTATATAAAAAATTTAAATTCTAGGAATATGCTCAATGGCATTAAAAAAATATACAATTTATTTATTTTCTAAAATATAATTAATGTGAATTAAAAATAAACAGTTTTAGAAAACTATATTTTTATTCAATTGGACACAATTTTATTAATAAAGTGGTACTTAATTTTTTAAAGGACAATTCAAGATATTGAGTCACGAGCTAAAGGTTTAAAATTAACAATTCAAAATGTCGAGAGCCAACACGGCAACAAAGAAAGTTTAGTTAAAGAGTTTGAGGAAAAAAATGCAAAATATTCAGTTACAAGAGAATTTGCTATTCAACTGAATAGAAGTATCGAAGTAAGTATTGTGTAAAATGAAGATAAGATAAATCTACAGTAAATATGAATTATTTATTAATAAAATTTTAATTCGTCTTGATTGTAGAAACATGAAAAACGCTTAAATAAAAGGAAAGTTTTATATTCTTTAATGAAAAAAAAGATAAGTGAAACTGTTAAATTATCCTTTTCGAATGCTTTATCTCTGCGAAATTATAAGGGAAGGATAGAAATTGATCACAGTAAAAAGGAACTTAATTTGGAAGTTGCTCCTGCAAACGACGCAAAAAGGCCTACCACTGACGCGAAAGCGCTTTCAGGAGGGGAAAGGTCCTATTCAACTGTTTCATTTGTCTTAGCTTTGTGGGATTGTACAGCATTACCATTTTATTTCTTAGATGAATTCGACGTGTTTATGGTAAATTATTACTGATTTCATTTTACAATTCATTTTGTAATTACTTTGGATTAAATGTAAAGTTTTTATCTAAAATTTTACAGGACAAAATTAATCGAAGGGTAATTATGGATATTCTTTTGGCACACGCGCAAAGTCATCCGCAATGTCAATTTGCATTCCTCACTCCATTAGATACTTCACATATCCAACAAGACGATTCAATAACGATACATCGGTTAGTATAATGCTGAATTTAATTTTTTTTTTAGTACCAATTTAAAATATTACTTTGTGAAACTTTTTAATTATTTGTTATTTATATTTTTATTTGGATAGTTGATTATTATAAATATTATGTTTTATTATTGATATATTTTTTACAGGTTGGCGGCTCCAGAGAGATCTACGTAAAAGTATTCTGACAAACTACTTTTAATTGTACTTGTTTTTCTTATGTTCATATAATAATTTATTCAGTATGACTTAAAACGTTAATAAATTAGAATAATTTATGTTATTTATAAATTTGTATGAAAAGTTTAAAATATTTGTAAGTGATGTGCCTGAATCAGTGCCTTTATTAATAAATACTGTTATTTAAAGTATTTAATAAAAAAAATGCACAAAAAAGAAATTTTTCAAGTTTATTAATTATTCCTGTTTACCAATGTTTAATTCATAATAACAAATTTTACAAGTACATACGATATTTTTCAATACACTGTGTGTTCATATTCACATGCAATGAACTATATCAAAACGTCATGTTTTACGTATTAAAAACATTGCAATAAAGAGAATTTTACGCAGTGTATTAAAATAGAAATGTAGAATAGCAATTAGTGCTCAAAAGAATGGATTTACGCAAGAGCGTAGCGAGGGTGGCGCAAAAGACGAGTACGCTAATTATAATGATGTACAAGTGTTGCGTATACCATTTTTTACGGAGGAAGTGTTAAAAAATAAAATGTTCAATTTAGAAGTGAGGTATTAACATTAGTTTTAAAAATTTAGTTTTACCTATGCTGCAATAGCATTGGATAGCTGTAGAAAGTATCAGATTGGCCATGTTAGGCGCGTTGTACATAAAGAGGTTTTGCTGTTGCTGTGCTGTGCTGTGCTGTACTGTGCTGTGCTGTCCGATTCCGTCTATTCCGGCGTCTAATCCGGTCTAAAACCAATCGTTTTGTTGCTACTCTATGAAATTACATAGTTTGTGTTGTTTGTGTTGATATTGTAAATGATAACAATGTCTTCTAAAAATATTATTAAAAAACTGGAAAACTGTAGCCATTTAATTGATTTATTATTATTAATAAAATATATTAAAAAGAAAAAGAAATCATTATGAATATGGTGGGTGTGACCACATTTGATGGTCAATGTTAGACAGAAATATGATGCTTATGATGTGCTGTTTAAATATTTTTTTGTGTGATAGGAATCATGGATATAATATTAAAATATCAAAAGAAAATTCAAAATTAAGATTATTGTATTTAATTTTATTTCAATAAATCTACAATAAATTTTTACTTTAATTATTACATTGAACTGTCTATTATTTAACATAATTATTGTTCTTATATACATTTATTTTGTCCTCAGATTTTGAGGCGCATAATTTAAGAATACAGTATTATTTACATCTAAATTTATAGTGTAAAAATTAGTTTATTATTAACATTTTGCAAAAACGGTAATTCTTAATGTAGTTAAACTTTTTTTTAAATTATTTATTATAATTATTTACAATAATTATAACATATATTAAATATAATTATTTTGCCAAGGAACAACTCCTACTAGAGTAGTAAAATATTGCGACATTAAGTTTCTTTGAAGTACAGGAGTTGTTGTCTGCAGGAACATCGATATTATTTCTATAATATACATTTTCATTTTCTTGTAAATTTACACTAAGAATATAATTATG
>JAWWML010000062.1:12439649-12475075 GCA_035047165.1 Ormyrus rosae
AAAATTAAGTTTTTCAAAAATCGAAAATTTACGATAAAACAAAAACAAATAAGCTAAACAAAAAAAGATTTTTTTTTTGCCGCCATCACAAAATGAAAATAAAAAAAATGAGCCGTGAACGATGAAAATCCGTTCAGTAGAAGCTGATATACGGCGTATACACTCACACACACACACGCGCGCGCACATCCATACAGACATTTTTCAAAAATCATTTATTCTTGTTCCTGACACCTTAAAATACAGATATAACCGTTTTTTTGAACAACTCCAAAAATTACTATCACAATGCTTCCTCTAGGAGGTAGCAAAAAACAAAAAATATGTCAATAACCTATAAAAAAGAACCTAGAAATGAAACGTCTTGAACAAAATAACTTTTTCTCTCAATCTATTTCAATGACTAAGCAAAATATTTTACAAAGAATAATATTTCATTTTTGACTATAAGTAATTCTCCCTTCAAAAACCATTTGAACTCAACATATGCAATATCTGTCATCGATAATAATCGTTGTAAATATAAACGGGCTTTTCTTCTGCCTTCTTTCAAACTCCGGGATGACACGAGGTATAAATCTTATCTTTATAAACACTAACTATAAAGCTACCGTAGATAAACTTCGCCTCTGCTTCGCTTTATAACTCTCTAATAGTCGTCAGGACATTTTTAGTATCAATTTCAATTAGGTATGTGGTACTGTAATATATAATGCATTAGCTGTTTATTAAATTTTAGTCTGTGCTTGAAACAAGGTAAAAGCAAAATAATAAATACTATTTTTGTGTTCTCTATTATAATTCTCAAAGCTCTCATCTACTTTTAATTATTTAAATTTATAAACCCGATCTTTTTTAATTTTAACGCCTCAATTGCTCGGCAAAGTTTTGCTCACCTCAATCATTTTCCATTAATCACGTTCGTATAACACATCCAATGGAATATTGCGCCTGCGCTTGAGATTTATTTAATATTTCGAGCGGCACTAATATTTGTTTAATGGACGGTCAAAGGCTTATATACGCGTTTCCAAAAAGCAAGCAGCCGGAAAAGTCGAAAGCGCTTCTGTTGAAACACTGATTAATAGAAAACTTTGGAAATATATAGCTGGGCGCAGTAATGATGGAGATGGGCTTTGAGACACGCGGAAAGCTAAAAGTAACAGTGGATATAATAATACTTGGGCGACTTCCTTGCCGGGGGAACGACTCGTCGTAAAGCCCTCTTTTACGAGTGACGCGTATAAAATGTCGGTGGGAAAAAAAAACGTTATACGACGGCGCTCTCTTCCACGGCTTGATTTCGCAGGCGCGATCGATCGCTCGATCGCATCTCTTCCGCTCGGATTTTATCTCGTGGCCCGCGATATTAATCGCCGAGATATGCCGATGGCAGCGATTCCCTTACTCCGCGCGTGCCTGACATGTGCCGGCAAGTGCTTTATTCGTTATAAACTCGAGACTTTCGCGGGGCAAAGAGTCTCTTCGACCAAAGTGCCGCGCGCGCGCTCGATGCGCGAACAATCTTTTTTTAAATGGAGTTACGCATTATGAAATTGAAATAATCTTTCGGCTTTTAAGTTGTAAATAAACATTTTTATTTTACTATGTTGATTAGGCTTTCGTATTATTGCTGACGTTCTCTTTTTACTCGGCGTAGAGTGGAATCTGATATTTAAGCTAAATTTAATTTTTAATATCATTATATTATAATTCAAGAATAATTTTTAATTAAACAAACGAACGCACCGATAATTTGTAATAATTAAATAGCCATGTAATTAATTAAAACTATAAAGTTGTTGGAATTCCGTAAAAGCTTAAATACTCAACCGATAATCATCAAACGATGTATTTAACTTTTAATCGAATCGACATATTTGCCTATTTGCGCGCAATGACTGATAGGACACTCGCTTACTAAATAGAGTAGCGAACCTACATTACTGCGGCCTAATAAACGCAATTATTAGAACTAATGGAATTCTTCGGGAAAAGTATTTCGAAACTACCATTAAGATTTATTCGCACTTGCAATTCCATGATCAGCTTTAATTAAGTGCAATTATAAAGGAGTAAAACAAGTATTCAATTTGATTGATCGACACACATTTCAATTAATGGAGAGTTCATTTGCTTCCGTTCGATACATATTTAGCTACCAACAACAGTCTATCTATTTCAAAGTTTCATGCAGGTAAATGATTGAAATGGTTAGCATATAATAGAAAATGTAAGTTTGCTTACAGAAAATTTATTGAAATTTTGTACAATCCTTTTCAATTCAAAAGCTCAATGTTATTATTCGATCAGATTGATGAAGAAAAGTCTCATTCAAACTTTAAGAACGACATTTTTATCAGTTTATTGCAAAATTAAAATTAATCGACTCTTTTTTTTTTTTTAGTTTGCTAGTGCAATGAATTTTATTATCAATATCACCTATAGCCGTCGTTTCTGCCAACAATACATCAAGCAGAACAAAAGCGAACGCGCCGACAATATAACCCTCGTAAAACGCGTTATAAATCTTATTCCTCCGTCGAATAATATCGAACCGTTTAAAAAACAATGCAACAGCAGCCGACGTAAATATTGACACGAATTCCTCTCTCTCTCTCTCAACCAAGAGAAAAAATGAAGTAAAAAAAGAAAACCACAAAAGAGTCAATAATCAAGCGGCGCGAAACGACGACGAAGAATGATCTTAAAAGATGGCTTTTTACATTAGCCGACCTTCGGCGGTGTCCTATTTTTGTTTCTAGAGCTTTGTCCCAGAGCTACCCGCGGACATAATTATCCTTACGGATGATGCAGCTTGGCGTTCCGAAAGAGGATGGCGAAGCTCGCGAAAGCGGAATGGACGCGATGAAAAATGGTGGGCTCGAGTTTCCAGGTGATGCGCAATCGTAATCGCGCTAGAGATCCTTGGCTAGGATATTTTGTCTGGGTTTTTCTTCGCGAAAGTCGTTCTTCTTGACAGTGAACTTACTTCAATATCTATTTAGTTTCCGACAAATGAAAAATGCCTCTTGAAACAAACTTTTTTTTTTAAGAGTGTAATTTATCATAAAAATTTTGCAATTCAGCTACATTTAAAGAAGGATTCAATTATTCCACCTTAAAACTTTTTAGCTTCGAAGACGTAAAAAATATAATCTGGCTTATTACACAGTCAGTTTATGAATAATGTTTGTAAATAAAGAAAAAGTATAACTCAATAATTAGTCGTTTTCAGTACCTAAATGCTATTATATACTTGATAAACCTTATCATTGAAAGCGATGCATTTTAATTAATGTAATTTCAACTTAACTTTCGAACGGAAACGCATGTTGCAGTTCGAAAGCTGAGAGGAAGGCAAAAGGCTAATTACATTCAGGCAATATTGCGCTTCCGCTCCTATCTATATCTCTTCCTTGAAACGAATTTTCGCTCACTGATGAGCGATAAATTTCAAAATCTACCACTCAAGCAAAAACTAACTCCCTCTCTGCGTCATGTCGAAATTATTACATTATGTTATTTTATTTGCTGAAATATGACTAATAAGTTCCAGATAAATTTGTGCGATATTTCATTGCATGCATTGTATTATCGTAAAGGATTACTGAATTTTATCCAAACAAAATCAAACGATTTCAAAAAGCATTTAATTCTGCAATCTTTTACTTTGATAATAATGAATAAAAACTAATTTTATGATGTTAAAGTTATAGATGATAAGAGTTCTCACCTTAAACAATCTTCAACTGGGGGAAACAGTATCATAATAAAATTAAAAGGAAGTTCATTTTGTTACGTATTGTTTGAAATTTTGCCGATACCCTTTAATCATACCCTGATTTATATGTGAAAGAAACAGAAGGAAAAGGAGACCGGTTTATAAAAAAAGTATATATGCACGTTGAAAAATAATATATTTTTATAGGTGGTTTCGCGGTAAGCTAATATAGAAACCAATATTTCCTTCATTCAATGTTTCTCTTGATTCTTTTTAATCTCAGCAGCGACTAGAGATGAAGTTATACTACCAAACAACGCGAGAAAATTCAATTTCACGAATGAAACTCAAATTGATTAAATAGCAGTAAAAAGTTTTCCAAGTTTTTTCGGTAATCTAAGTGCTGTGCGCTTTGAAAAATTTAATTTAATTTAATCTATATTAAATTTTATACGATGATATTTTCATTGAATTTTCTCGCACGTAGTTTTCGCTCTGAGCTTTAAATTGTTGTTAAAAAAGAGTGCAGAAAAAAAAGGTTCAATATACCAGTTTTAATTTTTGCTCTAAAAATTCGTAAAAAAAATTGCAACATCTTAATTGTAACACTGTTAATTTAAAAGAAATCGGTGCAGCAGTATATCAGCCCACAGCAGATATCTGTTGCTCCGTGAAATAAAGGGCAAGCTTACATATTGTGGCAGGGGCCGTCAGTCAAGTATGCTGAACGTTATTAAAGAACTGTAATTTGTGTCTGGCTGCATTAGGTACGCTCGGCGAAATCGACGTGACGATAAAAGTTCCAATGGCCGTGGCCGAAAACTCGACAGTCAACATGACTTGCGATTACAACCTCTACGGCAAGCCATTGTACGCGGTCAAGTGGTACAAGGGCCGCAACGAGTTCTACAGGTACATCCAGAAAGAGCTGCCGCCCAAGACTGTATTTCCGCCGCTCGGACCAAAGGTCGACGTAAGTACGAAAATACAACTTTCGCGAGATATGTCCGACTGAGGTTTTCGATTTCGGAGCAGCAGCTCTGACCCGGTTAACTCGACGCTTCGATTCGACGTATTATTTTTTTTTCTTTTTTTCTTTTTACCTTCAAGAAGCGAACGGTGCAGCTGAAGTTTAAACCGTAAAGCTATATAATAATCGAGGCGGGATAAAAGTAGTTAAGCCGCCCTTAAAGGCGAGGGCAATCGATAAATTGAATTTCCTCTAATTAGCTGAAAATCGAGGCCCGTGTTAAAGTGCGGGGCCGTTTGATGCAGCGGCCACTTGCGGCCTCGAAATTCGCGTTTTATAGACAAGTGCCGCCGGCGGCGCAGACAAAGGGCGGATCGATGCTTCCGAGCAATTATCTTGCCTACCGGTAACGTGATAATCGACTGCTGGCGGCGGCGGCCGCCGCGGCAGCCATTCAATCGGAAAAGGAGTAGAGCGTCGTACGTACCTCTACCTATATACCTACCAGATTCCGAGCTAAATTGCGGTAATGTAATCCACTCGGCGCGATTGTCCTGACCGCGAAAGTATTTCAAATAAATGTTCGATTATGTCCTGATTTCTTCATTAAGCTGTAATTGCGGAATTCGAGGGCTTTTTTTGGCTCGGTTCGCCTAGCGTTTTATGGTTATTACCGGTTTTGAGGACCGGCTTGCTTCTTTCAGGGACTTATTTTCCTGCGTTTGCATTACCCTACATTTTGCAAAAACTCATACTCTCGGTGGATATTTTTATCTTGAGAGCGCGCTAGCTTTTCGAAAAAAATGCCGCTTCGATATTTTAACCTACGACGTGGTGGTGCAGCTATTTTTTCTGGGTGAAAAACCAGTTGAAAAAGCACTCCACGAATCCAATTAGAAAGTAATGTTCATTCTATGAAAAGACATTAGTTGGCCTTAAGTTTCTAAAGCTTCGACTTTTACTTTTAAAATCGTCAACTTTATGTAATTATATCGTAAAAATACTCGCTGTACAGCGATAAAGTACTTTCAGCCGTATCAGTACCCTTTTTATGCAAAATTACAATTAAAAAGTCGGCTTTTACGATCTTATTAACAAAATGTCTATTTTCGCCCCAATGTTTTAGTAAAAACTTTAGTTAAAAATTTTTTAGCTAAAAATAATTTAAGCTAAGTGGAAATTTAATGAGAAATTTCATCAATATACCTGCATCAAAAAAGAATTTTTCCTGAAAAAATATATACAAATACATGCTCGAAAAGGGACGTCGCAAATTTTTAACCAACAACAGGTCATTATCGTAAATGAAAGTCCGCGGTAAGAGCGGTAATAGAAAGGGCGTAAAAAACCGGACTAAAAATTAGCATAAAGCCTGGCCTTCCGCGCGTCAAACAATAAACAAATTGCAAGTAGATCGGAAGAGCCGCGTAAAAACAGAACCCAGAAGCGTATCTGGCGGTGAGGGCTCATGAAAAGCCCCTCTTCGGCAAAATGATCGCGGCCAAAGGGCGAAGCGATAGCGAGCCTCTCTCATAATAGTAACGAGAATGGACGCGCCCCGCACAATGGATTTTCAATTAGACGTATAGGCGGCGCTCGGGAATTATCGGTTACACCGTTATTAAAATTTTCGAGCCTTTTGAGAATTTACGCGCGACTCGGCCGGTTATCGATTCGCTCCAAGTGTTTTCGAGGGCCGGCATTTCGCTAACGACTTATTCCATTTTTTACTCGTGGCGATAGCGGAAAGGGAGGGAGAGAGAGAGAGAGAGAGAGACTCGTTCGTCCGTGAGTAAACCTACAGATATGGCTCATTTGCCCGGGCGTTTTCCACTTTTATCGGGAATTCGAGCAGCGCGCAAAAGCGCTCCAAATGATTCTTGCATTTATCTCGCAGATGCTGCCGCTGCTTTTACCTTAGTATGTTTTGCTTCCTATTAAAAACAAATTAGTCGATTTTGCTTGGCGGAACAATAAGTAAGCGGATGGTATGAAAATATTATTATAATATTATCTATAATTCAATTGATATTATTATAATAATTAATTATAATTAAGTCAAACCTAACTCCAATTTCGCTTCATTTATTAGCACGGAATTATATTAATTTCTAGTTAGAATTAGTTATAACGCTCAGTTTTAAAAGGTAACTAATAAAATTGCAATGATATAACTGTGTTCTAAACTGTATATAATAATTATGATCGAATCTGGGCAGTCATCTATTAGATTTGAACAGCAATTATAGGACAAAAATTATATCGTTCATTTAAAAAAATTCAATGATAATTATGAATTTAGATAATCGACGCTATATCTATCGGCACAAATCACTGCCTGAAATAATAACATTTAATTTAATAACGATCGTCGGTAAATCTTTGCACTCTTTCCACAATATACATGCGACGTCGCTCGCAGCCTTTCGGCGACAGCTTGCCTTCGTTCGAATGCTGAATAAAGAGTCGCGGAGCCGCTTAATGAACTCGCATTACTTTTGCAGCTGTTCCACAGCAACGAGCGCAACCTCATCCTGAGACACGTCGATCCGAGCATGGCCGGAAACTATCGCTGCGAGGTGTCCACCGACTCGCCCTTCTTCACCAAAGTCGTCTCGAGCCCCTTGCATGTCGTTAGTGAGTATCCATTTTACTGTTTCTTTTTTTTTTTTTTGCGCGAGCAGACGATGGAGTGCAGGCTGTAAAACGGCCTTACGACTCGAATTTATGGCGATAAATACGATGTGCACTATCTTATCTGGAGAATTGATTTTTCCGCTGATGAATCTTGCTAATGATAGAACGAAAATGATTTAAACTAAAGGTTTTCGGGTGGCTGTAAATTGCAAAATTTTTTAACAACGAGCTTTGTAATGAGCAGCTTCAACAACTCTAATACTACAAATCTATAATAAAGATTGAAAAGAATTCAATATTATCCCCGGTGTTCACGCAGCAATATGATGTGAAGCTGTAGGTATATTTAAAGGACATATAAATGTTGAAAAGATATATTTGTTACGAAAATGTATTGCCATTATCGACTTTGGAGATTTGTCCCGCGACTTATTCGCACTCGGCTTTGATTGCTTCCGCAAAGCAAAACAGAAAAGAATGATCGAGCGGCAACGATATGAAAGTGATTCCCGGCGGCGCGTCCAGTTTTTTTCCAGCCGTCCGGAATAATCGCTGGCGCGGCGTCGCGTCATCGACGCCGAGCGTCGAAGAAAGAAAAACGCGGCCGCGCGCGTCGGGGTTTGACCTCTTTCTCGCGCTTTGTTTCGCTTTCTTTTCAATTTATCCGCTCGCAATCTGCAGCGCGCCCGCACACGCAGACGAGCCCGAGCCTGCATTGTGCCCGTAATCGCGCCCAATTAGAACGCAGTTAGCTGGAGGCCAGCCGATCCCCGAGCCTTTTTCTGCTATATTCACCGAAGTAAAAAAAAAAGGAAGAAGAAAAAAAATTTGCCTCATCTCTTTTGAATGACTCGCGCGCGGGGCATCATTGCCAACTACGGCGAGTATTGTCAGTTATACTGAAAACCGCTGGGCACTCTTGCCACTCGAGTGTGGAAAGAGCTTTCGTCGCTTCGGGATTTGTATGGTTAATGAGATTCAAAATTATTATGCGCTACATTTTTAGCTTACTATTTTTGAGAATGTTTAAACATGTACTTTTACTAATAGTTTTCAAGATGTTGTAATTTTAGAATAGATCCCAGAAACGATATTTTTTGCAAGTTTACTTCCATTTGTTTAATATTTTTAGTAACTTCGTGTAACGGATTCTAAAAATATATAAAAATTGCGTTGTATATTTTCACATTCTTTTCTACTAAAATTTACTGGAGACATTAATTTTATTAATTATTTACGACAACATTGTAACGACTAAAATTTAAATTTCAATCCGTGGAACGAAAAACATTAAAACGACGGATTTATTATTCGGAAAGAAAATTGCTCCAATCGAAACGAATACAGCTCACCATTGGAAAAAAAAAAAAAGAGTATCGCACTTCCACAGTAATGACAAACGACTTCGGGCCCTTCATCGCTCTAATTAAATCGTCGAGCCCCCTTCCTTAATAGTCGAGGCATCTCAGAAAATGCAGAAATTCGAGCGCGCATTAAAGCGCGGAGCAACAATTATGTACATATCAATTACCGATGGGAGCAGACGCGCGCCGTGTTCGTGCATTAATTGAAGTGCGGGGGGAGGAGGAGAAACGCAGGAATTGAATTGGCAAATTACAGGCTCGTTTTTAGCCTCGCGCTTGTCAAGCGCATGCACGGATGGACGCCCACGATCAGCTCGCGGCGCAGTAACGAGATAAAAGCCATTAAGAAAAGAGGCGGACAAAAACTCGGCCAAACGGAATGAAAGGATGAGACAGTTTCGCGATAAAGATAAGCGCTCCGGGGAGTTGAGCATAAATTGCACGCCGTCACACCGTCCGCCTGTCCGATGTGGGTGAAATCTCCTTCGCTCGCGAGAAAGAGAGAGAGAGCAAAAATCAATCCTCATTTGAGCCTGCGAGTGCATTATAAAACTTAAACAATCGTCGACGAGTGCGAATTATTGCTGCGATTACTAATTATCGACCCTTCGAATGTTTTATTATATTTTTATATTAATTCGTATTGAAGGAGTGAATTAAAGTCACTCATTGGATTCGACTTTTATTAAAAATTTTATTTTCTCATTCGGAGAAAACTAAATGCCTTTTTCACCAACGTAACGATCTGTCAGCGATTTCTAGTCAGAAATACATTTATTACACATTTATTCGAGCAATGAAAATTGATCAAACTACCTAAAAATCTGCTGCCTATTTGTGTTGCGGAGAGGGGAGGGGGGGGGGTTAACTTTTACATCATATACAGAACTATTTGGAGTAAGTATAACAAAACTAAAATTTGTTCGCAGGACTCCCGGACGGGAAGCCAAACCTGCGCACGGAGAAGCCTCGCTACTCGATCGGCGACACGATCCGCGGCAACTGCACGGCTCCCCCCAGCAATCCGCCGGCCAACATCACCTGGACCGTGAACCAAGTTGCGGTAAGCGATATCGCGGCCCACCGAGAGCGGGGAGAAAAACCGGATAGGCCGCGGCGCGCGCGCGCGCCTCGGTAATGACTGTTTAGCGTCGCTTTTGTCGCGGCGGGCGTGGCGCGAGGGAGAGCGGCCCGATTGATTAATTAGGAGCGGCTTGATTAACGAGCGCGCCCGAGAAATATGCTCGAATTATTCCGATTGCTGAAAAATCCGATCGGCCGCCGCCGTCGTTTTACGCTTTTATGCGCGCCGGGCGCGAAATTATTTCCTGATTTATTGCCGAGCACGTTTAATTGACGAAATAAAGCTGATGGGAAAAATTTATCGTTCGGAGATGTGTATGGCTTTACGATTCGCGGCCGGCTCGTTTTATTCCAATTACTCCGCGGGAAAGATTTCAATATAATGTTGTTACTGTGAAATTATTTAGGAACTCGGAAAGTTTCATTCGAGCAGGTGGAAGGCGCGGGTTCGGCCGGCGACGCACGAAAAAAAGGGGGTAGCTCAATGTGGCAGCTCTGAAATAAGCTGGAAGCTGAAAAATAGAAAATCGCCCGCGTTCCGGGACATTGGAACTTGAGAGTCTACGGCCGAGGATAAAAAGCTAGGGGGGCCGCTTCCGGTGTCCGAGATTTTCAATTTTGCGCTCGGCGATCGTTTACCGGCAGTAATTGCGTAATGTTATATACGCCCTGCTCTCCCCGCCGAGTGATAAAGAAGCGGACGAGGCAACGACAGGGCTTTGCATAATCGGAATAACTCGAGGAATGCAGGGCCGTTACGCGCGCAGGCCAATTTGCATACTTATACTCTCCGCGGAAATATGAAATCAATCCAGAAGGCGGCGCGGCGTGCGCGCGCCTCGTCCACTCGGCGCGCAACAACGCCGGACGAGGGAGAAAGAGAGAGAGAGAGAGAGAGAAAAAAGGAGCAGAGCCGAGAGGGAGATACAGGCGAATCCACTTTTCGCCTCTCGGGAAATGCATTAGCGAAAGTCGTTATTCCGCCGCGGGATAAACCGCGCGCGAGAAAGGCGAGTGCGCGCTTCCTCTTTATCTTGCGCCGGGCCGGGCGTTCCTTGCGAAAGCTCACTTAATAAATCCTTGCCGCGCTCGAATCCCCCGCTCCGTGCGTCGTGAACTCTCGCGGGCGACAGTCGCGAGACTATACTTTGACGGGCGGACAGCTCGCGAAGAGGGCCGCAAAGCGTTCCAAGAGCAATGGAAGTACATAATGGGGAGGAACATTTTCAGACTCGTTAAAGGAAGCGAGCCGACTGGGGTATTATAAAGTCGGGGAAGTAACGTTAGGCCGCGCGCGCGTCTCCGCTCGCGGAAAAAGCGCCAGGAAACATTCATTGGGCGTGTAAACGATATCAATAAAGAGTATCCGCGCGTTATCTAGGGGCCCTAATACGGCTTCATTAGCGAGCTGGAAAAAGGCCCCGGCGCGCTTCCTCGCTCTCGGTCAGCCGGACCGCGAGAGAGGGAGAAACGAATGTCATTCGAGGCCCGTAAATCCAGCAGTTCGCGCGGCGACACGCCGGAATGTTCTCACAGTGCGGGGGGAAATAAACTCCGCGGCTTTATGTATGTGTGCGTAATAATGCCGCGCAGCGATTTACTTGACGGCCGGCGTCGTACATCAAAATTTCTTTCCGTTCCCCCTGCGCCGTCTTGCCTCTTTATCTCCTCGGCTTAATACTTCTTTCTCGTCGGGCCCATTTTTTACCCTCTTCTCCGCTTTCATAAACCGAACGGTTTACGATGCTACCCCACCGTCGCGAGTGTGTGTGTGTGTGTGTGTGTGTGCTTTTCTATCTTCATTTATGGCCGCGGATATGCATTTCGCGATTTCGCCTGAAAAATGATAAACTTTCATCGAGCGCACACCTCTCTCTGCTTTTGTCCGTTTATTACTGTATTGCGCTTATTATGCGACCGCCCGCCGCTGCCGCTGCTACTTCATCGCAGCGCTACAAAGGAGCTGCTTTTTCTATAGCGCTCGAGATTTTCTCACGAATTCGCTAATTGATATATCCATCGCCGTGCTTTAAGAGCTATCGGTTCGCTTTACTAGCTGTATAGCCTGTACATTGCACTATTTTATGAACTGCATTGTCAAAGTTCAGAGTTAAGACTTGAGTTTTCAACAAAAACCTAGACCTGCTTCATTCTTCTCGAAATTAAGTTTGTCAGTTACACGTTTTCAACTTGGAAAATACAAAACTAACTTTCTTAATTATATACTTGTGAAAAAAAAAACTACTTCGATACTATATTTTTTGGACCGCATTTCAATTCAATTGTTTCGCAGACGCTCGCTCGTTCAAAATTGCCTTTAATTCAAGTAAAAGGCAGTTAAAATTTCGGAAAAAACGTGTCACCTCTTTACGGAGTGAATTTTTCTTCCTTTTACAGCAGCAAAAAAAATGTGTCTGTTACAGATTAATTCAAGCTTCGTAAGACACATTCCATCGCGCATGAACGAGAACCGCACGATTACGATGACGATCGCCGGCTTCGAGTTCGAGCCGGACAGTTTCAGCAACGGCAGACTGCACATCACCTGTCGCGTCCAAGTCTTCCATCTGTACCAGGAGAAGGTCACCGTCGTCTTGGAGGAAGAACGTCCGAAGCTCGCTTCCGTTCTTGGGACGCGAGAATCTTCTCACAACCGTAAGAACTCCGCTTTTTTTCCGATTAATTAAAAAAAAAAAATTGCTTTTACAAGGCATGCAAAAGAAAATTAAATTGAATGAAACATTTTGAAAATTACTTTCGTACCCTGCAAAATAATTTCTTTCTTTTAAAAAAAATATGTTAAACAATGTACTTACTATTAACTGTTTTTATCTTTCTTTTTTAGAAAGCCCAGGCAAAAATGCAGAACTTTTACTTGTTGTACTGACATTTGCCAAAGCGTTTCTATGCAGCATGAGATAACATCAATAAGGAGGACCATGAAATCCAAAATTTGATTAACTTGAAATGAGGAGGAGGAAGAAGGGTCGGAAGAAATCGAAGAAGAGGAGGCATTCAACGAGCACGATATGAAATTGTTTGTAAAATTTTCAAATTCTCGATGATACAGGAAAGGACGAAAAATATTAAAGAGAAGATCAAACAAGCGAGTGTGAATTATAAAAGCGATGTATGTTTCACTGATCACGTATCCGGAGCGTATGTTATTTGTGTAAATAGATAAAATACTAATTTAGTGAAAACTGTCTGTACGTATAAAAAGCCATACGAATCGTGTGCCACGCGTTAAGGCACACCAATTTGTAACCCATAAGAAACTAATGTCATTATATAAGTAGATAAAAGATGTTCCCTCAGGATATCAAACAAAAAAATCAATTGAAAATATCTCGTTTTCGAGCGCATGTGGAGGAATATAAACGCCCGATGGATATTTTTTATTCTCCCGACAGCCTTTTTTGATATCTGGCAAAATAATCACTGCCTGTCATGATGAAAAACGTCCTGTCGAGCTCTTAAGACGAAATATTGTTATTGTTTCCCATGGAATCTTGTTTAAATGAATATGAATAAAGTTACGTTCACTGCTAAATCGTGTATTAATTCTTTTTCCTAATCTTCTTTCCATTGCAAGATTTGGCTACAGTAATTAATACAGGAAAATATTTAATAAAATATGACTTTTATTTATGAATAAATCATTATTGGCAGGCAATTCCCACAAGTGTTTTTAAAATAATGTTGAGTATTTAATGGTTAAATAATGCAATACAAGTACATGGTACTTACTTTATAAGCATCTTTACAAAAACAAATGTAAAAACATTCTTGAACTTTTTAAATATATGCATTTCAGACAATAAAATTACAATTTTTCAAGAGCACGCATAATGAGACAGTTATTCTAATAAGATGAATAATAAAAAAAGATGATATAACAGTAGTCACACAGTTTAATTAACATTGTTCTTAAATATAATTCACTATATTTGATTTGATCATTTAGTTTCTTTTTATAAAAAAGCAATGAAAATAGTTTTATTAAATTTTTATTAAATTATTGATATTGATTATCTAGTGCCTTTTTATTCTCTGCTGATAGTGCTCGAATTTTCATTTCCATAACGTCATTAGTAGCTTCTCTGATTTTACTTTTTTCTTGCCCTATCGCTTGAATTTTTTCCATTTGTTCCGTCACATATGCAACACGTCTCTTAAAGTATTCCTTTGCATCTGCTACACTTTGTTCGGCATAGTAACCTGTTCCAACGTCGATGAGAACTCTTTCAGTATCGGCTAGCTTACCAGGTACGTACATTGATCCAGTCAAAGGTACTAAAATTTCTTTTCCTAAAAATGCAACAAAAATTTGTTTCATTAAATATCGAAAGAACAGTTTTTAATGTAAATAAACATAAATTTACAACTTTAATTAATATCTAACATATAAAATTAATGAAACAGCAAATTAAGTTTCTTAAAAACGTGTAAGTTGTCAAATTTCAGTTCCAACTTATCAATAAATCGTTAATAAATTCCATTTTCTAACCTACAAACCAACCAACAAATAACAAATTTTCATTTTATATCGAGCAATGTTACAAAACACTTAATGAAATATACCTTTAGCTTCTGGTGTAAATTTATCAAGACAATCATTTGACTCTTGAAATTTGTTCTGTGCAATTTTCAAACTCTGCAGGGAGTCTTGGAATACCATCAACTCTTGATCCAATTGCTGCTTTAGTTGAGTTAATTGGTGCAAACTCAACGTTGTTAAATCCACTTGCTGCATGTGCGGTTGCTCGGTTAACGATATCTCTGACATTTTGTCAACTTTCTAAAGTAACTATTTTACAACTTTAAAATCTTCAGCTTTTACGCTTTCTCGATTATGACCAAACACGGACAGTAGTCGTTGACTCGCATCCCTTGCACACGAGGATGATATTTGTGAAACCGAGTAAATGTATATAGATATATTCGTATAGCTAGAGATTTTACAGATGACGCCACCCACTGCAAGTGATGCGTTCTGACATCTTGTGAAAAAATTTAGTACTTTTTCCGTACCTTTCGAGTAAATTCTAAATTGCGGCAAACTTAAAAAATTATTTGAATTACTTTTACAAAACAAGTTTTTATTTCTTTAATGTTTGTATAAAAATAAAAAAATAATGAATAACATTTTATTTAATAAAATCTTATTTAAAAATGAGATTTTTCTGCATGCATTAATTGTTATTTTGCTTTGTTACATTTTCTAATAAAGTTAATATTATTAAACATTACTGAACAAAACTAGATATGAAATGAATAAAATTAGATTTTATAATCCACTATATAATTATTATATAATTTTATTTTTATAATTTTATCTCTTGAATATTCAATATGAAGTTTCTAAGGCATTTATGAAATTAGAAAATATAGTTAGATATTTATTCAAACTAGTTTTTTTTATATCTTCTATCCTTTTTAATTCAGTCGTAGATATTCCTTCTTTTTTAGCGTTTACATCAAATAAATCAATTTCTTTCATTAATTCCAAAATAGTTGGTATCTTAAATGGACTAAATTCTTCAAGTACATTTGGATCTATTGGGACACCAATTAGACCAGTTTTTGGATGAACGCAGAAAGGTGATTTTAATAAATGTCTCATTGCTAAAGTTACTTGTATGTCTAATCTTGGATATGCATATTGAAGCATAATCTCTTCAATAAGAAAAGGTGTCTTGCACCATTCTTTGGAGCCCTTGAAAAATTAATAATTTATTGAGTAAATTTAATATTATCAAATAAGTTTATAAAGGAAATATACCTACAGATCTAATTTGATTTTTATAAAACTCTACAAATGCTTCCCACTTCGTTGGACTTGTTTCATATTGATCAAGTATCTTTTTAACTTCAGTGCGCATTTCAGGTTCGGCAATAATTCCTAGAAATTTCAATACTCTTTCTTCAGTTCCTAACATATCTTGTTCTTTTACACAAAATTTTGTAAATAAAGGTTCTACAACTGCAATTGCTCTTCTAAAAATAAATTATAAAAAATAAAAAAATCCATAATTTAAAAAAACATATAGTTAACATTTACTTGACAGAATGATGCATTTTATCACTTATTTCTACTTTTTTCCTTTTGTACTCTCCTCCAGTTACAAGTTGCAAATAATTAGCTATACCAACCCTGGCATTATTTTTCAAAAAGCGAGCTCTTTTATCACTGACCCAGCAATGTACACCTCTTCTTCCCGAAAATACCCATAAAATATGGTCAAATCCAAAATCCTCTATAAAAAACTGTTCATTCATAACAATTTAAAAATATTGCAATAGGTATATTGTTACTTCAATACCTCTTAAAGCTGTATCTAAAATTTTTATTGCTATTTCCATGTATTTCCAACATTTTAAACAAATGTTAACTCCAGAACAACAAGTTCTAATTTCATCATAATCTGTCAAATCAATATCAAATATCAGTTCTCTTTGAACAGGATAAAATATTGTATCTCTCATATGATCTAATGGACTAAAATATAAAAAAGAATATTATTTCTTCTCCTTATTGTAACAAATAGTAAACACTTACGAAACATTATAAATAGCTCCAATATCTATTTTAACAGGACGATGTTTTTTTATACTATGTTTTAATTCATCAATATCATTATATGCTTGGTGTCTTAAAAATCTTTCACCTTCAAAATTAAATGCAAATTCTCGGCAACTAAACAGATGCTCTTTAAACATAAAAATGTGATGAATGATTTACAAAATATTCAAGTAATATAACTTACACTAATGATTTTAAATAATTTACCTTCACCATAGCTTAACCATCGATATAATTCTTTGTATGGGAATACTCTTGAAAAATAAATTGAAAGAATATCTTCCAAATGAACCTTTTCCATTTTTAATTAATAATAACTAACAATTTCAACTTAATTGTTAAACATTTAAAATAATTTATTCAAAAAATTTTAAAATAACATCAGTCTTAGGAAAACATTTTCGAAAACAGAAGCAGTCCAGGATAATTATCATATAAAACTCCACAAGATACTGGAAAAAAAAAATCATTGTTTTGTATAACCATACATAAAAGTTTGCAAGGCAAACTTAAAGTGCAACTATTAAAAACTAATATAAAACAAATAAAATGCAACAATAATAATTATATTTTATAGTAATAATTATTTTTTACATATTCACAGTAGGTACAAATTTATCATACTACAAAATAAACTCAAATTTCATACACAATGCGCCATTGCGCACACAACTTCTAACACTCACGACATCTAGACAACAATGTGTTACTACTAAACAAGTCGTCGCATGAAAACGAAACGCTGATGGCGATCATCCCATCCGCGGTCTCGACGTATTCCGCTCTCGAAAAACATTGACAGGAGCCAGGAAATTAGCATTTAAATAAATCATGGCAGACGAAGATATAAACGGTGACTCTGACGAGATCCAGCAAGAAAAGCAGCAAAAGAAAGCTGCTAAATATGATAGCGGAGCTGCGGATTTGGAAAAAGTCACCGACTATGCCGAGGAAAAAGAAATTTCGTCTTCCGAAGGCTTCACTAGTGTAAGTTTTCCACGTGCTTTTTGATATACGTTTATTGTTTACTAACATTCTTTTGCAAATAAGATTTTCACCATTTAATACAATTATGATTAGTACTTTGAGTAGTGATGTTTTTAAATTCAGTTTTAAATTTATTAATGAAGATTCCCAAATTTCTAACCTATAAATTTAATAAATATAAATATTTCAAGGAAATTATGTCACAAATTTTTAAATAAATCGATTTTATTCCTATTTTACATTTTCTTTGATATCACGATACCTCCTCTCTACATTCCCCTTCATTAAATCTTTTTCTCTTTTACAGGCAATGAGCATTATTGGAGATCGACGAAATAAAGAAGCAGAAGAAAAAAAAGCAAAAGAAAAAGAACTTTTAAAAATATCAATTAACAAAGAAGATGTAGATCTCATAGTAAGGAAATATTTACTGTTTTAATTTGAAGTTAAAAAATTGAGAAATTTAATCTTGTATCATTTTTTAGATGAAAGAAATGGAAATCAGTAGAAGCTTAGCTGAACAAACCTTGCGAGAGCACCGAGGAAATATTGTAGAAGCATTAATTACTTTAACAAGTTGAGTGTTGAGTGAAAGAAATTTTTTTGAACAATTTGAAGGAACGCTTAAAAAATCATAACAAGATTACAGTGATTTATGAGAAGACACATATTCAATTATTTATTATCTGGAAGAACAGTATCCAAAGAGAAATAAATTATTTGTTGATTCATTTTTATATATCTTTGTTGGATTATTTATTTTTATTTGGTTTACTAATATCAATTTAAAAAATTGGAAATTAGGTAAATAATTATCACATATATTTATAATGAAAATGTAATTTATTTGATGTGGTGCAATGACTTAAAATAATGGAAAAATGAATGTATGAGCTGGTACTGATGAGCAGTGCTTTGCACCAAGGACTGCCGCTGTCATAATGCTTTTAACGAAAAGCTTTCAAATTAAATGCAACATAAATATGGAAGTGCATTAGATAGAGAACATCGGCAATCCATAGTACATTAGTACTGATTTCCATGATGAGGTAACATTTGTCTTACTTGTACTTAGTTTATCAAATTATCCAGTCATACGCTCATATATTCTTGCTGCAGATCGGTGACTTTAAACATTAACTTTCATTCGAACAATATTACCATTTAAGAAATCGTTGATTATTACAAATTTTTTCATTATTTGTCGGACAGTCCCAAAATACAATATACAAGATAATTAAAATTTCACTTAGCGCACGTTCCTTAATTTCTTTATTTTTGAACAAGTATTTTTAAATATAAATTCAAGGAGAGTCTTGCATGAAATAAAGATGTGAATGATTAAGTTCCAGCAGAATTTTCCTTGATAATATTTAACACGTAAACTTTTGATAAATTGCTTACGTTATTATTTAATCAAGGTACTTAATCAAGATACTTTAATCTAGATACTTTGGTCTAGAAGAATTTAAAAAAATTGTAGATTATCGATGGTTTAAAAAAGTTGATTCAAAACGCATTTTTAAATTTTATAATTTTTTATAATGCATGTTTACAGATAATGTAACAGGCAATCCTTTAAGGAACCCTTACAACATGGCTTTACGCAAGACCTCCTTAAAGTTACATACATGGACACTTTACACCAACAATTATCAATTTACAAAATTCTACCACACTTACAGCGATCATTAATTCTAAATTGAATTATCACATTACGCAAATTAAAGAACATTGGTCTTTTAAAAAAAGGAACATGCGATCGAAAACATAAAAGACAATAAGAAAATGAAGAATTATTAATCGATTGCATATTGTGCTGAAGCTGAGTTTAATTCTTACAAAATATAGATATTATATACATGAGAGACATTAGTTGACTTCTATTTTTATGGGGCCGTCCGACAGAGGTCGATACTTAATGGATATTTTCACTGGCTGCCAGGATCGACTAATCAGGACGTGGCTTTAAGTTTCAAGAGCAGGAGTAAAGATACAGTTGCAATTGTTACAATGGACTTATCACAGAACATGTATGGCATTAATATTCATTATCGTCATCATTAGTGTTATATTAGGGTATTAAGACCTTTGATAAAACTAAGTTGGAGGATCAGGAAGCCAGTATAGTACTAAACGATGATTATTGTTGCCTCTGGTTGCCCATAATTCAGCTCGCATATTTATGTATGTTTTTTTTTATTTTTTTGCGATTTTTAACAATTAATTACACAAAACGATTAATATTTCTTACTATAATTGACTAACGCTTACTATACACTTTATTTAGCATTTTGCATTATTTGCCACTTTACATCTAATAAACGCCAGTGTCAATTTCTCTTTGATTCCAATTAGCATTACGCCAATGAGCTCCGCAGAATCGAGTAGATATTTTCTTTTTACAATGTAAAAGCCAACGCAATATTTTTTTAAAATTATGGACAACCCTAAAATTTAAAGAAAACTTAAAATTCGACTCAAATTTCATTCTAACATAAGAGAAATAACTGCATTTAAAAAAACCGTTCATCTCAAAATTTTTGGGCGATAAAACAGATTCAATGAAAAAGAATCGATCAGAATAACGAAAGATAAAGAAAAAAGTATAGTTAGGAATATCTGCAGGCAAAAAATATACAAAAATACAGGGCACAGATTGCGCATAGCATTAATAGTAATAATAATCGTACATATTGAGAGAAAGAGATCATATAAAACGCTAACTAGAATCATTTACTCCATTTTGGAAGAGTTTTATGATTTACAATTAAAAATTACTATCCGGTAATAAACAAAGTGTCTAGAGCCTCCCAACGGAACCCACGCCGAGGGTTCGAGCCAGACTAAGGGCTACTCATTTAAAAGGGAGGCATCATTTGATCCGCTGACAAAGGAACAAAATGGTTAATCGTCTGGCCGACGCCTATCACATCATCTGTGTTGTTTTTGTTTGTTTCGTGGCAACATTAACGAGCTTCGATCGTCTTGGTCCTCTGTTGGCCGCTCTTGTAGCGCAATATTCTCTCAAGTTATGGAAGCAAAGGTGGAGTAAGTGCTGCTCACCTCGTTCATCATCTCGAGCAAAGGAGAAAGAAACCAATTGCAAGCATTGGCTTAATGGTTGATCGAAACCGCGTTTCTCACTGATGGAGGTGGATGTGCGAAGAAAAAGAGACAATTTGGTAATCACGCACATACGCGAATGGATTTTTTTTAAATCAAATTCTCTCTCTCTCTCTCTCTCTCTCTCTCTTTCTTTCTTTGTGTTCAGCAATGGGGAAGAGTCGCAACATTGTCTTTCACTACCACTGTGACACATTCGCTCACTGAACACTACAAAGTCATACGCCCGCGTTGTACCAACTGGCCGCTCATCGTGATTCGCGCTTTGCTTTTTCCTTTCCTCCTTGTCAATCTGTATTATTTCTCTCTCACTGTCTTTAGAATTCCATCCATCGATTAACGCATCTTTATTGATGATTTAAGTGCGCCAGGGATACTGACTGGCGCACTAGGGAACATTTATTTATTTAGCACTATTCCTTGATCACTGTACACGAAAGTCAAGATGGATGCAAAAGAGGCGGCGGTGATATTGTTGTTGTGCCTGGAATCAGAGATGACTGTTTTCAGCTCTGCTTAACCCGTTTCCGTGGCGGTCCGATAGGTGGGATTTGTTGAGTAGCGAGAGCCCGAAAAGCCTCCGCGATGAGATTTGGATGTGAAGTTACCATCGATTTAAATCCCGATGTTTCCATTACATCCGTTGCGTGTCTAAAATAAAAATTTCATGTTTAATTTAGCTATTCTTATCAATTGCAGGTTCAAATTTCAAAGTAATAAAAAAATTTGTACAAATGATTAAATCAACAAGCAATTACAACAAAGAATTGAAATTTTTAAATAAAACTTAAGATTTCTTCGTAAAGTTTCAATATTATTTGATTTGAATATATTTTTACAACAGTTACTTTAAAAAACAAATTTTCTTTTTCGACGCTGTTTATCGAACGGTAGGAAGATAAATTTAGATGACCTTAAGTTTTTTTGATAACGAACGAGAAAAAGCCTACGTTAATTTTTACTGGGCACGCTTACGTATTAATGAAATCTATAGCTTGAGCCTTTAGTTGGTCCGCGCTGTGAAGATCAGCGAGAATAAGAATATCAGCCGCATTGTCGATAGCCAAACTCGTGCAAAGTGCCTCTTCGCACATAACCTTTAGCCTCTCGAGCGCGTATTTGTCTGCGGCCGCAAGCAAGTCGTCTGCCATCTTTTCAAGATTCGCAGCCTTTCCCGTGTAGATGAACCGCAGCATTTCTCTGAAGACGTCTTGTTCGACATCAGTTATATCCACTCTGTTTTGTTTCCTTTCTTCCATCTCGTGTTCGAACATTGCAGAAAACACTGGGCTCCGTGCTAGATAGATAAGGGGACAACATTTTTTCTATTAAAAAGTATCCATTGTTTTTAAATAAAAATTCGTTAAATAAACGTTAAATAAGGCAACTGTTACGGGATCAGTCGATCAAGATTAAAGAATATACTCTAAGGAGGTCCTTGAGTGACGCAAAGGTAATCGGTTCAATGATTTTTCCGCGCAAGTTGAAAAATGGGCAAAAAAACGAGGCTAGTAGGTAAGCCACTGTGAACTTGACAGTCAAGATAAAGTGCGCCGATGCAGCAAAAAACGCAACGGTGTCAATCAGGCTGCCCGATCGTGCTTAATTACTTTCTTAGGTAAAAAAAACAATGCAATACTTATTCACTTTGCTTTGAATGTATCTCAAATATTAAATACACGTCTGTGACAAGATTGCGTAACGGACTCACCGTTCGACCGCGGAACATTTACGCAACCGCATGCTTCCGTCATGCGACGCTTTTGACACCGCTAATTTAACATTTAAAAGGAACGCTAAAGGAAAATACTTAACATTTGAATTATTGCTAAGAATTACTATTCAAATATAATCTTACTGTTTAGAAGTGAATTAACGTTTACGTAATTTTAACAATATTTGACTTTACGTCACTTCTCGTAAACGAAATGCGAAAGCGGCTGATTATGGGAGGGATCATTTTTAAGCATCAGCTGCAATAAACCGCCAAAACGGTTGGGACTAACAATAAGAATCGCACTAACCGGCCAGTATCGCTTTGTGCGCCTGGAACTCCTTGCCGCAAACGGTGAGCGTGACATCGCTGAATTTTTGGTTTTCGAATAGCAGTCCAAGGTCGTCAGGCAGGCGGCACTCGGGTACCTTGAATTGTATCGTGTTGCTCTGGCCGGAAATGTTGACGCTGTCGGCGACCACGCTAACCTGTTAAACAGACATCGATCGTTTTCGTAAGGTTAGATGAGCTTTTTGCTAGCAGCTCAGCTCGAAACGTGAGTTTCGACGGCTAAGGTAAAATACGACATACAAAGGTATGTACCTCACAGAATATCGTGAGTTTGTCATCGGGCAGCAAACCGTTCGCTTCGTCTAAAAGGAAGTCTCTCCTTATAAACTTTTTGAAGCCCCAGTCTTTCCCTTGAACAAACCTGTATGCGCGTTGGCTCTCTGCAATCAAAAAATAAACATTTTTTTCTATTAGTACACATACAATTGATGATTTCAGGAGGTTCGAGCGGTAATCGGTAGTCGATGTCCAAATTAATCAATTTAATATGGGTTTAGCATCATACATACGTGGACGTTATACTCTGAGCACTTTTTTTAATATTTAGAATAATAGGAAGATAACAAAAAACATATGAGAAGAAAGAGAATTTACTTAACGCTGAATTGATTGATGTTTTAAAAAATATAAATGACCAGTTACTTTTAGAGCAATAAGACCGAATCCCAAAGCAAGTTGGTAAATAGCGCATCAGCAAGTCGCGACTATAAATTTGTTTATAATTTTTTATCAATGGCATTTAGAGAGACGCGGTTTTCACGCAGACCTTTGTTAACACTTATTGCATAATTTTTTCGACAAATATTTGACAATTTCGAAAATTCATAACAGACTTTTATCGATTAAAGAAAAAAATTTTCTGTATTAAAAGTTAATTTTTTGTTTGAATTTTTTTTTTTCGTTTAATAAAATGTTTATTAAACTATTAATCAAATTGTGCCTGTACAGTATGTATCTAGGAGTATTCAGGAATGCCGTGGAATTTTTTCTAGATATTTGGTTAATACTTGTTTTCACACCGGCAGATTGAAAATAAAGTAATTTTTATTTTTCATGCGATCGCGTCGCGAGCTGATGTTTTTACGCAGGATAGTAAATTGAAATTGTCAGCTACGCTTCTCGCAAAAGAGTCAAAACCAATGATTTCTCCCCCCTTCTCCCCGCGGCTTGAACCCGAGGCTTCCTCAATGTTTAAACGTGTAAGAAATCTAGTTTTCAAAACGTTTTCTCTCCCTCATTTTACAAATAACATAAATTTAAGTTTTATTTGATTCTCGAGTTTTTCAATTCACGCTCGAACCGCCTTTCCGATGGCCAATTTTGTTACAAAAAACAAACTTACCCAATGTCATAAAAAAGAACTTACCCATAGCTTTGGTTTCTTCTCTTTTGGCATTAAGAATTGAAAATTTGAATTTGGCCCTCACTTCCGATTTGTTGCAGGAGACGAGAAGCAGGTACAAAGACAAATAGTCCTTACTTTCCTCGTCCAAGCCTTTTGGATTAACTCGTAGGCACCTGGAAGTTCAAAGTAATATTTACAAAAAGCTCCGCTTGCATCGAGATAAATTTCGCTTAAAAGTGCCAGCAAGCTATTTATTCAATTCGAGCTGCTTCCCAAATTTAGCAAGGAAATTGAATTGTTCAAGGCGCTTTCCGCGTTACGCGACGGCGACGCGGTCTCGTAATTTTTCTCGCGAGTCCGTAACCGCGGCTTCATCCAGCGGCGTATCGCTCGGTCGCGACACGCGCTTCGGAAAAAAAGAAAAAAAAACAGCACGTGCCGCTCGCAAATGTATATATCCGGCTCTCTGTGTGCACGTTTCAAGGTGGCTCGATACGTAAGTCATGCCACATTGCGCGCCGCCGCGCCACGGGCGAACGCGGGTATTCCGCAATTGGATACTAATGGCAATGTCGCGCGCTCGGCTCTCGAGATGAGCGGAAAAATGAGCGCCACTGAGTTGCGCAATTGATCGCCGGTCCTCGACGATCTTTATCGCCGGGGCGCTTTTGTTCTCGAGAAAAATGAGGTACAGTTTTTTTTCTACCCGCGTTTCTGGTGTGTGCGAGCTTTAAGAATTTGCTTTTAACCGAAGCTTTGTCGCATTAAGGTCGCGCGTGTCAAAAGCGGAATTCGCTGAGCCACAAGCGCAGCAGAAGAGCAAATCGGATCATGTTTTTTTCTTTTTTTAAATATAACCGATGAATGAAATTTTTACATTGGATTAGCTTACATTGCTTATGTAATGTATTTCTTGTTTGAATGGATAAATAGAGATAACAGCAGTATGCGAATCTACATAAAAGTTAATGTTTCCGAATGTTCGTTTTATCGTGACTTTCATTATCTATTCAGCAGTGCGAACTTTTTTTTTTTAAGCTCCAGAATTGTTCTCTGACCTTGGACTTTTAGTCAGCGACGTATCAGTAAATGTTTTTAAACGGTAACGTAAGACGCCGAGAATTTCACGGTCGTTACGTGCAGCAATTCTTTGTCAAAAGAACACATGTACGCGGCTTTAGCTTGCAAAGCAACTTTAGCAGGACGGAAAATCGAGTTTTAAAAACTTACCACTTGAGTTTATCGTTGGCTCCAGCAGAAAACGTCGACGACTTCAAGACCTCTCCCATTTCCTCGCGGCAGAAACTAAAGTTGTTTATCGTCCACATGTAGCTGAACTTGACCACCTTCACCTGCGCAGATAAGACCTTCAAATGAGAGAGAGAACGTGAGATGCGCCCGATGACTGGCTGGTCTGACTTAAGTTTCAACTAGCTGTAACATTTTCCCATTAGAGAATAATGTTTCTAGAATAATTCGTCAATTTACATTCAGCTTTTTCGGATTTCTCGTCATTCCGGATAAATGTTCAGTTTCCTCCGAGTAAAGGTATTTTCAGGCCCGGTGGCGTTAAAATATTTAAAAACGTAGAGGAGAACCACATAATGTGGTGTGACTCAAAGTTCATTAAATATCTATTACCTTCCTATACTTGTCAACGACTGAGCAATAGAGGGGATATTACGTTGGGTCTTAAATCAATGGGTGTTGTTAGTTCGCAAGGCTTAAATGTTAAATAAACACGAGCGCTTTAAACGATAATCAATTTAGAGGGCATTTTCGTTAGGCTAATTTTGAAAGCAAAATATTACGTTTTTAAACCGAAAATAATCAACGAGTCTTGATCCGAGGCCCAGGCTAACTTTATCGAAAAAAAAAAAAGAGACAAGAATTCGACGCTTATCGCGAGTGGCTTATCGTCGTAAAACAAAAAAAGCGAGCCTCACAGAAGATTAACAGCTTTTTCCCCCGTTTGGAAAAAAATACAGCGAGCACATCCCCCCGGCTGCTTCCGTTCCCCGAGCGGAAAAACGCAGCGCGCCTTCCTCCTCCGTATAGGAACAAAGCAGCAGAGGCCTGGAAGCGCTTCGGCATCGATCGCGCTCGCGGCTTGGGGAAGCTGCGCGCGCGACTGCGGCCCTGCCACGTGTGCCGCTCGCGCCGAGTCAGGGTCAGAGAGCTGAGAACACTCGCTTCTTTTTTTATACACGTAACGCTCGCTCGGGCAAAAGTCGCGCGCTCTCTTTCGAGGCTCTTCTTCGCGCCGTGGAAACTTATCTATCTCGCACGGCCGCGGCGAAACGGGGGGAAGGGGGGTGGGGGGGCAGAGCCGAGGAAAGAAGAGGAAGACGAGGTCGAGCCTCCAGGAGTCAACGCTCTCGGTGACGTCAGCGCTCGGCACGACCTTGAGGAACGCGAGCGCGAGTTGGAAGCGACTGCTCCGAGAGTCTGTGCGACATTATCGTTTTCTCTATAGGGTTTATTTATTGACACAAGATTGGCTTATTGTTTAATTGCCGCCGCGTCGACGTCGGCTTCTTTATCGGCGAGGATTGTTTGCTCGCCGTGAATCGAACAGAGGCATATCTGTGCTTTCGCGGGATAATCGTGACAATAAATCTGTGCAAGCCTCCCCGCGTGAATTGAATTCACGTGCCCGCGGTGGCAGTAAAGAGGGCCCGCGTCTTAACGCCGGTATAAGCAAGGCTGTTTCCGTATAAATAAACCGAGTATATTTTTACGGCGAGTGGATCGAGCAGAGAGAGTCGATCGGCTCCGTTGAATGAAATGCTCGCGGCGAGCATCGGGCGAGGGCACAATTAACGGAAGGAAGATGCGAGCAGATATCAGCGTACGCGCGCGTTGTACCACGTACAGGCTAGGACGCGGCGAGTGCAGAGGGGACAAGGGGGAGAGAAAGAGAGAGAGAGAGAGAGACAGTCGGGTTCAACGTACGCGGTGCCTCGTAATCACGGCGGCAGCGAGCGCAATACTTTTTTACGACCTCACCGAGCATGGACAGTGCGCTGCTGCTGCTGCTGCTGCTGCTGCTGCGCCTCCTTTCTTTTAATCAACCAAGTCCTCCTCGTGAAAAGGCAATCGGCCCGGTTACAGTTTTTTAAATCTTTAATTGAAAAAGGCTCCGTTTAGTCAGCGGCGCTCTAAAATAGCCTATTCGAGGACAGCTGGGCAGGCGGAAGGGCGTCCGACGGTCAGGTGGGACGTCGCGATGGGCGCCTCGCGCGGTCGACGCCCCGCGAGTCATTCAACTCGCGCGCGCGCGCGCGAGCGAGCGGCCTTGGATGATCCCGCTGCCGCTTCCTGCTCGGGCCGAAAGCTCGAGAGAGGCCCTCCGACACGAGACGCGGAAAGTCGACACAGGAAGGCAGAGCGCGGCGCTGCTTTTTCTCCCACCACACTATCTCCTCCGCGCGCGCTCAACCCGTTAAGAGTTCATCGACACGCGCTCTGGATCGGACGAGCCGCCGCCGCAGCCGCCGCCGTGGACGTAAATCGAGATACAAGTTGCTCAAGCGGCCGCTCTCTAACCCTAATACGCCCACGTGGGCCGCGCCCCGCGCCATTGTCGACGAGGCTTACGAAATCCGCCGATCGAGCTAGAGAGCTGCGAGAGCCTAATTCTGGGCGTCGTTACGCGCAGCTCCCCTTACGTGACTAGCCTGGAGGCGCCTCGCGGCAGCCAAGAGGTCGTCGCGTCTCGGCGTCGGTGCAGAGGAAGGCTCTCGGAACGGGAGCGCGGAGAGCGAGATAGACCGATATCTAGTTGCAGGTCGTTCACTTTGCAGAGGCGTAAAAATAGACGGGATCGTCGAGAGCGCCGAAATCTTCTCTCTCCTCTTCGGGGCTCGGAGCGGGCTTTACGTACCTGCGTGTAACACCAGTTCTCGGCGACAGGAGTGTTGACTTCCGGCGGCGGGGGACTCGGCACCCGGCTCACCGCCATGCTACTGCTGCTGTGCAAATTCGAGCTCACCCGCGACGTCTGAGGTGCACAGTCGCTCACCGAAAGCCTGGAACAAGAAAATCAGTGCTCGTTAGATTTATCCTTCGCTCGATGCGTACTTTCGTTTAAAGAGCTCGAGATGGCGCGTAAAAAAAATCGTTATGCCGCCAAGTACGACGAGGGGAAAGTAGTATTGACGCACTCAGTCTTTTCAGACGGAAACCTTTACTCGACAATTAGTCAACTCCGCGGTGGCTCGGTGGAATTGGAAACCATTTTCCTAACCCCATTTTTCCAGCGCTCTAACATTTCTCGATAAAAACAGTTGTGTAGCGCGCACTCGGCACTCGAGCGCGCAACAAGTAAATAGTTTCGTTCAACTCGAGCCGTAAGTTTTTCATTTGAGGAAAAACCGAGCGCTCGAAAGGATCGTGCTTGTTTACGGTAAAAAGAGACCCCGTCCCCAGGAAGCGGCAAGTAATAGGCATAAATTTTCGAGAATAAAAAGAGGATATACAACGAGGACGGTGGACTCGGTCGGGCTCGCTTACCCAACGAGCGCTCGGCTGCAGGCGCGCCGCGGTGGGAGAGGTATATAGAAAGGGAGGTCGGAAGAAAAGGTGGAGGAGGAGGAGGAGAAGGGTATGCAGGGCACGCGATGGTGCCTCACGTGCGCCAAGTACGGCTGGCGCGCGAGTGCATTAGCCCCGCAGGTTCATCGGACCTGCGCTCGAGGCCACGGCTCTCTTTTCACGCCATTACCCCCGCGAGAGCCGCGGCTATCCGAGAATCCTAGAAACTAGACGAGGAGAGCCATTGGCTCGGGGCCGAGATTTTTCGGACTGCCACCTTTGCGCAGAAATTTTCAAATGGAAATTACGGTTTTGCTCCGTTCAACCCAAACTGCTTTTCGACTCTTCTGTCACTCTCTCTCTTTAGACGTACTCGTTATAAAAGGCAATTTAACTAAAATGCGAGCTGAAATCAATTATCGAAATGACACCGTTTCTCGGTGAAAGGAACAAAGGAATCTATCAAATGACGTAGTCGTACCGTTTTTTTTTCCTTTCCTAGGTCAGAATTTTAATTTAGAGCGCGCGAGAGCGAGGTCAGCGTGATTAGGAACATTTTTCGGAATTAACGAAGAGCAGAGAAAGAGGAGCAATACGTGTATATCCCGCGCCGGAAAAACGAGAGGCGAGAGAGCGACGTTCCCATTCCTCTTGAATTCGAAAAGGAGAGCAGAAGCTCGTTCGAACGAGCGGCTCTTTAAACCGCCACTCGTCCTCCTTCTCTCGACATCTCCGCCCGCTGCGTTATAAAAAGCTTCGGAAGGCACGTGCTCCCGCGTCGAAAAGTATATATTCGTAAACGAAAACGCTGCCTCGAAAAAAAGTACCGGTTCACCCCTTTTTCCGCTCGAGATTGGAAAGTGGCTGCCGTCGTTATTAGTAAACTTTCACCTTTTCCCGGGGAGCTGCGTGGGAGAGCAAGTAGGCTTACTTAACAGCTTCGGCTTTGGAAAATGAGCGAAACCACTCCGAAAGCGTATAAAAGGACTTTCACGCGAGCTCGACGAGATGAAACTCTCTTTCTCTCTTTCTCTCAGATTTTTCAGATCCCCAAATCTCCCCAGCAAAAAACCAAGCTCTGTCTACATGTACATATGTGTACCGAGGCGTGTCGAAAGTATCTCTGTTCTTTCTCCCAAAGGAAATGGTTCAATGAAGAGGTGGAATGCGCGCGCGAAGAATGCCAGTGTGTCAGAGGCGCCGGTCTGCGTGCAAGTGCGTGCGAGCGAGCGAGTTTCGCCGCGCCAGTTCTCGGATTGTACGAGTTTTCACCGCCTTGGCTGCCGACACAACCCTCTCTCGACGGCTGTTCGACGTGCCGCTTTTTACCGCTTATCCCATTCAGCTCCGATTTACGATGCTTTACAGCCTCGACGCGACGTTCTTTTATTCGTCTAGTCCATTTGCGAGTTTATTAAAAATATTCTCGACTGCTGCGGGCCGTCGGTCAGTCAATTATCGCTGTCCTAACGGGCTGTGTGCTGCAGTCTTTGTCTGTTATCGAATTTCAGCGAGCGTTTATCACCGAAGCAGCGACTTGCGAGGCAAACAGTAAGCATACGCTGAGAAATTTTCCAATTACCGCGCGGGAGAAAAGCAGCTTTCTCCTCGTGCGCGGGCAACAATAAAAGCTCGCGATCGATCTTGCGGCGCTTTGCGTAACGAGAGAGCGAGCAGAAATTCGGCTTTCTTGCTGCCTAATTGCGAGGGCCCCCGGAGTTCTTTTCACTCAACTTCCTCGTTTTCACCGCGCTCGTTCTACTTTCCCCTGCCCCCATCTGGCCCCCCCACTGCCGTCCACCCCCACCCAAGCGGCGAACCGTACTTTCCTAAAGTCCTTTTTCCGAATTAAGAAACGAGACTTTCGTCAGTTACGGGTCAGAACGAAATGCTGTAAGCGACCTTTGTCAGAAATGTCTCTTGCTTCTTCTGTGCCAGATTTTTAAAATTAAAATCAATTTCAATGTAGCATTGAGCAAATAATGGGTTGCGATTAAAAAATAAAGGTCGTTCTGCAGAGAAAACCGATTGCGCTCCGAATGCGAATTCGGAAAATGTACCGGAATTCGAGCGCGTTAACGTAATCGCGGCGGCAGCAGCAGCAGGCAAGCTTTCGCTCCGCAAGAGTGAAAGTCGCTCGACATTTAGTCCGAGCAAAGGCCCCCTCGCGTCGAAAGTAGAAACTGCGAGCGCGCCGAAGAAAGTCCAGCTAATCGGGCGAGCTTTCGGAAAGTTGCGAGGCTTTTCGAGTACGCGAGGTAGCAGCGGCCGCCGCCACCGCCGCCGTCGCAGCAGCAGCGGCGACAGCAGTATACTAGAGCGAGGACGAGAGTCGCGCGCGAATCGGGCTGAGGTCGCGGCTCTAAATATTTATGTGCGTCTAGGCCAGGTGCATAAGCATGAATGGGCCGTGGGATTTCGCGGCCGGTCACGGCCTTGCGTGGGAACGAAGCAGATGATGATGTTCAGAGACGAGAAGGGAAGCGAGAGATTGATAGAAAGATGTAGATTTGTTTGTATACATCTGATACACAGTTAAAGAGAGAAAGCGAGAGAGAGAGAGTGATAATTGCCTGGTGTATAAGTACTTACGAGTAAAAATTTGACAAGTGTATCATTGGGCTGGAGTGCAAAGAACCTCACGTCCCGGGTAAATAAGCGTCGACGATGCCAAGCGGACATTCCCGTTTCCTCAACAAACCCGACTGCAGCTGCTGCAAGTTCGTACATTACTAGGGTTTGCTTAAGATACGATAGCCTTATTATCTACCTATTTCACAGCCCGGTCGACTTAACCTTATTTTCGCCGAGAGAGAGAGAGAGAGGGAGAGGGAGACGGCAGCTGCAATATTATTCCTCGCGAGGGGAGGAAAAGTCGAAAAGGAAATCGATTTAGAGTGCCGGAACAGCGGCGTTCTCCCCGAGCACTCCGCTTCGTATTTTCAATTCTCGATTTAGCGCGTCAAGTTTTGTCTTTTTCCGCCAGGAAAAGAGCCGGGAAATAGGGCTGGAGGTTAGCTTATTTTTCCCATCTTTTACCTACACAGAACGGAATTCCAGAACGGCGAGTGGTTTATTTGAAGATTGAACGTTTTCTGATCGAGAATTGGCTGTTTAAAGAAATTCCAAGTCTATCGACTGATGAACAATTTCATTAGAATGCTTTGAAAATGATCGACAGCGAACGAGCGACCCATAAATTAAAAAAAAAAAAAAAAAAAAAAAAAACGCTCGGCAAATCCGGGAAAAACTCGGACGATCAAAAAGAGCGGCCGGGGTTATACATCGCGACGACTAGCTGGCTCCATCTCCTTCGGGCTTAACCGAAGACACGCGCAGATGCGGCCGGCGGTGGGGGCCGAGGTTCGCAGGAAAGGCAGTAGTAGAGGCGGGGACACGCGGAGTCAAGGCTAGTGTGTGCGCGCGCAAGCCGCTCGAGAGAGCCGACGACCAGCTCGCCAACCAGCGGACCTGATAAGACAAAGGCTAACTCTCGGGGCTTGAGGAAGAAGAAAAAAAAAAAGGAAAGAGAAAAAAAAAAACATGTGATTAATGCGCCGAATTTACGGCTCTTCTTGACTCTGGCCCGTTCCGAAGCGAGGCGAGGACGCCTTTTAATTTACGAATGACTTTTGAAGACGAGTTTTTAATCTATCGGCGATAAGTGATGATTAATGCTCGAGAACGCGCAGTTCTCGCTCTGCGGTCAAACTGGCGGAGCGTGCGTTTCGAGCTGTACGTTCGCGTTTTGAGACTTGTGCGATGTGGGCTTCTTCGCGGCCTCTCGCGTCTACTGACACGTTTTTGTTTAAGAACTGTAAATTCAGCTTATCGGTATTAATAAAATCCCGCCCACGCTTTTTCTTATACCAACGTGCGTCAACGTAGCTTTAATTAAAAACAATATTTAGCCGGTTCGTTAAGCCAATGTCGGCGCGTTTCCTCTCCCCCCGAAGAATCTCCGGGGAGAGAAACCGTCTTACTCAAGGTTACACGCGCGCGAAACTTAAATCCGCGCGCAAAAAGTCGCCGAGGGGAATTTCATTTTAATCGATCGCATTGCAAGTTCAATGTCAAATGAACTTTTTCGCCGAGCAGCTCGACGGCTCGCGGATCGATCCCCCGCAGGATTGGCTTGGAAACTCTGAATTTTAAAGAAGATTTCCTTCGAAAATCCGTTACGTAAAGTTCAGACTTTTATTCATCAACGCTAACGGGCTTTTTTGCACCATTTCCAAGCGGAGGATTACACTCGGCAGCGAAGTCGGTTCTCTCGTTAATTGGAGGCGCGTTAAAAATCGAAGCGCAAATAAATTGCAAGTACGCACGTGCTCGCGGGCTTAAGCGAGCCGTTAAAACGGCCGGACGGCGCGTTGGACGCCGATAAATCAGCGAACGGAACGGACGTAAATCTGCTCGATTGACTGGCACGCGTCGCCGAGTCCGCCGTTGCCTTTCGTTGGAGTGCAATTTTTTTTTTTTTTTTTCCTTCTACTTTGCTTGCTTATTCAGTCGGGGCTTTATTCGATCATCTTTTTTTTTGACCGGCTCCGTTAGACGCTATTCGAGCCGGAGGTCGGCTTTGCATAACGGAATTCGACAAACCTTTCGCGGGCTTTATTCAATAGATACTCGCGAGTGAAGGCAGAATATGCGAATCTCCGTAAGTCGGAGATCCAAGATCGCGCTTTAACTTGTCGCCGCGAGAGAAGGGCTTTCATGTGCAAAAAATCGGTGATGTAAACTGCTTTTCTTTTTGTACTTCGGTCTCGTAACTTTATCAGCGACAGCTCTCGAATGGGCTAAACTAAACGAATATAACCGCGACGCATTATATCACTCTGATTTAAATAACTTCCTGTATGGCGAAAATGCTAAATTTACTCGTCGTATTCAATGGACGCACGTTTCTGGACGTATGCGTACCCGTCCTTTGAATCGCTAGATTTAATCGATTAGACTCTTGATAAATGTAAATATATAAACTTGTTGCATAATATCGATAAACGAAGAATTGACGATATCTCCGTCGAAATAAATGCACACGAGTGAATACTTTAATGTTCGCTGATTAAATTTTAGTATACACTTTCCGTAAACACACCCCGAACATTGATCCGCAAATAAAATCCACCTCATATTCGGATTGAATTACAGGCCGCTTGCCGGCGAGGGGACAAAGAGGAGAAATCGCGCCGAGGCAACCCCCTTGTACTGCCTAAAAAAAAAAAAAAAAAAAAAAAAAAAGAAGGGGCCATTATCGACGCGATTCACTATATACGACCCCGCATAAGGGGGAGTTTCGATTTTAATAAGTGTACAATTACTTTTACACTCGGCTGAGTAAGACTTGCCTCGCGCCGGAGAGCCGCGCTCGGCGCTTTTCTCCCACGCGAAGAAGAAACTTAGACTCGAGCAAAATAAGAGCAGGGAGAAGAAAGCGGGTGGCCTCGCAAGTTTTTGGCGACGAGACGAGACGATCGTCCTTCGGAGGATGTCGCCGAGCCGAGTCGACTGGTTTCCAACTTTTCTTTGAAAAACTAACTGACGGATTCCCGCGAAATTCCAAGAGAGTTTATATTCAGAACGGATAGAGGCATTTTCTTTTTCACTCGATCTCTGACCGGCATCTTCAAAGGCAAAGTAATCCCAATAAAGCTCCCAGCAAATTCCATTTATGCCCAATCGACTGTCGGAAATCGCTGCGTCCTTCGCAAGCTTAGCTCGGCTCTCGCGGGAGAACAATCGATGGAGCTAACGGGTCGCCACTGGGACTGGCGAAATAGTCTCGGCTAGAGGGCCCATTCCGCGGCTCGCAAATTGGCCGTGAGTCCCAAGGTCGTCCGGTACAGGAGGGCACTGGCCTCTTCTAGGCGAGCGAGCAGCGCTCCCTCTCCGTCTCTCTCTCTCTCTCTCTCTCTCTCCTGCTCCGTGCGCGCAAAACGAAAGAAAAAAAAACCCGAGCCAGCGAGAAACACGGCCTGGCCCTCGACAAAGAACCCCATCGGCGCACAGATGGCAGACAACGCCGACGACAAAGGAGGCCCGGAAAGGGAGAGACGAGCAGGGGGTGAGACCGCCATTTTCGGTGCATATACACATCGCAAGCTGCATCTCCGCGCGTAACCGACGACCAAGTGCTCCCCGCGCGTCGGGCTTTGGGAAGGATGCTGATTTCTTGATTCAAGTTTAGCTTTGACGAGGGAGCTTTTCTCCGCAGTTTCGAACGTTGTTCAAAATGGGGAGGGGCTTTTTCAATCGAGTACCTTCTGTTGTTGTTAAAGAAGTAATATATCCCACGAGGAGTAAAATGACTTGAAACTGTTTTTGGTACGCAGAGGCAAATTTTCAACTTTTACCAGCGAGCCAAGTGATTTACTTTCTAGATCCAGCTATAAACGAATCTTGAAGTTTTACTCTCATTATACGCCAGAGAAAGTCATTCTCCCAGCCAGTAAATTTTCATTAGTGATCCCGCTGGCAAGAAAAGTCGCCGGGAGCTCGAAACTCTCAGCCGATTCCACTCCAGTAAATTCGAAATCCAAGCTTCTCTTTCTCTCTTGTCGATAAACAAATTGAAACTGCGCGTAACGAATTCACGTCGATACAAATAGTACAAATTTTTTTCCTATTCGCGTTCGTTTAGCCTTGTCAATTTTCATCGGAGGAACGTTTTTTCAGTCGGATATTATTATCCTTTCCTTTTTGCCGGCGGTTGCACATTTCCCTCGACCAATGGAATGCAATATGCTCGCGAAATGAAAAATTGTTCTTGAAGCGCACATTTCGGGGCTGCCTGACGCGCCGCAAACATTTTTCTAAACCTCTTTGATGTCGACGAAATTCGACATATTGCTAAAAAAGAATGTCAGCCGCCGTTGAAATTCGTTGAAAAATCTATAAACAGCTCAGCAGAATAAGATATTGTACACTGAGAAAAAAACGTAGTTGAAATAACGACAAATTGTAATCAAATTAAAGCACTCAAAATCTGCTATCAAAT